>OZ008367.1:264702993-265902993 GCA_963931995.1 Phaonia tiefii
ACTAATTTTCACTAATTGTCGTACATTATGTTATCGTAGGCAAATGAAAACAAATAAATCAAATGTATACAAAAACATTTAATTTTAATAACTTTTAAAAAGATTTTTTGCACTTTTAATAAGAAATTTACTAAAACAAAGCAAAATAAAGAAAACTAAAAACTAAACTTGTCAAACTATAAGTCTTCTTCGTCTTTGAGATTGCCATTCATACTTAACAGCTGCGTATAAGCACCATCTAGTGTGCAATAGTAGCTACTAATTTTCGAAAAGCATTGCTGTAAAATAACTACATGCATTACATTTCAGTAAACAGCTGATTAATAACTTGTCAACCGCAAAAAATACAAAATATTAAAATATTTTACAAAACACCCAAAAAATTATAACTCAGAACATAAAACAACACAAAGTGTATCAAAGCTGAATGGCGGTAATGTTAATTCTAATAAAATTTCTATTAGATTCCAATATAAATTAAGATTGTAACATATCTTCATTACGCACTGTTGCCTTACACTGAAACTGGTGCACGACAATTGGGTAACAATCTCCATCTCATGCCAATTATTATGGGTGGAGATTTTAATACAAATTGTGCAAACCCACAGTCGCAAGCTTTATCAAAATTATTATTTGACGTTTTCCACTTGCATATGAGCAATTCTCCACAAACCCCCACAACTAACAATTCCACTACTATAGAAGCAGTTTTCCATAGATTTTTAAATGCAATCGAGTCAAAAATTTATATATCTCATTTTAGTTAGCATAAGCCAATATTAGCTATTTGTACTTAAGACATTTACAATAGATGGGCACTTTGCAATACTACTAAAATTTCAGTAAAAATAATTCTTTAACTAGTAAATTTTTACTGATTACTAAAATTTTTTTCAGCAATTTTTCTAAAGTGCCTACATGATTATGATGAGGTGCATTGAATTTTCAGTAATCAGTAATGCCCGATTACTGATTATTATGAATACGGCCCTATGATTTTACTGGTAATGCAAATTAAATTTCATTATCAGTTCATTGAATTTTTTCAGTAATCAGTAAATTTACTGCTTACTGTAATTTTTAATGCAGTACATATATACTGCAGTGTGCCCATTTACTAACCAAATAAGTTAAATAAAACAAACAAAAACCAGCAAATTCCTGTGTATTTACAATATTGAAAGTTTTGATACTTTTAATTGATTAATTAAAAAAATATACTAAAAGCATAAGTACTTCCAACTTAAAAAAAAAATTTTCATTACTAGATGTTTACACATCTCCCCTGTGATCGGACTCACATTAATTTTTTTTTTTTGTTCAATGACTTATTGTTAACGTTTGTGTAGAATATATTTTCCATACACACCATCCCTCTAAAATTCATTTTTTTGAGACATTTTAGGACCAATTCGGAATAAGTAAGAAGCTACAATTTCCTCTTTTGTCTTACTTCTGTCATTTAAGTTGAGTTTTGAGCTTTGGTGTATTCAGGAACTTATAGTAGAATTTCACAAGAAATAATTTTGCTGTGCATTTTAACTCGTTACGCCCCTGTTTGTTTTTTACCCTTTTCCGAAAAATGGATGCATAAGACCCATATAGGGTTAGAAGTTTCCACAAAAATATTTCTCGTAAAATTTTACACAAAATCCTATACCTACAATGTAAGGGTCACATGGTTTCCTATGTCGATTCATCATAAGAATGTATAAGAGGGGGAAACATTAACCCCCTCCCCGCTTTAGTTACCATCATGTGTAAACATTCAAAACGCCGATACACGTCAACCTTTTTTTAACTCCTGTATCAGAATCCCTTGACAGAACCTTTAAATTTTTTTGTGTTCGACAGTGTAATCGAATACATTGTAGCCATAAGATTGGATCGAGCATCTGATTTTTATGTTTATAGTTACGACACTTCTAATTGAACCTTTATACCAACTAAAATGAGCATTTTCTTCTCGCAAACAAATCTTTTTCACCGCCAATTATTCGTACAATACGAGTATTATGAATATGAATATTACACCTAATGCCCAATAATGCCTCAATTTCCCGATAACTCACATGACATCTTGCAATATAAGTTCCGGTAGAGCACTGATGTTTTTTAGCAAACCAACCGATTTTGGACGACCTTCACGAAATTCGTCTAGAAGCCAGCGATCACCAATACCTCGTTTCTGTAGTTCTCGAATCGAAAAAGTTTTCACATGAAACATGTGAAATGAAACAAAAACGCTTCGAATCGGTACAAAACATCGCTTCTCACATGTGACTGCTTCTACAACATTTGTTTCACGAAAACTTTCTATGACGTACTGCTTTTCCTTGCTTATTGGAAATATGCGAGAAAACTGTTTCTAAAAAGTTGGGAGCCGAAAGATTTAAAATTTGAAACGCCAAAAATACTCACAAATTAAAACGGTGCGAGATTTTGCTATTGTTTCTACAAAAAGGCTTTTTAAGAAATTTAGAATTTATATTTTAAGTGGAGAAGATAAGAATTATATCTTTTTTATTACACAGTGCAACACGAAAAAAAATAACCATATACGTTATGGTTTTTTTTATGGGCCGCCAAAGATTTGGGCCCTCGGTATCATTTTCGTAAAAATGTGATCATTTTCTCAGGCTCATATCTTGGAAACCGTTCAGAATTTCGATTTACTCTCTGAGGCAAAGTTGTAGCTCTTGTCATAAAGAATTGCGAACATATAAAATCAAAAAAACTTCACCTTCCAGATCAAAATCGCAAAAAACTTAAAAAAATTCGATTTTTTTTTACCTTTTTTCCCGTTTTCAGGTCCATAGGTAGCAAACCGTTCAAAATTCAAGGAAACAATCAACCACAAAAATTTACCTAAGATCTCAATAAACAAATTTCTAGAACATATAAACTTCCTAGAGATGATTCTTAACACTGTTTAGGTAGCACGCAAAAGTGAAAAATTTGCCGAAAATTTTTTAATTTCATTTTTTTTACCTTTTTCTCCTGTTCAGGTCTGGCCAGAACCATGTGTTTGTCCAAGGGTTAACACCGTTTAGGTAGCGCTTAGGTATCACGCGATCATGCACCGACAGCAGCAGCACAGGCAATGCAGTAAGCTCAGCACACGCAACAAGGGACGCAGCACACAATATAAAAGCGACACGACGCTCACATCGAGGCATTACACAGCGCGACGTCAACGAGAGCTGAGCGGTGAAAGTTACAAAGTGAAAGTGAAAGTAAAAAAAGTGAAAGTGCTACAGTATAATTCGCACACAACATTGGCAACTGACAATTTCAATATGCAGTGTGAAAATATTGATTTATTTTGCTTTTGATTTATAAACCAGAAAAAAAACATCTACAAGATTTCAGAAGGAAAAGAATCGTTTAACTAGTGAATTCAAAAGAGAATATACATTGTTTTTCGACGAAGTGGACTTGACCGGTGAAAATTACACACCTAATACAGTGTGTCGCCAATGTTATAACAATCTCATGGCATGGTTGAGTGGAGGCAGAGGTACTATGAAGTATTGTAAGCCGGTAAACTGGATTAATCGCCCAGGTGATCATGATGCAACCAGTTGCTATGCATGCGTAAATTACACATGTCGTCTAAATCGACATTATGAGAAGAACAAAATTTATAAAACAACTGCAACAGCCACGCTACCAGTGCTTGCACCTGAAAATTTTGTATCACCAAGGCCGCCAACTCCAGATCGTACTACAGAATTTACAGCAATGAGTACAGCAACATTGCTTCCCCAACAGGGAAGAGATGGACCACAACTAATAACACAAATGGAAATGGATTTCATTGTGGCCGTATTGGGATTATCGCAGCGACTGCCAATATTTTTGACAGCTTTTTTAAAGCAAAGAAAACTCACACATGCTAATGTTAACTCTACGGCGTACCGCAAACGACAAGCTGAATTTCAGATGCTCTACACTCTAAATGATGACAATTCGTTCGCTTACTGCAACGATATAAAAGCTTTGGTGGTAAAAATGGGAATGAACTACATCGCTAGTGAGTGGAGATTATTTATTGATGGTTCTGTTTCAAGCTTGAAAGCAGTGTTGTTGCATGTGTCGAACCGAAAACCTTCCATTCCGCTAGCAATGGGTATCAACATGAAAGAAAGCTATGAAACATTGAAAGATATAATGGAAAAAATCAAATATTACGAAAATAAATGGAAGATTTGCTGTGATTTGAAGGTCATCAACATTTTGCAAGGGATCATCGATAAGGGCGGCTTCCCAAAATTCTTTTGTTTTCTTTGTAATTGGGATTCACGCTCACCTCTGAATCAATTCCAATGTAACTCGTGGAGGCCAAGAGGAAGTGTGGATGAACAAATACAACAACATAGATTGAAGAATGCACCTTTAATTGACAATACTCAAGACATCTTGCTGCCACCGCTCCACATAAAATTGGGAATTGTTAAAAAATTCATCGAAGTGGCCGTTGTAAATTGTCCAAACGCATTCGACTATTTGAAAAGCGTTTTCCCAAAGCGTAGCGATGACAAAATTAAAAAAGGTATTGTGGTAAATTTAAAACGAATTTTTGTTCACCTAATTGTACTATTTACACTATTTATTTAATTGTACTATTTATTTACACATGTTAATGTTTTCTTTTCTGTTTTTATTTTTTGTTTTCATTTAACAGGCGTACTTAATGGCCCTGACATTAGAAAGCTATTCAAGAGCAACTTTGATTCATCGCTTGATGAAAATCATTCAATGGCATGGATTTACCTTCAGCGTGTATGCACCAGAGTCTTGGGAGGGGATCGAGACGCGGAACCGGAAGCAAGAGAATGGGTGAAACAAATGCTGCATTATTTTGAGATAATCGGCGCATCGGTGACATTAAAGCCGCATTTTCCTCATTTTCATTTTGACGATTTTATCAAACAAATCCCTACCGAATCCGATGAGCAAGGAGAATGGTTTCACCAAACCACAATGCCCATGGAAAAGCGGTACAAAGGCAAAAACCTCGACGCATTGCTTGCAGAGGTATGTTGGTGGAGTCACAAGATCACTCTGTATGATGTTAATGAAGTATTTGAAGAAGAAAGAGCTGATGATGGACGGCAGTCTGGAAGCAACGTGCCTGTGGACACCATAATTGCTGAATCAGAGTCAGATTCGGACGACGATTTGGATCCACAACTTAAGAGAGCGCGATTTGCAAGTCCAGGGCCATCAACATTATAAACATAATACGAATACTTTTTTTTAATATTTTTGTATTATATAGCATAGTATCTCAATGTTGAAGTAAATAAAAAACAAATGAAATTAAAAAACGCTGTTATGAATAATTCCCAGGAAGTTTATATGTTCTAGAAATTTGTTTATTGAGATCTTAGGTAAATTTTTGTAGTTGATTGTTTCCTTGAATTTTGAACGGTTTGCTACCTATGGACCTGAACACGGGAAAAAAGGTAAAAAAATCGAATTTTTTTAAGTTTTTTGCGATTTTGATCTG
Organism: Phaonia tiefii; assembly: GCA_963931995.1. NCBI lineage: Eukaryota > Metazoa > Arthropoda > Insecta > Diptera > Muscidae > Phaonia > Phaonia tiefii. Next base: position 264,708,512 of record OZ008367.1, read on the forward strand.
GAAGGTGAAGTTTTTTTGATTTTACAACTTTGCCTCAGAGAGTAAATCGAAATTCTGAACGGTTTGCAAGATATGAGCCTGAGAAAATGATCACATTTTTACGAAAATGATACCGAGGCCCCAAATCTTTGGCGGCCCATAAAAAAAAGTGCATGACTTTGGGAAAAATTGGGAAACACGGGTCTTTTTTTTTTAGTCTTTTATCACGTAGTGGTGTCCGTATATGGTTATTTTGCCATGACTTAAAAAATTACACACAGTGTTATGTATTTCAATTGATTTTTCCAAAATTTTAAAAAAGCACACAAATATAGTTGAATACATCTATGTGTCAACTAATTTGGAATTTGCAAGAGAAAGTTTGGAGGGTTAAATTCAAACACAATTTGTAAGGAGCAGTGGAAATCCCTTAACGCAACTTATGTTTGTTGTTATTTTTCGCACTAGCTTAATTTGTTTGTTTATATTTTTTAATTACTTGACAGCTGTCTTGGAATATTCAAATAAAAATGTCGTCAGTGTTGCCTCTTTTCGCATTAATATGCAGAAACACTTTTTACTCACAAATCGAGAAACGATGGAATTTTTTGTTTCATGATTAATGTGAAAACTTTTTCGATTCGAGAACCACAGAAACGAGGTACAAGATTGAATTCGCAAAACTGACAAACCACAGTGACGCGGCATGGTACTTCGTCACAAAAAGTCGATGGTAGTTGATCCCCACACCCTTTATTGAGTTAATCTGCGTGTTTGATATACTACTTATAAAATATAAAAATCGTGGGACAGAATGCTCTGTGCACAAGCTCCATTAAAAAGCCAAACTTTACGACGCTGATGCCAGAATTGACGTATGTCGACTGGTATCTAAATATCATAAGTGGCAACTCGTAGCAAGTCCAATTATTTGTGTGATTTTGTAAATTCGCATTTATTGTAAACTTAATCCAAAAAGTGTATTGCACTTTCTTCTGGTTGCCAGTTTCTTTATAAAATTAAAAATACTTAGAAGTTTTAGCTGAAAAATTGTGTAAGAAATGTTTCATTCATTTCACTGTGAAAATATTTATTAAATAAGCAGCGAACACAGATGTGTTAATCTTATACATATGGTGGAAATAAGAACTCAAATTTGAGAATTTGATTAATATTTTAAATCTCTTTCATTTGCGCGTGGTTTTCGATGGCCCTAGAATTGAAGTCAATTTTAAATTTACAACAATAAGGTGCAATTCCGTTCCTGAAAATATTCTTTAAATAATTTCAACACTTAACCGGATTTCAAGCGTTTTCTACATCTTTAAAGAGTTGGCATCTCTGCAAACCAAATATTTATTGCCAACATGATAACACGTGTTATTGGACGGAGCAGTGCGTGAGCCATAATTGGTGTGTATGTGAGTATGTGACAATTAAATGTACGATGTCGTTATAAATAAGGCCCTTAGAGAAAATCCATAACGTTCATTCAATTTATATCAAAAACTCTGTTAATATTGTTATCTGTTGCTCTTGGCCACAAAACGAAAAGTTGTGAAAGTGAAATGAAATAAAGTGAAACATTCGGGACGAGAACGAGCAGAAACAACAAAACGAAACAACAAGAATTATATTGAACTACGTGCACAAGACAACAGTCATTAAGAACAATTATAGGAAATAAGGACTTTGGGGCAATGGCGGACTCAACGTGAATTTTCGACTCAGGATGAGTAAATCGTTAGGTTCTATGCTAACGGACTGCGTCACTGTTTGTGATTCGGTAACATCACAAATTGCCGGCAATATTGGAGATGTTCGTGTTGATAATGGTGATGAAAACTAAAGTAATGACGATATAATTTGTAACCAAATGTATCCAATATCAATCAACATTATTTTATATACATACAGACTAAATCATCATTCTCCAATGAATGACCTATTAGGCGTATCAGTTTAAGCCCGTGTTAGACTATTAGTGCAAATGGAACGATTCTCTACCATTTGGCAGACATCATTCTTTCAATCTGCTTGCAATTTCCACAATGAGTTATGGAGAATGAAAAAATTTCTGTTTGCAAAGCGACAAAAAAATACAACAGTTATAAAATAAAAAATTACATTAGGTGTCGGGACACCCGGTTGGAACGTAGTTCCTTTCGCTATATCTATGTACTAGAAGGTTCCAACACATCTAAGGAACTGCTATATTAATCAAGAATAACGTACAATACTACAGTTGCGATAACAAAAGTATATATTCGCTAGATGCTTTAGAGACATGCGTCATAAAGATACCCGTTGACTGCAACAACTTTGAAGTTATTGTATGTCTATCTAGTCTGCAGCATAAATTCAATACGAGCAGACTTGCAAAAACTATATTATTTTATGAATCTTCAAAATTCAAATAATTACTATGTGTTAGCGGGAGACTTGTATTGCAAGCACACAGAATGGGGTAATACTGTTAATAACGCAAAAGGCAATAGCCTAAAAGAATGGTTGTCAGAAAACGAAATAGAATTCAGATGCAAGCAATATCCTTCCCCGCTCGGGCTCATACCACGATTTATACATAACGGATTCCAGGCTAAATATACTGAGAGTCAACGAAATGTCAAACTGCCTCAAAACATTGGATTACGATAGCGACAACAACGCAAAGGAATTAATCGTGAAAATTGAGAGTGAGCCGAATGTTACGACAACATTTAATGAGGGGACAACGTTCAAATTTAACTTTAAAAGGACAAATTGGAAATGGTTTGACAAGGTGGTAATGCAGAAAATCAAGTTAGATACAGTTATACCGAACTATCGAAATTTAACGACAGCTGAAATATATGTGTATATAACTAGATTACATTTTCTAATATCAGAGACCATTGAAAGTACGGCATCAAAATTTAAAGACAAAGATGTCTTTTCAAAATTTTCTAACAGCATAATTAAAAAATTGCACTCAGAAAAAAGTAAAATAGTAACAATAATAAAAAGACAATAGATTAGAAGCAAGACTTACACAATTATCATTAAACACCTTAAAAGAAAAACTCAAACTGATTAAAAAACTTGAATGAAAATTTTATATTAATAGGTAATAAAGGAATTCAGGAAAACCTGGAGAGATTACATCACAGGGATCCAGTAAGAATGTTCCAAGGTAGGAAAATATTTAAAAAGTTAAGCCACTCAATTTAACTAAAATAGTTGTGCACGAATCTGAAAGGAATATACTAAGAAAAGCTGGAGTAAGCACGCAAGATCTAGGAAAGAATAATACGGACCAGGAGGAAATGCATGATGCAATAAGACCTTTTCTGGAACCAATACATTCCTATAAGGATTGCAATGAAAACAATAATAATCAAACTATTCGGCATTCGCCAATGATATTGTTTTTTATCATGCTGATAAGACAATATCCAGTATTAATGAAGGACTTCAAAGCTCATTCAACATGTTCGAGGAGTATGCCCTTGGTTGGCATTTAAAAATAAACACTAACAAGTGTGAGACTATTGTATTTCGGCCACCAGTAGGAAAATGTAATAACGAAGTAAAATGGAATTGGAAACAATTCGGAATCAAATCAAACCTTTTGAAATCAATCACAAAATTAAAAATCTGGGGGTGTACCTGGATAAATACATATACTTTTATGAATATATGTACATAGGAGATAGTCTCAAAGGCAAGGAATGCTATTTTTATAAAGTATACAGGCGCCTTTTTCATTCTAAATATATAAATTCCCGTGTCAAAACTATTTTGTATGAAACGTTAAATCGTCCTATCATAATATATCGTTGCTCTGTCTGGTTCAATGTATCGCCGGCGTTCATTGAAAAATTAAGGATATTCGAAAGCAAATGTTTAAGAGCCTCTACTTATCCGTACAGAAAAGAACAAAGACAATACACAGAGTATATATCAAATAAGAATTTGTATAACTATAATAAGGTAAATGAAATTCGAAATGACAATTACATCATAAATTTAATAAGAAACCATATACAACGTTGTACAACAAACTATGAAAACAATTTAATAATGTCTCCCTACTAAACAAATGCAAATTATTTAAGTGGTGCATTACGGAAAGGGTTTGCCCCACCCGAGGCGTTTATATACATGGACAAACAAAAATGTATTGAGGATACAAATGGGATTCCCGTAATATATCATATGCACAGACGGGAAAATATTAAAGGAGTAAAAAGTACAACGTACAAAGGTGGTGATTTTAGACCCAATACTGACATATCGCATAAAGATATTGCACTAACGGCAAAAACCAAAAAATTGAGATAGCTATCTTAAAATTGTTGTTTTATAAAAAAAAAATTTAGATTTAATTAGGCTATAGATTTTAATATATAAATAATACGATATTTGTGTAATTTTTTTATTAACAAATGTTCAGTACATTGTTATTTTATATGAGTGGTAAATTGATTTGAACAAATTGAATTTATAAAGCTGTACAAAAGCAACATAGATGTTTATTAAATATACTCCAAAGCCCGATCTGGGGACAATGCATATAAAATAATTTTAATTATTAAATTGCTATTGTTTATTATGGTACTAAATTTTTGATAATTACTTGAATTCAATAAACGTTGTGGATCAAAAATAAATATTTATGATTTTTTTCCCTAAAATATCGTCTGTTGATTATTGTTTTATCGTATACGCCATTTAGGTTATGTTCCAGTGAATAACTGTCTATAGGTTTTTGTGCGTTCTCTTTCTGAATCTGTTGTCAGATTTTTGATATATCTCACCATTACCGTGATGTTTACACTTATTTGTGTGTATATCCCACAAAATTGCTAGTTGGTAATAGTGGTATAGTTCCTAATATTGGTGTCTCCATTTCAAACAATTGGCGTTTACTACAAACCAATAATAAGAATACGATATAATGATTATGGGCTGATTTTTTTAATATTACTCAAATTTAAGCATTACCATTGAAAAAGTCCTGAAAACTAATAATATAATCATTAGAATATCATTTTAACATATATATTTATCATAAAATTCATAATGATTACGGTCCCTGACTTCTGTGGATGAAGGAACAACAAAACAAAAGACTGCCCAAAATTATCCAAATTGGGAGTTACTGGTATAAATTAAGATCACCAGAAGCTTTCATTCCGTCTTGGGGAGTACGAGATGTCGTCAGGCCATTTAAAAGTACCAAACATATCCTCCGACGATTTAAGTTTCGAACTAATAGGGACAGAATCAGAATTTAAATGTTAAAATAAATTAAAATAATAATTGCCTATTGTTTATCCTAATAGAGTGTGATAATATACCTAAATACGTCTGGAGAGGGGAGTTGACGGTTTGCCGCAGTGCGCAAGTAACTAGGTACATACATTTCCAACTGACGGTTTCACTTGTGACTAATGTATTTCCTATTAACCTAATAACTAAATTATTTACTTGATCACAAATCCCATTACATTCTTTCTGAACATAATTTCTGTTTTGCTTAAAAGTTTAATTTTTGTTGGTCTACAATATCTCATTGAGCACTGTCTTTCGTTTTGTTTTTCAAACAAATTGGTTACTTTGTTTGACTGTTACTAATTGACGTGGCACAAAAAGGGTCACATAAACGGATATGCTCTTCCACATTTTTGGCATTATTTTGCCTTTGCCACTGGCGATTAGAAACCTTTTGAACCGTGGATATATATTTGATTTTATTTTAGGGAAAAACCTGCAACAGCTCTTGTTAAATCAATTTATATATTTTTTTTTCGACAAAATGTAACCGTTGAAATAATAGACATCTATTTGGAAGCAGAATTAGTTTACTTCTTACAATTTGGGGCCATAATAATTATAATAATTTTGGGATTCGGGATTGGCATCCCTATTACAAACAGATGCTACAACATACATATCAAAGTGTTCACTTTGACAGATTAGTCCCTACCCGCCGCTATAGATATTAACACATCAAAAATATAAGCATTTTATTGACCATTTTGAAAAAATAGAAAGATGAGTGACTAAAAATGCAGATCACATTGCGAAAAATTAAATATGTTTTGTTTTGTGCGTGGAAAATTTACACCGAAAAATCATTGACGACATTTGGTTGAAGATGCCCTCAAAGCTTACAATCAGTATTTTTTAGTTACTCCCGCTGAAGAAATGCGAAATGTTGATCATGCACCTGAATTTACGTGAATCACATGTTTTAGTGCATTAAACAAATTTTTGGAAATTACGGCGATATTCGATGCCATTTGGACTTCCGATGGTATGGACCGATCCAGGGGAACATGATACAAAAAATTGCTACGCGTGCAAGAACGATGTAAATGGTCTCAATCGAAAGAGTAAGTTCACTTAGATAGAGTATATATGGAATACACAATAATTTATTCTTATAGAACGATCCGATTTTATATACAAAGGTGTGCCAAGTGCTCACGTACCAGTTCCACATAATGATGAACTGCGTGTCCCAGTACATCCATCGACATACCAATATGATACTGCGTCCTATGTAGTACAATCACAAACTTCAGCAACATCGTTACATCATGCTGATTCTGATTACCTTCAGCGAGTTATACAATATTCATCATTAATTTCGCAGGAACATTTGGATAGAATCGTTCGAAATCTGAAGCTATCTCAAAATAATGCAATGGCTTTGGCTTCGGAACTAAGAAGCGTCAACGTGCTGGCACCAGTTGTAAAAGTTACATCTTACAAATACCGGCAAGAACAATATTTGCCTTATTTAATGCTTTCCGAGGACGCAGCTTATGCATATTGTCAAGATATTCCCGGTTTAATGAATGAAATGCGAATCTGCAATAGATGGGATAGGACATCCGTGCAAAATGCAACCAATATGAAAAGCGAGATTGATCATTTAATGTAATTCGTCCACCATTGATCCCCCTTCAGAAAATAATGCTTCCGGATCTTCATATCAAGCTGGGAGTTGTAAAGAATTTTTTAAAGCGTTTGGTTCGCGTTAACGAAAATACATTACCATACTTGAAAAACAACGCTTTTCCAAAATTATCAATTGAAAAATTAGAAGAGGGTAATTTTGTGTAACTAAAAGTGTGTGACTGCAATCTATTTTATATCAATTTTTTTTAACAGGTGTAGTTAACGGTCCAGATATACGGAAACTTTTAAGGGATACGAGTTTTTCTGAAATGTTAGATGAAACTGAACTAAACGCCTAGAACTCAATTCGTGCGGTAATTGAAAACGTTCTTTGCAAAAATCGCTCACCAGAGTACTGTGATTATATTGACAACATGATGTCGTTGAAAATCCACATGTTACATGCACATTTCGATTTTTACGAACGACAATTTTCCACAGAAACTGGCGAAAGATTTCATCAAACTATAATGGTATTCGAATACCGTTTCGCTGAAAAACGAATAGACTAGAGAGATATACATTTTGCCAAACAAATAATAAACAAATTGATTTTAAACAAGTTTTTAAAGTTTTTTCATTCAAATAAAATCAAAAACCACCTTAAATCTACTACAAATTTAAAATCGAAATATTTCGTGATTTCGAGCTATCTTTTCACAACGTTGTACACCACTGGATTCTACGATCTAAAATTAGGTTGCCGTATCTCGGCGTTTTGATGTGTCATTTTCACCTACTTACAGTGTAATTGATCGATATACAAAGTCAAGTGGCACAATCTTCAAATTGTATGCAATTTTAGTGTAGTTTTAACTATCAGTTTAACAATAATTTTCGAAATATCCACATTTTTGTTTCGATGTAGATAACTACCACACTGCAAAAATTTCCTCACTGTGACAACAGACGTCACAGTAATTTACTCAAGATATTACAGCTGCAAGGATTAGTAGAAACCTGAAAAAAGGGGGCAAAATGGGTAAAACTTCAAAATTCGAGAAGAATCGTTTGGAAAGGTTAGGAATGTGCAGCATTATTGAATTGTGGTAAAAATGGTAAAATGGGGGGCGAAAAGGGTAAAACTAGAAAATGTGAGAAAATCGTTTGAAAAGGTTAGGAATGTTGGACAAATTGTGTATGTATTTAGTTAAAAACGGAAAAAAGTGGGCAAAAGTGCTAAAACTAGAAAGTGCGACAAAATCGTTGGGAAAATTGTGATTGAAAAAAAGTGTATGATAAGGTAATGCATTTCGGGCATTGCAAAATGCCCGAAAATAGATTTTTTGGCTGCGTAAACTATATTTAGCATATTCCAAACGATGTTCCTCGCATTTTCAAGTTGTACCCTTTCATGACCCTTCTACAGGTTTTTGCCCACACACATTAATTTTAATAATTTCTAAATGTATTTGCCGTTATTGCAAGTTGTACCTTTTTACCTACAGACACTATTTTTAAACATACCAGACGAGTTTTATTGAATTTTGAAGTCTAACTCCTTTTCCCCAATTTGTACCCAATTTTAACCACGTACACCATAATTAATATGTCTCCAGTCATTGTCCAAAACTAATTTTGGCCTGCCTTTAATAGCTTTATTTAAATTTATATTCCATTTATTAGTCGACCTCTAGATCCAATCACTCCATACTAATAATCTCGTTATTTGTAGTATTCCACCACATATACTATTTACTTAATATAGGTACATTCCTATTTGTTCCATCCGATTTTTTAGTCTTTTTATAATTCTGCCCTTTCTGATAGAGTTTAGTTATTTTCTGCGCCTTCCAGAACATTCCAATCAATTTATGTCGCAGTTGCCTCTTATTTATATCCAAATTCAAAATAATTCCAATCGCGAGTCGAAAAGTTCATCTCCTCTTCACAATAAAGCTAAAATAAAAGTTAAACGGCGAATGGAATTTTTACTTTTTATATTTGATTCGCCCGGCAGCGAAAATTTTAAAAATTAAATTCGCTCGAGATTTTAATTTTTTTAAACCCAGAGAGAACTTTGTATTGAGGAGGATCCGAATTTTTAGGCTCGCGATTGGAATTTTTACTAACTCTGGTTTTAAACAATAAACAGAAAATAGGGTGAGTCTCACACTCGTCATTAAAGAACTCAATTTAAAAGATGACAGAAAATTTTCATATTAAATGACAAACATCGGGCATTTAAACTACATTTAAATGGAGATTTTTCTACTGTGAAACTGGCCATTAGAAACTTTAATTGTTATGGGTTTCACAATTTTGCGAAAAGATCTTGGCCTACATCAAATTGACGCAAGAACTGAAGCCATAAGCGTCGTATTTTCGTGAATTGGGCTGAGCAACAACTTGAAAATGATTCGGAATTTCATCGGAAAATCATCCTCAGCGATGAGGCTCATTTCTGGCTGAATGGCTTCATCAATAAGCAAAATATGCGTTATTGGTCAGACAGCAATCCACACGTAATCCATGAGTCATCATTGCATCCCGAAAAAATTACGGTTTGGTGCGGTTTATGGGCCGGCGGCGTCATTGGGCCGTACTTCTTCCGTGATGATCAAGACCGGCACATTACTGTGAATACGAATCGCTACCGTTCAATGATAACCGAATATTGTTGGCCCAATTGGATAATATGGACTTGGAGGACATGTGGTTCCAACAGGACGGCGCCACAAGCCACACAGCGAATGCTACAATCAATTTATTGGAAACCAAGTTTTGTGTCGATTGACCGCTTCGGTCGTACGATTTGACGCCGTTAGATTATTTCCTGTGGAGCTACGTCAAGTCTATGGTCTATGCCAACAAGCCAGCGACGATTGATGAACTTCGTACGAATATCGAACGTGAAATTGCAGCAGTATCGGCCGATTTATGCTTGAAAACAGTCGAAAATTGGGTTCAGCGTCTGGACTTCTGCAAGCGTGCCCGTGGTGGCCATGCAAAAGAAATCGAGTTCCATACATAATGGCATGGAACGTACTTTCACAGGAATAAAGAATTTCATTGGTATCTAAACCCGGTTTTGTTTTATTTAAAAAAAACTTTCGTAGCGCTCTTATTGAAAAACCCTTATTTATATCCAAAACAAATTGGAGGATAACACGTTTTAATTCACATCGTTTTTTCACTTTGAAAAGGATTTCCGGTAACGCTCGCTAGGCCAGAAGATTACTCATACAACTTTACTCTGTCAAAACTGAGGGTTATTCATAACATCATTTTAAATTGGTGTACAATTTGAAGCAAAGCTGCTAAGTACTAAAAAATTCAACCATAATAAAATTCATAGGTTCATCTTTAATAAAAAACTATATCTCTATTTATAGAGATACATAATGGTCTTCAGCTTGAATAAATAAAATCAAATAGTACTAATAGAATGCCGAATAAATAAATAACAACAATGATGAAATTATTTAACGTAGAGCACGACAGGACTTCAAACAATTGAATTGTCCATATGAATTGTTGTTGTTTTTGTTCTTGTGTAAAAACTATCGGCCTTGTTCAGAAAAGTTATTAGGGGTGTGAAAGAGGATTTATCATACAAAAAACGTCTATCACACCTCTCATAACTTTTTATGAATAAGGCCATATATCTCTATTAATAGAGATATAAAATCTCCAGATTGAGTGAATTAAAATAAAATTGTTATAATAAAAGGCCGAATAAATAAATACGAGTATCTTGCCTGATGAATCAAAAAAATATTAACTGTTTAACAGAAAATTCGCCGATGCCTCATCGGCACAACACATTTGAAGCTTACGTCGCTCGCCGCTGACATTAGTGGGTCTCGTCGGTTCAAAATTTCGATTTTATTCAAAATTTCGATTTTTTATTAAAAAGCTATACCACTGAAAAATACAACTCTGTGATATAGATTAAAACTCACTTCAAAACACTGCAACAATGCGAGAACGCATGAAGAAAAGAAGAACATGGTGGAAAAAACCTGTCTGTTCTTGTTGTTGGAATTATAGTCCGTTCAGTATATGTTGATACTTAGCGATCTTCGATTGATACTAATTCTCGCAAGTAAATTCGAGAATTGTGTTTGTATATATACGATTGATGATCAATCAATTCAATTCAGGCACAGCAGTTAGGCATCTGATGATGAACTTGTCACGGAGTTCGAAACTAGTCATGCTAGTGGGTGCGCTTAACTGAATTGTCTATTATTTCCAACAAAAACCGACCATTTTTCAAATAGAAAAATACTCCCGGCCTTGTAAGCTTGTAGTATAAATATCTCATACATTAACCACAAATTAATAAAAATCTGTCATAAAAATTCAAATTTAATTATTTTTTTTGGATTTTAGCTAATGAATGAAATTGTTAACTCAAATACATAAATTGAAATTCGGTCATGGAAAATATTTTAATTAAATTTACTATCTACTTTAGTATTAAGTTAGTTAATCCTTTATAATAATTTCGATAATTTAATTACTTTTTCAATTATTTCATTTCAATTAATTTTCATTTAATTATATCCACTTGAGTACGAAATTAATCGGCATTGTATATATATTTTCAATACAAATGCTTAACCTGCTCCCAACGATATCTCGTTAATTGCCTTCTCTACAAGTATTTTTGTATGCCCTCACACCTTATAGGGATAAAGAAAACTGAACTTAATGAGAATTGTTTCAACACATACTAGTACAACAATTTCCAAAATACTCTCCTACTAAATGTGATTTAACGGTTATTAAATCAAGAGTTTAGTAATTTCAAGTAAACAAATAATGGGCACAAATGAAATAGTAACTGCTGCCAATTGTATTTATGTTTTTCCTGATTTTTGCATAAATTTATTCAGTCAAGTAATCGATTAATTCATTCTATTAAAAAGTAATTGCATTGGAAGTTTATGTTTAAACAATGTCTTAATTGGTATTTGTTGGGGAAGAATTTTATATGTGTACCACAGTGTAAATCAGAAAATGGCAAACAAGAGACAACAGCTGTGTTTGTGTCGATATTTTCAACACGGCGAGTGTATTTAAGTACATTATTTGTCTATGTGACATATGTGACATTGCAAATGCGAAAATATATTAATAGAAAACCGTATACTATTTTCATTGTCTAATTTACAAATTTAAGTTCAAAATGGCTGAAACAAAGTGTTTTTATTTTTCCCTTTGTAGGGCAAACGGACAAATATAAAGATGCTTACGATATTGATGTTGGGAATGGTAAAATATGTCCCAATTCATAAATTTAACTGTTCTGCAAAAATTATTTGATACGAGTATCATGGTGAAACTCCATTTTAAGAACCAGCATTTGATGTTATATTCCATGAAATTTTGTGCAAAAAATTCCTTCGAAAATGAACTGCACATCAAAAAGTTTGTGACAAGATTTAACATTCTCATGTATTCATGTTTTGCATAACATTCACCATTTTTTTTTGTGTACAGTCGCATTGCAACGCTTGTCGGGCTTTTACTACTCGTATTTAAATTTTATAAATAAAAACAATATTAGCATGTGCGCCCTAAACGGATTCAAAACCAGCTGTATTGAAAGTTTTTTCTTATTAGTGGCGGGAATTTTTATGTACATCATACATATGTATATATGTATGTAGTTACGAGTATCCGAATTTTAGTTCAACAATTTGTATGCTTTTTTGGTTTTTGTTGTCGCCAAAAGCAATAGCGAAGCACTCCCGTGTCAGCTCTAATATACAATAAAATAAAAAGTTGCTGATGAAATGTCGGTGATTTTGTTTTTTTGAAACAGCTATAATTTTCAACATTTGTGTTAGATCGAATCGCTTTCGGTTTTAATCACAGTTGGTACACATCTAGGTTAGGGTTGGGTTAGGTGTTACTGGCAGTCGATGAACGACTCATTTATAATTCTTAATCCATTGCTATTAGAGTTGCCAACTATTCGGTAAATTCTAAAAACCGGTTTGATCGCAAACCCGGTTTTCAGAACTTTTATATAGAAACTGGTTCGTGTAACCTCTTTTTACGGTTAAAAAAAATAAACATCCCTGATGCATTTAAAAAAACATTTATTTATTTGCTTGTAGCAAGCAAAAGGAACGTTATCTACGTCGAAGCTATGCAGCGCTAGCATTGAAAATAATATGTGGTTGCTATATAACAATAGTCTCTGCCTGAAAATAAGTATGATGATATTGATGTAGCGGCAGCGAATAGTTGTCTTATGGCCAATTTTTCAGCAGTGGTGATCTTCGTTTCTTATTTAAATTGTGGTTAAACATGGAATATTGTTTTCAGTCAATGGTTATCAATGATTGATTAACTTGTAGTCAGACCCACAAGATTTTGACATTACATCACTGACCACATATCACATTACTGACCGTCAAAATGGAAACTGTAATATTGCATAAATTACATGTATTTGTTCATATACTTTGAGCCTAGATCGTTAAATTGTTGCGGCAACATTATTTTTTACACAATTTGATAAAATGACTTCGACTTTATGCATTTACTTTTTATTTTACATAATTCCATTTTATTGCTCCTCTTTGTTGTTTTGGTATTTAGCCCAACACAGATGTTGTGTCCAATAAGAAGGGTAAGGGTAACCCAAATCGTTAAAAATATGACGGCTTGCTTTAACTTAACACTGAAAAACAAAACGCAAAGTTAACTTCTAATTATCTTTCAATTACGATTAATTAATCCGATAGTTTACTACCCACTTAAAACCTGGCCATTAAAAGACGAAGACTTGGTACTTGTAAGCTTACGAATATAACACAATGTATGTGCATGTGTCTCTTGCTTTGCATTCTCTTTGTTTTTTGTGGGAATAAAACAAAAAGTATTAAGCAAGAAAATAATGACACATGTGATTGCACTGGTCTTTAAATAATTTTAAGTATTAATATTATTTAAATGTAACGTCATCATATGATTGAACGCTGTTATTTATTTTCCAATGCAACATTTACTAATGTGTTCATAGAAATTGAACAGGTACTGTGTGCCAAAAAGGTGTTAGCACATCGCCCGTGACTTCGAACACTCATTGGTTTTTTGTATAAGAGCAATAAGAGATCAGGTTAAACAAAACTGCACAGTAGATATTTTTTTGAAATAGAATTTTATAAAAGTATAGCATTCAAATTGTTAGCCGACATTAGGTTCCTTAATTTATAAGTAGTTTTAATTGTCTACGATACGGAAGAAGAAGTTGCACTGAACGGAAGAAGCAGTTGCACAGAAGTGGGATTAATTGTCAGTAGAGCATTATGAAGAAGGTTAAATTTTGCTTATCTCTTTGGAAGTTTATCTAAATAATCACAATGTTTTAGTTTTATTGACTATTTTACAACCTAATGAGGTCAGATATCTTACACATATTAATAAAACAAACAGTAAATTCATTGGCACTCAACGCACATGCTACAACTCACAGTTCGAACAAGTACAGCAGAACCACCGACACAAACTGCAAAAGACGAAACAGGAACACTTCGACAAATTAGGACTCACATTCAATGAGGATTGGTTCATCAATAACACCAACGTATACTTTCCAACGGAATCCAAATGGCTGCTCTCACTAGGATCCACATTTGCCATACCAATCACAGGCGAAAGTTTCTCACCCCTACACATCATCGCAGAACTGGAACAAGAAGTACAACAGCACACAGATGATAGGGAAAAGGACATCATCAGAACAAGAATAGCAAATAATATTAACAATTACAAGCGAAGGCTGAACAACACACCGAGGGAAAGGTTTATAATTACCATCTACAAACGCACGGAGAAATTACTTCGAGAGCATAGGAACAGAATCATCATCACAACAGCGGACAAGGGTAATAAAACTGTCATTATGTACAAGCGAGAATACAGCACGAAAATGTCACAACTACTGGAGGACAAAACAACATACAGGCCAACTAGAAACAACCCCACCACCAAATTACAGAAAACTAACAATAACATCATTACAGATCTTTACAAAAACAAAGATATTGACACATATCTAAAACAAAAACTTATATGTCATGCGGCAACAGCACCAAGACTCTACGGACTACATACCTCTTAGACCGATCTCAGCATCTACGAACGTACCTTGCTATAACTTATCTAAACATATAGGGGCAATACTGCAGAATATTATATCGGACCAATACAACAGCAAAAATAGCAAAATACTTAGAGAAAGGCTAGCAGACATACCACTTGAGGATTCTAGTTTCATTCGACGTTGTCTCATTATTCACGAACATCCCCACATATTTGGCAATTAAAAATATCATGCACCAATGGACAACAATTTCAAAATACACGAACATACCTAGACAAACATTTTTGAAAATCCTCAATTTTTGTCTCAACGACTACAACTACTTCATCTTTGATGAAAACATATATACTCAGACGTATGGAATGCCGATGGGAAACCCACTCTCTCCAACAATAGCTGACATAGTGCTGGACAAATTATTAGACGACTCATTCACGGACTTGCGGAAACTTAATATAAAATCCAAACTGTTGGTTAAACATCAAAAGACAGGACACGGAAACCATTTTAGAACACTTGAACAAATACCATAATAAAATACAATTCACCATAGAAAAAGAAATAGACGAAACCATTGCATTCCTGGACTTGAAGATACACAGACAATCAACAACTTTAATTACAGACTGGTATTCAAAACCGACAGCATCCGGACGAATGCTGAATTATTACTCCACACAACCACAAAATCAAAAGTTAAACGCAGCCTACAATTTCATTAAAACAGTTTTCGATATCAGTCATGAACAATTCCACAACAAAAATTACAAAATCATAACTAAAATTCTTCACAAAAACAACTATCCACAATATATGTATCATAAAACACTTAATGCAAAAATATAACAATAGGACAACAAACACTACAACCCAACTTACGGAAAATCGAAACGAAAACACATCATATACTATAAGCGTCAAATACATACCATCGCTAACAGATAACAAATTACTGAAAACCATTTTCAATACTGACATTAAAATTGCCCACAAACCCAAAAATACCCTACAGAACATATCCTCCAAAACAAAAACCCGGTTACACAAAAACCACCAACACAATGTAGTAACTATATGAAATTTCATGCACTGGCAACACTGATGAAACATGTGGGCAAATATTCATTGGCACCACTAAAAGATCATTGGAAACTAGAATGACAGAACACAAAGCAGACATAAGGAACAGGAGAATGAGCACTGCACTCTCACAACATATGATGGAATACAATCACACACCAGACATAGAAAACGTCAGAATTATAGACAGAGAGAAGAACACTAACAGGAGATATACACTAGAGAGTTTGAGAATTCAACAAAAACATGACATTCATAAGTATGAACACAAAAGAGGACAAAGACAAAACAAATTGTCACTACTACGTGACGCTAACACTGGACAAACATGTATGTGTGGAGAAAACATACATGTACGATATATTTACATTTATGTTAGATTAACACAAAATAGACATGCAAAGACATATTTAAAAAAACGAAGTAAGTGTGAACAGTGAACGGAAAATACTAAATGTAATATTAATTGATATCATTGTTATATAGAATAAAACTCCCCTGAAGAGGATGCCAAAAAGCATCGAAACGTAGGGAAAACAATTGAATTGAATAGTTTTATTTAATACATTGGGATTGCGACCAAAAAAGCCAGAAAGGTTATAGAATATATAACATTTTCATCGAACAAATTAAACAAATTTCAACATATACGGAGGGATTCTTCTGCCTGGTCTTTTCAGCGGAGTCTTGGTCGTCATCTTTTCCTGCTTCCATCGGGTACGTTATCGAAAACCTTTCGCTCAAAGCAATCCCAACATATCCCCACAACTGGTTCCATCGCTTGCCATTTCACGCCAGTTGGCAACACCAATGACATGGAGTTCTATTCTCCATATAATGGAAAGTATACTCAGAGTGAATATAATATGAGCGTATTTTATTTTTATTCTTAGTATTAAAGATGCAAACAAATTTTGAGAAATAATATCTTGTTGTGTAGTAACTGTTCTCCATAAAAATTTAAAAACTCATGTTGCACCGGTATCCTGTAACTTTTTAACGATAAAAATCGGTAGGTAAATTTTATGAATATGTGGGAACCGTCCATTTTAAGAAACTGGTTGAAAAAAAAAAACTTGAGAAAGTGCAAATAACCGATTTATTGAATAAGCATTAGCTCCACCGGTTTGCTCCAAGAATCTCAACATATTAGGGCTGTTTTTTCATAAGGTATACACATTAAATCATATAAAATGGTAACCTGCACGTTAACATGTATAAATTTAGAAATAGAGAATAACCCCGATAAAAGTGTTACCAAATTCGAGATTGTTTATTGAAAAATATAAATTGTACATACGTCATACCACTTTCTATATTTTCACGATGTCTCGAATATTATGATGTAAATTAGGGGAAAGCTAATTCTTTAAGCAAAATATTTTAAAAAAAATTTTTGATATAAAATATTATTGATTTATTCTTCTTCAAAGGCAATACTGCAGACAAACAACTAAAGCAAAACTACAAGGAAGAAAAGTGATGGAGGAAACCGACCACTCGCTCGATTCTCAAAAATATACTTCAGCCCAAATCTTCCCATGACTCCACAAGAATCTCAAAACCACCTTCGGGTCTGTCTGTTTGCTGGAAATTATGTAACTTTTTGGTACACTTATGGTCATTTCCTTTCTGGGAAAAATGCAAAAATTTTTTTTCCATTTTCTGCCTTTTCAGCGAGTCTTAGGGGAAAATGTTGCCCGATAAAATGGGTGATATTCTGTTTTTTTGTATGTGTTATTTGTCTTTGCTAAGCTAATTAAAATCGCGTACCTTCTCAAACAAAGTGGTCGAATCATAGAGTAATGACGTACGGATGAGAACAATGGCAGCTCTATACGTCATTACTTTATGGGTCGAATTTTCAGTTAAGCGGGAATAACAAAAAATATCAATTGTATTGGTACTTTGTCGACGAGGTTGTATGAGGCGTTGCTTAATATCGCTGAGTCGTCCATATACACTGCGGTTCATCACGATAGAACCAATAAAACTTTAAGTAAAAAATTTCTATATATTTGGAATGCAGAGTCCATATAGATTCCAACTTTTACAGAAATAATAAAACCTGCTTTTCACTATTTAATAACAAAAAGACCAACCCGTAAAAAACATAGTTTTTGACTATATATTCTTTATATATGACACGTGGTTTTTTATATTACACATTACTCTAGACACAAACTTTAAATGACAACACTACCACGCCCGTTTGCCCAATCCTGCCCATATTTGCAGCAGATCTTAGGATATGTGCACCTAACCAACATACCCATTTTTAAATACCGGTAACATGAGCACAAATAATGGATATTTAATTTTTGATTTGAATGGGAGGTACTACGGCCCTTTGTCCAATCCCGCCCATATTTTGACAGTTAATTTTTGTCGTCGCCAATAGTTTGCCTGCGAAGTTTGGATCGCGGGAAAAGGGTTACAAATCAATCCAAAGTTTTTTCGGCTTACAGACAGGTGAAGTTAATAATTGTAAAAAATTTAAAAACAGGTCGAAATTGATTATAACGGTACTTTTCTCTCATTGTGTGTAATGGTATGGAAAATTAAATTTTTTTTGGTTCAACAGAATAGAGCCACTTTTTAATTGTTTTATAACTCAAACAAACAGATATTGTTAATATAAAAAATTGATTTTATTCTAATTATTTTATCTGAATAATTTCCCTTGCGGGAGTTTTTCAGTCGGTCTATTGTCTAAAATTAAATTTTTTCAAATTTATTCAAGCTCAAGACCTTTTTAATATATCTTATTTATTAGCTTGAAATTATTTTAAATAATGTCGAACACAAAAAGTGGTCCAATGATACCAGGGCTGTCTGTAAGATATTTCGGATCTTGCCAAGATCTTAATCAGCAGACGTTTTTGGAATGCTTTTCGGTGAATTCATCAAATATGTACACTCATCATATTAATGAGAATTCATTTATTTACATATATGTTCGAATAATACCAAGCACTAACATTGGAAACACTTTCATGCACAACTCTTTTTTATCATATCGAAAAACTATCGGTTTTAAACAGGCATTATTTGTTTTTGTTTTGTCATTACAAAACAACAAAACAGAGGTTTGCCATCAACAATATTATTATTTAAAGCTCGAAGTGCTCTACGTCAACTTTCATCATATCCCTTGCGGGAGTTTTTTGACGGTCTGCTTTCTAAACTTCTGAGTATTTATTTAATTGTGTGTACTTTTAAAATATTTCAGAATTACTTTGAATATTCTATCTAATCGTGACTCGTAAAGGTATTTAAGGTAGTGAAAAGAAATTTCGGTCTATGCTGTTTTTATTCCTTCAATGAGCTCATATTTTGTTACGTACTGCTTTCCTAACTCATGGACCTTGCAGGTTAACCAACCCCAAACATTTGCAATAATGTTAGGGCCCAGTGAGTAGGGCGGCCAATTTAAGACTGCAAAATTATGGCTTGAAATCCGCATTTTCACTACATATTCCGTACGTATAGGTGCATTATCATGTTGATAATCCACTCTATTGCTTCAAAAATGACTTTAGTCGTATGAAAAACTTGTAGCAGAAGAGTTTTGTAATGTACGACAAGGTCAATAGTTCCGTAGTATGATTCTGCGACCGATACCAATTCACCGCCCTCTCTTCTGTGACGACGGCTCAGAAATATCTCCTCTTTATGCACATCGTGAAAATAAAGCTTATAGCCATCGGGATCATCCAAGTTAAACTTTTTTCTATCCAAGAAAATTACTTTTCGCCAGTCCCTATCACTTAAGTTGGCTTGCAATTCCCATGCCAAGTGGCCTTTAACAAAATGAAGGCGTTCTTGTTGACAAATTGCATTTACTGAAGGTTTTTTCTTCAGTTTCCGGAGCTGCAGATATCAGCTGGTCAAAATAGCACGACAAACGGTTGATTTACTTGCATTTACTTCTGACAAATTCTTAACTTTTGAGGTAGAATGTGCTGAAGTTTGGTCAATTCGAAACATTTTTTCGCTTGTCTTGAGGTGTTAGACCTCATTTGTATATAACTCATTATACTACTGATTTCGCGATAAGAATATCTTCCAGAGTGATAACATCAGCTTGTTCGATTTCCGATGAACTTAAACTACTTTTTCTACCCATTTTGATTTGATAATATACCGCCACCAAACTTTTACTTTAACCTTGTTTAGTTTTTATAAAGTTTATCGCAGCAGACGATTTATTTAAGAAAATACTCAGCGTGGCTCTACTCTGGTGAGTCACTGTTACCTGTTTTATTTTTCTTAAAAAAAGTACCCAATATTTTGTTGGTTCCATCCTGATGAACCACAGTCTATGCTGGTACAATGTTTTAAATAAGTGAGGTACATAAACAAATCATGCTACCAAAAATAAACAAAAAAATTAATTTGAACCATCAATATGACTTTTTGAGGTTAGTTCAAATATACATGTAACTATTATTTTTTTGCTCAGCTCAAAAACTTTAATTTCTACTTATACTGAAGTTTATACTTATACTGAATTTATATATTTATACTTATACTGAACCCCCAAAACTTTAAATTTGTTTTACCCCAAGATAGCATAAAAGTCCTGAATCATTATAATCAAAATATAGTATTTGAAGAGTTTGTATGGTTAACATCTGCTTTTCAATGCAAAAATTCACTGTTATTATGGCATATTCCAAATAGTATAATCCAAATATGTACTTTACATTCAAATAATAATACAAAATGTACAATTTTCAGGTTACGAAAAGGAACACCGTGGAAACAGCAGATGCAGAAACTTTCCTACTTCAACCTTCCAAACTGTACAGAAAATTGTAATGGTGATTTAATATTCCTATTTTTGTATATAAGTACATAAATTATTATTTTATATGTTTAAATATTTCAGCCTTACATACATAATTACCTCAAACAGCCCAAAGTGGCTTTGCGAAATAACGATAACATATTTCTCCAAACGTCTCGATTTTTAGCTTTTATATTCCAATTGGTAACACTACCAGGTTCTTCTTGATTCCATCCCAAGTCTCGAAAATACTGCAGTAACTTCTTTTGATCTTTCGTCCAATGTTTCCTAAATCAGCACCATACACAGAAAAAAATATTGGCCTGTAAATTTCAATTAAAAATATAATTGAATTGTTTCAAAAAATTCAATTAAAAATTAATTGAATCGATTAAATTTTTAAAGATATTCACAATTAATTTTTTGAGTTTACAACAGAACTTGGAGTTGGCAAGGCGCAACTCTACTGCGCTAAAAACGTTTAATTTTTGTGTGCATTATCGAATTTTTGCTGTGAATCTCTCTAAATTAATATAGATATGAATGATATGTTCTTAACAAACCTTAATATATATAGAAATATTTTTCAGAAAGTTGAATTTTACATCGCCGTTTGTAGGCAATATGTATGAGTCTAGTCTTTCATATACAACACTGTTGTTATTTGTAATTCGTTTATTGTTGATTGAACGATTTTACTTTTGTAAACTTAAAGAATAATAGTGTAAATTGTCTTGTTTCATGATTAATACTGCGTTTTTTTAAATTGTGCTTAATTGACAAGTGTTTTTGAATAAATTTTATGGGAAATGAGTGTTTGCGTTGAGTGCTTTGTTTGCAATGAAAAATGTGGCTGTCCCCAAACATTTTGTATGCACTTGAAAATACACAATTTGCCGCCTTGTGCCCAGAACTACCATAGCAGTTCTACTCTATCAGTTATAAAAACAAAATGTAAATAATTTGTGACAACGCAATGGAATTTATTGTTGAATTACAATCCCTCAATCAGAATTTATTCAAACTGTTTTTTGTGATGTATTTATCTTGTATTTAATACAAACCGTTTCAACATAAAATGTTTAATATATAATTATAGTTTAAGAGAACCGGACATTAGTTCCGATTATGAATCCAAATTCTAAAAAATTTAATTTTTTATAGATATTGCTTTAAAAATATAACATTTTAGTTTTTTCTAGAGTCGTCGCAGGGGGTGGGAGTTTCATGCTGAAAACCCCAATAACGGTTTTAATTGATTCAATTCAAAATTGAATCAAAAATCGTGAAAAAAATTAATAATTTTTTTAATTAACTTGATTACATACTTAATCAATATTTTTGCAAAATGCAATAAATGTTTTAATCAAATTTACAAATTTTTTAATTTAAGTTTTTTTTTAGCAAATTTACAAATACCTTTAACTAATATTATCATTTGCGTATTGACAACCAGTAGTGTTTCACCGCGACGAAATACGAGTATAACAGCCTCATTTCGTTGTCGGAAGCACTCACTTAAGACAATGTTAAAGTCACGGCCAGGGTAGTGGTCATATGCTTCTTCTAGGAGTTCATAGAATACGACCTTCATATAATTTACATGAGAATATTTTTCTACTGTTGCAAATTAGCGATCTATTAAAATGTTTCGTTTTATGCGTTTTATGTTTAGACTAGACGACGTAGTCTTCGCCAACTTCAAATCCGCAACCAAATTCATGTCTTTTTTCACGGCAGCTTGTTTCTTCCTTGTGCAGCCATGTCCTGTCCATAGCATATCCTAGATAACAGAATTGTAAGCCTTATAATTCTCGAGGACAT
This sequence comes from Phaonia tiefii, assembly GCA_963931995.1. NCBI lineage: Eukaryota > Metazoa > Arthropoda > Insecta > Diptera > Muscidae > Phaonia > Phaonia tiefii. The sequence goes on from OZ008367.1 coordinate 264,731,206, forward strand.
TCGCAAGTTGGAAAGCGGCTTTAGACTATATCTACTATATCACAAATTTAAAAAGGTGAAAACAATTTAAGAAGCTACTGCGATGTTTTCGAGAATTGGGAAGGAGACAGCTAAAGTGGGTCTGACAGTAAATGAGGACTAGACAAAATTAATGGTTTCAACGAGCAGGGCCTCCACGCGATTAGACCTAAGTATGAACGTTGATAACACTTATAATTTCGAGGTGGTGGACGAATTTATATACCTCGGATCGGCCGTAAACAAAAACAACAACGTCAGCCTTAAGATCAAGCGGAGAATTGTGCTTGCGAATACATGATAGTTTGAGCTAAGCAAGCACTAAGCCCTCTCTCGAGTAACAAAAGTCCAACTATACCAGACTCTCATACAACCTGTCTTGCTTTATGGCGCAGAATCCTGGATCTTATCGCAAGCAGACGAAACATCTGTATGAGTCTTCGAGAGAAAAATACTCCGAAAAATGTATGGCCCTATAGTGCACAATGGCGAGTATAGGCGACGCATGAACTGTATGAGCTATAGCCCGACATTGACATAGTTAAGCGGATCAAAGTATCGCGATTGCGCTGGCTGGATCCTTTACTGGATCCTCCTTTATTCATATACTGTTTCTCTATATAATCAACAGTTTTGCAGTTATTAATAAATGTATGAAGCACAAAAAATTATTTTTTGTCAAAAACTTAAAACTTTTTTTTAATCATAAAAAATTCAAAACGAGAAAAAGTGTGTAGTCTTATTACTTTCACGTAAACTCACATAACCTATGATCAAAATGATATACAGATCATGAAGATCGATGGACGCGTTTCCGTTTTACTCACAATTAAATGAAGGTATCTCATTTCGACAAGAATATTGATATTTGTTTCAATGAATATGGATAAACCTACTAAATGAATTTGGAAAATTCGATAGAGGATATGTTCAATCTCAGACATTGCTTCGTAGACTTGATCCCGTATCGGACTGTCGTAGACCGCCTTATAATCGAGAAATAGATGATAGGTGTCGATTTGTTTTTCATGGGTCTTCTCCAGGATTTGGCGTAACGTGAAAATCTGGTCAGTTGTCTATTTTCCAGAGGTATGGTCCAATCAGGTCAGCGATAATTGATTTTAGTCTTTCGCACATTATACTTGATAGAACCTTATATGCTATGGATATAAAGCTTATTCCAAGGTAGTTGGCAGAGAGACTCGGGTCACATTTTTTAAATATGGGACATAGTACAGTGAGACTCCAATCGCCGGGCATGCATTCATCCAACCAAATTTTGCCAATGAGCTGATGCATGCACCTTAACAGCTCATCGCCGCCTGCATTAAACAGCTCCGACGGTAATTCATCGGCTCCTGCGGCTTTGTTGTTCTTAAGCCGTCGTTCGACGTCGTTCATATTGTGATCGAGTTTCCTACCGTCATTGGATATCTCAGGCACCAGTAGCGTGGTGAAATGATCTATCCATATTCCCAACATGCTCTGCACATCTGCAATGAGATTTCCGTCCTTGCCTTTACATAAGGGGGCCCGGAACCATGTCCATAAGTTCCGTTTTTGACTTTTTGGTAGATTTTTCGGGATTCGTTCTTCCTTCTGTACGTCTCAATTTTCCCACTCTCGCGAGTGGACGTACGAGTGATCAGAGGAGCTAACATCGATTCTGATCACTACCTGGTAGCAGCAAAGGTTCACACAAGATTAAGTAGAGCGAAAATCGTACGAAACCAGACGCAGAGGAAGCTGTGCATCGGAAAGCTGCAATTACCAGAGGTAGCCACAGCCTACTCAAGGGAGCTCTCGCAACCGATGACGTTCCTGAAGCGCAGTGGAAATCCAAAATAAAGCTGCACGTATGGCAATGCTTCCGTCAATTGAAAAGCGATCTGAAACCGTCTCTTTAGATGTAAGAAACGGCAGTGGAGAAAGCACGAGAGTTCAAAAATTGAGACATACAGAAGGAAAAAGTCAAAAACGGAACTAATGGACATGGTTCAGGGCCCCCCTTCTGTAAAGACAATGACGGAAATCTCATCGCAGATGTGCAGAGCACGATTGGACAATCGATCACAATATGGACGACGACGTCGATTGCCCCCTCCTATCCAAGACGGGGTCAGAACAGCTATTGCCCGGCTTAAGAACAACAAAGCCGCAGGAGCCGATGGATTACCGCCAGAGCTGTTTAAGGCTTGCGGCATGAGCTGATAAGGTGCATGCATCAGCTCATTAGCAAAATTTGGTTAGATGAATGCATGTCCGGCGATTGGAGTGAAAGTTGTCAAGGATCTTACCGCACCTTTCGAAACTAAGCGAGGCCTCATGCAAGGCGACACCCTATCGTGCGATCTCTTTAACATCTTGTTGGAGATCATTATGAGAATAGCTGCAGTCAACAATAATAAAACCATCAGCAGCAAAAGTCAGACGCTTCATTTTGCGCACAATTAGAGAAGTTACTTCTGGTTTTTTGAGAATTGAGAAGGAGTCAGCAAAAGTACGTCTGACGGCAAATGAGGACAAGACAAAATTAACGTTTAGACCAAAGCGTGAACGTTGGTAACCGTTGTAACTTGAAATCAACCGGAGAATTGCGCTTGCGAATAGATGTTATTTTGAGCTAAGCAAGCACTTTAGAGATAAAGACCTCTCTGGAGTAACAAAATTCCAGCAGTACCAGACTCTCATTCTATCTGTCTAGCTTTATGGCGCAGAATTCTGGGTCCTATCGCAAGCAGTCGAAACATCTGTAGGAGTCTTCGAGAGAGAAATACTCCGAAAAATGTATGACCCTATAGTCGACAATGCCGAGTATCGGCGACGCGTGAACCATGAGCTGTGTTAGCTTTATCTAGACATTGACATAGTTAAGCGGATCAATATAACGCGAATGCGCTGGCTAGGCCGTGTCAGTAGAGTGGATGAAGACGAACCCGCACGAAGGTTTTTCGAGCCCGAACTCGAAGGAAGACAAACAATAGGAAGACCAAGACTCCGCTAGAAGGATCAGGTTAACGAATACTTGCGTACTCTTGGTATTGCCAACTGGAGAGATAAGGCAAAAGATCGAACTGGTTAGCGGAATATGTTATCTTCGCTTATTAAGGTCCCTGACCCCCCGGGGTTGTTCGTGACCGGATCAGTAAGTAAGTAAATAAAGTATAAAAATACCTCCACTTCTTACTTCTTGATCCTTCTTATTTAAAAGAATATACAACGTAATGTTTTTTGAACTTTCATTACAAGGAAATGATTAATGTAGTACAGAACTATATTAATAATAAGTTGTAATGTTGCTAAAAATTAATCAATTTCTGGTGACATGGAAACGCCTGCCAAAGATGTGAAGAACAACTTATTAGTTTATTTCTTGAGCACTTTCAGTGAGACTTGAATTTTAAGTCGACTTAATCTCAAAATACCGTTCACCATAATCTTGAAAATTAAAATTACTATCAAGTTTGCAGCCTCCGCAACAGCTGCTGTTCACATGCAGATGACAAGCAGTGTATGTGGTCAACTTGAAAACATAATGTTAGCGAGGTAAATAAAACATGGTTAAACAGAAATGAGATGAATTCAGCTGTGAAAAACTGCAACATCTGTATGTTCTTTTCTCACCTCAAAAATGGTACAACTTTGAAGGGGTGATGACAATATTTTGTAAATGTTGTCTCATACAAGGGTAACATCATTTTTTAGAAACGAAATCACCATAAGTGAAAATAGTTGGTTTTGATGGAAGGAAAGACAATTCAGGACAGCAAAGTAATTTTCATGATTAATTTCGAACTCCATGACAAGTTCATCATCTGATGCCCAACTAGTGTGCCTGAATTGATACCATTGACCACAAATTATTTTCGGTTTATTATCGATCGATGTTCCCTAAGTAAAAAGTCATAGTAAGTAAAGTAAATTGACGAACGGAATATACCAACATTTTATGTACAACTCCAGGACATCCAATTAGCAAAACTCCTTGTTTATTTGATTAATCGGAAATTTAATGTAAACGGTTAAAATTTCATATTTAAAAATGGAACTGCACCAACTGATACATATATTTGAATTTACTTCACACAAAGTGCATTAATTTATTAAAAAAGTATTTGAATTTTTATAACCGATTTTTTTATTTTTTGGTTAATGTATGAGAAATTCATACTACAAGCTTACAAGTCATGAACATTTTTCTAATTGAAAAATGGTTGGTTTTTTTTTGTTGGAAATAATAGACAATTCAGTTCAACACACACTCACTGGCATGACTAATTTCGAACTCCGTGACAAGTTCATCATCAGATGCCTAACTACTGTGCCTGAATTGATACCTTCGGTAGATCATCAATCGTATACAGCGTTCGGAAGAAACACAAAATCGTACACAAACAGTATGAAAACACAAGTGTTTGTGATTTCTTGCTACATGAACACTCTGCGATGGTGCGTGTCTGCATGCTAACACTCTCTGTTGGGTGTCTCTAAGCCGCGTCGCACCGTTGTCTTGCTCTCTCAGTATTGAGCTGGCACCAGAAGAAACACCTATTTGTGCGAAACTTGTATGCAAACACACTGTTTTATGTTGAGCTGGTGTGTTGTGTGGACACCGTATTATCGTGTGTGTGATCATGGGTGTCGTTAAATCGTATGGTTCTATTATTACAATTTTTAATATTGATCATATTTTATTACATACATTTTATTTATTTATGATGTATAGTATTTATGTTTAGCTTATCAATTAAAAACCACTCACTGAAATGTTAATATTCTACAGGTTACCATATAAAGGGTTTTTCAATAAGAGCGCTACAAACGTTTTTTTAAATAAAACAAAACCGGTTTTAGATACCAATGAAATTCTTTATTCCTGTGAAAGTACGTTCGATGCCCATATGTATGGAACTCGATTTCTTTTGCATGGACACCACGGGTACGCTTGCAGAAGTCCCGACGCTGAATCCAACTTTCGACGGTTTTCAGGCATAAATCGGCCGATACTGCTGCAATTTCACGTTCGATATTCGTACGAAGTTCATCAATCGTCGCTGGCTTGTTGCCATAGACCATAGACTTGACGTTGCCCCACAGGAAATAATCTAACGGCGTCAAATCGCACGACCGAGGCGGCCAATCGACTGGACCATTTCGTGAAATAACACGTTCACCAAACTTGTTTTCCAATAAATTGATTGTGGCATTCGCTGTGTGGCTTATGGCGCCGTCCTGTTAGAACCACATGTCCTCCAAACCCATATTATCCAATTGGGGCCAAAAATATTCGGTTATCATTGAACGGTAGCTATTCGCATTCACAGTAATGTGCCGGTCTTGATCATCACGGAAGAAGTACGGCCCAATGACGCCGGGATGCAATGATGACTCATGGATTACGTGTGGATTGCTGTCTGACCAATAACGCATATTTTGCTTATTGACGAAGCCATTCAGTCAGAAATGAGCCTCATCGCTGAAGCTGATTTTCCGATGAAAATCCGAATCATTTTCAAGTTGTTGCTCAGCCCAATTCACGAACATACGACGCTTATGGTGGTCAAGCGGCTTCAGTTCTTGCGTCAATTTGATCTTGTAAGGATGTAGGCCAAGATCTTTTCGCAAACTTCGCCACAACGACGTCACAGAGATGCCCAACGCTTAAGAACGACGTGTGAGAGACACATTTGGGCTTTCTTGAACTGAAGCCTCAGCGGCAGCAATTTTCTCGACACTACGGGCACTTCTTTATCTCACTGGCACGGGAACATTTTGTACTGTGTCTGTGGATTCAAATTTTTCCACTAGACGCTCAATTGTTGATCTGGTAGGACGATTATGACGACCATAAATTGGACGTAGCGTTCTTAAAGTTGAGGCCACTGACGCCAAATTTAGGTAGTAAATTTTAATAATTTCGACTCGTTGTTGGCTCGTATATCTTTCCATGATTAAATGGCAAACCTTACTGAAGAGAAATGCCATAAGAACGGGAAAAAAGATGGCTTCGTTTGCTGTCCCTATCGATTTACTTTTGCAGCGTCTCTGTTTAAAACCCCTTTATATTTAGCATAGAAGCCTTTGCTTTAAGAAATTAATAATAATGTTTCATACATTTGAAACCTTTGCATTTTAGAAAAACATTTCAAAAACAATTTCTTATGTTTTTGATGTGTAAACATCTATACGCTGGGCGTAAAAATCTTTTGCACAATACAATCACAAATTTAGAGTAAGATGTGCGATGTAATCGTTAACCAATCGTAAAGCGTTATCAAATCGGTGTGAGCTATGTATGAGTGTATTAGTGTAATCATACGCTGCATACAATATACTCAACAACATCTAGTGTGCAATAGTAGCTACTAATTTGCACTAATTATCGTAAATTATGTTATCGTAGGCAAATGAAAACAAATAAATAAAATTAATACAAAAACATTCAATTTTAATAACTTTTAAACAGATATATTGCACTTTTAATAAGAAATTTACTAAAACAAAGCAAAATAAGGAAAACTAAAAACTAAACTTTTCAAACTAAAAGTCTCTTCGTCTTTGAGATTGTCATTCATACTTAACAGCTGCATATAAGCACCATCTAGTGTGCAATAGTAGCTACTAATTTTCGAAAACCATTGCTGTAAAATAACTACATGCATTACATTTTAGTAAACAGCTGATTAATAATGTGTCAACCGCAACAAATACAAAATAATAAAATATTTTACAAAACACCAACAAAATTATAATTCAGATCATAAAACAACACAAAGTGTATCAAAGCTGAATGGAGGTAATGTTAATTCTAATAAAATTTCTAATAGATTCCAATATAAATTAAGATTATAACATATCTTCATTACGTACTGTTGCCTTACACTGGAACTGGTGCACGACAATTGGGTAACAATCTCCATCTCATGCCAATTATTATGGGTGGAGATTTTAATACAAATTGTGCAAACCCACAGTCGCAAGCTTTATCAAAATTTTTATTTGACGTTTTCCACTTGCATATGAGCAATTCTCCAGAAACCCCCACAACTAACAAGTCCACTACTATAGATGCAGTTTTCCATAGATTTTTTAATACAATCGAGTCAAAAATTTAAATATGTATCTTATTTTAGTTGCCATAAGCCAATATTAACTATTTGTACTTAAGGCATTTACCATAGATGGGCACTTTGCAGTACTACTAAAATTTCAGTAAAAATAATTCTTTAACAAGTAAATTTTTACTGAATACTAAAATTTTATTCAGCAATTTTTATAAAGTGCCTACATGATTATGATGAGGTGCATTTAATTTTCAGTAATCAGTAATGCCCGATTACTGATTATTATGAATACGGCCCTATGATTTTACTGGTAATGCAAATTAAACTTCATTATCAGTTCATTGAATTTTTTCAGTAATCAGTAAATTTACTGCTTACTGTAATTTTTAATGCAGTACATATATACTGCAGTGTGCCCATTTACTAACCAAGTAAGTCAAATAAAACAAACAAAAACCAGCAAATTCGTATGTATTTACAATATTGAAAGTTTTGATACTTTTAATTGATTAATTAAAATAATATACTAAAAACATAAGTACTTCCAACTTAAAAAAAATTGTTCATTACTAGATGTTTACACATCTCCCCTGTGATCGAACTCACATTAATTTTTTTTCATCAAAGCAAGCTATGTTTCTCTTATATGTAAATATTTCTAAAATGCATGTAATATAATCTAAGTTACCTTTGACTTTTTTCATTATAAATATTTGATTGATAAAGAAAATATTTAGTCTGTTTTGAAACATTGAAGTCGATAGTACATATTCGGGAATATAATTAAAGGTACACAGCTCAGTTCCTCCAGTGTCATTGATGTCGAAACACTTCACCGAACAGTGTTGTTCATACTTGTGTGAACGATTAGGTGTTATGTCCGAACCGTCGATCGAACACAAGCGACCGTGTTGTTCACAAACTTGTGTACGGTTTTGTGTTTGAAATTGGTGTTACACGCTGATGAGAGTTATATTATGTGTGCTGCACAGATATGTGTGCACACAATAGTGTTTTGTTTTTGTCTTCTCTGTGAGCCAGTGTTTTCGTTTTTGAAACACTTCAGTTGTGTGTCCATTAGCAACACTGTATCACTACGTAGAATGTGCGGCGTCGAGTGTTTTGGTGCCATTCTGAACGCTGATCGTATATACATATAAAAACTCAATTCTGCAATTCACATGTGCGAATTAGTATCGATCGAAGATCCCTAAGTATCAACATCACTGAAAAGCCTATAATTCCAACAACAAGAACAGACAGAATTTTTCCGTCATGTTCTTCTCTTCCTCATGCATTCTCACATTGTTGCAGTGCCTTGAGGTGGGTTTTAATCAATATCACATAGTCGTATTTTTCCGTGGTGTACCATTTTTGAAGACCGTGCTAGTGTCAGTTACGTTTATTTGAATTTGAATTTTTATGACCGATTTTTGTTAGTTTTTGGTTAATGCATGAGAAATTCATACTACAAGCTTACAAGTCATGAACATTTTTCTAATTGAAATATGGTTGGTTTTTTTTTTGTTGGATATAATAGACAATTCAGTTCAACACACTCTCACTGGCATGACTAGTTTCGAACTCCGTGACAAGTTCATCATCAGATGCCCAACTACTGTGCCTGAATTGACACCATCGGTTGATCACCAATCGTATATATACAAACTCAATTCTGCAATTCACATGTAAAGTATTTAAAACCAACGAAGCGGACTTATGGACAACCTCTTTTTTTGCGAGGGTATTTTTGGTCCACTACCGGTGGTTATATTTTCGAATTTCAGTGTAGTTTCAGAAAATGTAACAAGTGGACAAGACCAATCGTAGACAGACGCTGAGGTAGAAAACCCCATACATATATTTGACCATATCCGACTATTTAATACCTAACATAACCGCACAGAAAAACATCAAAATCGATAATTCAAACAAATTCGTTGGTGTGATCCAATTAAATATTAAGTTAATTTAGTTCGCGTGGAATTATAAACCATATAATTGAGACAAAGGGTTAGTCAAATAAAAATGGTTCCCATTACATACCATGAAGGGATTTGGGAGAGCTTCTACACGTGACCTCACTGAATATGAATATGTATTGATTTAAAAATTTCTCCAGTTTTTATTGAATGGGACATTTAGCGAAATCGTAAGTCAATAGTGCTTAATTCAACAAAAGTTTACAAAAGCAAAACACTTTTACATATTCCGATCATCTGCATTGTCTCTCAGGTTACCTTTTGCAATGTTATAAAACATAAATTATGCATGTCATACGTATATTTTGTGTACACAAACGCGAGGGGGTGATAACCATCGGATTTCGCATTCTGCTTAGATTTGAATGAGAGCTCTTCCCAAATTTGCAAAATAGAATACCGGACTCTATTATATAACGAAAATATACCAATTCAATAGGATTATCAAACCGGAACCGGTATACAACTGTAGGTCCCAATCAGTGAGTGTAAAACTAGAAAGCGCACGGCTCATTGGTTATGAGAAGCTATCACCAATCCCTGCATGGGATGTAGTGAGGAACCATTAATTTGTATGAAAAGTTTCTTATAAAAATATTCTAGTAAATATTAAAATTAATATTAAAAATTTAGGAATATAATGATGAAATACTACTCCAATTCATAAAGTTAAGTGCTTTTAATGATGAAATATTTCAGTGAATAAATAAAACATAAAGACTAGTAAGGTTGGGTAATAAACATCGTTTTCGAGGGTGTGATACGCAACCAACAAATCTCTACTACTTGTACGCTAGGCACCATAAACGTAATAAGAATTGTGAAGGTAATGTAGAAATGTTACAACACAAAACATCGAAATTTGCTATATAAAGTGTTTTTCAACAGAGACGCTACAAAAGTAAATCGATAGGGACAGCAAACGACGCCATATTTTTTCCCGCTGTTTTGACATTTCTCTTCAGTAAGGTTTGCAATTTCATCATGGAAAGATATACGAGTCAACAACGAGTCGAAATTATTAAAATTTACTACCGAAATTTGGAGTCAGTGGCCTCAACTTTAAGATGCCAACTTTAAGAGGCCTCATCAATCAGGGATGAGGCTCATTTCTGGCTGAATGGCTTCGACAATAAGCAAAATATGCGTTATTGTTCAGACAGCAATCCACACGTAATCCATGAGTCATCATTGCATCCCGAAAAAATTACGGTTTGGTCATTGGGCCGTACTTCTTCCGTGATGATCAACACCGGCACATTACTGTGAATGCGAATCGCTACCGTTCAATGATAACCGAATATTTTTGGACCCAATTGGATAATATGGACTTGGAGGACATGTGGTTCCAACAGGACGGCGCCACAAGCCACACGGCGAATGCCACAATCAATTTATTGGAAACCAAGTTTGGTGAACGTGTTATCTCACGAAATGGCCCATTCGATTGGCCGCCTCGGTCGTGCGATTTGACGCCGTTAGATTATTTCCTGTGGGGCTACGTCAAGTCTATGGTCTATGCCAACAAGCCAGCGACGATTGTTGAACTTGGTACCAATATCGAACGTGAAATTGCAGCAGTATCGGCCGATTTATGCTTGAAAACCGTCGAAAATTGGGTTCAGCGTCTGGACTTCTGAAAGCGTGCCCGTGGTGTCCATGCAAAACTAATCGAGTTCCATACATAATGGCATCGAACGTACTTTCACAGGAATAAAGAATTTCATTGGTATCTAAAACCGGCTATGTTTTATTTAAAAAAACTTTTGTAGCGCTCTTATTGAAAAACCCGTTACTACTACTCCAGTTAAGAAAAAATGTCCTGAATAAAGTACATATTTTTCAACCCCCAACATTCCTGATATTAAATGCAGAGTGTGTTTGTTTTACCCCACTAAAGTTAATTATAGCTTAATTTGTATGAGCCAGCTAAGCGATATTAAGCGTCATTTCAATTTTCCACTTAAATTCCGACTTGAGCAATGACAATGTTGCCACATGTTCAATTTCAAGAAATGGAAACAAAAAGTTGTCTTAGATAAATTTTATTATCATTTCTTGCGAATGAAAATGTTATCAAGGAGAGACTCAAAAGCAGAATTTTGTAAAATGGCCTACACATGGTAACTTCACTAAAAATTATTTTATTTAATGGAAGCCTACGTATCTCTAAATTTGAAGGATAGATTTTTATTTCCGATTGAAATCAAAATTGGAATTAAATTGTTCACAACAACGCGCTGTTAATGTTATACATATTGATAATGGTAGAATTATCTATCGGGTAGAATCGTTTAAACAGGTGATTAGATTTTATCCCTGTAATTTTTAATTCACTTGTCAAACTCATATGTTTGTATTTTGTTTTTATACTTTTTGTATTCTTGTATTGTTGATATATATTTGTGTAGTGTTTGACAACTGAAACGAATGAACAAAATAAAATGTCTGTTGTTGCTGCATACAACTACAAAAACATCTATTGATACTATGTAGTTGTTGGCGCTGGCTGCAAACGTGTTGCCGTATCGCATTTTTTCACAAATTACAACAAATGTTGCCATATTTCATAGTCTTATACGTGGATCGTTTTTTTGGAAAGGCATAAGTGGCAATAGCTTAATTGAATAAAAACCAGCCCAACACTTTTACTGAAAATCATTACAACTGTACTTACATCCTTTCTACTTATATAACTGTATGAGCACATAAATTAAACGCAATGTTTTCCACCCATGTTTTCCACCATTTGACTTTCCAAACATTGACTTTCCACCGTACCTATGACGTTTAATTTATTGAGAGAATAAAAGTATATATGTATGTATTAGTCTATGGTCTATACAGTTATATGACAGGACTTAACAATTAATTCTAATACGCAGTTGCTTGACTGAAGTATAAATTTCATCAAATCTAGTGTAAGTACACATTTGGAAAAAGTGTAAACTTAAAAGAAGGAATTCTGCAACTAACTTTTGACCACGTGAAAGGTAACTCGAATCTCCCCACTGGTGACTGATCGGTTACGATGTATGGCTCCTGCTCGTCAAATTTCTGTTTGTGTTCTAGAGAACTTGTTCGAAGAATTTCAACATTACGGCTTCATCACTTATAGAAAGTTTTCATGTACAACTTACAAGGTATAGCATGATTAGAGATATAAAATTTAAATTTATATCCTTTATATAATTACCCTATTTTTGCTAGCCACTCCTAGGAAATATTAGGAAATATTTTAAAAACAAGCTACCCTATGAAATACAAAAAAAAGTGCTGAATTGCATCACTCTGTACCAAAAGAATAATCAATATAAAGGCAAAAAAGCTCAGCCAAAGATAAACTTTCCCTGATACTTTATTTAATTGAAAGGGGATGTGTATTAAAGGCCTTCCTGCGACAACTCAAATACATTGAGAGAACTTTTCAACAGCATTTCGAATTAAAAATCATACTACTACCAATATGAAAACTTTCATGCGCCACAGGGAAATGCATTCAATAGTTCTCAGTGCGGGTTGAAAAGTTGAAATTTGTTTTTAATCAATCTATGCAAAGAGCACGTACCTATTTCATGTTTCACTTTTGGTATAGCTTAACTGCCAAAAAAAACTTTTCCGAAAGCACTGAGTCGGAAAGGTAATGGAAGTCATAAAATGTCAACCACAAACCAATGTAGTGCACTCAATTGTGGCCACTTTTTTGATAACTTTGAGGGCAAAGTAATTATTAGTGCCATGTTGAAACAGAGTGGAGAATGCCACTTTTGGCTAAATAAGACGAAAAAAACTTGTGTCGTGAAGCGTTACACCTTCTGGTGTTAAATATTAATTTAAACACAAACTATTTTATATTAACATTGGTTGTATTAGTTAGGGTTTCCCAAATATATTCCCTGGAAAAAATCAGTGACAGATTATGAAATGGGAAACCGAAAACAATTAATTTCATAAAAAGCAGTGAAAAAGTCCATAAACAAACCAAACTAAAATTTTTAGATATCTGCAATGTCTTGTGACCGAAGGAAAATGGTAAAAACCCAAATTGAAAATAGTCGCAAATAGCAAATAGCAAGTCGCTTTGTATGGGAAATTTGTTTGTTTTGGCGTTTGCTGTGCAAGTTTACGATGTTTTCGAGTATACGAGGTTCTTTCGAGCTTTCATGAAGGCCACTAGTGTTCCCAAACAAAAAGAATTTATAAATAAATAACACTACTCTACAAAATAGAGTTCCTGTGATATGACATACTACGTTGAAGCCAAATTCCGGAGATTAGGATATTTTGGACAAATCTCTGAGTTATTTCATATGAAGTAATGCAACGATTTGTGAAACAAGTTTCGGTTTCTTTATTCTTTCACCTTTGGGAAAGAATCGGATTTTATCCGATTTATGGCATTTTAAGACCACTAAGTCATATCTATCTGTTCAACCCAATTAATCTATGCCTCTCACAATGCAATTTTGGAAGTGAATACTATTTTCGAAGACTTAGTTTGGAATCCATAATGGCTGTTGGGTTTAATTTAAAACCCAAATCATATATCCTATCCAAGTTTAATATAAAATCCAATTTCTTCTACTATTTCTCGTGCATTTGTGGCTTAAGTGTTCGTATATATTCTGTTTACTTAACTACACTTAACGGCAAAACGTCGTCAAACGGATGAGAATGTTCATCACCCCAACAACTTTTGTCATCGAAAGTGAGCAAACGTAATGTTTCATTCCCGCTATGAAAATGTGTTCATACACTGCAAAATGGTTCGTTACTGTGGTGAAAGTTTGGTTGTTGCTGCAATGAATTTGCTTCATTATTGCAACGAATTTGTTTCGTTGCTGCAATGAATATATTTCATTGTTACAATGAATAAGTATCGTTCTTGCAAGGAATATATTTCATTTCTGCAATGAATTGGTTTCATTAAAGCAATAAATTTGCTTCATCGTTGCAATGAAGTTGTTCACTGCTGCTATAACTTTGTTTCATTGGTGCAGCCAATTTGAGTCATTGTTGCAATGCATTTGTTTCATTACTACAAATATTTTGTTTCCTTGCTGCAATGAATGTTTTGAAGTGTGTTTGAAATTATTTATTTTCTATTGTACATAAATACACTGTTAGCATTACATTTCAAGTGTTTTGATAATAATTTTTTGAATATTTGTATCGAAAATGGTCTCAATTTGCTAAGTAGATTATATTCATTCCATGTTAAAACACTCATCTGGAAAAGGTTGTGGTAGTCCTGCAATTAAAAACAGCAGATATGAGGAATTTATTATTAATATTTCTATTAAAATATTTACATTTCCATGTCTGTACTTACCATGAACATAAGCACTACTCCCCTATGCTCTACTCCTTTAACATAGTACCACATCATTATTTTTTTTTATTAAATCATGCAATTGTTGTTGTGTTGAGGGTTCTGATATTCAATTGTAGCTTCAAATTTAAAGTCATTAAGCCAGTAATTGCTCTGTAAGCATTTTCTTCAACTGCTTTTTTATATATTTTAACCAAATTTGTTAAAATTTCGATTGGATTAATTTGATTGTACGTGGAATTGCTATTTTTTATGATCGTCATACTTGAAACACTTTGTTTCTTTGACTTCTTCGTTTTCATTGACTTGACTTGATGTTTTTCGTTTTTTTTTTAATCCAAATACCAACACAACGAAGCGGGCGCGACCGAATTATGATTAAAACACAAAAACACGAACATTTTGTTGAGATTTATACCGTCACTCGCATTCACAGCCACACAAATGTTCAGTTCTATATTTCAGGGTAGTTTATGCGCCACTTTCTTTGCTGACGTGTTGCTCCTTGCATTCTGTTTATTTATCTATTTGATTTGACACAAACGATCACAGCAAACACATAAATTCATACAATTTAGTTTTCACAATAAAAGACTATTTTAAGTATAAATTCTTTCTTGACAAATTGACTTTCGGTTGTTGCAATGGAACTGATTTAAGATGTGTACGAGACCCACCACTCACACTCACCTTTTTATCTTGATTGCCTTTATTTTACGCTCGCTCATTAGAAATTAGTTTCGTTACAATATCGAAATTGTTTCGTCAGCTAAAAATGTTGGCAAACCTCCAAAATAAACAAAAAATAAATATAAACTATAAAAAGTAAGAGATAAACCAACTTTCAAGCCATTTTTTTTTGTACAAAATTCAAATTAAATAAAATTGTTTCAGGAATCAAAAGTAAGTTGTTGCAGCAACGAAAGGAGAAATTGCCAAAGAAGTCAAGTATGAAATTTTTCGTTGCGGCGACTATGAAATTGACGGATATACGACACTTTTCACTATAAAAATGTAAAAACATTAACGAAAATGTTTCATCGATGCGACGAAATGTTTTTCTTTCAGTGTAGTGAAAATTTATGATCTTTTCACGCCTATTCTGGTTCATTTAATACACAATATGGGTGGCACGATAACTCGCGTAAAACACTGCCGATGTTAATAAAAATAAATATGTATATCTTTATATACTTTATAGTATATATTTTGTCAAACGTCCGTCAATTACCTACTGAGATAATTTAACCATACCTATTTTGGATACTTCTATTATAAAATTTTGTATTAGGCAATATTTCGTCAAAACTGAAAAAAATTTATGATTTTGCTACTTCCGTCACGGTAGCTTCTGTGCAAAAGTTGATCGGCCGTCTGGTTTTTAGACACGTAATGAGACTCGGTACTGGGTAATGTCTTGTCAAACGCAAGTCTCTAATTGAAAATTATTGATGTCCTTACTCTCATTTTGGTAATATGAAATTTGTCTACAGACTTCCTGAGAGCTTCTATTCTAACCAACTTTTTACATATAGAACAGAACAAATATAAGTACGCCAGATCCTGAGATCCAATTACTAAAGTTAGGAATGCAGGCCGCTGAGATATCGCAGCAGCCCGACTATCAGTAAATGTCGATACCCAAGGCGGCGATGACGTCTCGTCACTGACAGGGACCAACTTTTCCGGTTTTCACAACTTATTACTGCAAAACTCTACAGTAAACGGTAACTACCCAGCTCCTTAGAAAACGTCAACACTAGATGTTGGTACACAATTTTGGACTTGCCACGAGGAACGGTGCCACAAGTTTCCCAACAAAGGGCTGAACATAACTCTAGTCGTTGAATTTCTCTTCAGTAAATTGATTAGTGTCTCAAAAGATTCTGGTTTGCTGATTGAAGAAATCAAGTGGAAACACGTCGATAGCAATATACTGATTGAGACGCGAAGGAATGTAAATCACCGCTTCGTCGATAGAAGTTTTCAAAGACTTTAGTATAATTTTTTATTTATGTTGCAGGTTTTTATGCATGCAATTAATATGCATGTTGTGATCTTTTGTGTATTTCTAAATAAAGCAATACACCGGCAAAGAAGGAGATGTAATGTGAAAACAATTGAAGATAGAACTGGGTTGGGAAAATGAAAACACGAATTGTCAAATTCAAATTCATTGGAGCAATATAAAATATTCACTGCACCAACAAAAACAACTCCCGTAACAGTGACAAAATATTTTCAGTTAATAATCACATTTTCGTACCGGGAATGCAACTGTACTTTACTTCACTTTTGATAACAAAATCAGTTGGGGCGAATAAGAATTTCGGTTCCATTCAGTGTAGGGCTGTATCCGATCCATCACGGTATGAAAATTTTCAAGTTGTTTTTTTCCTGGCTAAACATCGTTCCAATCGAGTCCAATAGGTACCGTAGGAGACGTCCATCCTAGTAGGTCAAATACACACATAGACCCATGTGCTGCATTCCGATTCGTATTTATTTCACAAAGCATTTTAACAGAGCAACTATCTCCTGTTGACTTCTTGTCTTGCGTGTTCCCCTGTAAATACAAAAAAATATATATGTGACTTGCGCCACGAAAAGGGACCTCTGTGCCGAAAAGAAGTTATTGAGAAAAACGCGTTTAAAAAAAAGCGATTTGTTTTTCCGTGTTTTGCGCATGGTTTTGCGCATTGTTATGCGTGTTAGGAGTAAAAAAGAGTAAAATTTTGATATTTTTGTAATTTTGTACCTTTGATATTGAACTTTTTTTAAATTTCAAATATTATATATATTAAAGAGCTGCATGAATGTTTTGATATTCTGTCTATTGAGCATGAAGCGAAAACAGAACTCTAATTGAGAATACATCTAACGAACGAAACGAATATCTGTTCTATTCGCTGAGAGGCAAGCAATCGAAACGAAACGAAACACTCATGGAAACATGAGAGAATGGAGACATGAGAGTATGGAGACATGAGAGTAATGAAACATGAGAGATCGAATAGAATAGTACATCACACTAGTGGTCGTTTGTTTCGTTCAAAAAAGCAAAACAAACGAAACATGAATTTTTTTCACGAGAATGAAAACCCAAACACACAATCACTCTCATCTTTCCAAATTATTATGGAGACATTCGAATGTTTTGATTTTTGTTTGTGTGCGATGGAGAATAAGGAAATGTTTGGTTTCAACATTGCCGATTGCAGTTGTCATTTGCATAATTAGGGGGTTTCCCTAAATACAATTTTCATTTATTGCTAAAAAAAATACTTGCAGCTGCATAATGAAAAATGATTTGAATAAAATCAAAACAGAAATCAAATTTTCATTTCATTTGATTGTAAATTGAATATTTTCAGTTAAAAAATGTTCAAATGGTAGAACAACAACATATTTACAAATTTAACTTACATCATGGCAATCCATTTTTTTAATATCCTTCTTTCACAAACTATCGGATTTACGGGAATGTTTCCTTTGTTTCGCTTTTTAAAACGAAACAAACAAAACATTTCCTTATTCTTCATCGCAAACAAGCAAAAATCAAAACATTCGAATGTCTCCATAATAATTTGGAAAGATGAGAACGATTGTGTGTTTCGTTTCTCATTCTCGGAAAAAAATCATGTTTCGTTTGTTTCGCTTTTTTGAACGAAACAAACGACCACTAGAGTGATATGCTATTCCATTCGATCTCTCATGTTTCATTACTCTCATGTCTCCAAACTCTAATGTCTCCATTCTCTCATGTTTGTATTCTCTAACAACAACAAACATTTTTGGAGTTCGATTGCTCGTTTCGCTTTTACAAATGCGAATAGGAAGACTGTTTACAAATTTGAGAATGTGTTGAACAGCGTTTCAAGCATACTCGTGCAGATCTTTAATATATATTATCTGTTTATATCACATTTTTCAATTTATTCATTAATTATGTTCATCTTTACAGGTGATTTGTAAAAAAAACTAAGAGACATAGAAACTTGCGGTTTGCGGCACTTGAAAGACCGTTTTTTCCCCTATTAGAATCACTCAAAAAGTAAAAAAATTTTTCGGCGCAGAGGTCCCTTTTCGTGGAGCAGGTCACATATATTTATTCAGAAACATAAATTTTATTAAAATGCTTACATTCCTTCATGCAAATTCCTTGTTTATTACTTCCAAATTTTTTACTTGGATATGTGCGCTAAAAACCAGTATATAAGTTTCAGTCAAGTGAACCAATCATACCCTCACCCTAAGTCATCCATTACTTAGGAGTTCTGTTAAAAACGCCTATACTCAAAGGTGACCATATTCAATAGCAGATTGACATTGCACTAAATATTATTGAATACCCAAATTAGTTACTTTCCTTCCAATATTTATAAGCGAGGTCAAAAATGGACATGGTACGTTGTTGCCAAAATTTTGATCAGTACCAAATTTTATTAAGATCGGTTATGATTTATTAGAGATATCGAGTCGGCAAACCGCAAATACGCCCACCTTTTGTATGGGAGGTACGAAACTGGTCGTGGCACAATAGTCAGTTATTGATTACACAGTAGTTTTTAGCAAAATTTTGCCTAGTACCGAATATTATTAAGATCGGTTGTAGTTAACGAGAGTTATCGTGTCGATCAAACGGTCATCTGTCCAACTTTTATATGGGAGGTACCATAATGGGTGTGACAAAACCGCTCATATTCTATAGGAGAGTTTTGTTTGACTAAATATTGACTAGTACAAACTTTCACAAAGATTGGTTCGGTTTTGCGGGATTTCTCGTGCCGAACAATCAAACGGCCAAACAGCTTTTGTATGGGACGTACCACAATGGGCGTAGCAAAATCGGCGTTGTTTTAATCGGTGATTGGTGTTTGATAACGTGAAGCCTTATACCTAATTTCATTAAAGTCGGAAGTGTTTCACGTGATTTAACGCATTGACAACACTGACGAACACCCTGTTTTGTATGGGACGTACAAGAAAGGGCGTGACAATCTAGCCCATTACCTCCAGTTAAGTAGGCATTTACAGATTATTACCCGGTGTGTGAGTTGAAGCTAATCACATCTACCCGAAGAAAGGTTTGAAAGAAATATTATTTTGTCCTAAATGTATCGATTTGTATGAAGGTACCAGAAGGGGCGTGGTCGAAACGTCCATTTTCACCCCAAACTCAATCTTGGCAAATAACAGTCACTGGCAGAATTTCATTGTGATCTGTAAAGATTTACGGCTGTTATCGTGTTGACCAGCCAGCCAGACAGACGGCCATGGCTCAAACGTCTTTAAAAGTCCAAAAACGAATTTCGTCCAAAGATACTAAGGGTCTAAAATGGCTCTATGTGTTGTTTACGTATTAAATGATATATACCCCCATCTCTATGGGTTAGGGTATTAGAAATGCCATATGAAAGAGTTGCCACCGTTACTCACGTAGACTTTGAGTGAATAATCCCAATTGTTACTTATTTAAAAGCATACAACTTAGGAAGAATAGTTTTTTCATTATTGTCTTACATATGCCGTCGTATTTATATTGATATAAATATAAATAAACTGATAGTTAATCTGTTAAAACTGATAATAAAATCTATTGTTCTGTCAGCTTTGGAATTTCGAACATCCAATACTCAGCTGATTTGCATAAAATGGTATAAATATGGAATGAAAACAGAATGAAAAAATCTAAATTTTTGGATAATTTTGTTTAATGACTTTTTGCGAATACTTTTGAACATCCAAGTTAAGAAAAAATATACTCGGCTTTCATTCTGTAATGTAATGTGTTATTTACTTTCGCAACATTTGATTGTGAAATTTTGAAATTTGGAACGCAGAACGTGGGCGATACATAATTTTTTTCGGTAAAGAGCAAATAAGTCCTTCTCTCGATCTTCTTGTGGAATGCCCTCCATAAGTTGAAACGAATTAGAATTTCGTTACGTTACCTGAAATCCGTCGATGGTTCAATGGTAGTCTGCGCGGCTCTTGTGCATGAGAACGTGGATTCGATCTCTGCTCTGACCACCTTAAATTTCTTTCGACGGCGGTTACCTCGCTTAGTGACGGGGACACTATCGAGTATTTAGCTATGAAAAAGCTTCTCAGAATACCGGTGTAAAACTGTAGGTCCCAATATGTGAGTTTAAAACTAGAACGCGCACATCTCACCGGTTGCGAGAAGCTCTCCCTAATTCCTTCATGGGATGTAACGTTAAACCATATTTTTTAACTGAAATCCTCCTGACTTCAAAAGATGAGTTAGTTGTATGGGGAAACAGGATCCATTTTTGGATTTCCCGGAAATCCTGGAATATAAATATAAAATTTTATTTTTAGAGATACAAATATTATATACATAAACAGATAAATGACTACTTTTGACAACGTACTAAAGGGTCCGCCAAATAACTTTTTTTTTGAAAATCCTATAAAAAAAACTACTGAATATTTTCTCAAATTTCTTTTTGACGTGACAACGTCTTAAATTAGGTTGCGGCTGGGAGTCACTTATGAAAAAGTGTAACGCC
This sequence comes from Phaonia tiefii, assembly GCA_963931995.1. Classification (NCBI taxonomy): domain Eukaryota; kingdom Metazoa; phylum Arthropoda; class Insecta; order Diptera; family Muscidae; genus Phaonia; species Phaonia tiefii. The sequence continues at coordinate 264,752,138 of OZ008367.1, forward strand.
CGGTAACGTTACGATGAGTCACCGAACGAGAGAGAGGCCCGCCGAATGCCTTGCGTCTCTCTCCCACTCAATAAATAATTCTGTGTGTGCGGATGTGTGTGTTTACTTGTGTGCCAGAAACGATTTGCTTTGCTGGCTTCTAGTGGCTGTTGGTCGGTGGTGTGAGTGTTTTTGTTTTTTGGCACATCATATATATGACGACTGAGCAAGTATGTATATGCGTATATATGTGCGTGTGTATGAATATTGATTTAGATCAGTCTGCATTGGATAAGGTATTATTTCTTGTTTTTTTTTGTTTTTTGGCTTTATGATATGTGTAGTGTATGTTTGTGTGTAGAAATTTTCATATGAATTAGGTAGCCAAAACGAAACAGAGAGCTGCGGTCGGCTTTAAAAACGATATGCGAATATGATGAATTGAAATACTTTTTGGTTAGTAAATTATTTTCTTTGTTTTTAATAAAAGAAATGTTTATTTTTTCATTTAATAAAAGAAATGTTTATATTTTATAATAAAGGATATGTTTATTGTTTATAATGTCACATTTGATAATGTGTTCATAGAAATCGCACAGGTACCTAGATGGTGTTGAAATTACTTCTATTTTCCTAAACCATAAGTTTCAATAAATGTTAAAACATCGCCCGTGAGTTCTAACACTCATTGGTTTTTTTTTTTATTTTACAAATTTTAATTAATTTCAAATTTATTTAGCAAAAATTTGAACCTTCGATCTGAATAAATGTTTTGATTTTCGAATTGATTCTTTAAAATTACAAATATTAAGAAAAAGTGGCAGATATAAGAAAACTTGATTTAAACTGTGTTGAGCAAGAATTTTAACATCTAATCAATATGAAAATCAAATCAATCTAAACAAAATATATTTCTATAGTTAAAATTTGTGCAATTCTTATTTTCATTCAATTCCTTGTTCCTATTGTGCAATTTAATTATATTCATATCAATAAATATTCTACCGAGAAAAAGACGTTGTCACGTAAAATCTTCGCCCGTAAAACCGACTTTACAGGCAACAATCGTTATCGGGCCATATTGAACGAATTTTTGATCACAATTTTGATCGCACAGGTACCTAGATGGTGTTGAAATTACTTCTATTTTCCTAAACCATAAGTTTCAATAAATGTTAAAACATCGCCCGTGAGTTCTAACACTCATTGGTTTTTTTTTTTTATTTTACAAATTTTAATTAATTTCAAATTTATTTAGCAAAAATTTGAACCTTCGATCTGAATAAATGTTTTGATTTTCGAATTGATTCTTTAAAATTACAAATATTAAGAAAAAGTGGCAGATATAAGAAAACTTGATTTAAACTGTGTTGAGCAAGAATTTTAACATCTAATCAATATGAAAATCAAATCAATCTAAACAAAATATATTTCTATAGTTAAAATTTGTGCAATTCTTATTTTCATTCAATTCCTTGTTCCTATTGTGCAATTTAATTATATTCATATCAATAAATATTCTACCGAGAAAAAGACGTTGTCACGTAAAATCTTCGCCCGTAAAACCGACTTTACAGGCAACGATCGTTATCGGGCCATATTGAACGAATTTTTGATCACAAAAATTGAAGAGGAGGATATTGGCAACATTTGGCTTCAACAGAACGGCGCTACGTGCCACACAGCCGAAGCTACATTCGATGTTTTGCGCCCTGTTTTTGAAAATCGCATTATCAGCCGCAGAGCTGATGTCGTTTGGCCACCTCGGAGCTGCGATTTGACACCGTTGGACTATTATTTGTGGGGTGCCCTCAAAGGTAAGTGTTACGCCGACAAGCCAGAGACTATTGACGCTTTAAAGGACAACATTCGTGAAGCCATTGGTGAAATACACTTGCACACAATCGATAATGTGCTTAAAAATTGGACCGATCATGTAGGCTACTGCATGGCCAGCCATTGAATGAAATTATTTTCCATTATTAACTGGAAGGATTGTACTTTCAAATAAAAAAAGAAATTTGAGAAAATATTCAGTAGTTTTTTTTTATAGCATTTAAAAAAAAAGTTATTTGGCGGACCCTTTACAATACAATAAATGCGTTTTATCTTTTTAATAATTATTGATTTAACTCAAGCTATTTATAAAAATAAAATATACACTTTACACTTCCACTAACAAACGGACTATGGAATATGGGTGATACGAAATATTCTACAGATGTCATATGCAGTTTGAATTGCAGTTCATCAAATAAATGATTTCAGTTGTCATTGATATTTTGTATTTTTAAAATGCAGTTCCAGCTAAAGCTATGTCTAGTTTGTAAATTATGTAGTCTCGATTGGAACAACATATTTGGTGTAGAAGCAGTAGACCGAGTTTTGTACACAATTTAAAATTTATTAGTGGTAATCATGCAAACGATGCTACCGAAACTTTTACTCTGCGTAAGGTTGTTGCAAACGCTTTGTGAGTTACCCAACCAAGAGCCTATTCGTATCTATGCATTTGTTGTCTAAACGCATGACAGGGAAACGTCAAAATTCTCAATAACTCTCCCAATTTATTTGTTTGTTGATTACACTACTCAACAAAATGAAAAAAATTTCATGTACTCCGGATGCGATAATTTTTTCTGTGTAGATAACCTTGACTTGAGCTCGAAAAACGCAATAAATTTTTTTTTTTTCGTTTGGTTTTTTTTTTTTTGTTTTTTTTTAAATTTTAAAATTTTTTTTTTTGGTTAATTTGTTTTTGTATGAAAAATTGTTTCAGCAACTAACAAATCTCGTCCAAATATATACTAAATGGATGGTAGTAGACCCCAAAACATAAATAATGTGCGTCTTCATTCATCGGCTAGCTACAGCGGTCGTAATCGGTTGTTGAATCAGGAATTTTACAAAATTTTACCGAAAATTTACAAGTGAAAGCCCCTTAAAGCATTTAAAAAAAAATATTAATTCACAGAGTGCATTTTTTTTGTATTTTATACGCAATGAGGCAGGTTTTAGAAATCAAACAAGCTACTTTTTAAGAAAATCCGTCAATTAATAATGAAGTTGTGAATTTTTTCGCTAAAGCCCTCGAATCTGCTTTTTAGTTCGAACATTGCATTTTACCTTTGAAATTATCTCACTAGTCAACCAAATGAAAAAATGTCATGTACTTCTAATGAAGTATTTTTTTCTGTGTAGATAACCTTCAGATGAGCTTGAAAAATACAACAAAAACTTTGTCGATGGTAAGGTTTTAAAATTTGTTGGGTGACAAAAATATCGTGAATTTTTTCGCTAAAGCCCTCAGAATCTACTTTTTAGTTCGAACATTGCATTGTAAAAAAAAAAAAAACCGTTTCCCATTACATCCCATGAAGGGATTGGGGAGAGCTTCTCACAACCAGTGAGTTGTGTGCTTTCTAATTTTTCACTCACTGATTGGGACCTACAGTTTTTACACCGATTCCGAACGGTATTTTTGAGAAGCTTTTTCATGGCGTGACCGCCGCCGAAAGAATTTTTTTTTTTTTTTTAAGGTGGTCAGAGCAGGGATCGAACCCAGGATCTCATATACAAGAGGCGCGCACACTACCTATTGCACCACCGACGGCCACATTGCATTTTACCTTTGATATTATTGTGGGTCTGTTTCTCTTATCAGGAACCAGATATAGTCCCCCATCATAGTTTCGTTCCAAAATCCTTGGTATCGGTGCTCTATTTCTTTCATTTGCTGATGAAAACGCTCGCCATGCTCGTCACTCACATCGCCCAGGTTGTCCGGAAAGAAGTCCAAGTGCGAGTGTAGAAAATGTATCTCAAGCGACATATTTGCTCCAATTTTTTTATAATTTTGGAGTAGTTGTTCGCCGATCTCTCTGTAATTTGAGCTTTTGTTGTTTCCAAGAAATCCGGAAACAATTTGCGAAATGAGTTCCAAGCTGCAGCTTCATTTGGTGATAAAATGTGCTCAAACTGTTGGTCTTGCAACAACTTTTTAATTTGCGGGCCGTCGAAAACGCCTTCCTTAATCTTTGCCGCCGAAAGGTGAGGAAAAATGGGTTTTAAATAGGCGAACGCTTCACCATCTCTGTTGAGAGCTTTCACGAAGTTTTTTATGAGTCCGAGCTTTATGTGAAGAGGTGGGAGAAAAACATTTTCCTTTTTTATGAGTGGTGTATATTTCGCTGCCGGGGATGAAGTTAACTCGTTCTGTCCAACTCCTCCTGGTGTAATGATGTTGACGATCGCGGCTGTCCCAAAGGCAGAGAAAACAACAGTACTTTGTGAATCCACCTTGTAATCCACAAAGGATACCGATAACCTTAAGGTCGGCACAAACTTTCCAATCGTGCCTCTTATAGTTAAGGCACTTTAGTAGATTGTCCCTGACTTCATATGTTTCCTTGGTGTCAACGGCATGAGCAATTGTAATCGAGGGTTTCTTGTTGCCGTTGTGCAGTAAAATTGCTTTAAGGCTCTGCTTGTTGCTGTCGATGAAAAGACGCCGCTCTCCTGGATCGTAAGAGTACCCGAGTTCACCAAATAATCCGCGAATGTCCTTACAAAAACAGATGTTGCCTTTTTTTGTGTAGTACCTTGCGTATGGTTCATGACGCTTCCTGTAGATTGTTGTCACCACACCAGGAGCCAAGAAACCGAGCTGTTTCATGCGCGATGCATGCAACTCTGCATCTTCCTTGGAGAGTTTCAGTTCTCTAATCCAATCGTTCAGTTCTGCTTGCGAACAATAAGATGCCCATCTTGAAACGGACGGTTGCGGGTCCACTGGTTCTTCGGAAAATGGCACTGGAAAAGTCACTGTTGAAACAGCAGCGTAAGTCCATCGTATATTTTTTCCCACGCCGGTTTTTTTGCTAAGACAGAAGTAGCAATCTGTTACATGGCAAAGCGGTTCTCTCCAAAGCATTGGCATGATGATTCTCGGCTGTAGTCTGAAAGAATTTCAATAATAAGTTATATATGTTCTTGAATTTCGTAATCTACACTTACCTTGAGTCAGCTAGCTGTACGTAGCACCTTGGACATAGAGCACTTGGTGTCCACCGCTCATCTATGTTTGAGACCTGTAAATTGAAGCTCTCTTCAAATGAATCTCTCAATTTAGATGAAAAACAACGCTTGTTTTTTTCAGAAACGTATTCTCCGCATATGTAACAAAAATTACTTGGATTGGTATTGCATTCAAATCCTCGCGAACGTTTGCTCATTTTGAGGTTACTTGTGAAAGTAAGTGATATTTGGCAATGTTCATCCCTAAATACCTAAAATACCTAAAATAAAATCAGGCACAACAGGTAGTGGTTAAGGTAGTTGCAGAAGTAGCAGAGTGACCAACAAAATGCATTGTTGGGTAGTGACATTACTACCTTCCGTTATTATTTTGTAAACATACACATGTGCAATATCTATAAGTGATACATACCAGCAACGGTTCGCATACATTGAGCCATCCCTCACTGCGATTGTTGCATTTTTCAAGCTCATCTGAAGGTTATCTAAACAGAAAAAAATACTTCATTAGAAGTACATGACATTTTTTCATTTGGTTGACTAGTGAGATAATTTCAAAGGTAAAATGCAATGTTCGAACTAAAAAGTAGATTCTGAGGGCTTTAGCGAAAAAATTCACAACTTCATTATTAATTGATGGATTTTCTTAAAAAGTAGCTTGTTTGATTTCTAAAACCTGCCACATTGCGTATAAAATACAAAAAAAAATGCACTCTGTGAATTAAAATTTTTTTAAAATGCTTTAAAGGGCTTTCACTTGTAAATTTTTGGAAAAATTTTGTAAAATTCCTGATTCAACAACCGATTACGACCGCTGTAGCTAGCCGATGAATGAAGACGCACATTATTAATGTTTTGGGGTCTACTACCATCCATTTGGTATATATTTTGACGAGATTTGTTAGTTGCTGAAACAATTTTTCATACAAAAACAAATTAACCAAAAAAAATTTTTTAAAATTTAAAAAAAAAAACCAAATGAAAAAAAATATTTGTATTGCGTTTTTCGAGCTCATGTCAAGGTTATCTACACAGAAAAAATTATGGCATCCGGAGTACATTTTGACTGTTGACTAGTGTTATTCTGAAATTACTGAAATTAATACTTGCCCTATAGAAAGATTTCTAGCCAAATCCGGCATCTTCAACTTTGTTTTTATTCAGCACAACTAGTATAGAATAAGAGTGCATTAAAGTATGTTGAAGAGACTCACATTATATCATAAAATTAAGTAATCTTGGCAAAAGTTGACACACTGCTTCAAAGCCAAGCGGTCACTTCCTTAAACACCAACAATTCCACCTATTAAACAATACAATAGTCAAGTACTGCAAGTAACTGCAATTCGTTGTAATGTGAACATGACCGTTACTGTCCTAGAACGGTATGGCGCTAATGAGAAGAAGCACAAACTTCGAAACTATCGTCCGCCAACGTGAGTTCAAATCCTGGTGTCGACTGTTTAAATTTTTTCTAATTACAGAAAACCCCACATCTGTATGGTTGAAAGGAAATCGAATATTATTCCTCATCTTCTTTTAGTGAACTTTTGCGCAGAGAATCCGTGATGCACATCATTGTTATTCTCCAAACCCTAGTCAGTATTGCACAAGCAGTGGTCCACATACTACATCCCCACACATCATTAACGACCTCACCACCACTGTATAGATCAAATGTACAAGTCCTCGTACAGGGGTGTAGGCTATATTCACGTTTTGCTTCAGCAATGTTCGGACTTAGCATACTGTACAAAATAACCCCCAAGCATTTGGCAAACTCTGCTTTCAGAATCGTTCAATGTGATAGATCCTATGTTGCGGATCATATAGCTTCGGATAAAAATTCGCAGCTCGGTATTGACCAGGTTTAGAGACAGGAAATTTTAGCTCGCTTATCTGCCCCAAGTCGGTAAGTTAAACTATGATTTCCTAGTGTACAACATATTTAGATACGAACTGAATATACATATCCGAGAATTTTTGCAACCCAATGATTTAATCTTGTATATAAAATTCCAAGCCACGTAAAACTGCTTGAATCTATTCTGCCAGAAGTTCTCTCTAGCAAAATATTTCCCTATTCATGTGCGATACTCTGGACCAGTGGTTCCGTGGGATTCCGCGTTTTGTCTCATTATTTAGCGAAGAGTATATAAACAAGTTAATAAAGTGTCTCTTTCTAACAATACTGTAGAAAGATGTATAAACGATATTACCGATGACATTGAAATGTAAGTTATTTCATACACGTGTTTAATTAAGTTCGCAATTTGTAGTAAATTCTATATAGATACCTTCCAGGAAGAATGTATTAAGCTACATATTTTTCCAACATGACTTTTTTCCATATCGTAAAAATTTGTATCAAGTGGCACATCTCTATCTCTATATATATAAAAGAGACGTGTTTGTACGTAACCGCTAAACTCGAAAACTACTGCACCGATTTTGAAAAATTATATAGATATTCTATGGATAGTTTCGCGTTTGTCCGATAAATTGCGCGATTTCTTTATTGGTTTTATTAGGCGTTATTGCATATATTTGTTTTGAAGAGCCATTAAATACCTTCAAATGAAAATATGGTACTTGCATTTTTTATATATGAAGTGAGTGTGGACCCGCCCATTGGATCCTATTTTTGACGTAGAATACGTCTTACCTTACGGTATAGGGAGTCATGTCAGATTGTTATTGTTGTAATCTTTATTTCATTGATTATGAGGAAACGGCGAGATAACTTTTTTTAAAAATTTTTTTGTAGGTAAACGAAGATGTTATCTTTCGTTTGATATACATTTCATATTGGTCGATATCTTCCTAATATTTAAATTTCTCAAATGAAAATTGTTTAAACACATACACTCAAACATATGTGTGGTGTTTGGTTGAGTGTTTGAATTTATAGCGTGAACACAAACTATGCTGCTGTTTCAGTGTGGACACAAACCTTCGGCTGTTGTTTTGATTGATGAAATATTGAAATTTCGTATATTTACTTATGTATTAAAGTGAAACAAAATGTTAAATGTGAATTTGAATTTAACATGTATATATAATTATAAAAAATATAAATCAATTTGATTTGCGTCTTTTATTTATCATTTATCCTTACTCTTTTAATTTACAAACATATTTAACCTATTTTTCCTACCATAAGCTTATGTATGTATATTAAGGTGGACCTTGAAATGACATTTTTGCGATATTTTGGTAGATGAGGGCTCTACTCCGTGCCTTTTTGAAAAAAAATGACAATGCCGAAAAAAAAACATTAGGGGTTGCGCACGAGCCGAGAAAAAGGTCCACTTTGCCAAAATTAGGGGGGAAATTGCCATAGGTCATCAGGGGTCACCCGTAGGGGGGAAGAATGTATGGCCGACCCCCATTAACTTTTTACCGCCAACATTTTCCCCCAAGACACCCACCCCCTATCTCCTCCCCTTAGGGGGGTCACCATACAAAAATGGAGGTTGCTCAGTATTTTCGAAAAACACCATAGGTCATCAGGGGTCACCCCTAGGGGGGCAAAATATATGACCGACCCCCATTAACTTTTCATCCCCAATATTTTTTCCGAACAAACTTACCCTCTATCTCCACTCCTTGAGGGACTCCCCATACAAAAATACTGAAAATCTATGTATTTACAGTTGCACAATATCGAGATTTTTTTGATTTTTTTTGATTTTTTTACAGAAATTCCACCAATATTCAAGAGTGGTCATTGTTTGGAAAGTCTTGAAAAATTTGAAACGCACACGTGCTGAATCAGGTACATAGGCACCCTTAGCAGATGCCCCCATTCATCAGTACCTGGCAGTAAAATATTGCAAAATACGTAGTAGTTATAAATAGCAGTTCATTCATCGATTGTTGTCATTCAACAAGTGCCGACGACCGCGAAAAGTAAATTGATTTTTCTCCCGTTTTTTAAATGTTAAGATGACAACACGACTTAGATCGCGCGACGATATTTTTTTGATTGGTTATCCAAGCATGAATATTACGGGGAACAAATTACCGTCGAAGAAGCAAGTGCTAAGAATGCATTTCTTCAACATTCGCAAACGAAACATGTCGAAGAAAAATAGTGCGGTTATAGTCGCGGACGCAGTGATGATTTTTTGGCGCCAAGCAGCTATTCCGACGAAAGCCAGAGGAGATGTTACAAGAAAAATAGCTGCGCTGCACGATGAGTGGGATGCTTTAAGAAAGTCATCTCACAGAAAGACTGAGTCCACTAGAGAAAAAGAGAATACGTTTTCTGATAGCTTGGATAATCTTTTCGACATCGCACACGCCAACGCCCTTGAGAAAATGACAAATACCGAAGACATTGAGTTTCTGCTAAAGCAAAGAGAAGATGGCCGGCCAGGAACTATGGGAGGTGTGGACGCTACTGATACTCGAACGAGGAAAAGAAAAGCTGAGCGCGAAGAACAAGAAGAGTTGCGACGCAAACGTGCAACGGAATCTAGTAGAGATCGGTTCGCTAAAGGCGGTAAGCTATTTCGCGCTTTGTGTGTTCGTCCAATGTTTATATTCAAATGAAATTCGTTCAATTGCAGTGGTTAAATTTTCAAGCAGTGATTCAAGCGATGATAATGGGAGACAGGACGAAAACTTCCCGGCAGAAGCTGGCCCGTCAAATGTTGGTGACAGAAGAGGTTACAAACAATGTTTTACTGAACGAGTCCTATCAGCTTTGGACAAGTGCAAAGTGACTGACCGAGACGCGGTCGGCATTATGATAGCGGCGGCAGAAGCATTTGGACGCGATCCTCAACAATACACAATAAACCGTACGTCGCTTCGGAGATGTCGGCGTTCAAATCGAGAGAACATGCTGAGTTATGTGAAAGACAATCCAGAAGTAAGATCGCATAGATTTATTTGCTCTCATTCAGAATTCTTATTCTTCAACGCGTTTCATTCATCTCCAGCTTGTCGCAGCTAAATCCTTCGTAGTCCATTGGGATGGCAAAATGCTTTTGGATTTTGTGGGTACAAAGAAGGTGGACCGTCTACCGGTAATTGTCTCGTACGGAGAAAAAGAACAACTTCTTGGAGTTCCCAAAGTAGAAGATGGGAAAGGAAAAGGCCGGAGAATAGCACATGCCGTTTATCAACTGTTGGCATCTTGGCATATGACACATCGAATACAAGGACTTTCTTTCGACACGACATCAACGAACAGTGGCCCATTCTCCGGAGCCGCAGTTGCTCTTGAGCGGCTGTTGGAGAGAGAAATCTTATATTTACCTTGCAGACACCACGTATACGAACTGGTGCTAAGGGAAGTTTTTGAGACAAAAATGGGAAAGACCAGTGTACCAGGCGTTCCTTGCTTTGACCGTTTCAAACAGGAATGGGACGCTGTAAAGGTTAAACCATTCCATTCTGGCTTGATAGACGATCAAGTCGTCAGAAAAATTCCTGTGGCAATGCAAGTCGGCATAAAGAAGTTTTGCTTAGATCAATTGAAGGAGAAACACCCTCGCGATGACTACAAAGAAATGCTACAATTAATTCTTTTGTTTCTGGGTGAAAAACTTGAGAATTACCATTTCCGACCTCCAGGACCCGTTTCCCATGCTCGATGGATGGCAAAAGCCATTTACAGCCTCAAGATGTTTTTGTTTCGGAGAACTTTTCACTTATCTGTATGTGAATTGAATGGTATTCGACACGTTTGTATTTTTGTGGTGCGACTTTACGTCAAGGCATGGTTTGGTTCTTCTCGAGCAGCTGAGGCGCCGAATCAAGATTGGAAGTTTTTGAAGGACATCGTCGAGTACAAGTCCGTTGACCAGGATTTATCTCGGGTAATGATAAAGAAATTTATCGGTCACCTATGGTATCTCGCCGATGAGCACATAGCCCTTGCCTTTTTCGATGACAAGGTTTCAAATGAGTTGAAGGCCAAAATGGCCCAATGGCTAGAAAAGGAGAATGACGAAGGTGAAGAAGATGAAGAAGATGAAGAAGACGAAAAAGGTGAAGAAGATGAAGAAGGTGAAGAAGATGAAGAAGACGAAGAAGGTGAAGAAGATGAAGAAGACGACCCGGTTCCCCCAGCTCCTCGCGTCGTAATCAAAAGCACCAGCGTTAAAAAAATCGAGGTGAAATTCAAAGATGTGAATGAGGAATTCTTGGCTAAAGACTTGAGCAACTTCGTCTCTCATAATACCAAAAATTTATTTGTACGATTTGGAATATCGCAAGATTTCATTCTTGCAAATCCAGCGCAGACTATCAAGAAGGTCGTAGAATTGTAAATAACTTGCGCGTTGTGAACGACACTGCCGAAAGAGGAGTAAAAATGATACAAGATTATAATAGAATACTGTGTCAAGGCGAAGAAGAGAAACAGTATTTACTACATGTTATCGATTCTTACCGCAAGAAATACCCATCAGCGAACAAAAATATGTTAATTTGACTATATTATATTAAGAGTGCTTAGTAGTACTACTCAATTACAGCTTCTTATATTTTTGTATTGGGAGTCCCTCAAGGAGTGGAGATAGAGGGTAAGTTTGTTCGGAAAAGATGTTGGGGATGAAAAGTTAATGGGGGTCGGTCATATATTTTGCCCCCCTACGGGTGACCCCGAAAATACTGAGCAACCTCCATTTTTGTATGGTGACCCCCCTAAGGGGAGGAGATACGGGGTGGGTGTCTTGGGGGAAAATGTTGGCGGTAAAAAGTTAATGGGGGTCGGCCATACATTCTTCCCCCCTACGGGTGACCCCTGATGACCTATGGCACTTTCCCCCCTAATTTTGGCAAAGTGGACCTTTTTCTCGGCTCGTGCGCAACCCCTAATGTTTTTTTTTTTAATTTTTTTTTTCGGCATTGTTATTTTTTTTCAAAAAGGCACGGAATAGAGCCCTCATCTACCAAAATATCGACACAAGGTCCACCCTAATGTATATTATCAAAAGTAACTATCAAATAATTAAATTCATTTGCTTATGTTATTTATCATTTATTGTTATATATGTTTTCTGTCTTATCGGATGGCGTGTTCTACGTTAAACTTAATGGCCGTGTCTCTGACACAGCCTGCAGGGACAGTCCGTGGCCGAAGGCCTCGGACAACTGTCTGCTGTATTTTTTTGAAAACACAATATCTGTAGGACTGTTTTACCAATCGCCTTGAAAATTTAGATGTATGGATGCATTTGGCATTAAAATTCGTGATCCAACAAAAAATGGGCTGTTTCGGATCAGTGGGTGTGGCAGACAACTTCTGGCTTATACGACCTTTTTTCCCAGCTTCACGAGCCAAGTGTATGCTTCAATTACCCAATTACCTGTTGAATCGAAAAAAATAGAAAATCTAAATGTAAGTAGATACAGGGCCCTAGTATGTTAATATTACACTGTAATATTTATAGCTTTGCTTAAAGGTTCCTAACTTGAAGACGGATATTCAAGCAAAGATATCAGAATCTGAACATGATCCCTAGGAAACTAATGAAAGCTGTTCATGGAAGGACGATTATATGGAGGATTCAAGTAGTGACCCTGAAGACATTACGACAGAGGTATAGAAGCCAAATGCGTGCAAGGCCTGGCAAAACAATTGCCGTAAAAAGTTTACTGAGTTGCAACGGGAGAGATTTTCGACTTGTATTGGAAATTGTGATAAATTTATTTATTTAGTTATTTCGTCTTAATTTCGTCTTCGTCTTCCTTACAGACTGCTGCGTCACATAATTTACAATTCATTCCATATCATAATTGGAATTAATTTTATTAAATTCATTATGGGCCCTAGCAATGGGCTATAAGTATAATTTCTTCTATGTCAAGGTACGTAAAATATTTCGCACATTTTTAAATCTTACCGGTAAGTTTGATTTTTAGTACCCTCAATTCTTCTATTTTCTATTTTTGTTAATTTTCAACAATATTTCAACAGAAACAAGGACAACGAGACAGGTACATATAATATAGCAGGGTGTTAAATAAAAATTAAATCAGCTTGCGGCAATACAAGTGGTCCCGGTGCACACTTCAGAAGTCAACATAAAATTAATCTACTTAAAAGAACTGACAATAATAATAGTTCTACTGCTTCAAAATCAAAATTAGCTTCAGCATCAAAGAGTCAAAATTATTCTACAGGGAAAGTAAATTCATACTTTGTTAGCCACGTCGATGAAATATTTGCAGCTACAGTTTCGCGCCGGTAGACCGGTAGTTCGTGTCGAAACCCAAAACGAAACGAAAGAATGATGTTGATGGACTTCTACCTAAGGCCACAAGACAAACTTAGCTCAAAAGATCGCGATGCCTTATTATAATTGGAGCGGACCTGAACGCGGTCGACATTGACGAACTAACGAAACAGGACATTACGGAAATCTATGAATGAACAGGAAGACTTTTAACAACTATTTACGAATTGGATTTACGGATTTTTAATAAGAGCGCTACAAAAGTTTTTTTTAAATAAAACCATACCGGTTTTAGATACCAATGAAATTTTTTATTCCTGTAATGAATTTTTCCCAGCAAAATATAGCTGACGGATCATCTAGTTCAAATTCTTCCATCAGCCTCGTAACACCAGAGGAAATTGGCGAGACTCTGAAACGTCTCAATAATAAAAAGAGCAGTGGGCCTTATAGCGTCCCGAATTACATTATAAAGAAAACTGACAATAGGAGCTGGAAATTTCTGGCCATATTGTTTAACAACTGTTTGAACGTGGGGTACTTTCCAGATGTGTGGAAACACTCGTGAACAATACCAATCCTGAAGCCGGGACAAGACCCAACGGACAAAGTCAGTTATAGACCAATAGCCTTGTTGCCGAACTTGGGAAAGCTATTGGAGAGATTGATATTTAATAGAATGGAGGCTCACACGGTAAGGAGATAAAGTATTAAGTGATTGCCAATTCGGTTTCAGAAAAGGACTGTCATCGAGCCATGCGCTCATGGCATTTTCGGATGGAGTCGCGAGAGGGCTCAACCGAAGGAGGGCAACACTTGCGGTGTGCCTGGATTTAGAAAAAGCTTTTGATACTGTTTGGCACAGGGACATCATATTCAAGATTATAACCTTATATAAATTCGACGACAATATCACAAGATTGGTATATAACTACCTGAAAAATCGCACGTTCATCGTTGAGGTGGATGGAGAGGTATCTCAGAACATGATGGTAGAAAATGGAGTACCCCAGTGCTCAATATTAACCCCGGCTCTTTATAATCTGTACCTTGCGGACATCGCATGTTAGAGCTAGAACATCTGAGAAAATGATGCAATCAAATCTACAAACACTGGAAGATGATTTCAAAGAATCCTCACTTAACGGGAATGTTCCAAAATGCACCTGAAAAAAGAAGAACCTATACAAAAATGCCAGAAATTTCGTACCAAAAATTCGCATTGGTGGTGACACGATAAGAAACGACAAAACCTTGAAATATCTGGGCGTAAAATTCTCGGAGGATATGCAGTTTAGAGAACACGTGGACATGATCCTGGAGAAAGTAAGGAAAGTTTATTTGTCGTACTCTCGCTGACTATCGAGGAAAAAAGGTCTAAGTGCGAACGTAATATAGGCAAATAATAAGACCAATTATCTCGTATGCCTTTCCCATATGGCACACGATAAGCTCATGCCAGATGGATAGATTGAGAAGAGCCGAGAGGCGAATAATGCGGAATTGTATGGGTCTCAGAACCAAAATTAATAGTCTGGGCAATTGGACTAACCCCTCTTGTAGGCAAACCTATCGAATGAGTAACATGGTTAAGGTAGAGAGAATTGATGTGTGGATGTCTGAGCTGGCGGTCAAAATCCTTGGACAATGTGAATATAATAGTGAAAACGAGCTGATTGATAAGTGTAAAATTGAAATGGATGAAGTTGATTCCATAATTCTGGAGAGGGGCGCTTTGACTCCGATGGCTTATCTTAAATTATCGGAGAAGAACATGTTGACAATTAATGAAGGAAATCTTGTGTATTATAATAGTAGGTATGGTACATACGACAGACAAAACTTAGTATAAAACACGGCACAATGCTCTTGATAGAATATAAAAAATTACCCATATTGCGAATAATATAAAATTTTGTTTCGATGATTATTATTTTAATTTCTATTACTTTATGAAATTAACTCTTGTACTTTATTTATTTTTCCTTTTGCTTTTAAATTCTATTCTTGAGATTCCTTATTTTTATTTTGTTTGTTTTTGTTTTCTTAATCTTAGTGTAGTTTTAGGTTAGTTTATAAGTCAAGAAATCTGGGTGTTATGGTCCTTTCTCCCAAGAAAGCTAAATTGAGAAAGAAAACTAACGCAAATGAGTCAATGGGCTGGTCTTACAGATATTTAAATTTATCTATAACACAATATATTCCTAGTATAGTCTCAGGACGTTAGGAATAAAGAAATTATAATATTTATAATAATATAAGAAAATATTGTAAAACAAATCCATGGACAATAAATAATTCAAATTGCTAAAAAATTTAAAAAATACATAATTCTGTAGTCAGCAACATTGCGGATCGAACAGTTTCTGATGAACAATTTAGTCTGTCCCTGGATGAGTGGACCTCCACTAGAGACCGCAGATACGTTTATATAAATATGCATGTTATGGGTCGATGTGGAAGTTGGGTCTGGTGCGAGGCCAGGGGTCTATTCCTGCTGAAAAGTGTGTAGACATTATCGGTAAAAAAAACTCATGGATTGTAAATTAATATGATTAAATAAATTAAATTAATAAAATTAATTAAAATAAGCAAAGCTGATCACCAACTATGCGCACTCAACTTGCCATAATTGAAGTTTAACACACAGCAAGAGGTTGTGATTCAGCAGAAGGAGATTCTTTACCTGAAATTGACTCAGATGCAACTGTTGGTATAGAGAAGAAGGATTCCGACGATTATTCCGATACCGATGATGAGGATAACAACGACTGCATGGAAATTTACCATAATAATGAAGATAATTTAAACAATGAAAAGCTTACAATATTAAGTCACAAACAAATTCATCCTATCGTATAAAAAATTAGAGAAGTTGTTCGATCTCCAACAAAAAATTAACTACTGCAGAAGTATGTTAAACTGGAGCACAAGAAGGAGTTATCTCTCGTTTTAGATTCCCCAACACGATGGAACGGCTTACTATAAATGCTCGAGAGATTTTTCAAATTAAGAAATAGTATAAAGAAAGCTTTAATTGATACCAATTCTGACATAACATTTTCAGCTACAGTTGCCAGTACAATATCGACACTACTACCAAAAAAGTTGGCTGTGGAAGTTACTTTACTGCAGGCAGATACATATAAATCTTAACTTTATGTTAAGGGGCCCTTAGACCTGTGGATAAGTTGCTCGACTTCAAGTTCACATCAACTTCGATAACTAGATATCAACTTCGATTTTGCCCTTACACTCTCAAACTAGTTGAGGCAACTTCATTTTCTTGTCAGATGTCGAAATGAAAGGTGGTGAGCGGACTGCGAAAATATCACCAATTTTAAGAAAAAAAACTATTTTTGATGTGTTAACATCTATACGCGCGCCTCTAGGGCAGTAAACTATCAAACTAATACATACGCAAGTGTTAGGTTTGTAAGAGTAAATCATCGTTTGTTTGTTCGTTGCTTGGCAGTCGGTATTCAAAGTGATTATTGGGCGATTTTCATATAATTTTCCCACGCGATTTTCTCCGGAAATTGCTAGCCGATTTTATTAATTTTTGGATTAAAAAGCTAGTGCGGGTTTCGACGAAGAGTTTAGGCCAAAAATTAAGGCGATCCGATATCGGCGAGCCGAGATTGAAGTGTTTTAATTTGGAGTATTAATTTGGAGTAATATTAAAAAAGTATTTTATGTTTATCTTCGGTTATATCGTACGAATATAACAATGTATGTATGTATGTACAAGTGTCTGTTGCTTTGCATTCTTTGACTTTTGTGGGAATAAAACAAAAAGTATTGAGCAAGAAAATAATGACACATGTGCTTGCACTGGGTCTTTAAATAATTTTAAGTATTAATATTATTTAACTGTAACGTCATCATATGATTGAACGCTGTTTTTTATTTTCCAATGTAACATTTACGAATGTGTTCATAGAAATCGAACAGGTACCGTGTAGCAAAAAGGTGTTAACACATCGCCCGTGAGTTCGAACACTCATTGGATTTTTATTTTCTTGAAACATTTATAAATATCACTATAAATCACATTTATTTAGTATATATTTTTCCGATACTGTTTAATTTATATATTTTTTGGTTCATTTATTTACATTTTGCCGATAATGTTGTCTCATGAACGTTTCTCACCAAAATGCGTATGAAAGTTGATGCAACTTCCCCTTACACTGGTGGATAAGTTGATATCAACTTCAAAAAATCAATATTGGATTTGATTTTACATCAACTAGTTTGTACAAACCACCAACTTCACCTTACACCATGGATAAGTTGATGTCAACTTGAAGTCGCTGCAACTTATCCACAGGTCTAAGGGCTCCTTTAGACGAGATGTCCAAACAAAAAAATTGTTTGTGTGATGAATTTAAGGTAGCCCTAACAAATGGACGATTATTAAATCATTACAAAATTTGATTGAACGACTTTATTGTTCTGCCAATTATGATATCGAAATTGATAATGATGAATTATCAGTACAAGAATAAAGTAAAAAATAATAATTACCAAGCGCAGGATAGTCTATGCTTTTACGATCACATTTTCTGTATATGTATATATAAAAATCTCGTGTCACAATGTTAGTTACCTTACTCCTCCGAAACGGCTGGACAGATATATATGAAATTTTGTGTGCAGATCGGGTAGGTCTGGGAATCGGCCAACATCTATTTTTCATACCCCTAACTGATAAGGGTAACCCAGGCTGTGCTACGCCCCCTTTTCAAAAATCGCTCTGACGGCTTTTCTAATATATTCTAAAATTTTACAATGCGGTACTGATGACCTGCTGACAATCCTTGGCAATATTTGGAAATGTTTAGATAAAGGGGCGTGGCACCGCCCATACAACTTGAAATTTAAAATGGTTGTATCTCATGAACTACCAGAGGTAAGAAGATGAGATTTTGTATATATGTTGTTGGTGCAGTATAAATTACAGCCAGGCTGTAAGTAGGCGGTGCCACTCCCCCTTTTCAAAAATCGCTCTGACGGCTTTTCTAATGTACCGATTGTTATGAAAATTTCACAATGTGGTACTGATGGTCTACTGATAGTCCTTGGTTATACTTGGTAGTGATTGGATAAAGCAGCATGGCACCGCCCATACCATTTGAAATTTAAAATGGCTATATGCCATGAACTACCAGAGGTATGAAGATGAGATTTGGTATATATGTTGTTGATACATTATGAATTACAGCCAGAGTGGTAGTGGGATGTACCACGCCCCTTTTAAAATAAAGCGTTATAGCAGTCACAATAATAGTCTGATAGTCCTGAAAATTTCACAGTATGTTACATATGCGAACAGGCTATTTGGAAGCAAGTTGGCAAAATGGGCCGAGGTGCTGCCCACACGCGTCAATATTTGACTATTACATATGCTATATCAAACAATTGTCTGTAAACCAGGCACTTGACAACATATTTCAATGTATCTCAAAATATATATATGGCCTATTCGATTTAAATCATTTTTTTAAAAGTTCAATGCTTCTAACTTTAAAAAAAATATTTGAATCATGTCGGCCATATGTATATCTTTTGAGATACATTGAAATATGTTCACAACTGCCAGGTGTACTTACAATTGTTTGCTACAGTGTAGGAATGTGAGGTTCGGTACATATACTACTCATATGCTGCAAATTACTTTTTGGGGAAAACCAATAAAAATACGACTGAGTCAGATTATGACGCTAAGAAAGTGACCACAGGTACGAATGAATATGAATATCATTGACGTCAGTTTCGAGAGCATCCTAAATATCGTAATCCCAATAATGCATTTTTTGCAAAAAAATTCAGAATAATATTATAGAGGCTACTATAATCAGTGGAAATTATAAACGAAATGATGTATTGATTCCACGCATTCCCATGATACCTACAGATATGCCCATCGATTTCAAAAGATTCCAGTTTCCGATTCTGTTGCCATTTGCGATGACAATTCTTTGACGTTTGGGAATAAGGTCTTAAGTCAGAAACTGTAGTTTTTCGTAATTTTAAATTGAAAATTATTTATATATGAAATTTTCTGACTTATTGCCTAAAGAGCAAATGATTACGATTGGATGGAGTTGTGCTAGATTTAAGTTATTAATACCAAACGAAAGAGAAAAAAAAATTGAGTTAAACCCAATCAAAAACCCAAAATGCATTTTTTTGACTTAAGACCTTATTCCCAAACGTCAAAGAATTAATAAAGCGCAAGGGCAGTCGCTTAAATTAGGCAAATCCGTGTTTTCCAACGGACAATATATGTTGCATGTTCACGTGTAGGTAAACCTTCCGACTAATACACATTTGCACCAGATGACATATCTGTATATCCTAGAGCACTTGAATAAAGAGAAAAAAATAACAAAATTGTGATTCATTAAAATTAAAATTTAGGGGTATATAGTATAATGAGAAGCTTTTTAGACAAACACGATCGAAATCTAAACAAATACTTGTAACAAATAGTTATTTTACATTCTACATGGTTATTTGCCCATTGTGAACTAAACGTGGCAAAATGAAGTTTGCCGGGTCCAGCTATAATTATATATGTATAGATATATATTGATTTCAGGCGCTCCTCCTAGAAACTTCCCATTAAACAAGAATTTTCCCTCCAGATGTTAGTCTAGACACAAACCAAAGCAAAAGTACCCAATATAGTTGATAATACTGGGATGTAATAAAGTTGATAAAAAAAAAAGTTGTTTAATTTTTTTCATTTAGCCCATAACTTCGTTCCAAAAAAGCATCGAAAAATATCTACGCTTTTCCGTTTTACGCACACTTTTGTGATGATGTGTTGTCCTATATAAAATGCGTGGATTCATTTGTGGCCATGACATCATTGAATACTTTTTGTCGGCAGGGCGAAGTCTGCCGCGTCAGCTAGTATTTATATAAAATATAAATGTCTGAACAACAATTAAAGCTGAAATGAACTGAATGAAATGCCTTTTAGTTCAACTATGTTATATTTTTGTAATACAATTGAGTTAACTCTAATATTTATTATTTTTAAGATTTTTTATGAATTATAATAAAAATAACAATGATTTTTATTCGTTCCAAAAAAGCATCGAAAAATATCTACGCTTTTCCGTTTTACGCACACTTTTGTGATGATGTGTTGTCCTATATAAAATGCGTGGATTCATTTGTGGCCATGACATCATTGAATACTTTTTGTCAGCAGGGCGAAGTCTGCCGGGTCAGCTAGTACTTATATAAAATATAAATGTCTGAACAACAATTAAAGCTGAAATGAACTGAATGAAATGCCTTTTAGTTCAACTATGTTATATTTTTGTAATACAATTGAGTTAACTCTAATATTTATTATTTTTAAGATTTTTTATGAATTATAATAAAAATAACAATGATTTTTATTAAACGAATTATCTCATAAATTGACCTTAACTTAGTTCAGTTGTATTACCCACCCGTAAATCCGAAAAAATGGCCGGTTATCCGGTAAATCTATTTTGGTCAAATTTTGTATTCCCTATGAGAGCAGTCAATAATTCCACAGATGAACTTATAAATAAACATAATAGATGGTTAAATAACGATTGTAAAAGATTACAGCGAGATTCATAGTTACCAGTTATCAAATATCATCAAATATTTCATTTACTTGCATGACTCTAAAATTATTAACATAGTATTCCATATATGTACATTGGACACCGCTTTCGGCCACAGCAAACAAAAAACCATTTATTTACCCTCAGAAAAAGATTATTTTTTATACACCACTGTGCCACTGAGAAAACATCACATTGTAATAAGGTAGAGTATAGAAACGAGCAGACATGGTTGTACATTTTGACATCATCAGTATATAATAAACAATTAGAATTGATAATAAAAGATTATCATTAATGAACAATTTAACTAGAATGGGACATAGGCCACCACCTTGTGGCACACCCGAAGTAGCAACATAAGGCTTAGAACAAAAACCATCAATCAAAACTGTATACTGTCGGTTCAACAGATATGACTTCAGCCATTTTACGAAAAGCAAATCGATACATACCATCTTTTTGTCGATTAAAAGGCTGCTTTCGATAGCTCCATACGGGGAAAATTGTATTGTACGAAGCTATGTCAGCTGCAATGTTCAGGACATTAAGGACATGCTCATCATAAATAAGGTTGGAACTGCTGGGAGGAATATATGATACAAATATCAATAACGATGAATCACCATCAATTTTAACACAAAGTTGATCCAATAGGGAATCAAGTACAGCTTGTTTTGATAACATCCCAATCTTTACTGAAAACTTGAAAAATATTCCAATCGAAAAATTCTTCATCTCGAAATCATCATTCAGCCAGGTTTGCACAAGAACGGGTTTTTCAACAGAGACGCTACAAAAGTAAATCGATAGGGACAGCAAACGACGCCATATTTTTTCCCGCTCTTTTGACATTTCTCTTCAGTAAGGTTTGCCATTTAATCATGGAAAGATATACGAACCAACAACGAGTCGAAATTATTAAAATTTACTACCGAAATTTGGAGTCAGTGGCCTCAACTTTAAGAGCTCTACGTCCAATGTATGGTCGTCATAATCGTCCTACCAGATCAACAATTGAGCGTCTAGTGGAAAAATTTGAATCCACAGGCACAGTACAAAATGTTCCCGTGCCAGTGAGACAAAGAAGTGGCCGTAGTGTCGAGAATATTGCTGCCGCTGAGGCTTCAGTTCAAGAAAGCGCAAATGTGTCTCTCACACGTCGTTCTCAACCGTTGCGCATCTCTGTGACGTCATTGTGGCGAATTTTGCGAAAAGATCTTGGCCTACATCCTTACAAGATCAAATCGACGCAAGAACTGAAGCCGCTTGACCACCATAAGCATCGTATGTTCGAGAATTGCGCTGAGCAACAACTTGAAAATGTTTCGGATTTTCATCGGAAAATCATCTTCATCGATGAGGCTCATTTCTGGCTGAATGGCTTCGTCAATAAGCAAAATATGCGTTATTGGTCAGACAGCAATCCACACGTAATCCATGAGTCACCACTGCATCCCGAAAAAGTCATTGTGCCGTACTTCTTCCGTGATGATCAAGACCGGCCCATTACTGTGAATGCGAATCGCTACCGTTCAATGATAACCGAATATTTTTGGCCCCAATTGGATAATATGGACTTGGAGGACATGTGGTTCCAACAGGACGGCGCCACAAGCCACACAGCAAATGCCACAATCAATTTATTGGAAACCAAGTTTGGTGAACATGTTATCTCACGAAATGGCCCAGTCGATTGGCCGCCTCTGTCGTGCGATTTGACGCCGTTAGATTATTTCCTGTGGGGCTACGTCAAGTATATTGTCTATGCCAATAAGCCAGCGACGATTGATGAACTTCGTACGAATATCGAACGTGAAATTGCAGCAGTATCGGCCGATTTTTGCTTGAAAACCGTCGAAAATTGGGTTCAGCGTCGGGACTTCTGCAAGCGTGCCCGTGGTGGCCATGCCAAAGAAATCGAGTTCCATACATAATGGCATCGAAAGTACTTTCACTGGAATAAAGAATTTCACTGGTATCTAACACCGGTTTTGTTTTATTTAAAAAAAACTTTTGTAGCGCTCTTGTTGAAAAACCCATTATTTGCATTGAGACGATTCAAAGAAACTGATTTAACATTCTGTGCGCATACCTGACATATTTTGACAACAGCATTTGAAACTATTGGAATTCGCATCAGGTATTAGATGTTTTCGGCTGGTGCATTATCCATTTGAAAAACTAAAATTGGCGTACTTTAACGTCAGCTGGCCACAACGATGGTTAAGAGATCTGATTAAAAAAACTGAAAAATACCCAATTTAAAGCTCACTTGTCGCATTTCTTCCAAATTTGCATCCTTTTTACCAAGCCTTTTGCACAGCTGGTGTTCCTTCTCAAGTTGGAGCTGTTTTACGACAAATCAAAGAAGTTGGTCCTCAGTTACTGTGTCGGCTTGAAGGGGGATATATGAACCCATCTCTTACGAGCCACCTTTTATGGGATACATTCACCCAAACCGAAAGGTTGGCTAGGTTGTGGCTTTCAATAACATTCTCAGTATTCAAAGAGCGTAATACATGTGCAGTGTTGCCATAATTTTTTTTAGAAAAACTGACAATTTCTGAAAAAACCCTATTTTTTTTAAAAAAATTGAGTCAATATAATCACATATGTATTACACTATATCACAAAAATAAGTATGCACTTTAATCATGGCACTAATATCCGAATTTTTTTCAACTTTACATTTATCTTATCCCCATTTCTTGATTTCATGTTTACACGTGTTACTATATTCTTCACAAAAACAAAAACTATAACTGTTCACTTTGATCCCGTTAATTTTTATTACTAGGTTTCTTAGAACGTATGAATATTCTGGTCACAAAAGAAAGTATGCAATGAGAATGTATCAGTGCGTTACTTGAATTTACGGACGAGAGGCTGTGTTTTTTATGGATTGAAACAAATCCCAAGAACTTAAAAAATATATAAAGTTTAACCGTTGTGAAGGCAAGGATATATCCAAAGATTTAAAGGATGTTATAATATAACTGTACAAACAAAGAAAACTCAAACAAAAATTGTCAAATTGGTAGACAACAGTAGTGCAACCGTACAAAAAATAATAGAAAAATTTAATTCCGAAGGTTCCACGCAAAATAAGCCTCGACCGGGGCGTCCTAAAGTGATTTATAATCACGAAGAAAGGATGATTGTGAGAAAAGTGAAAGCAGACCCAAAGAAAACTGCACCACAGATACAAGCGGAAGTTGAAAATTAAGTCGGAAAATCCAGTAATCCAGAAACTATTCGCTGTGTGTTACACTGAGCTGGATACCATGTCAAAGTATTAGAAAAAAAACATTCATTAGCCAAGTAAATCGACAGAAGAGGATACATTTTGCAAAGGAGCATATAATCCAACCAAAATCCTTTTGGAACACCGTAATATTTTCTGACGAGACGAGAAAAATAATGGCTATCCTACAAAATACGAAATCCAAAAATATTACAAAAGAAACTCAAAACTTTATATTGATAATCAAAATGTCATACTAACTTTTGTGCTATGAAAACCTTTAATTTAGAATTTTATCGTATATAATTTAACAACTATAATATAATCTTAATATAATCTCTTAGCCTTAAAGGAAATTCCAACTTTAAAAATAACGAGGATCTAAGACAACTAAATTTAAATCATATGGTAGGGCCAAAACATAACAGAACGAGACAACTAAAATTAGAATAGTGCGTTCTATAAATATAACTTTAAAATCTTCGGCATCAGTGCGTGTAAGTAGGAAAGTAATGTGCAAGTAGCGACAAACAATCACTCTGCACAATAAATGTCTTCGGTTAGTGACTGGTGTGAATACGTACCGCAGTGGCTTAACGGGCTAGACGCTGCTGAAGATGATACTTTACAAACCTCGAAACCATCGTCCAGCAAATGTGAGTGCGAATCTCACCCGAGACATGATCTCTTAGCCTTAAAGGATATTACAACTTTAAAAATAACGAGGATCTAAGAAAACTAAATAATTTATTTTATTTAATGCCATTTTATTGAATTAAAACAATCAGTCATTAATCAGTAATGATTAAAATTGCATCAGCCAGTTGCATTTTCTGGCGGGTGGTTGCCGCAGCATGTCTTGAAAGCCCAATAAAGACGTTGTCTGCAGATGTATAGTATCTACTACGTACCAGCCTTGCAATATGTATTAGAAACCTTGCTATATTTATTAGAGGCAAGCTTACTGCATGAGTTATGTTCGTAGCCTTTCTTGACATTGAGAATTGACATTGAGAATGAAGCTGATTGCACTCGACCATAAGATGACCACCGACCTTCTGGGGGTTTATAAGAAAGTGGCTGAAGTGGACACCTCAACCGGTACGTGGTATGTTAGCAGGTGCTCACTTCAAAGAGCCATCTTGTCTCTCCTTCTCAGGAACAACGAATGCACTAATTATCACTCACGAAAACGTGGATCGGAAAATTGTTGCTTGTGCTGAAGACATGGCAATAACTGTAAGGGGTAATTATATCAGAACCCTAAGGAAAATTTGCCAGGTAGCTTATTGACTTTGGCCAGATGGGTGGGTAAAAATTAACCAGGTATAAACACGGCCAAGAAACGGGCCGTGTGGTTCTGAAATAAAGCTTTCTCAGTGCGCTGAATTTCTGAGTTTTATTTGGGATGGCGAGCTAAGTTTCAGTCACAATATATTGAAATGGGCGAAATAGTTGAGGACGAAAGGTGACTATAAATGGATACTACCTCCTAGAATTGTTCACTGCAACTATGCTGTGGTGAGACAGTTAATGCGTAATTGCGTGATGGTATATGCTTGAGAATCCCTCCGATGCAATGAATAATATGAAATAGTATTTTATTTACAGTCGGCGGGCATTAAAGTGCTACCATCAGGTTAACGCAACTCTCAAAATGGGGTATGGTCAAAGTCGCAAATGGCAGTGATGGAAGGTGCTTGCAACATAGGCACTACTACTCGAAAGCGGAACCACTATTCGACCGGAAACACCATATTGTCGTAGTTTAAGTGGTTCGCGAAAAAATGAGTTCCCGGTATAGAGCTTTGAGTCAAAAGTTACTGCTCATGTAAGATATTTAGTTTACTCTAGAGAAATAGAGTTGCGTCTTTCTCGTAGATTATCTGATTATTGCAATGTATATCAGGCTGAATTCAGAACTCTGGCTAATAGTCTAGCAGTCATGAGGCTCAATGTCTGACAGTCGGGCGGTAATCAAGTCCCTGAAATCAGTACTGAACATATCGACTGACCATGACTGCATATCGTCTGACAGACCTCTTAACATTCCAGGAAGCGGTAGAACTGGGAAGACGAGAGACTACCTTAAAGGTGCCACAGGAATTGGTATATACTGGCATGGCGCTAGTGACATATAAACATAGCCTGCAAGAACGCTCCTAGATGAAGGTGCTGGAGATGTGGACGACGGGCACATATTGTGCAGGCGCAATAGACTTATAAATCTGACCTATTGTAGGCAGCAGGAAATAATGAGTTGTACCGTTAAGAAAGCGGAAGGAACGTGTCCAGCACAAATGTCCACTTATACTATGGGATCCCACCAATTTAGGGACATGGGAGAATTCTTTCAGATAGACCTAGAAAAGTTCTTAGGCTTTTTGGAGCAAACTAAATGGTTCCCCGATGAGGCTAATGCATAATTTCTGTAGCCCGTGGTATCACAATAGACTAATAAGTATAGGTGAGTCCTTCATTCAATTGAAGACTCTCAAAGTTCTTTGCAGGACAAAAAAAAATGTTTCCCAAATTTTCGCCAGAAATCAAAGCTAAAATAATGGAATAGTTACATGAAAAACTGTTAAAGGAATTTTTTAACAACCCAACTAATTATCCTACCATTTCTTCGATTAAACAAAATTGGCCATATATATTTGTTACCGAATGCTTATTCCAACATTTCACTAAATTAACAAGGGTAGAACACGTAAAGCTAACATCCAAATTTGATAACGAAAAAAAATCGTTGACTTTTTTACAAAAGCGGACAAAAGCGCAAAAAATTAAACAATTTTAGCACTGGACGGAGAGGAAAAGTTTTGTTTGCTGTTGCAGAATATTTTAAAGAAAATCCTTATTTTATACTGCGAATATTTCCAGTAACTGCTTTTAATTTATTTTTAATATTTATTAATTAAATATTTTATTTTAGATGGATACAACATTTGCTGTTATGAATGAAAAAATTCTAATACCTGTTGCTTGGATATCAGTAATTGGTAAGAAAATAAAATATAAAAAAATCCAATGAGTGTTCGAACTCTCGGGCGATGGGGTCACGCTAGAGATGGGCACGAGAGTAAGTTTTGTCTCACGCTCATGTACGCTCACGAAAGGAAGACGGTCACTCACGCACGAATATTTGTTCGCTACTCACGTTCACGCACGCTCACGTGAGCAAAAGTTGGTCTTGCTCACATTCACGCGTGAATCACGCTAATCACGCTAATCACGCAAAAATTAGTCACAAATATAAAGTAGGTTTTTTACGTGAACCACCTGCTTTATTTTCAAACCAATATAAAATACATATTCAAAACCATTGTTCGTAAAAAGTAAGTTGTTAAATACTGTATTTAGGATCAAATTCAGGAATTACACTTAAATGTTAACTTGAGCGTCCTTTTAATAAATTTAGCAAATAAACTAAGCCGTTTTATACAGGAACAAAATTTTATCACCTGGATCTCAAAGAAATTTGAATTGCAAAAAAGTGGTAATAATCTCAGAATTTCTAAACTAATGTCAGATTATTTTAGGTTGTGCCTAGTATTTGTAGGAGAGGGAGGAGTTAGGCTTTGAGAATATTGTATCTATAAGTAGAGGCACCCTGCTTCAACGTACGTTTTCACGGCATGTAACTTTTAAACTTGTAACCAGATGTTTTGCTTTTGAGATTCTACTAAGCAGCAGAAACAAAACAATGCGGCGTCTGACCGTTACAAAGATAGTTGGAATGAAAAGTCTAAACTGTAAATTTTTGCACTGACTTTGTTCAGGTTTTTGGTAACAGCTTGGTCATTTTGAGTCAAAGTTCTACACTGCCAGGACTTCAACCAATTATAAGTTTAACAAATTTTTCAATTCGTTCAAACCGAATAGAAAACGGAATTTGCTAGAAAGGGTACCAACATTCTTTCAGTAGTGTCTTCAATATTTTGTGAAAAAAGATATAAAATTGGTTAAGCAAAGACCTAGGGAAATGTATTAAATGTACATAATTTGAAAAGATTTTGGACATTCAGCTTACAGCCTTGGCAGAAAATGTGTCGATTTTTTAACAAAATTTAAATTTGTCGAGTTTAGGAAGAGATTCGCTTGTTGAATTTTATACTTTTTTAAACCACATTCTAATCTTGGTCAGAAAAGCTCAATCTTTAAACAAACTCTAATTTACATAAGAGACTTTTTGGGAGTAAAAATCCCACAACTGTGTCACTATCAGTGTTGCCAGAAACTGTCAAAAAAAACATGCCAAATAAAAGTGCAATTTGCAAAATGTGCCTGTGTATTCAAATTTTTACACTAGACGCTCAATTGTTGATCTGG
Organism: Phaonia tiefii; assembly: GCA_963931995.1. NCBI lineage: Eukaryota > Metazoa > Arthropoda > Insecta > Diptera > Muscidae > Phaonia > Phaonia tiefii. Next base: position 264,780,547 of record OZ008367.1, read on the forward strand.
TAGGACGATTATGCCGACCATAAATTGGACGTAGCGCTCTTAAAGTTGAGGCCACTGACTCCACATTTCGGTAGTAAATTTTAGTAATTTCGACTCGTTGTTGGCTCGTATATCTTTCCATGATGAAAAAAGTGCAATTTACAAAATGTGCCTGTGTATTCAAATTTGTCCACTAGACGCTCAATTGTTGATCTGGTAGGACGATTATGACGACCATAAATTGGACGTAGCGCTCTTAAAGTTGAGGCCACTGACTCCAAATTTCGGTAGTAAATTTTAATAATTTCGACTCGTTGTTGGCTCGTATATCTTTCCATGATGAAATGGCAAACCCTACTGAAGAGAAATGTCAAAAGAGCGGGAAAAACTATGACGTCGTTTTCTGTCCCTATCGATTTACTGTTGTAGCGTCTCTGTTGAAAACCCTTTATGTATTATTTATTATAATTAATATATCAATATAAATCCACATTTATAAATAATTATTACAAACAATTAAAAGATTTACAACTTGCACTGTTAACTTGCACTGAATGCATTGTTTGCTATTTTTTTCATGAAATGGGAATCTGCTGCTCTTTTGCTTCTCCTTTCTTTGTTGTCTCTCACGTTGTTGTTTTCAGAGGTTCCAGTTATGCGATATCATTCTGCGTTGGTACACAAACAACATGCATATCTGGTCTATCCAAGCCAAGCGTTGATTAATTACTTCTGTTTTTTTTTATTGCACTTATTTCACAAATGGCCCACCGATCCGACTTTCTCAGTAAAGGCTCGGATAGACAAAGGGCTTCACGTTGTTGTCCTTTTCAGTTTGTTTCCTCAAAATCGTTTCTCACTTTGGTAGCACACATACATATATACGAAACACATACTGAAATCCCAAACAACATCACAAACGATTCAGCCATACAAGCCTTCGTTTATTCGGTTTTCACTGATCAAGCGCTTTTGATGTCGTCTGTCCGATGAACCATTGATGACTGAACACATGAAACTAAGACGCAATACAAATAAGTGACACAAAATAAGAAAGCCTAACTTCATCTGCAATTTGCACGCACGTTCAGGAATATTTACGAATCACTAACTGAGAGAATAGTGCAAAAATTCAGATACACACTTGCAAGATAGACTCTCTCGTTGTTCCTCTTGTATTCCCTTGCTGGCGAAAGAGCATAAACAGTGCAACAAACACAACTGTATTGGCATCGCAAACACAGAAATATTTGAGTTCCAAACACATATATTATAACATATTAATCATTGTGTCTCAAACATGTACAATGTGTTTGGACACAAATATACTATATACTTGCATCCAAAATACAGATTTTTCAGCGTGTACTATATTTTGAGGCTTTTTGTTTACATTTTTGACCTGATAAAACCTTTGCTTTCTATCGATATTACGTGCTTACTTCAAATTTGCATATGACAAACAATTAGGTGCTTTTGGTTTAGAAAAATAACCAAAACAATTAACAAAAATAACATACCAGATAGTATCGCGCTAGTTTTAGCGCTTATCGCTGGTTTTAGCGTCGTATTATTTTTCAATAGCGCGTTTTTAAAGAAAGCACGGTGCGGTGTCTCGACTGGCTATAATTCATGGCAATGTTCATGTTCAAGTCGGAGAACGTTTTAACGTCAAAACGCAAGAACTGGGTAAATTATATGTAGACATTTCATTTCCAAAATAACTTTGAACCGTACACAACAACTTCATCTGCCGTACACTTCAGCTTGTGTCCAAATTCTTCCCACGCTTTTCTTTTAAATCCATTCTTTTAAAGTTTTCACTTTTGTATTTCCAGAAATACGAGTATAATATTCGCAATACGAGTATAAATTAATGAAGTTAATAATTTCGCTTCTATTTAATTTAAGTTGCGCCATTTGCAAATACTTAAACGTCAACATCGTATGAAACTTCTAATTAATGGCAGGGTTTATGGCAATGTCATGGCAAAAAGTTGAATTTTTAAGTCAAGACATGAACATTAGCGGTCTCCACTAACCATTGACTTGAACGTTGCCATAATTATAGCTAGTTGAGACACCGTGTAATAGAATATCCTTTATATTATTGTTCGCCATAAAGTTTTAATTTTGCCGATTTGGTCATGGTTGTCTGTTTGTATGTTACAAAGACGCTGGCGTTAAAACAAACTGATAGCCATAGTTTTAGTTTTCCAGCAAAGTGTCTTCTAATTACTGGCAGTTAAGTATTGAATTTCCCCTCTGTTAAACTACGCCAGTATCTGAAAAAAAATCTTAATTTTGCCCTGTGATTTATTCGACTTATAACTTTTACTCGTTATGCGAAACATCTTTATTAAAGCTTTAATACACCCAACATTGATATATGATGATATAAACGTATTTGCTTTGTGCCGTCTAATAAGAATAGAGGATCAAATTTCTGACATTATAAGTGCTTTACGCACACGAAAGATACTCGGTATATGATTTATTTATGTTTGTTTTAAACATATCGAGCCCTGATCGCCAAAATAACTTAAACGACAAAAATTACAGTTTAGAGGAAAATGTTTTTTAATGGAAGTAACAAGGAAATGTGTACTAATTTCGTATCGGTACTATTTACAGTTGTGAAACTTAACTAGGTGGTAGATATGGGGATATATTATCGATTCTCATTAAAAACAAAACTCGAAAATGTTGTTGCTTTCGATATTTTGGTGGTCAGGGCTCGATGTTATGCTGCCTGTTTTCCCACATACATCTGGCATTGCGGAAATATTGTTCAATACAACAGTTTTTTGTGATCTATTGTCCTTTTTGGGCTTTGTCGCGAGATTTTTATTTGTGGAGACTGACAAAAGATTGGTCAGTACTAAACTTTTTAAGATTGACGGCCTTTTACGGGACCAATCATATCCACTAACAAGATGACCGCCAAACTTTTGCATGCGATAAATTTGACGATTTTCCCTAGGTCAGTAATACTTCATACCAACACCTGAGTTGAAGTTAATACCATAGATAAAGTAAACAAAGAGATAAAGCACAAGTGTTGGATAATTTTAGTGTAATAGGTAATTTTCTAGATGTCGTTGAAAGCAATAAATGGGATTTTTTTGTTCCCAAATAAAAAAGTTAAAATATGACATTAAAATTCTAAAATTTCATATCACTGCGAAACAAGAATACAACACGTTACTTAAACTGGAATATCTGAATGCCATCGAACTGCAAAGCCATCTCACTACCGTCTATGCCCTAATGAATTGGTTATACATCTGGTTCAGCTACCATTCCTTGTTGAGAGTCCTCAGATACTCTAACCGTTTTGGCATCTGCGACCCCAAAAGTTGCTACAGGTTTTGGGCGGGGAAGTTTTTAGATAAAAAAGGCGTTCCGGGATGTTCATCTTTGGGCGGTTTTCACCTATTGATATCATAACACAAACAAATGCTATTATGTAAAATCACATAAATTTTGTCACAATTTTGAATAAACGTCTACGAGAATTATGGGAAACGTCAGTGAAAGTGACAGTAGTACAGTACAGCACCTAGTGAACAAAGTTGATAATGGGCGTGCTATATCTATTAGTGCTCTTAATGGTGGCCCATAACATCCCATGAAGGGATTGAGGAGAGCTTCTCACAATCAGATAGATGTGCGCTTTCTAGTTTTTTCATGGCTACGTGCTCGATAGTGTCGCCATCGCTAAGCGAGGTGACCGTCGTCGAAAGAAATGTAAGGTGGTCTGAGCAGGGATCGAACCCACGTTATCATGTACAAGAGCCGCGCACACTAACCATTGCACCACCGATTGCCTTTATCTATGGTTAATACGATGAATTGGAAAAATGTTTTATAAAAAACCAGGGGTCTAATGACGTGAAAAACGATATCGAATTCATTATCGTTTTGAAATACATAGGTTTTTTAAATGGTTCTATTATCAGCATTATCGACATAATGATATAATTTGGACGACTATAGGCATAAATAATTGGACCCCAGGTTTTGTACGATAGTATAAGACACTTGTAGATTTGTCTGAGAGGTGCCAGAAGGGGCGTTGACGTAATGCACATTTTCCTAGATACGGCAGATAATCAGCACTGGCTATATTATTGTTATCAGTGCAGGGTTACGTCAATTGTCGTGTTGAAGAGTCAGCCCACCAAACAGACGGACTCGTTTTAAATAGTCCTAAAACGAATTTTGTCGAAAGATATAATACAATACGACCTTTTCTATGCGTTTCACTTTTAATTGTATCAAATGGTATACACCACCATCCCTATACGTGAGGATATAAAAATGGTGAGATGGGGTATAAAAATGTTACATTACCAAAGACCATAACCATGACAATAAAGCACCATCAATAATTATAGGAAAAACGTTTAAATTTATAGTAATACACACCTTTCGCCAACACTTTCTGAATTAAGGTATTGTACAATATTTTTTAAAAGTGTTTTTCAAATTTATTATACAAAATCAGTGTTGAGATTTTTCAATATACATTGGCTTTTAATCTGCGCTTTTAATCTTATCTAATGAAAATGCAAAAATAACAAAATTACAATTAAAAAATTTTGTATTTCCATGCACGAAATCAGATTTCAATTGTCATAAAATTTGGGACTGCCTTTGATATTATGAATTGGTTTGACTGCTGTCAATTCTGGTATAAAAGGTTTCTATGTGTACTATTTTTGTTTCGATTTGTGTTGCCTTTCAAATCCATAAACCTGTACATTAGGGAGTACTGAACAAATTTTTTTGGAGGGGGTTCTCAAAAGATGAGTATTGAAAAGCTGATTACGCCAACGTAAAACTTCCTTTAATACTATGGTCCTTATAGTCCCCCGCCGCCCGTTGCAGTTTAAATTCCTAGAGTATTTGGGGAAAAAATATTATTCGATCAGTATGGGGTTCAAACGGCGTGTCATGACGATCGTAGGCAGGAAAGTATATTTTCAAAATTTTGATACGATAGATTTTCAAGTCTTGAGCAAGCATATTGTTTCAGAGTTTTAGCGTGTTTCTCATTGCAGTTCGCGAATTACCTCTCTGTTATATGCATTGTATATTTTTAATAGTATTTTTATGTAAAATTAAAAAAAAAAGTTGTTGGAATAATTAACTTCCAGGTTCAGTTTGAACTGAGGTATTTTCGATAGATACCAATTCGCATATGCAAATTGCATTTAAAGTTGGTATCTACTTATACAAATTACAATTGTAATATAATCAAGTTTCCTGTACAGTTGTATGTATGAAATGTGATCAAATTATCCTTCAAATTACTGAGAATATTGCATTGCATTTGTAGCTACGTGAAAATTAAGGTACGAAGGCAATAAATCTTATTATTCGCCAAAATTTGCTGCTTTACAATTTAATATAGCTGTCGTTTTCCCCGTATTGTTCAAAATAGTGCTTCTAACAACTACTTATTCATTAAAACTACTGCTGCTACTACTACTAGTGCTACTCATTAAAAAACATCAATGGATTTTAATTCAAAATTGCTACAGATTGAAATGCCAAGTGTCACAGTCTAACACATTTATTACATTAACGCCAATTGCATTGACAATTTTAAGCGAATTCAATTGTCTCCGTTTTCCAACTGACAATGAGCTGTGAAATTGCAAACTAATGATTTTCTTCAAGTCAAATAATCGAGCACTCATCAATTTCTTAATTTCAATAAAAATGGTCCATGACTGAACCGTACGAAGATAGACATCAGTGCATCACTGATATTGTCGACGATGACGCTCCTCCAGGGATGCTCCTGCTATGATGACTCTTTCAACAGTTTCATTATCTCGGTTCATCTAAATAGTTTTAATTACTCTGGCAATTCATGCGAGTGGAATCTTGATAAACATTCTAACACCCTCCATACTCCGCATCCATTCTTAACAACTTACGCCAGTGTTAGATGCCATCAAAGCCAATGGAGCCGCTCAGCTATGGAAGAATTTCGAATGTAAGTAATTCACTTTCAGTTGTCATACTGACACACCAACTTATATACACCGAATACATTTTATGTATACATATATATGTAGTTGTTGTCCTTGTTGTATCTATTGTGCAAGTGGCAAGGATACGAACTACAATGTACGTGGGTGGATGTGCGAGTATATGCATACAGACATTTTAAATATTGATTGGTTTTGCTTAATACCCTCATGTATCGTATGTGCCTTTTATTACTCCACTTTACTGAGTTTAATGTATTCCCAAATGGTGTCGTACGATGTCGAAAGGACAATTGGCCATCCACAAGCAGAGGCCGTGCTAAATATAAAGACCAGAGAGCGTATGTATGTGGTTTCAGTACAATACAACGAGCGCACTTTCCTTCACACTTTATGTTTATCTTATTTTGATGAAAAAAGGTGTCTGCGCTGTTGCTGTGTTAAGGTCAAATGAAAGTTTGTGTACCAGTGTCAACACTGGATGAAGACCAGTAAGTTGCCACCACCCCATTAATCCAGTGCAGGCAGCACTTATCTGACAACCGTAGGTATGCGGGAGCAACCATCAACTAAGTGAATAACATCTAAATTTACATCTGCGACACGAAATACGGTGACCTAGAACTGATATAGCTGCAGAGTGGCATTACTAAATCTTGACTTCATTGAAGACGATAGAGTTATCATTCGATAGAGTTATCATTTCCTGCTGCAGACTTAAGACTGACCTGAAATTCCATTCGCGTACACGGAATAAAAGTCGTGCCTAAAATTATAGCACCAAATGCTGGGATGCATAGAGATCATATATGGTATATATTTACTGCCTTCCAATTGAGTTAAGTTTCACTGAGAATGAAATTTGATTTGCAGTACCAGTAAACTTTTACTGATTATTGAAAAGAATTGCAGTAATCAGTAATATTTACTGATAACGAAATTTAATTTGCACTACTAGTAAAGTTTTGCTGATTACTGAAGATTTTTACTGGTACTGAAAAGTTTTAACACTTCACTCTTCATTAAACAGTTGTATTAATACATGTACTAGTACATATGTAATCATGGAGTGTGTTTCCACCGATTCGGCAAATTATCTCCCCGAAACAGTTGTACAGCTCTTGAAATGCTTGTTTTAAGAAATCATAACAGCGTATACGATTTATAACACATGTCTCAACGGAAAACAATTAACCGCGTTTTTTAAATGTTTTTTTTCTTAATTTAGTAGTTGTTTAGTGCATTACCAGTAAAGTTTGACTGGTAATGCAAATTAAATTTCTTTATCAGTAAAACATTACTGATTACTGCTATTTGAAATGCAGTGTGCCCATGCATAACGTATATTAATACAGCTGTTTAATGAAAAGTAAAGTGTTAAAAGTTTTCAGTACCAGTAAAAATCTTCGGTATCAGTAAAAATGTACTGGTAATGCAAATTAAAGTCCATTATCAGTAAATATTACTGATTACTGCAATTTTTTTCAGAAATCAGTAAAAGTTTCCTGGTACTGCAAATTAAATTTCATTACCACCTGGATTTTGCATGCGAACATTTTCAAGTCCAATGGCAAAATGCGTTCAGTCAGGGACTGCAGCGAAATATGCAATTGTCGAGTACGTCTTCTTATGGATGTTTCGGGCTCTTTTACGAACGGCTAGTTTGGTGTCAGCCGTACCTTCAGCTGTCCCGCGTCACACTCTTCAAATCGGGTCACCATACGTCGAATTGTTTGCGCTGATGGCGCTGCACGAATGGGATATGTTCGCTGAATTTCTCTGGTGATACTAACTATTTTTATTAGGGTAACCATCCGATGAATCGCTTTTCGTTTAATAGTGGGCAAGGATTTAATAAAACTTCTTCTTTTCGATTAATGGTAATGACCCAGGGATGCGTATTTTCGATAAACCGACGGCGACAAAAAATAGTGAACAGTATTTCTATTGAGAAGTCCTACGCCAAAACGCTTTATATTTGCTGCGTCTATCGCTTATATCGTTTAAAATAAAATATAATAGACGCAACAATTATTAAGCGCTTTGACGTTTCTCTCCATAATTGTTATCTTTATATAAGATATATATTCCCATAAACAGAGATTTCAAAAAACCGCAAAACAGGCATTGCACGATTTTAGTGGCCAGTTGACATAGAAATTTAGAGAGATTAGTCCGACACGATATTGTTCATAGAATATTACATACATAGAAACTTTTATTCGCTCAATAAATTAAACGTCATAGGTACGATGGAAAGAAAGTAAACATTGGATGGTGGAAAATACGGGTTCAATAATACCAGATAGTGGCAATAGTATACAACGATCAACAAAGGAACAACAACCGAATTTCGTGTTTTTGTGTCAAACTGATTGTGTTAAATACAATAAAAATGTATACCAACAATAAAAGTCAACATAAAGGTGCAAAATATATTTAAGTTTTTCAGTTCTACACCAAAACGACATGAAAAAGTTAAGTATTTTGTAACTCTACCTGGTGTAAGGTAATTTTAAATTTATTGCTCTCATTTCCACAAACCTACGATGAAGAGTGTGAAATGAAACGTCAGATGAGAGAATAAGTTTATCTATGTATGTATTATTCTATGATATTGTTGCTCCAATAAATTAATTGTTTCATGCATGATGTGGCAGGTGACGCCGTCCAACTGAAGCCACATGTAGTGATGGCTAGTAGTGTCTACCCTAGAATCAGTCTTCCTGAACTCAAAATGTTATTGATTTAACAAAAAGGTTACTAACAATTAAAAATAAATAAAATAATAAATGAAATGAAAACAAATATAAGTAGTTATTGAATTGAAGTAAAAATCAATACTAATTAGTTTTTATATAACTATAAATAAAATTAAGGGACAAAATTTAAAAATGTTTATTTGCTTGTGTTAGATTTTGCAAAATGCAACACACTGATTTCAGATCTACCGACAGACTTCTATAAGCAGTTGTTTGGGACGATGCTTTAAACAATGGATCAAACTTAAATGCAAACGAAACATCAATTGCATAGAGAAATCTTTACTATGCTAATGTTCAAAAAATATTGCAAACACACAAACACAAGAAACATTTGATTAAATTTTCAACATTATTTTGCTTCAAATATTTTCTTTATTTAATATGAAAATGAATTCAATTATTTGTATAGAAGAGCAATTTATGGTGTTTTTAATAATGCAGTACAGTAATATTTATAAAGGAGTTGCAGCAAATGTTCCCACAAGGTTAAGCCGAAGCAAAAGTCGTAGAAACTCGGACATATCCAAACATATTGCAACAGTCTATGCAGAGAAGCTCACACAACTACTGGCGCAGAACGAACCCCCGCCCCATGGTTCTGCAACGCACGGAAAGTGCAGATGGAGATGGTTGGAGAAATTTGTTTTCCTCATATTGCCCTTGGTTGAGGCCACCTAAGTAATATTGATAAACATGGTATTTCAATGTAGTACGATGCGTTATTGATTGTAACTTTTATCTTCAACAAAAGGGACGATAAAGAAGGCGTTGTAAATGTTTTCACGAGGTTTCATGCAAGAAATCCCAGAGTATAGGACACAAATGTGTAATTTTTTATAGCCTTGGCATATACAAAAATCGCATGTCTTAAAGAAACCTTTTTTTTATTATTCTGGCAAAGAAAGAAAGAAAATGGAACTGAAAATGGTAAGAATAAAAAGGGGAGCATGGTTGACAAGTTTTGGCGTCAATATATTGCGTTTATCGAGTTAACGTTATGGTCTTGATTGGTGTTTTGTCATAATCAAAGTAAATAAAAACAAAAAACAAATTGATTTACAGTTCTATTCTCGATACTATTCTCGATACTTCAATTCAAAGCGTATACGTCAATTTCCTATTCTGGATGTCAAATGAAAGCTCTTTTTATTTTAGCTGACAACGATAGTTATACTGTTCCCAATAGCATATGGCAATAAAAGTGTTGTGTAATTAAACTGCACAAAATTAAAAAAATGGATATACACTCCGGTTCACTTATTTAAAGGCACTAAAAATCCTTTTGCAATTTGTAATCGATTGCAGAATTTTAAAATGGATATGGAAGCTAGACATCTTGAGATATAAAAAAAATCATGACAATAGTGGTTCCTGAACTAAAGAACTTTTTTTGAGCAATTTATAAAAAAAGTCAAAAAATGTGCTATTTTTTTGGTTCACTACTCAGACATTTTATTATTTTTTTTATTATTTTTAAAGTAAGCGATGATTTTTTGTAGGGAGCGTTTGTTTATTACAATTTATTACATCTTAATCATTTTACGAGTCAAAATAGAAAAACAAAAAATTTTAAGTCTATCGAAAAAAACTAAAATCGATGTTTACCGTTCTGAAGGTTATTCTAACCGCGCAATAGCTAAAAAAAAATTGGACTGAGTCCAACAATTGTCGACAATTACATCAAGGACTGCGAGGGGAAGGGATCAAGGTTAAAGGAAGGGATTCGTTGTCTTTATCTACGTATGAGAAAAGAAAAATCATCAGAATTGCTTCTAATGCTGCCTTACCATAGTCAAAAATAAGAGCTCAAGCTGGAGTGGAAGCGAGCAAGTCATCAGTACGCAGAGTAATTAAGAGCTGTGAGTGTCTTAAATACCTGAAATTACAAAAAAAACGTCACTTAATGCTACTCGTAAGGAAAAGCGGCTTCAATTCGCAATAGACTACATGGTATGGGATGTGCAGCCAAGAGGTCATGTAAATGGCTGGAGAACCGTTGTATTTATGGATGAGAATAAGTTTAATTTGGATGGGCCTGATGGCTACAACTATTATTTCCATGATCTGCGCAAAGAAAAGCGTTTTCTGAACCGACATCACTTATTACGCACCATGGCACCATCGATCTTGAATTTCAAAGTGCAAAAATGACTGGTGCAATCTATTAAACGTTATTGGAATCGGCTTTTCCGAAGTTCAGTGAACTCTTAGGTTCCATGTCTTGGATATTGCAACAGGATAATGCTCCTATACACAACGTCAGAGTAGTAAAGGAGTTCATTGCAAGCCAAAATGTTAATATTTTTGACTGGTCACCCTATTCGCCAGATCTAAACATTATCAAAATTACTGGGGTGAGTTATCTCGTAAGGTCTTTTAAGGAGGTAGGCAATTTGATGACAAGCAGTCACTAATTCAGGCCATTAAGGATGCTTGGAATCAAATTTCGTTGGAGTACATAAATTCTCTTTCTGGTTCTGAAATAAAGTAAAATAAATTAAAAAAACAAGAAAAACTGTTTTTCATTAAAATTAGTTAAAGTGCCTTTATTCAAGTGAACAAAAAAAATTTCCCATTTCTGAACTTTTTTTATAAATTGCTCAAAGAAAGTTCCTTAGTTAAGAAACCACTATTGTCCTGATTTTTTCTATACCTCAAGATGTCTAGGTTCCATTTCGATTTTAAAATTCTGCAATCGGTTACAAATTGCAAAAGATACAGGCTGCTGAATATGGAATTGTTAGCGCCTTTAAATAAGTGAACCGAAGTGTATCTCGCAAATGGAGTGTCCACACGAAACAATTACCAATTTATACTGGTTTCCAAGGGTTTTAGAAATATTGGTTCAATTCACATCGTAAAAAGTTCTGTAGATTTTAGTAAAAAATTTACGATGTGAATTGAACCAAGTTTTCTAAAACACTTGGAAACCTGAAAACTTGGTTAATTGTTGCAATCAACTAACTTACAAGCCTATAAGTGCGCAAAGGTACGCTAAATCGGTTTTCAAGATTTTGGGAGTGTTTGAGAAATTTCACAAGCAGATTCTTGTTTCACTCGTCAGCACCAACAGGGAAAATACTATCACTTCGCAGGTAATTTGGACTGACTGCCTCGAAAATTATTTTTTTGATATGTGGTAGTGGAACTTTTCTTTCCCCCTGCCAAGAGCTATCGAAAAATCGATGGCACAATATCGAAAAATTGTTGTCATTAGAAATCGGGTGTACATTTTCCTATGAAAAGGTACAATTTAATAGAATATATTATTTAAGAAATAATGTGAAAGTGATTACTGTAATGGATGGTTGGGAATACAGCTATTTCTATGGCCACCAATGCCCATCAGCTCCCTTTTCTAAAATCATTTGTTATATCAAAAAAGTATAGTTTTTTATCACTGAATATAATATTAATTGATTTATGGAAAATCTAATGAAGATTTAAAATTTGATACCCTAGTATACAGGGTGTCCCCTAAACTTTTGTCTAAACTTAAACACGTGATAGCTGAGAACAAGAGCTACATTGTTTGTTCTTACACCAATTGCCTAGGTGGCTTTTAACTTTTAAACTAGAAAAACTACTTGTTTAATTTGCCAGAAATTAAAAAAAAATTTTTGAAAAAGTTGATTGCTTTTAGTTTTTTCCCTTTCTGTCATTTTTCTCGTTTCTAAATTTTTGTCGTCATGAAATTCTCCTTCCAAGAATACGGTGATATCGTGTACCATTATGGAAAAGCTGATGGAAACACTTACGAAAAAAAATTTCGTTAATTGAAAACATTTTAAAAAAAAATTCGTTTTCATTTCTAACGAAAAAATAAATTATTTAAAATCAATTTTGAAGCAATTTTCAATGATATTTCTTTTTCATTTAAAAAGTAGATTATGTATTTATTGAAAATGCATTCAAAAATGCAATTATTTTAAACACGAATATCTGGAAAACGAAGCCACCTAGGCAATTGCCGTAAGAACAAACATTACAGCTTTTGTTCTCAGCTATCACGTGTTTAAGTTTGGACAAAAGTTTAGGGGACACCCTGTATATGGAATTACTATACAAATAACCAATTAATAGGAAGCTATACATACTAACTGCAATTATCCATTTACATTAATTGACGCCACATGTGAATTGCAGAATTTATATTATTTATTTATTTATTTATTTGTGTTCGTTATTCACATACTACAACAAACAAATTCTTATAAATTGAGTTTGTATATATACGATTGATGATAAGCCGATGGTATCAATTCAGGCACAGTAGTTAGGCATCTGCTGATGAACGTGTCACGGAGTTCGAAACTAGTCATGCCAGAGAGCGCGCTTAACTGAATTGTCCATTATTTCATAACAAAATCGGTCATAAAATTAAAATTCAAGTAAAGATATAGAAATCCGTTCGTTCTACGTGGACCAAGAACAGGATTCAACAATTTGATAATGACACTCCACACACTTTCCTTTCTCCGCTAAATTTTCTTTTTCTTTTTGTTTAACAGCACAGCACAAATTTGTAAATTTAGCGATATTGAAATAAAAATGAATTTTAAGCCAGCGAAACAAAAATCAAAGTAATTCCGAAATTTGTATTTAGGGCCGTTTTTTGTTATTTTATGTGGTAATGTATGAGAAGTTCATACTACAATCTTACACGGTCAGAAATATTTTTCTAAGTAAAAAATGGTTGTTTTTGTTGGAATAACAGACCATTCAGGAAAGCACACTCTCAGCTATGACTAGTTTCTGTATTTAATTCACAATCAGATATGACCTGAATTGATGCCACTGGTAGATCAAAAGTCGTATATATACAAGGACGTATGACAAATTTTACATATCGTACCCAATATACAAAACAGTCATAACTCAAAATATGCAAATTTGCAGTAGGGACAAAAAACTTAATTTGTTAAGTAAAAAATGTACGAAAATTTTTCATGGACTGTTTTTGATGAAAGAAAAAAGGAAATTACAACAACTTTTTACAGCGGAGAGAATTGGTCCGTGGTTATTATTTTTAAGCAAAATATGAAAGTTTTGAGTTATGACTCTTGTATTTAAGGTGCGGTATGTCGCCATATCGCCATCATTTTAAACGTACAATTTTTCCGTGGATAAGACATATTTATACAATTTGAAATCGGCGAATTTTTTTTAACATACCTACAAAAAAATCCTTAAAAATTAAAGCGTAAAAAAAGGGTGGATTTTTCGACAAACATTTTTTTTTTAAAAACTACTATTGCCATCGGTTTTAGCGTACAATTTCACCTTGCACAGGTATTAGATTAAAAAAAATAAATCAGCCGATTTTTTTTATTATCTACTAAAAAAACTGAAAAATTAAAGTTGAGAATAATTCAAACAATTGAAATTTGGACGCCTCGAAAATGATTTTTTTGATATGTCGTAGTGGAACTTTTTCCTCATGCCAAAAGCTATCGAAAAATCGATGTCATAATATCCTTTGTTAAATCGACCAACCCTAATATACATGCTTAGTTCAACAGTTTTATATACACCTAACCAAACCAACTGGTGCTAATGACCTGATGCATTCACTGTACTATTCACTGTCACGCCGCGAAATTGCTGTTATGACCTAGTCTGGACTAGGTTCGCGGAATCTGGATAATCTGGATTTAGGGGATAGTTGATGCAGACAAATGCTCTCCCAATATGCCCGACATACTCTGTACATCTATGACAAGGTTATCGTTCTCATATTTACAGTAGGGGAACTCTTTGAAAAGCCCGTTGGTTTGGCGTTTAACTTGTTTCTAACATTTTTGGGCTTCATTCTTCCTTCTGGACATTTATAATTCTTTACCATCTCGCTTCTGACATCGGTTTCGTCCTCGTTCTTTACTATTATATCACAACGTTTCGATTCTTGTAGCAACTGGCTGAAGCAGTTCCACACGTGTAGCGCTGGTCAACACGATAACCAATACTGCGTTTGGGATTAAAAATGGGCGTTTTGGCCACGCCCCTTCTGGTACCTCCCATACAAATCGACACAATTAGCACAAAATCATGTTTCTTTCAAACCTTTCTTCTGGTAAATGTGATTAGCTTCAACGAACACACCGGTTAATAATCAGTAAATACCTACATAACAGGAGGAAATTTGCGAGATTGTCAAGCCCATTCTGGTACTTACCATACAAAATAGGGTGTTCGTCCGGGGTTTCAATCCCCTAAATCGCGTGAAACACTTCCGACCTTAATGATATTACGTGTAAGACTTCACGTTATCAAACGCCAATCACCGAGTAAAACAAAGGTGATTTTGCCACGCCCATTGTGGTACCTCCTATACAAAAGTTGTTTGGCCGTCTGGTTGATCAGCACGAGAAGTCCCGCAAAACCGAACCAATCTCTATGAAAATTTGTACTAGTCAATATTTAGTCAAATAAAACTCTCCTATAGAAAATGAGCTGTTTTTCCACACCCATTCTGGTACCTCCCATATAAAAGTTGTGCGGATGACCGGTTGATCGACGCGATAACTCTCGTAAAATACAACCGATCTTAATAGAATTCGATACTAGGCAATATTTTGCTAAAAGCTACTGTGTAATTAATAACTGACAATTGTGGCCGTCGGTGGTGCAATGGTAGTGTGCGCGGCTCTTGTGCATGAAAACGAGGATTATATCCCTGCTCTGACCACCTTAAATTTCTTTCGACGGCGGTCACCTCGCTTACTGACGGCGACACTATCGAGTACTTAGCCATGAAAAAGCTTCTCAATATACCGTTCGGAACCGGTGTAAAATTGTAGATCCCAATCAGTAAGTGTAAAACTAGAAACCCTTCATGGGATGTAACGGGAAACCGTTTACTTATTTATTGTGTCACTCCCAGATTCGTACCTCCGACACAAAAGTTGGGCGTATTTCCTGTTTGCCGACTCGAGATCTTCAATAAATCTGAATAAAATTTGGTACTGATCAAAATTTTGGCAACAACGTCCCATGCCCATTTTTATACCTCGCATATAAATATTGGGAGGAAAATTGGTTGGTAGTCAAAAAAATTCCTTAAAACCACTTAGGATCCTACATAATTTGTGTATTCAATAATATTTAGTGCAATGCCAATATGCTATTGAATATGATCACTTTTGAAGATGGGCGTTTTTTAACAGAACTCCACGTAATAGATGACTCAGGGTGAGGGTATGATTAAGTTGGTTCGTCCGACTGAGTTGTTTAGTAATACGGCTCCGTAGCGAACACTAACGATCACACAAAAAGTAACGACCTCAGATTGCATTGTCATGTAGTTCGGAGCTATGTTTAAAGAATAGTTTAAAATAAATTGCAAAACTTGGACCGAACAGCGAGTTGACAAAATAAACAGACAGATGCCATCTGTCAGGAAATTTTCACCAATAAAACAGTGACAATCAATCACCAGTGAAGATAAATGCCTGTAAGATAAATATTATTTTTAATTCTTAAAATGTTTTAATGTCGTTATTTTACAATGAATATTTCATTATTTGAGATTTGACAACACTAGCTCGCAGTCACTATTGAGTGGATTTTTCAAACAAAAAAATGTAAGAATTTTTATCGTGTAAGTTAAGGTATCGGTGTATTGCCATAACCATTTAACAACACCTAGCAAAGTCGGCCAGTGAGACTTGGTTAACGGAGGAAAATGAGCTAAATAGATTGTTACTATTGGTAGCTCTACATTTGTAGCTGTCCATTAAATGTAGTTCATTGGGTTTGATTAGGGTTTTATTATTAGGTGAGCGAACTAATCGGCTTCGATGAAATAAACTCGATTTAAAAATAGTTTTGTCACGTTGGATGAAAGTCTCGATACAGTCGGTAGTCCAGCCGCTCCGGTGGTCACTCTGTCTGCAGTTTACACGAATTGTTGGACCATTTGGTCGGCGTTCGCTCACCACAACGATTTATGCATTGAACAGATTGAATGGGTTGCTAGTTGGAGTGTGTGGCATTAACGTTAAGTGTGTCAGAGTGTTTTTGTGCAAATGTGAGTGTAACATTGTCTGCGTATGAGTCAATGGAGGGATTATTGCTGTGGAAATGTCTCCATTGTTGAGTTTCCTCACAGAATTGTTATCCTTTTGGTTAGTGTGTGTGGTTTACGTTGAGTTGCCTCCGTACATAGATGTCCCCGAACTCGAAATTATATTGGGTTTTCATGTTAGAATTTTATGTATTCTGCCATGCTTAGCAAAGAGCTTAAATTGTCACGTATCAAACGGAATTAACTTGCGAATAACACTCCTGCTGCTGCTCCCATTGTTCCCCGGACTGCCTCTGATTTTTCTCCTTTGTGACAGTGTAGCAGAGTCTCCTTGCATCCTTTGCTTAAAGTCATTTCTTTCGGTATTCGTTAGTTTCATTCATTGTCTGTGATGATCTCGGTCAATCGTGATGCTGCTTCCATTTCATTTATTCTTGGTTGGTGCTAGTTTTGTTGTCTCCCTGCTTTAATTCAATTACGTTTCATTAATTACGTATGATGATGTAGACGGCAATGACGAGGACGATAATAAGTTTCTCGGGATTATTCTCAGTGACATTCCCACAGTCCATTTAAAGTCAATTTTCGTTTGTCATGGAAAATTGCTCAATGTTCAACTAAACTCAAGCAGCAGGACATTATAATCCACTGACCCTGAAATTTAGTTACTTTTAGTAGAGTGACACCTTAACTGGTATCGCTGGGAGTAATTTTCTCGCTCTGATTCTGATTAAAAGTTAATCACGATATTAGAGTACAGTAATTGTAATCCTATGTGATATGTGGGTGTAAGCACTCTCTGGAGTTGCTAACCCATTTCAAATTTAACATAATGAACTTGTAAAAGATTAATGACTTCTCCTTGGAGACTTTTGTGACACAGATAATAGATAATTCGAAATTTTACCACACGTGTTTAGAGTGTGTTACGGTCATGACAACATGTGGATGAATTTAAGTGCTTATTAGGCGAATTAATATTCTGCGTTACCTTATTAGAAGTATGTATGTATGTATTATTATTTTTCAGAATATCTGGATTTTGTTTTTCATTGCGCGCAGTATAATCACCTTCTTTATGTGTATCTCTAAAATGTTGTAAGCAAATATAAAGTTGTAATCGCAGAAATCGACAGAATGGGAGGATATCATTTAAGTTTTGGTTGTACCTAACAGCATCGAAAAATTTTTTGCTTTTAATTAAAAAATAATCTCGGCCATAAAAATATAATTAAATCTTGAGCATTTTAAAAAAGAATGGGTCCATCAACTAGCGTTGACATTTGGTGATGTAGCGATATCCCGGGCCATAGTGGTCCGCTAGTGTTTCAAATTCTACTTTATCGTGGTCGGCATTAGCTCCACGACGTATTTCGTGAAAGAATTACAAACTCCGTTGTTGTGCCAAAAACATCTATGCTGTGCGTAAACTGATAATTTGGCAATCGCTAATTAAATGTTTATTTATGTCCATTGGTGCAAACATGTTTGTGGTGAACAAATTTTCTGCTGTGCTGTCGACTTTATAGGTCGCTCAGGAATCGCTTCAATAAAAATGGTCGTGTGTTTCTTCGGAAAAACTGGAACATGCCGCCACCGAGCCACTAGCACAACGAAGAACTTCTGCTCGGAATGGTACACCATCAGTTTTTGGGTTGAAGTCTTTGAAAAAAAAATCCAATGAGTGTTCGAACTCACGGGCGAACTTTATCACGATAATGTATATCTTTTTGTGGGTCTTTCGCGAACATCTTTTTTCCAGTAACATAATTTCGAAATGAGCCAAGTGCGAACTATTTTGAATTACAATGTTAATAGCTTCTCGTAGCGTTGGTGATAAATATAGAGTTGATTGCATAAACTTAAAAAGTAAGAGACTGTCATATACACTCCGGTTCACTTATTTAAAGGCACTAAAAATTCCATATTCAGCAGCCTGTATCGTTTGCAATTCGTAACCGATTGCGTAACTTTAAAAAGGAAATGGAAGCTGGACATCTTGAGATATAAAAAACATAACAACAAACAATTTATAAAAAAAAGTCAAAAAATGTGCTATTCTTTTGGTTCTTATTTATTCTTATTGGCACTTTATTATTTTTAAAGTAAGCGAAGATTTTTTGTAGGGAGCGTTTGTTATTACAATTTATTATATCTTAATCATTTTACGAGTCAAAATGGCAAAACAAAAAATGGTAAATCTATCGGAAAAACTAACCGCGCAATACGAGATTTTAAAGGAAGGGTTTCATTGTCTTTATCTACGTATGAGAAAAGAAAAATCATCAGAATTGCTTCTAATTCTGCCTTATCCTTGTCGAAAATAAAAGATCAAGCTGGAGTGGAAGCGAGGAAGTCATCAGTGCGCAGAGTAATTAAGAGCTGTGAGTATCTTAAATACCTGAAATTACAAAAAAAGCAGCCACCTAATGCTCCTCGTAAGGAAAAGCGGCTTCAATTCGCAAGAGACTACATGGTATGGGATGTGCAGCCAAGAGGTCATGTAAATGACTGGTGAACCGTTGTATTTACGGATGAGAAGAAGTTTAATTTGGATGGGCCTGATAGCCACAACTATTACTTCCATGATCTGCGCAAAGAAACGCGTTTTTTGAACCAACGTCACAGCCGAGAGGGCGTTGTTATGGTGTGGGGTGCTATTACGTACGTAAATACAGTCAGATAGCGCTCACCATTCACCGCATGTAAACCGCACCATACAGTCAATTTTAATGGGTGTAAGCTGTGTGCGGTCCGCTTGAATGCGCAGATCAAGTGACGAAGTGGAAGTTCATTAAAGTGTATGCAATTTTGTCAGTGACCATTATTTGCCCCCAACTTAGTTCGGGATAGAAAATAAGCATTGCAACCACGCCCCTTCTGGTACCTCCCATTCAAATCGACACATTTATACAAAATCATATTTCTGCTAAACCTCAACTCAACTTGGACAATAAACTGTAAATGACATCTTAAGTGAAGAAAATTGACCAGGTTGCCATGTCCATTCTTGTACCTCATACAAAAATTGTTGGACCAGCTGGTTGGTTAAATCGGCTGATCTGGCCGGCCAGTGCCAATCATCAAAACGAGAGATTAAGCGACCCGGAAACGCTTTATTTAGAATATAGAATTGTGGCTCCAGCAGTGTGCGCCGTTGCACGTTCTGTTGGAACTGCTTGTTTTCCAGTCCAAATTCATGGAATTGAGGCAGAACACATTCGGTAATCATGGGTCTGTAGCGAGCTCCGTCTACAGTCATCGTATGGCCCGCGGTGTTCTAAAAAAAATGGCCCGATGACTCCCCCAGCGTAAACAGTGCACGACGCAGTAACTTTGAGCGGGCGTAAGCCGCGGTAATGGTTAATGGTGATACACGTATTTTCAGTGCCCCTGAAACGCTTATTTTGAATATTCACGAAACCCCTGAGATAGAAATGAGCTTCACCTCTTCGTTGAGATTCAGGATGACTTGAGCGAAGGTTACTGTGTTTGGCGGTCAACAGCTAACAGCTGATGGACTGTCTGCATTTTGTCAGGGAACATCTTCAAATTGTTCATCAAAATTTTACGTAGGGATGTCCTACGTAACCATTTTTCATGTGGTTAATGTCCAATTGCGTGGCACGTCGTCTAGTCGATGTTCCGGGCTCTTCTTCGACATCTTGGGCAAGATCAGTGATATTCTAAGCAGATCGGCCTGCCTGGGGAAGATCTCGTGTTGTCCCAGTCTCTGCAAGGTGAGTGGCCAAATGCCGCAATGTTTGTCCAGTTTGTGTCGGACCGTCAGGAAATCTGCTACGAAATTCAAGCTGCGTCAACAAACCGACGAATTATTGTTTGTGGCTTGGCGATATGTATTCTGAATTTGTTTACATCACAAATTTCAAAACCGAATAGGCACTTGGCGCCATTTGCAAAAGTTATAGTGTTTTCCAATAGGGTGATTACTTTTGGCCCACCTTGTATATTTTTTAACATTTATTAATACTCATACTCAAGGCAAACAAATCTCAGCCCATTGAAAATTCAGCAATACATTGTCAATAACGTTTAATTGCCAGACTACGACGGAGCTTAGAACTTGGTATATGACGCTTACAGCGTCTGAAATACGGGTCCATTTAGGCGCGGCTAAGAACAGGCAAATGTGGTTACTGGAATGAAAAGAATTCTTATCACAAATTAACGATGCCTTTTGTTTTGTGGTGCGTCAACTGGAGATTCACTTAACACTAATTTATCACGATGAAGGGGGTCTTGAGATTCGAACACCTCTAAACGCTTAGTGTGATTACTCAACTTAAAGTGAGTGAATAAACCCACTTCAATGTTAGAAATTCGCGCGTGAAATTCCCATTTATTACACAAAAGGTTTATTCCGAAGCAGGGAAGCCTGCATTGGACCCTTCGCAGGTAACACAGAAAGCTTTATTACAGAAAACCGCTATTCCGAATCACCCAAGCTCGTCTCGGAACCTCCGCAGAGGAGTAAATTCCTAAAGCCGGAATACGGCCGGAATCGCTTACAAAAATATGCTAAAATCGGGTTCTATAAAAAGAAGTAAACATTCCCACAGTGAAAGAAAATCTTGATGATAGATGTTCATCAATTGTTTTTCAATGAATTGATGACAAATTTCATCAATTTGAAGATTATGCGTTTTTTACCATTTTCAGCTTCACTGAATTGATGATTTTTTTTACACCAATCGCCAGCATTGGAATTTGCAAATGATTAGTGGGATCAATTCAAAAAGGCATATAAAATTCAAAATACTTATAAATACATAATAGAAAATAGAGAAATGGACAGAAAATATTATCCACATTCTATGAGCATTTTTCATGTGGTCATATACCATGTTCTTGTGGATGTTTTACGATGATATAATAATTCACATAAAAAAGATTACCAATTTGCATCAAATTGATGACAATCATACATCAAATTTATGACAAACTTGCACCTAATTTACGAAAAATGTACATCAAATTGATGAACAATTTGCATCACAATGGTAAGAAATGTACTTCAACTTGATGACGAACATACATCAAATTAATGTACCATTGTCGTTGAAACAATGTAAACTAATGGAGATATATGGATGAAAGATTGATGAAATTCAATGAAATGTGTCGTAGGTTAGAAAATGTGGAAATGGAATGAAATTCATAAATTTGATGAAGCTTTTATTTCAGTGCACTTTTTCAATTTTGGTATGTTACAAATTAATTGAACCATTATAAATTTTAACATTTGATATAGTTTTGTCCCGACTATTTTTCAAATTTGTAGTGAAAAACAAACAAAAAACAAGGCTTTATTAGAAAATGTTAAGTCTTGATAATTGAGCGAATTATCTAAAAATACTTATTAGATTAGTTCTTATTGCTGTATGAAAAACACACAAATAATTTCAAAAGAATTTATCAAATTTATCGACTTTCTCCACAAATTTAATTTTCCGATAACTCGATAACTAACTGAGTTATCTAAAAATTGTGTATAATTTTTTGGTCTTCTACATAAAAGTACATAAAACCGGCACTTTGTTCTCGCTATCCATGTTTGTACCAAGTGGGCTCAATGGGTCCGTCCTCCAAAAATTTTTAAATTTTTCGTGTTCTCATATTTTCGACCAATTTCTGGGCGTAATTTTGAGACTCTCCCGAAGACCGGCAATTTTACATAATTTTGTTATCCACAGATATGGTGTTTTCAAATACGCAAAAACATATGCATTTAAAGAAAAATATGCATTTACATAACTAGTCACTGTGAATTTTCTGCAAATTGTTTGATTCGGAACGTAATCAGTGTATACTACTTTAAGTCCCATCCCATCTCTACTTATTACCAATTAGAAAAATTGCTATATACATATATCCTTTAAACGGAGAGACCAAACTACGAATTAACAAATTTTCCGTGTTTCCAAAGGGTTTAGTAAAATTGGTTCAATTCCCATCGTAAATTTTTTCCCAAAATCGCCAAATTTCTTTACGATATGAATTAAACCAACTTTTCTAAAACCCTTGGAAACCGGTATAAATTGGATATTTTTTCGATTGGACACTCCTTTTGCGAGATATAGCCATTTTTCTAATTGTTTACTATTTATGTACACAACATTTTTATTGTCATGTACTATTGACAACGTTACAATTATCATTGTCAACTAAAACACAAAGAGCCTTCCTTTGACACTCAGAATAGAAAATTTAAGTTCTTGTCTGTAATGTATTTACTATACGCTTATCACTCGGTCCAGATCAGCACTGTTAGCCCACTTAAATCAGTTGGAAAGCCAACGAATTGTATCAATTTCTGAATTGGTAGAATCAACTGACATTGCATATACAGGGTGATTCAGGAAGTTCCGGACAAACTTCTCCAGCGTATTCCTTGGCCCATTTCATGAAGAAAAGACCACTAGGACCATGTCCGAAAATGCAAGGTTGTGAAATGGCAGCGGGTTCAAAATTTTCGGAGTGGTGGTCGGAGGGAAGTAGGGTAAAGTTGCTAACTTCTGAGCCAGTGGTCGGATTTTTTTGTTTTTGGGCTTGTTGGAAAGGTTTTTCATTTGTGTTAATTTACAAAAACAAATAAATTTGTGCTGTTATTTCGCTTCCAAAAACAAAAACAAACATTTTTGCATTTCAGTAAAATGGTCATAACTTTGGAACGGTAAGACCTGTGGGCTTCGTTTTAGGTCATTTGGAAAGGTAAGAGGTATGGCTATGGTAAGAGGTATGGCTAAACATAAGTTACCTGCCATCTGGCTGAGCAAATTGAGATTATGTGAATTTTTTTTCCATTTTCTATTAAGGTGGTAGAAAATAGGAACGCCTGTTGAGTTTTGTATAAAACTTTTTTTTATCCAAGTAAATAAAAGCCTCAGGTGGTACAAAACCTTTGAAAGAGTATTTTTTATATAACCATCATTTACATAATAAGGCGCCATAGTGAGATTATTTTGATAACATTGTGTACTTCTTACGAGATGGTTTCTTATTTTATAATGAAGTTATCAATTCTGATTATTTTTGAAGAATTATACAATTTTTTATTGGATATATACTTAACATAGTTGCTATTTGCCGATCTGTGCAGGGAACCATATAGGGCAACCATACGTTAATATAAGTCGTATAAGCATTTGATTTTTTGAAATATTTGTGTGGGGAACTCCTCAGGGGGGCTCCAGGGTGTGTGCCGGCATGGCATGGGTGGGTCGGCCCTCCAAAGTACGTGGGGGTCGGTCATACATTTGGACTCGATTGCGCCACTCTAAATGGGTCAAAGTGGGATTTTTCAAAATTTCGGACAAATTTCGCTTTTTCAAAAGTCGGGACATCAGAACTCGTTTTAGAGGTATGGTTTGTCGGGCAAAGTTTCTCATTTTGATCCCTAGAATACGATTTTCCTTGTCACTAGGTCTATTTTTTTGCCTCCCTACAAATCGACCCGCCCTAATATATATCATATGTGGTAATGCTGTTATTTTTAAGCTTTTGTACATAGCTCGTATTTGCTTCCCCATATGTAACCCACACACATCGCTGTGGGGATTGGGCAATTAACGTTTACCCATTACCCTCAGGGAATGTGGAAAATAAATGGTATCTCCACGCCGATGGAGAATTAACGATTACATATGGGGAATGGGTAATCGGCCTTCACACATTACTCACGGCGATGGGTAATGGGTTACTCAAAGTCTCCGATACCCTTTGTCGATCCAAAATTTTAAAAAATTAGAAAAAAATATCTGTATCTCGAAAATGGAGCGTCTAATGGAAAAATAACTAATTTCTGGGGATTTCTAAACGAAGGATGTTTTTGAAAAAATCGTCAAGATAAGAAATCGGAAACGGTGCGTCCATCCGCAAAAATTATAATTTTTTTATATCCGTCGGAGGCTTTAAGCAATGGATGTCTTTAATACGGCATCACCCTTTTTTAAAAAAGTGCTTAAAACTAAAAATTTCCGAATAAAAAATCGGTAAAACGCCCTCATTTCTATATCTCGGAAACGGAGCGTCCAATTGTAAAATAACTAGTTTTTGTTTAACAAAAATCGACAAAATAAAAGTGGATATAACTCGGAAACTGTGCGTCCGATCACAAAAATAATAAAATTTGTACCTCTTTAAGAGGCTTTAAGCAATGGAAATTTTTTATAAGTTATCTCTTTTTCTTTAAAAAATCGCTAAAACTAACATTATTCGTACAAAAAATCTCCGAAACGCCCCAATGTCTATACCTCGGAAACAGAGCCAAAATAAGAAACTGATAAAAAAAAAAAAAAACCTCTTTAATACGCCATCACTATTTTTTTGAAATCTCTAAATCAAAAATTTTTCAAATGAAAAATATATGAAACGACCTTACGTTTATATCTCGGAAACCGAGTGTCCAATCGTAGAAATAACTAATTTTTAAGTGTTTCTAAGTGATTTTCTTAAAGTGGTACAATTCGTGGCGCATCATCGACGGCACTTCAATTCCCAACAGGGGAGAAGCTAGCATATTTTCTTAAAAATGCTGCAAGGCTCTAAATATTCTGAATAGCAACCAATTTCAACACTCGAACGATCATCGCCCTTCAAATTGGTCGTTTTCAACCAATACCTAACCACAGTGCATATTATTGCTAAAAATTTGTCGAAATGCCCGTAAAGGACACATCCTTTGCTTCAATTGTACGGACCCTAACCACAAATACTTCTTCGTGCCCATCACAAAATCGTTGCTGGCATTGTAATGCTTTACATCGCACACTTCTTCACAGGGAAGCCGGTACTACATCTGAAAGCTGCTCTACTCAAACAGAATATCCATCCGCCACTAACGAACTCATGCAATAGGTATCGCTGAAAGTCGGCAATGGTCCATTGTGTAATTAAAACGGAGTCTCAATTATTGGACGTGCTTTATTGGACTCGGGCTCACAGTTAAACCTCACAACAAAATGCATGACCCAGTTTTTAAAACCAGTGTGTAAGAATGTCAATATGGAAATTTCAGGATTAGCTAAAAATTATGTTTCAGCTACTCAGTGACCGCCGTCGGAAGAAATTTAAGATGGTCAGATCATGGATCCAACTCACGTTCTCATGCAGAAAAGCCGCGCACACTACCATCGCCCATGATAATGCCGAGTAATACCCCATAGGAGGAAAGGTTACCATGAGAAACTTCTACGTGCATAATTTGATGACTGGTAATGGCAGTGTCGACGAGCTTATCATAATTAAAGCCGAACGTGTGCAGGTCTTGAGGAGTGGCGGCGTTCCCCTACGCAAGTTTACCACAAATTGTGAGACTGTTCAGGCGTGCTCAAAGAAGAAAATGAGAACATTATCATACTCGATAACATGGAATTCGTAAAATCGCTTGATCTAATGTGGTCGCCAGACGAGGATTCTTTCAGCTTTTCATATACATTGCAACATCTGCGATAGGTGAATGTAGAGTAGAATAGAAACTTGAATTGAAAATTGTGACCATATTCTGTTTGGAGAAAATTCAAGTGTTCAACTTTTATTATCTATGGATTCAGATCATATCGGAGATATC
The DNA here is from genome assembly GCA_963931995.1 of Phaonia tiefii. NCBI lineage: Eukaryota > Metazoa > Arthropoda > Insecta > Diptera > Muscidae > Phaonia > Phaonia tiefii. The sequence continues at coordinate 264,806,911 of OZ008367.1, forward strand.
AAGTCTTATCACTTGTGATAATGTTAGAAAAAATAAAAATCTATCACTCTGGTTCAGGTAATGGAAATATTCAAGCAAAGCTTGTGTCTGGCTAACTGATAGAACAAAACATGAGTACAATCACAGCGCTGCTCGGTAGCTCAGCAGATACGGTGTTGAGTTCGACTACATTGAACACAGGTTCAACCCCAATCATGGCCCAATCGCATTTTTTTTTTGTTCGCTATTGGTTATATCGTAACAGAAGCGACATGAATCTATTTATAGAACTAGTCTTACTATCATCGGTATGCTAATCGCCCATTGATGTTACTCTCGAAACCGGTTTGAGTGTATCATCATTGAGAGTATCACAGCATCACAACTGACCAATGCGATTCTTTCACTGGACCAGAAATCTATTTTTAGATCATCTATTATGATGAGCTACAAAGCGGCGAAAACTGTCAGAACAGAGAAATCTGTTCCTAGGCAAGTCTTGATGTTTTCAACGTAAGCTTATTCCTTCTTTTGGTTTCTGAATCTTGAAGAGTGCACATCCAATCCACCGTGAAGATAATTATAGGCAGTTAGCGAAAGAGAAATTTGGTTAAGTTAGTGAAAGTAAATCCAGTTGAGATTAATCTGAATTTATTATAGAAATCTGAGCTAATTGTAACAAAATTCTGTTGGGAATTTTACAATCTTTTCGTGGATCATAAATTTTGAAGGTAATTTTTTTATTAACTCGGTTTTTATTTGAGATTATAAAATTTGATTGAACTCTTAAACTTTATAAAAGGAGACTATACCTGTCCAAATCAAATTTCTCTGGGTCTAAGCGCCATTCCAATCCCAAATTTTCACCAAATTGAATTGAATAAGGTAATAAAATTTTGAAAGTTGTTTTAAGCCCGTACCTTACAATTTTACCTGAACTGTAGGATTTGCACGGCTACTTGGAATTTCTTTGCACACCGATAGACGTTCGATAGTGACCTCGTTTCTGTGGATTGATTGGCCAAATTTTACTGCGGGAACGAGGCATCTATTTTAGTTTCGGGGACGTATAAGGACCAATTTACTCCTCACAAGCACTAATTAATACTGCGAGCGATAGTTACCAAGCCTTGTCTTCTACGAACCAAGAAAACGAACAATCATTTGGACCAATCGTCGCATCGGGGTTGTGCCCACACTTGGGTGTATAGGTTATCTTTAAAATTCATTTGGAAGTGTAGTATTCCTATAGAAATTCCTACGACAGCGAATATTCGGGCAAGTTCTTCTACAACCGATAAACCTCTTGACACCATCACAAAGTTTAAGATATCTGAGACTTCCGCATACGGAACAAAACACCTACGTTGTAACATATCGATACAGATAAGTAAATCGTGTAAATGGTCATCTGCAAAATTTATAATTTTATCCCCTAAAAGCAACATCAACCACCAGAACGATCAACGAGGCCTGGGCGACCAGCTCTGAATATAAGTTAAACGTCAAGTGGGTGAATTACATTCTAAGAATTATTAGCACATTAAATCTAAATTTTGCAAATGATTTCGTAAAGGATGTTATCGAACTATATTACTAACTAATCCTTTTTTTTATATATCGAATATAACATCCATATGAATGTATGTATGTATAGTTAGAATACTATTTTGATTACTCGGCTTTTAAGAGTTAAAACCAACTAAATTTGGGACTTAGCATTCGGTACTGTGAATAATTTGCCTAATAAAAATTTTAACGTAAATTCAAGTCTTATTTTAATTGGTTTAAGTAAGCATAGTTCAATACTTCTTTAACCCACGTCCTACTTTAACCAACGTCCTAATTTGTTCATTCTTGTTTCAGTGAAACATTTGTTAGTGGCAATTGGTCGCTCCAGAATACATTAAGTTTTTATTAAGTTTCGATGTTAGCTTCTAATATATCTAAAACAAAATTGAATTACAATCTATTACTATTATTTAATGCTATGTAAATCCTCCATATAAAGTACATACAGGATTAATAAGTGTATTATGAATTATTTAATAAATCTTTGTTTAGTAAAAATGATTCGTTAGACAATCCCTTACTAATGGTGGAGATTTAGAGACAGGGTTAGATTCGTGTTCGGGATCTTAATAAATAGAAAGCCATTAACATCATGGTGGGAAAGGGTAAAGATGCTAACGATTCCAATGTCACCTAGGAATCTTCTTAAAATATCCGACCACTGAGGTTTTGTTGCTTTTCTTTTCTTCAATACTTTGGCCATAATAAGTCATTTATAATAGTTTATGGTCAAAATCTGGTCCATTTGTCATTGTAGTTTCAGTAGTAAAGTTATGTTGTTAGATTTATGAATCGGGAGTCTATAATAATTTTTTTTTATGTCCTAGGTTGTTGTGTTTCTGGTTCAAAGTAGACATGAACCCCCCGCCCGACTGTAGCTAGCATATCAATGGCTCCCAGTCTACTTTGTTTACTACAGTTTACTACTTCACTCTTATGACACCCTCCACTACAGCCTGTGTTCAATTGTGGAAAATGCCAGTCAGCTGGTTAGCTTTGTGATAAGTATGAGATTTCTATTGACAAAACCCTATATCTGAAAGATTGGATATTACACATCATTCTTGCAAATTAACACACAGATATATATTGTTGCACAGCTGTCACCACCTCTAAGTCTGCTAAACCCGATTATTGTCAAGGCTAAAATTCTGTTACAATGGCCGTAATCAGCTAAAGCAACTAAGCCAGCTAAAAACTAACAGGTTCGTACTTTTTAACTCAACTACTAACGTCCATGCAAAAAGGCGTATTATGCATATGTACATAGTATTCAAAGGAACAAATGGGGTCATTGATTTGCGCTAAGTCTAAGATGGCTCCAACGAAAGATATCACTCTCCCGAGACTTGAGTTGTGCGCTGCAATCTTACGTGCACAACAACTGCAAGCAGCTCGGAAAAATGTCCCTCAACAGCCACAGGATATTTCCTGTTGGGCAGATTCAACTGTAACGCATGGATCGCTGGAAAATCCTGTCGGTGGCCGACTTTTTTAGCAAACACGGTATCACAAATTCAAGATCTCTTACAAGATGTAAAGAGGCGTCATGTGCCATCAAAGCAAAATCCGGCAGATTTATTGTCTAGGGCCTCCCCGTTATACTCACTTACTGTCAACGACTTGTGGATTAAAGTACCACCATTTTTGCGGCAAGACAAATCAAACTGACCTATATAACAGATCAGCACATCCTAAATGGATGTAGAAATTGAAACACCACCAACAACATTTCTGGTAGTCCAAGGTGAGGATAACCTAAAAGCTGAGGATAACGTAATACAAAAATCACACTACGCGAATGAAATTTTCCACTTGGAAGCTGGTAGGCAGCTCAAAACACTCAAAATTACTTCAACTGTCTCTATTTCTCATGGAGGACATAATTCGTGTGCGAGGACGATTGAAAGTTCTTTAACATCATTTTCCGCCATACACCCTATATTATTACCAGGCAATCATCAATTCGTAAGGAAATTGATAAGGTACTACCACATAAAATATCTTCATGCCAGTGCATTGTCACTCCATAACATTCTAAGAGAGCAGTTCTGGATTTTAAATGGATGAAATGTCTTTAAACAGGTATTACATCACTGTGTAATATGCTATAGATGTAGGCCTATTGCGGCCCTTTCAACATTACCCAAAAAATCCGTGGTCGTTCAACCATCAAGGGTGCTATCAAAGCAGTATACTTGGCGCTAGTCCCAGATTTAACCACGAATTCATCCATTACGGTAATAAAGCCGGTCGGTTAACCGTATGTCGGTCGGTTAACCCTATGTCGGTTTTCTAAAAATTTATATTTTCGAAGAACCGGTTTTTGCGGTTATTTGAGGTCGATTAAGCTAAGCTTTCAAGGCGGAGAAAATGTTTGGTCTTCAACTAAGAATTGTATGTTTTCCGGGAATTAAATGTTTCCTCAAACTTACACTTAATTTTTACTTAATAAATAAAATCTTCGCATGCAGCTCATCTTGTGTGTAAGATGTAGTGCTGTTTATAATTTTATAATTTTTATTGGATTTAGTGCAGTTAGATATAATTTCAATTATTGATAAGTATATTTTGACTAAATAATTTTTTTTTTGTTGTTCTAAAACGTTTAAATATTCTAAGTACTTGAGCAAAGTATGGTAGGTCAGCAACTGTCAAAGACAGAAGAACAAAATAAAACATCTGAGAAAAATTTGTCACCGAATTGAACCAGTATACGTCGGTTTCATTTGAAACAAAAATATAAATTTCCCATATCCCGTTGTGAGCAGGAAAAACCTCCTGTTTTCTCCAGCAAAAATTAAACAAATTCATTGCTGCAGTGAAACAAACTCATTTTTGCAATAAAACAAATTCATTGCTGCACTGAAACAAAAACATTGCAGTAGTAAAACAAATTCATTGCAGTAATGAAACAAATTCATTGCAACGACGAAATAAATTCATTGCAAGAATGAAATTTATTTATTGCAAAAATGAAACGAATTCATTGCAGCAACGAAGCAAGCTAATTTTGGCAATGAAACAATTTCGTTGCAATAATGAAATAAATTCATTGCAGCAGCAACCATATTTTGAAGATGAAGAAGACATTTTTGTAGTGGGGACGAAACTGTACGTTAGCTCAGTTTCGATGAAAACAGTTGTTGATGTGATAAACATTTTCATCTCTGTGACGAATCTTTTCCGATCAGTGTAGGATCACCAGGAGTAACCAGAAATATGGAAACAAATTGAAGATTCTCTTAAGAGAGATAATGGTTTCCTCAAAGATGGAAATGATTAGAAGCAATTAGTATCGGTTCAAGCATTTTATTATTTTCTTGGATTTAACTTCCTGGGGTTTAATTCCGGCTCTGACTACAACGTCAGAATTGCCGACCTATATTATTATATTCTCATTGTGTAAACGGAGAAATGATCGGCGTGCAACCCCTAGAGTTATAGAGAGGACAGTTAAGGTCGATCCGGCTATTCTAACAAAAGTGACTCAACTTTGCAAAGATCTTTACCAACGCGCAACATGTCACCTCAAAGACAAGGGAACGATCGCTCGATGACCTGCCAAAGTCTAAATCTCAGAACATCCTCCTTTGGCACCGTCCTTCTACTGTAATGCAGGCTGGTACCAAGGCCGATTTAAGCTCGCTACAAACAAGCCATTGCAAAAGTTGTAAACATCTGGCCAGGCGTTAAACTAAATGACGTTGACCAGAGAGACCCATCCAAGAGTTCCTCAATGAAACCTGCATCCACCAGTGGCAGCGAGAAATGTGGGCCAGTAACCGAGATCTTCCATCAGACAATTGGAAGGTTGGAGAACCCAGACGAATTTCTTTCGATACTCAGAAAAACTTTAATTTCCTATTGCTTTAGTCAGCTTCATCTAAGGATGTGTCAAGCGTGACACCGAAACCAGTAATTTTTCTTCGGATTTGGTTGGAGTTGACGACACGGATGGGCATGTGACTACCACTGATGATACTGCAGGGAACGAATCATAATTGTCTGAATCCAAGCTCGTTGATGAGCCCAGCCCACAGATAGCCTGGTGGAATACACCGAAGTCAGGGCCAACAATATAGCAGAGGAGAGGAACGTATGTGAAAAGATTGAAGCCACCTTAGCTAGAAATTTGGATAGAGGAAACGCCCGAGGCGGAGTCGCATCGTCATGCCACTAGAATGTAGCTCTGCAAAGTATTTTTTTCAAATCCGTAGAATACCCAGTCACAGGCTTTATAATGAGACTTTCTACTTATACTCTATCCAAACGGAATCAGAAGGTTCCGCTTATTGAGCCATTGCCTGCCTCTAAATCGTATGAAAATTTTAATGAAGGTTAACCCAAAATTCCTAGCTGTGATTTTGGAGAAAACACACAACTAAAAAACTAATAGTATCAGTAAAGCTACAGTCACGCTGTATTCGTAAAAAGAAATAGTTACCTAAATATATACAGTTATTGTCCAATAGAGATTGGCCTGGATTGTCGTATAGTGGCCGGTACTGGAAAAATACACATACCTAGGACTGTTAAGAAAATCGATGGTGTGTATAACGCTGCCCTTCCTACAGAACCTACCGAGGGTTGTGGTGTTATCCTTACCCTGCAACCATTAAAGTAGCTAGGCAGGCATATGGCGGCAACGTCAGCAATCAGCACAGGACTTTCTTCTCATTACCTATGATCACGGAAGGATTGATTATGAGAGTAATCCACGTCTAAAGTGGACTCCATGACGTCAACGTCTACTTTTGAAAGAAACCTCTCCACTCATATCCTGGACTGACTGAAAGTGGTGCAGGTGGTAATAGAAAGTATTTATATTTCTACACTGACGTATTTGGTGTATATTTTTGGGGCACAAATTGCCGGATCACCAGGACAATCTATGACCTGATTAGTTCAAAAGTTCAGATATACAGTCCAAGACAAGTATATCTTGAGGCTTGGAATCTCAGCTCATAACAACTGTAGAAGCTACGGGGATGGAGATGAGGACTAGAACATCCAATTTCTGATATGCTCTGAGTATAAGAAACTGATCTCTTTTTCAATCAAATTTTGGAAGACCGGGGTGGAATATCATATGTCTTATAGCAGCACGCAAATAAAATTCTTTGTGGATAATCTTAATTTAATTAGAGAATCTTTAAATTAAAAACACTCAGCGCATTCACATTATGATATAACAGCAAAATATACACACAAGGGTGGCCACAATTTTTGATTTCTCAAAAATTTATATTTATATTCTGTACCTCGTTTCTGTAGTTCTCGAATCGAAAAAGTTTTCACATGAAACATGTGAATTGAAACAAAAACGCTAGGAATCGGTACAAAAACTCGCTTCTCACATGTGACTGTTTCTACAACGTTTGTTTTGCGAAAACTTTCTGTCAGGTACTGTTTTTTTTCATGCTTATTGGGAAAATGCGAGAAAAAGTGTTTCTAAAAAGTAGTGAGTCGAAAAAATTAAAATGTGAAACGTCAAAAATACTCACAAATTAAACGGTGCGAGATTTTGTTATTGTTTCTACAAAAAGGTTTTTTAAGAAATTAAAACTTATTTTTGAAGTGGAGAAGATAAGAACTATATCTTTTCTGTTATGTATTTCAATTAATTTTTCCAAAATATTACAGACAAATCAAGAAAGCAAAAATAAAATGCAGTTGAATACATGTCTATACTTCTTTTTGTTGTTCTTTTTCGCACTAGTTTATTTTGTTTGTTTACATTTTTTTCTTACTTGACAGCTTTGTTGGAATATTCCAATCAAAACTTCATCAGTGTTGCCTCTTTTCGCATTGATATACAGAAATACTTTTTACTCACAAATCGAGAAACGATGGAATTTTTTGTTTCATGCTTAATGTGAAAACTTTTTCGATTCGAGAACTACAGAAACGAGGTACTGGAGTATTAAAATAAAAAATAATTTTACACCGCCTACAGATTCGGAAATCAGCCATACATGCAATAGTTCGTTTTATTATAAAATATCTAAAGACAAATATGATCAACAACCTCTGATTTACTTCTCAAGTATGAGCATTTTTCTTTAGAAACAAGTGGGAACCAAGCCAATTTCGTCACAGGGTATGAGTTTATTGGTACTACTCAATTACATTGGCGTGGGTGAAGATTTTAATATAAATTTTGCAAACCCACAGTCGCAAGCTTTATCAAAATTTTTATTTGACGTTTTCCACTTGCATATGAGCAATTCTCCACAAACCCCCACAACTAACAATTCCACTACTATAGATGCAGTTTTCCATAGATTTTTAAATACAATCGAGTCAAAAATTTAAATATGTATCTTATTTTAGTTACCATAAGCCAATATTAACTATTTGTACTTAAGGCATTTACCATAGATGGGCACTTTGCAGTACTACTACAATTTCAGTAAAAATAATTCTTTAACTAGTAAATTTTTACTGATTACTAAAATTTTTTCAGCAATTTTTATAAAGTGCCTACATGATTATGATGAAGTGCATTGAATTTTTCATTACTAGATGTTTACACATCAACCCTGTGATCGGACTCACATTCATTTTTTTTTTTTCAGATTTCAAAATTAAAATTATTTGATAACTAAGGGCGAGTTTCACACTCGTCATTTAAAAGCTCAATTTAAAAGCTCAGAAAAATTTTTCATATTAAATTACATTTAAATGATAAGCATCGGTCATTTGAACTAAATTTAAATGGAGAATTTTCAACTGTGAAACTGGCCATAAATGTTGTAAACTTAATAAGATTTTCATAGGTGAAAACCTCTTTCAAATTTGAGTATGACTTTTGATTTCAAATCGGTTTAATGCGAGTTTGAATAAAACTTTTACATTTTATATTAAACATAAATTCCAAATTGGAATATGATACATATTTGTATACTCTCACCCATAATGATGGGGGTAAATTCGTATTGGGACTTTTTAAGACGATTGAGCCATGTCTGTCTGGCTGGCTGGTCAACGCGATAACTTTCGAAAATCATTACCGGTCACAACTACATTTTGTCAGTGACTATTATACGTTTTGACCTTGCCCCTTCTGGTACTTCTCATACAAATCCACACATTTAGTACAAAATTATGTTTCTTGTAAAACTTTTTTCTCGTAGATGTGATGAGCTTCAAGTCAAACATTGGTTAGTAGTCTGTAAATGGGTACTTAACTGGAGAAAATGGGCGAGGTTGTCACCCCCATTCTGGTACAACCCGTACAAAAGCTTGGTGGTCGTCAGGGTTGTCAATGCGATAAGTCGCGTGAAACACTTCCGATCTTAATAAAATTTGGCTATAGGCTTCACATGGGTGATTTTTCCACGCCCATGTTGCTGTCTCCTATATATAAGTTGTTCAGCCGGCTGGTTGTGATAACTCCCGCAAACCCGTACTAAACTTTGTGAAATTTGGTACTGGACAAAATTTAGTCAAATGCCACTCTTCTATGGAAAATAAGTATTTATATGAAATGGTTTTTGCCAAAATTATAAACCGAAAACCAGTTTCTTGAAAAATAAATTTTTTGAACAAACCGAATCCCGGTTTCTTGAAAAATTGATTTTTCGTTCAAACCGAAACCCAGTTGCTAAAAATTTTTAGTTTTTTTGGACACTCTAGATGTTACATTGTGTTCATTCATAATAGGGAGACCAAGGTACTAGCACAACGTTTTGTAGGGCACACTTATTAAACTAATCTTAAAGTCTGCACAGTTGGTGTTGTCTTCGAAAAAAACTGAAAACTGAGAAAAAACTGTTCTTATTTTCAAGCAAATAATATGCTTTCTTTCTGTCTTTGCTCAGACATTGAACTATTGAGTTGTTAGTATTTTTCGATTTGCTTTGCAATTCGATTCTAGCAAACGGGCCAAACAACGTGACTGGAATACCCCAATCGAAACGAATGTGCGTGACCAATGTGTTCACTTTAGTTCCATAACAACAACAAATCAAAATTGCATTTATTAACAACAAAGCAACCAATGAATGTCCCTACACGAAATGTAGCATAGAAAAGCAAAGCTACTGGTGTAGTAAGCAGATCCCACACATTCCCCAAACGGATGCAAGCAAACACCGAACCACAATTTCTCGTATTATCATGTGGTGTGGGCTTGCGAATACCTAAAGGATATTTTGCACAACATGAGTGAATGTGTGGGACTGTATGTTTGAATATGTATGAAATTTTGGCATATCTGCATCAGCTTACAAAAATGCAAAGACTTTGCTTAGCCACGGATGGCGTACCCGCACTTTAGGACATTGGTTATTTCCTCCTCTCAAAAGAAAACGTCCCTTTAACATTGGCTGTTCTCGATGAAGTGTATACTGATTAACGTAGCGTTGCAGATTAGATGCAGCAATATACTTTTGCGTAGTACACATGAATGTGACATGATTCTAATAGAGTTCACACACACAAAGAAGTTCGGTATCAATATGAAACACTGTTTACTACTTATCAGAATGCAATTTGTCTGCTACTACAGCAAGTTTACTGTGGTAACAGCAGTTTTGATTAAGGACTTTGGATTCACTCCGACTAAAGGATTTCGTAAAATTATGACTCCGACCTAATATTAAATAATAATATTTTCCAATGGTTTATTGATTGCAATGATAAATATAAAAACAATTTCTTCTTCAAGCAAGTTGTCTAGTCTTCTAAGAAAAGGTGATATGTTAGTAACGATGATTCAAGTTATGGCCATCGCAGACAAAAAACCATCTCAAATTTATTCCAAGGCAAACAAAAAACCGAAATATCATAAAAATGGTTTCAAAATAATTTTGCTAGAAAACTGTAGATTTTACAAATACTTCTGATTTAAGTCAGAGTCGTCCAACCGAAATTTTGGAAAATTTGGTTGACAGAACGAATATAATTCCAGATTCAGTTGTCACAACCGAATCAATTATGAAACGAGGTTGCTTCAATCGAATTTCAGTAGTGAGGACTAAATTCGGTCGTGACACTCTCAATTCGGTTGTGGCAACCCCAATTCGGTGGTAACAGCAGAATTTAGGGTTCCTACAATCTCTTTTCCATCAATGGGCTCAGCCAGCACATTCTGGAGTTAAAAATATTCCTCATTGATGTTATGTTTATGCCTGATACACATTTTACCCAAATGAACTACATTACGGGTCCAATGGAAGTCATCCATTTACCTTCGTGTGTTTCCACAAAAGAACATTTCATAAAGTACTTTCAAACCCTGGGATCGACATTCTTGGTCGGTGCCAATTTCAATGCTAAGCACATACAGAAAATACAAGAGGACGGGAACTATACAAATCGTTAGTGGTTGAACATCTTACTCACTTATCAGCCGGAGAATCAACCATACCTAATAGATTTATGTGTCCTTGCAAATATAGAGAGGAAGAAATGTGTCATATCTTCGTGCCTAGAATTGTAGTCTGATCATTCGCCAATAATCAGTACGATATGATCGGAAATATTACGGAATAAAATATCCCCCAATCTGTACACAAGTGAAATGGACTGGAACCTAATTAAAAAAATTCGTTGCAAAAAAAATTGATTTAAACGTCTCCTTGAAAAATGGTAAAGAAATACAGAAACCTTTTAGCACCTTTACGACAAATATTCAGCAAGCAGCCTGGGAATATACGGGACAAACGCAAGCTAAAAAAATATCTCACAGACGACAAGAGATAAAGCCCGCATTAATAAAGCCATGAAAAAGGTAAAAAAGCACTGAAATCGGAGAGTAATGTAGATTTTGATAATTGCATTTCAAGATTTTCACCTACGGAAAATTCCAACTTCAGTCTTTGGAAAGAGTCATAAAAATGCAATAGGAAAACAACCAGAGGATTTGACTTAATATCAACGAAAATTTCCAAAGAACTCAGAAATTTGATTAATGCAGTATTTAGAACTAGATAGTTCCCTGTACAACTTAAACTTTCGGAAATTATAGTGATACCAAAAGCTGGTAAACCTCTCGAAGACGTAACTTCGTACACACTCATAAGTCTTTTTCCCGTCCTAGGCAATATAATTGAAAAATTATTGGTCATTAGAATGAAATGTACACTCCACTCAAAGCATCTCAACACAGATCATCTATTTGGATTCAGAGAACAGCATTCAACAGTAGAACAAGTTCATACAACAATGAAAATAATAAGATTATCCTTTAAAAAAATGTATTATTCAACTGCGTTCCTCGACATCAGCCAAGCGTTTGACAAGGTATGGCACATGGGTCTCCTGTACAAACATTTCCCTAGCCACTGTACATGATATTAAAATCATATCTAGAAAATCTATATTTCTATGTGAAGCTCGATGATGAACGGTCTAGATTGAATTGCATTGCATCAGGTGTTCCACAAGGCAGTATCTTGGGGCCAGTATTATATACAATATTTACTGCTGATATCCCTACGTCCTCAAATACGGCGATAGCTTAGGTTGCTGTCGACACCGGACTGCTATCAACACATCAGAATCTTATTGTCGCTTCTGTCGACATTTACTTTAGAAACCTAAACTTGCCCCCCAGGTAAAATTTGGTATTGAAACACTACTCCAAGCATAAAGTGCTAAATATCTTGGTATCCACTTGCATAGAAGATTGACGTGGCAAAAACATATTATATCAAAGATAAAGCACTTAGGTCTTAAGTTCACCTCTTTATCCTGGCTCATAAAAAGGAACTCAAAACTTTTATTGGATAAGAAACTACTATTGTACAAAGCTGTTTTCTGGCCTATCTGGGCATATGGTTCTATATTGTAGGGATCAGCCTCCAAAACGAATATAAAAATTGTATAGCCATTCCAATCAAAGTTCCTACGAAACATTGCAAATGCACCACCCTATGTAACTAACGACACACTACACAGGGATTTTCACATAAATACTGTATAGGAGGAAATCAAAGAAATGAATAAGAGGAACGCACATAGGCTCTCAATACACACGAATACACTAGCTCTTGAGCAGCTGAATGCGACAACAGGACAAAGAAGACTGAAAAGATTTCCTGCCACCCATCTCATCATTACAACATAAATCACATATCTTCATATGTAGTACATTATTTGTAATGACGTGGATTTAAAAGGAGGCTAAGCACCGGCTGCTCCTCTACATGTTCTATAAATATTATTTCTACTTTAAGCAGTACATATCTATGAATTACCTATTGTCAACGATAGTAGGTAATAATATAATAAATAAATATCATAATTATAACAGATTGCAAATAAAAATGGATCGCATGCGCCTTTTAAGGAATTATTATTGGCAAAAGTACACTTGCACAGCCGAAATACATACGGCATCGAGAAGAACTGTATTGGCTGGAAAAGTTTCGTCAATGTGATGAATATTTTTCAATGCTGAGGTATTGTTGCGTTGAAACGGAACTGGAGTAGAAAGTGCATCGTAGATAAATGTGACAACTTTAACATGTGGCGCTCTCCTTTTGCCCATATTATTCCAATATTTCCCACTTTATCTTTTTGGAACGAAGTTCCTTATCGCACGTTGCGGGATGGAGGCTAAATGCAAAAATTTTAAACAACTTTTTTTTAACCGTATTATGTTATAACCCTGTATACAACCCAGTATTATTTTGCATACTTTTAGGATTTAGGATTTGTACAGTCAGGGACATATATGGGGGTTAATTTCTTCAATAAGCGTTTTCTGGTTACACCGCTTGCTTATATAATCGCTTGTTTTGTATAAAGCATTTAGCGAAGACTTAGCAAGAACTCAGCGACGCCAATCAATTTCGCTAAGTCGAAACAAATTTTGATTTGACATCTTTTACCGTTTTCAACTCTTTTTCATATTTTTCAATAAAATAACTTATCGCTAAATAAACGTTTTCTTCACAATTTAGCAAGCGACAATCGCTTGCTTGTAACTAAAACACGACTAATGTTGGCTTTGTGATAGTCATGCCTATGTGAAGTCTGCTGGCTTCAATGGAAGGCATTCTGATATAATTACGGCTAAGGAAACCGGGATTCGCTGAAGCTAAGCTATTTAAGGAGGCAAAGAAAGGATTTCACACTTTAAATACTGATTTTGTCTGTATTAGTTTGAAACATAAATCATTGGACGATATGTTTGATACTTTTAAATTGCCTGAAGACATCTCGTCTTCTCCAAGCCAGAAAAAGGTTTCTGGTAACGTAATTTAATAGTGCCAGTAACTCCTGACTTGGATAATTTGGACAGTCTTCTCTTATCTCCAAAACAATCGTCGTCTGTTGAGTATAATAAAAATGATATATTAATGATTATATTATGAGTTTTAAAAACTTCTTTCAATGGTAATGATTAATTTAACAAATATGTATTACAGAAATCAGATGTTGTGTTTGTTTTGTTTGTTTGAATTTTTTAGTACAGTATAGCCTCGAAAACGGTTGGACTGATCTTTTTGAAATTTCCACAGAATGTAGCTGTGTGGTCGGTGGTGAAAATAGGGTACTTGAATTTTTGATATATCAAGTCCCGCCCTTTGGACTCTATTTTTGAAAACGCAATATCTGGCGGACTGTTTCACCAATAGCCTTACAAATTTGTGTAGATGCATTTGGCATCAAAATTCGTGATCCCTCAAAAAATGGACGGGATCGCATTATTGGGCGTGGCATACATCTTGAAAATTTGTACGGCTGTACCTCATGAACTATCAGACGTATGAATATGATATGTGGTATATAAGTTATTCATTCGTACAGTACGAATTACAGTCAGGGTGCAAATGGGCGGTGCCCACGCCCCCTTTTAAAAAATCACTCTGAATCACTCACTATGAAAAATTGTTGTTTTATCGCCAAATGATGAGCGATGAGGCTCATTTTTGGCTCAACGGGTTTGTTAATAAGCAAAATTGCCGTATATGGAGTGAGACCAATCCACAAGAGACCCTCCAGACTACATTACATCCAGAAAAATGCACCGTTTGGTGCGGCTTACACGCTGGTGGCATCATCGGACCTTATTTCTTTAAAAATGAGGCCGGAGCTCGCGTTACGGTCAATGGAGATCGTTACCGCACCATGATCAATAATTTTCTGTTTGAAAATATGGATGACATTGATCCAGATGAGATGTGGTTTCAACAGGATGGCGCTACGTGCCATACGGCGAACGCAACCATCAACTTATTGAAATCACAATTTGGGGATAAGTTGATTTCGAGAAATGGACGTGTCAATTGGCCTCCAAGGTCGTGCGATTTGACACCTCTCGATTATTTCCTGTGGGGCTGCTTGAAGGCACTGGTTTATGCTGATAAACCAGCAACAATTGACGCCTTGGAGGCCAACATTGTTCGTGTTCTTCGTGACATACGGCCAGCAGTGCTCGAAAAAGTGGCCAAAAATTGGACGTCCAGAATGCGCTTCGTCCATATGCTCGAAATCATTTTCAAATGTTAATGCCACGTATTGATCTTTCGAATAAAAAAAAAAACTTTATTAAAATTTAATTTTTTGTGTTATTTTTTTACAATTTGAAGTTCTATCGAGCTTGAAAAAACACCCTTTTTATCATGAACTATCAGAGGTATGTAGATGAGATTTGGTATATAAGTTGTTCGTACAGTTCGAATTACAGCTAGGGTGAAAGTGGGATGTGCCACGCCCCATTTTCAAAAATCGATTTGACGGCTTTTCTAATAGACCGATTGTTATGGAAATTATACAATATGGTGCTGATGACCTACTGAAAGTCCTTAGTTATACTTGGTAGTGATTGGATAAAGGAGGTGGCACCGCTCACACAACTTGAAGTTTGAAATGGCTATATCTCATGAGCTAGCAGAGGTATGAAGATACAATTTGGTATATATGTTGTTGTACAGTATGAATTACTGCCAGGGTGGAAGTGGGATGTGCCACGCCCATTTTAGAAGAAACCGTTATATCAGTCATAATAATAGTTCCATTGTCCTGCAAATTTCAGAGTATGTTACAGTTGGCCTACAGATACCAACAGGCTATTTGGAAGAAAGTTGCCAAAGAGGTACGAGGCATCAATATTTGGCTATTATATATACTATATCAAGCAATTGTCCGTACACCACGCACTTGAGAACATATTTCAAAAAAAATATTTGAATCAAATCGGCCATATACTCGTATCGTTTGAGATACATTAAAATATGTTCACAACTGGCTGGTGTACGGACAATGGTTTGATACAGTGTAGATGTGTGGGGTTCGGTACATATGCTACTGATATGATGCAAATTACTTTTTGGGGAAAACCAATGAAAATATGGCTATTAAAAAGGTCAGACTATGAAGCTAAAAAAGTGAATATCATTAAGCTAAGTTTCGAGAGCATCCTAAGTACCTTTATCCCAATAATGCATTTTTTTTAAAAACGCAGAATAATCTTATATAGGCTACTATATAAGCCGTCGGTGGTGCAATGGTTAGTGTGGGCGGCTCTTGTACATGAGATCCTGGGTTCGAACCCGGCTCTGACCACCTTCAAATTTCCTTTCGGCGGCGGTCACCTCGCATAGTGACGGCGACACTATCGAGTATCTAGCCATGAAAGAGCTTCTCAAAATACCGTTCGGAATCGATGTAAAACTGTAGGTCCCAATCAGTGAGTGTAAACTGGAAAGCGCACAGCTCAGTGATTGTGAGAAGTTCTCCCCAGTCCCTTCATGGGATGTAATGGGAAACCATTTTTTTTTTTAGGCTACTATAATCACTGGAAATTATAATGGAAGCGATGCCCTGATTCCACGCATTCCCATGATACCTACAGACATTCCCATCGATTTCAAACGATTTCAGTTTCCAATTCGGTTACCATTTGCGATGACCACTAATAAAGCGCAAGGCCAGTCGATTCAAGTCTGTGGCTTAAATTTGACAAATCTGTGTTTTTCCCACGGACAATATGTGTTGCATGTTCTCCGGTCGGGTCCAGCAAACTTAGTATATATTGTAGTTTTGAACCCAATAAGAAGTAAATTTAGAAAAGCCAAAGTGAAAGAAATTTAAAAAAAGAAAATTTTCTTAAAAAAAAAGTAAATTTTCTCAAAAAAAAAATGCAAAGTAACATATTTTAAATAAGTACTTTGCTTAAAAACAGTAAATTTTCTTACAAAAAGTACCTTTTCTTAAAAAAGTCTTTGTTTAAAAAAAGTAAGTACAATTTCTTAAAAAAGTTAATTTTCTTACACCAAATTAATTTTTCTTATAAAACCACCTTGTCTTTAAGAGTAACTTTTTTGTGAAACAAAATAACTTTTCTTCAGATAAGTATCTACCCTTAAAAATTTGCCTATTCTTGAAGAAAGGACCAATTCTAAAAAAATTAACATTTCTTAAAAAATAAATTCTTAAAAAAATATATTCTCTTATAAAAAATGCATACCTATGGCTTTTTCTTACAAAAAGTACCTTTTTTAAAAAACATTAGTTATTAATAAAAGAAGTACTTCTCATTAAAAAATTATCTTTTCGGGAAAATATACTACATATTCTTACAAACAGGACCTAAAAATAAACTTTTTAAAAAATACATTCTATAAAAAAAACATTTTTCTTAAAAAACGTTTATCGTTTTACAAAAAGTGTCTGTTCTTAAAGATCCACTTAAATTATCGGATTTTTCAACGAGCGCCTTAGGCGTGTTGGAACTAACTACTATATAATATATAGCGGAAGGTACTTCGTTCCAACCGTGTGTCCCCTGACACCTCATGTAATTTTTTGTGTTCATATGGTTGTGAATGGTTGCTAAAAAAGTATCGCTGGATATGGCAACACTTTCAATTGCAGATACTTCTGACAATTTAACGACTGCTACAATGCCGCAATTCAATTACTTCATTAATTTAAAATATTTGATAAATCACAATAATAAACATATGCAGTATTTCAAAAAGTATAAGATATCCAAATTATAATTGTTTAACATTCAAACTCTTTACTGCAATGAAAATTGTCTTAGCGCAGCAAAGAAAATTCAAAAAAAATGTATGACATGCTTCTTTGCAACAACGATAAAATCGTCGAATACACTACATTTTTATTGCTGCTGTATAAAAACTCTAAGGAATAGTTATCATCTTTGCAACGGATCATTTTCTGTTACTGTACCAATATTCAAATATTCAACCAAAGTTCAGAAAGGTCCCATAGTTCATGGGTATCCAAGTGCAGAAGACCAGCATATCAAATTGCCATTTTTGTATAAAATATCCCATTTAATTTCTTTGCAAATTTCCCGGAATCCCGCATAAAATGGCTGCCAAAGCGGGAATTGAAAATTAACAAAATACCATGGAATTTTCTCTGTTGAATTCCAGAGATGCATTCTTTAGTTCCCAACTATCCGCCTTTAACGCAGAGTAAAACCAAAGGATTTAATGTGGACAGACGGTTACAAGTTTAACTCTATGAAATACAAATGGCAAAATAGGAATGCTAACAATATTTTGCCATTTGAATATTTTATGCACATACATATCTTAGAATACAGCAAACAGTACCGCGATTTCATATCAGAGTTGGCCAAAAATGGAAAAGGTAGTCGTAGGTATCTGAACTATGTGTTCGTAATTTCAACACAAGAAAATGCAAAAATTAACTTTGGTCAAAATTGATTAAAAGACACGCGTATATTCATTCCATATAGCCTGAAATGAAAAAGCAAAACTTGCTATCCGGTTGTTACTAACTTTTTCGCAGAGTATAGACGATACTTAAGATGTGAGAAATTATCATGTAGAATTTCGTTGAATTTGAAACAAAGGCAAACTTATCTTAAAGATGTCATTTTCAAAAAATTTTAATTGTTTTCAACTTTTTTCGGTAGTTTACACCTAAATGTGCAATATTATTAGGTACATATTAGGTACAAAATAGATCGCGGTCTAAACTTTCTTTCTTTTATTTTCTTGCAATGAATTTATAACCATTCGTAGTAAAAAAACATAAATATTAAATTAAAACAAATAGAAAAATCTGGCAACTGGAAACTATTAATTTTAAAACTACGTCCTTCTGGATTAGTGTATTCAAAAAACCGAGTTTTCAAAAATAACCGGTTTTGGTTTTTATTACAAAATGGAAAACTATGCGTTTTATAAACATCGTTTATTTTTAATGCGTCTCTTTGAATTTTGAGATCGAGTACATAGCCCTGAACATGCTTATCAAAATACCGTTCAAAAACGGTGTGAAACTTCAGGTCCCAATCAGAGTGTGTAAGCCTATGCCTTCATGGGGTGTAATGGAAACTAAAGGGTAGACCATGTAAAGTTAGAAATTTAATTTCGCTTTAGAAACATGCTACTAGAAAGTTTTTCAAAACTATGATTCTATTTGTATGGCCCATTATTGACATTTATGAATGAACACAACATCGTTCAAATGGCTCCGTGACTTGCTTTACAGTTCCTCATTCTTTCTACTCGATTTTTTCAGTACATTTTCGATTGAGGCCCATATTTCGTGCTTTAAGGCCTCAAAGGACTCGGGATTGTTTGAGAAGGGATAGGGAAGAGATTCTCACAACCAGTGACCTTTTTTCATTCAGTGATTGGGACCTACAGTTTTTACACCGGTTCCGAACGGTATTTTGAGAAGCTTTGGCATAGCTTAGTACTCGATAGTGTCACCATCACTAAGCGAGGTGGCCATCGTCGAAGAAAATGTAAGGTGTTCAAAGCAGGGTTCTTGCACCACCGACGCACACTGTGGCCTGCAGGTTCAAAACCACCTAGAAGTCGCAATTTTCATCGAAATTAAAAAATCCTTGAAGGAGAGCATTCGTTGTGACATACTTAAGAATGTCACGAAGCCTAATTTCTTGAATACGATATTATAGATTTGCTCCGAACAAAGTTGGCTCGAAAAATTTAATTTTTTGTTAAAAATAGAGATTTCACAGCTATGAACAAGATTGAATGTTTTAGATCACAATAAAAAAAAGTTTTGAGTAGGTTTGTTAAATAAGCATTATATACATGAATGTATATACCTATTTGTATGTGTATATATATGTATTTCATCTGTATGTGTGTACATGTGTGTATATATATGTATAAACCATTCAATCTTGTTCATAGCTGTGAAATCTCTATTTTTAACAAATAATTAAATTTTTCGAGCCAACTTTGTTCGGAGCAAATTTATAATAACGTATTCAAGAAATTAGGCTTCGTGACATTCTTAAGTATGTCACAACGAATGCTGTCCTTCAAGGATTTTTCAATTTCGATGAATATTGCGACTTCTAGGTGGTTTTGAACCAAATCACATCTAGGTGGTTTTGAACCAAATCACATCTATAGCCCCGGCACGACGCAAGCGGAGCATGCAATCGGTAAAATTAAGCGCGGTATGGTGTCACTAAGGCCATACCCTTTACGAAATTGTGAAATGAGTATATTTTCTTAATGTTACAATCTTCTTCAAAGATTTTGTAATATTCTTATATTAGCGCGTGGTTAAAGCCTTCTAAAATTAGGTTATCTTGAATGAGCCAGGTTATAAACATAGATATTCTAATTTTATCCAATTTTTAATTTTTTTTTGATTATACATATTATTATTGGGTGTTGGTCAGTACAGAAATATGTATTTCCCAAATTTTTTTAAACCCGGTTTTTGGGTTTGTTCAAAATATCCGTTTTTAAGATACCGGATTTCTGATTTGAATTGTGGTCAAACGGTTGGCGGTTTGGTTTTAAATTAAATTAATGCTATTTCACTTACAATTCATTTATTTAGCGACCATTTCATATATTTATTATTGGCCATTTCATAAGTCAACATTTTACAGCCCTAATTAAATTTGACAATCACGCTCTAATTTTAAATGTAAATTTAATTCAAATTCCAATTTGGAATGCGTGTCTTCTATAAAATTTAAAAGTTTTATTCAAACTCACATTAAACTGATTTCAATTCAAATTTGAAAGAGATTTTCCTGGAAATCTTATTAACTTTAAGACATTTACTCGTAAAATAATATAACAATACAAGATTTAAGTATCAGATTGACATATTTTTATATTAAGTCGATTTAATTAAATACTTGATTCAGTTTTTTTTTTTAATTTGCATTAGTTTACTTATAATTTACTAATAAAAGAAAAATTTTTGTCAAGTGTAATTAGATCTTATTCGACTCATAAAATCATTTTTAACTTTTGAATTCAAAAATTGCTTGGAAATTTCATTTATAACTTATTGTAGCACATAGTCATATTTTAAAGCAGTGGTAACCAGTCCATAGCTTCGCGAGGCAGACAATAATCGCATTTTTCACACACATACGAGCGGCAACTCACATGTACACAACAACTATGCTTGATTCGAAGCATCAGTCTATCCCAGTTGGCCACGTTTTCATGACATCCTCAAGGATAGGTGCAAGACCATAGTAATTTTTTTTTTGGTCATTTGTTTTGAAGACGTTTAACATCTTTCTTAGAACTTCTTGTTAGATATTTTCGGTCGAAGACTACGTTAATGTTTGGTCGCTCCATCAGCTGGTTCTCAGCGAAGTGTTTTGACGAATGAACACGATTTCTGTCGCCCAGATTTTTGCCGGTTTTGCCTACCACTGTTTTAAAGTAATAATCATGTTTCTTAATCCAAAATTACATACGAAATCGAAAATCATATCATTTATTTTTTGAATTTTAAATTTACGACCGATTTTGTTAGCTTCAGTTAATATATGAGAGTTCATACTACAAGCTTACAAGGTCAGGAACATTTTTCTAATGTGAAATATGGTTGGATATAGTAGGAATAATAGACGTTTCAGTTAAGCACACTCACTGGCATGAATTCGAACTTTGTGACAAGTTCATCATTAGGTGCCTAATCAAACACATATATGAAATTTACATATACGAATTAGTATGTTTTATTATAAATTTTTAAGCACTTCAACATAAATTGACTACAAATTGGTTAACCGAACTGAAATAACCGGATTTTGAGTTTAGTTGCTTAGATCCGAGTTATTTTTAAAGTTGTAGTTTCCTTTAAGGCTAAGGCATCATGTTTTCTCCGATTGGTGAAACAAATGTATATGCCGCCGGTGGGATTCGAACTCACATTCGCTGGACGATCGTTTCGATGTTTGTGAAGTATCATCTTCAGCAGCGTCTAGTCCGCTAAGCCACTGCGGTGTGTATTCACACTAGTCACAAACGCATTATTCTAATTGTAGTTGTCTCGTTCTGTTTTTGTATTGGCCCAGCATTCAAGTTCAAGTTTAGTTGCTTAGATCCGAGTTATTTGTTTGTTTGTTCGAAAATTTCAATCGGTTTACGGGTTTTGGACACTATATATCTAATCTGCCCTGACCTTGACAAGATGACAAGGTCAATGGGAGCTTCCATGAGTGGTGGAATTTAATCACTGAAAATGAAGATATTAAATTAACATAAGTGCTGGTTTATCCGACCTTTCGTAATATATTCAAAAATTAGATTGTTCGAGCGTTTGGTCGTATTTTTAATTAATTTTATTCTTCAATACTTCTCTGCCCTTCGGGTAGCATCATCAGGAAGATAAAAATATTATTGTTTTTAGTTAATAATTGTGTTTATCTTCCTGACGATGCTACCCAAAGGGCAGCGAAATATCGAAGAATAAAAAATTAATTGAAAATACGACCAAACGCTTGAACAATTTAATTTTTGAGTAAATAAATATATTCATCAAGGATGATTTTTATTTATTCGGCCTTTTTATTGGTACTTTTTAATTTTTTTGTTCAAGCTCGATTAAAAGAGATATAGTTTTTTAAAAAGGAGTTTTGCAAATGTATTCCTATGATTCCTGGCAAACCGTATAGCTATTTCAGATCTTAATCAGCGGTTGTTTGGAATGATGCCATTGAAAAATGCATCAAACTAAATGCAAAGGAAATCTCATTTGTATTGAGAATTCGCTATAATGCAAGTGTTCGAAATATATCGCAAGCAAAACACACAAGCAAACATTTGCAGAAACTTGAATTAATTTTTTTTTAAAAAATGATGGTAAATGCTTTTTAGCATACATAATTTTCGTAAACTTTTTCCAAATAATCCTAAAATTTGGTATATTTTATTAAATTTGTTAAATATTGCACAATTTTACCTCAACAAATTATTCACGTTTTGTTTTATATTATACTTTTTAATAACAAGTAACATGTATATTATTTTAACAAATATTTTGGCTGTCAACACACCGGATGGTTATGTTTTGATTCATGAAACAATAATTCAGTTCTCCTCATGACCCAACACACACAAAAGCATGAAATTTTCAATACATTCTCTTACCTTATGTATCAAAAACATTAAGTTTGATCCTGCGTTCTTAGCCTTAGAGGCCGATACCTCCGGCCCATTAACAAAACTTTAAAATTGTGAAACATTTATATCTATACTACTTATTTCACACTTTTTACTTTACATTTCGTACAAAATTGGTATAAGTATACGACCTCTTGGATGTGATGGGTTTAGGCCCGGAAAAAATTTTAAAACTAATAATCTTTAAATTTTCGAATAGTCTAATTCCAAAAAATAGCGACACAAAAATGAGTATTTTCGAACCCAACCACTTTTGAATTCGATGAAATTTGGACAGCAGTTTCTCCTCGTGCATACGAATTCTATGACACCAGAGTTAAAATTCAAAGTAGTTTTTGTTTTATGGTTCGTTGAAGTAGGTATTGTATGACACTTTTTGAAAAAAGGACCTCTCTTAAAATTGGCATAACTTTGGAATGCGTTAATGGATTTCAAAATGTTGGATATCGTTTTAAAGCTTGCAAAAACCTCTTTAATAATAGTCGATACAAAAGTCATGTCGTTGTGGTTCAACGATATTGAAAACTGCAACGTATCCTTTATCCTTGAATGTCCTGGCATAACGTATATTTAATTTTTGATTTTCCCCACCAAAATGAAAGCCCATCTTTTTCTCTACATCAGCCAAATTTAATAATGGGTGCTCCATGGGATCACTAGATACATAAGGTTTGGTAAAGACTGCTCGAGGTTTGATGTTTCAGTTTCGATTTTTCAAGTAGTACTACGTATAATTATCACGGCACGATTCCGATTTCTCGGGCCCCTTAATTTGACCATTGGATAATGGTGTATTAACGAAAAGAAAACGAAAAACATGAATAACTTCTTTCGATTAGACCCTTAGTTTCGGATTTACGACGCTTTGAAAGTGCCCAAAGTAGGTGAATTTTAGTGTTAAATTTTTTTTTTTTTTTTTTTTTCTATTTTCTCATCTTCGGCAAATACAAGTCCACAGTAGATTTCATGCGTATCGGGTGTTCATATTTAAAATTTTTTACCTTCAACAACCGATTGCTGGGTTACTTTTACATGTATGTATGTATATGTATACATATATTCGATTTTTTCGACTTATTTGTACAAGTATGCAAATTCTAAAAATAGATACATGTGGTTTAATTGCCTTTTGAAAAGATGTTGTAGTTGCTATTATTGCCTTTTTGCTTTGTGTTATTGCTCTAATTAGTAAAAGTTGTTTGACAAGATGAGTGCTTTCGCAAGTAAAACGTGTTGTAACCCTTTGAATTTAGTTCATCCAAAAGTGATAATATCGGATCTCAGAAAACTTCCACTTTGGATAAGGCAAATGTACTCAAATACGGGTCCTGATTCTACAATATGTTCTAGTTGCAGAATAAAAGTTTCTGCAAAAAGACAATAGATATGTGAAAGTGAAAGTGAAACAAAAGAAGACAACTTATTTGTTCCTATGGAAGATGCATTGAAATGCTTAAACGAATGCTTGGTTATACTTGGTGAACCACCAATTTCGCTCAAGAAACGAAACATGGAAAGCTTTATTCGCTCCAAAATGGAAAATATGAAAAATGTCGTGTTAAAAAAATTTTGGGATATGACGAAGTTTCACTTGCCCCTAAGTCAGACGACAGTGAGATTTTAGATGCTATAAGGAAACTTTTGGATTATAGCAGTGACAAAACCATAAAGGAGACTTGTTTACAAGTTTTGCCACAAAACTGGTCTCTCCGAAAAATGCAAGACGAGCTTCCAACGTCCTCTATGTACTCTATAAGAAAATCAAAAAAATATTCAAACATGGATAAAACTGGAGACCTAGACGATAACAAACAATCCGCTATTGATAGTTTGAACGCTTCTGTAATCGATTTTTATTGTAAAGATGAATACAGTCGGTTGATGCCCGGAAAAAAATATTTTAAATCTGTAAAGGTATAGGATGTTGTGCATCATTTTTTTTAAAAGTTACTTACAAAGTAATTGTTTCAGGTGGATGGCAAACGAATACACATTCAAAAAAGATTGATGCTTATGAATTTGAAGGAGCTGTATAATGAATTTAGAACTCATCACTCAGAATTAAAAGTAGGATTTTCAAAATTTGCCTCTCTGAGACCACAACAATGTGTATTGGCAGGGAGCAGCGGCACCCATTCGGTATGTGTTTGTGTCATTCATCAGAATGTCAAACTAATGTGTGAAAGTGTCTTCAAAATGGACCACGATAACCAAAATTACTTTGACTACCATACCTGGCTTAATTTGGGAATATGCAAAAATACTTTGGCGGCATGTTATATGGGTGACTGCGATAAATGTCCTGGATTTGAAAGACTTAGGTCTGTTATACATAATTTCTTTGACGGTCATAACATTAAGACAGTAAGTTACAATTTGTGGACGCAAACGGATAGATCAAATTTGATGACAAAACTAGAAAGTGTTGAAGATTTTACATATAATTTTTTAGAACGTTTGCCAAAACTACTAAAACACTCTTTCATAACAAAGCAACAAAACATATATTTCAATAAAATACGAGCAGATTTAAAATCTGACGAAGTACTAGTTGTTTTAGACTTTGCTGAAAATTATACTTTCGTCATACAAAATGAAGTGCAGTCATACCACTGGACTAATGAACAAGCAACGATTCACCCATTCGGAATTTATTACCGATCAGAGGAAGAAGTTAAATTTACAAACTTTGTAATCATAAGCGATATTATGAAACACAACACAATTGCAGTAAATCTGTTTTTAAATAAGTTTGTAAGTTTTATAAAGGAACATGTAAACATGCCGTCAAAAGTTTTCTACTTTTCTGATGGATCAGCCGCTCAGTATAAAAACAAATCTAATATATACAACCTCACATGTCATGACCATAAATTTGGAATCAAAGCAGAATGGAACTATTTTTGTACAGCACATGGGAAAAATGTTTGCGACATGGGAAAAATGTTTGCAACTGAAACCTGTTCCAAAAACACAAGCAATTCATCATGTTAACCCATTATGCATTGGTAAAATCCAGACTAGATATTTTTCACTGTCATCAGAATTTAAAACTTATAGTGTCATTAAATAAATAAAAAGTAAAATTTACAAATACAATGAAATTTCTTTACTTGGTTAATAGTGATTGGTATTTTATTATCTATTTAATTTCCGGCAAGAAGTAAATTTTTTTTCTCTTGACTGATAGATTATAATACTTGTGTAAAGTTTGATCTAAATCGGACTGCGTTTGGTGTACAAATTGTGATAATTATACGTAGTCACTACTTGAAAAATCGAAACTGAAACATCAAACCTCGAGCAGTCTTTACCAAACCTTATGTATCTAGTGATCCCATGGAGCACCCATTATTAAATTTGGCTATGATGTAGAGAAAAAGATGGGCTTTCATTTTGGTGGGGAAATCAAAAATTAAATATACGTTATGCCAGGACATTCAAGGATAAAGGATACGTTGCAGTTTTCAATATCATTGAACCACAACGACATGGCTTTTGTATCGACTATTATTAAAGAGGTTTTTGCAAGCTTTAAAATGATATCCAACATTTTGAAATCCATTAACGCATCTCAAAGTTATGCCAATTTTAAGAGAGGTCCTTTTTTCAAAAAGTGCCATACAATACCTACTTCAGCGAACCATAAAACAAAAACTAGTTTGAATTTTAACTCAATTCTGCTGTCATAGAATTCGTATGGACGAGGAGAAACTGCCGTCCAAATTTCATCCAATTCAAAAGGGGTCGGGTCCTGGACTGTGTCGAAATATTTTGGAATTACCCAATACGAAGTTTTTGTATGGTTTATATTAAATATATACAAATATTGACATTTATGAATGAAACACAACATGATTGCTTCCACAACTTGCTTTACGGCGCCTCATTCAGTCTATGCAATTCCTGTAACGGCGCCATGTAGGCTATACCTCTTCGAAGACAGGTAGCTACTTTTAAAACCGGCCGTGCTCAGGGTATAGGGTAGTGTTATTAGAGCCCGAAACAGAAAAATAAAAATAAGTGGCTTAAACCAAATATTTCGACAGCCGGATAGGAAGGGAACGAAGTTAAGAAACCAGCACTACGAAGAGGACGTTGATGAAATATACCTCTTCTATGTCGTAATCTACCCTATCATTCTTACCCATTGATAATTTGCTGGATTAGACAAATAGATTACGCTAACAAGAACTAATGAAATCGGTCAAATTCAAAAAGAACCTATATGTATAGGCTTCATGGAGTGATTTAGTTCAAACTCTAAAAGATCATATTTTAATTAAATCATATATTTATCTATTATTTCCATCAAATGCATATTCAATTATAATATTAAACTAGACAAGAATAAATAAAATGTATTCACGCAAAACTTCGAGTGTTTATTCCAAACAACGACATATAAGTTTAATAAAAAAGTTATTTAGAAATAACTATTTGCGTACATCAAAAAAATGTACGTCACCAAAAAATATTATTGAATATCGATATGGTCTAGATATCAAGAAATGTATTTAAACAAACAAAACAAAAAATTTAACAATTGTAAATTAGCGGAATATAAACGATATTTTCCTTTTTTCCACAATGAAGCCTGAATATGTGTGTGTATTTCCAAATGTGTGAAGTGAATATTTTATGTATGCAACTTCATTGAACCCACCAATAATTTTTCTGTGCAGTGTTGCTTACTTTACTTTTATTGACTATATTACAACCTCATGAGGTCAGACGTCTCGCACATATTAATTAAACAAACAAATTTCAACATATTCTTTCAAACTGGCTCTATCCTTCGCCTTTTCTCGCCAGTTGGTAACACCAACGATACGGAGGGATTCTCCTGCCTGGTCTTTCCAGGGGAGTCTTGATCGTCCTCTTTTCCTGCTTCCATCGGGTACGTTATAAAAAATCTTTCGCGCTGGCTCATCTTCATCCATTCTGATAACATGGCCTAGCCAACGTAATTGGCACACTTTGATTCGTCTAGCTATGTCCACGTCAGAATAGAGACTATAAAGCTCTGCGTTCCAGCGACGTCGGTACTCGCCGTTTTCCCTAACAGGCCCATATATTTTACGGAGAATTTTTCTCTCGAAAACTCCCAGGTGTTTTTCATCCGCTTGCGATATGACCCAAGTTTCGGAGCCATATGTCAAGACAGGCAAAATGAGAGTCTGATATAGCTGGACTTTTGTCCGTCGAGAGAGGGCATTGTTCCTGTGCCCAAAATAACATCTATTTGCAAGCACAGTTCCCCTATCTATCTCCAGGTTGACGTTGTTGTCCTTGTTCACGGCGGATCCAAGGTAGACAAATTCATCTACCACTTCAAAATTAAATCGGTTGTCAACGTTCAAGTGCGGACCAAGTCGAGAGGTTTCTCTAGTCCTTTACACCATCAATTTTGTCTTGCCCTCATTAACAGCAAGACCCTCCTTTGCTGATTCCTTTTCGATTCTTGAAAATACTGCAGAAACCTCTCGCAAAATTCGCCCAATGATGTCTATGTCGTCAGCATACGACAGCAACATATGGCTTTTCATGTTAATGGTCTTGTTCGTATTTACTGCAGCCTTTCTCATTATTATCTCCATTAAGATGTTGAAGAGATTGCACGAAAGTGTGTCGCCTTGTCTAACTCCTCGCTTGGTACAGAATGGTTCAGTGAGGCCTTTCCCCACTTTCAGCGTCATTCTACACA
Organism: Phaonia tiefii; assembly: GCA_963931995.1. Lineage (NCBI taxonomy): Eukaryota > Metazoa > Arthropoda > Insecta > Diptera > Muscidae > Phaonia > Phaonia tiefii. Next base: position 264,835,555 of record OZ008367.1, read on the forward strand.
GGCGGACCAGTTTTGCCGGAATATCAAGTTCAGACATAGCTTCGTACAGTTTTCCCCGTATGGGGCTATCGAAAGCATCTTTGTAATCGACAAAAAGGCGGTATGTATGAATTTGCTTTTCGTGGGTCTTTTCCAGGATTTGGCGTAGCGTGAATATTTGGTCAGTTGTGGACTTGCCTGGTCTAAAACCACACTGATAACGTCCAGTCAGGTTTTCAATAATTGGCTTTAGTCTTTCACATAATACGCTCGACAAGACCTTATACGCGATGGATAAAAGACTGATACCGCGATAGTTGGAACAGACACACGGATCACCCTTTTTGAATACAGGACATAATACACTGAGACTCCAGTCGTCGGGCATAGATTCCCCCAGCCATATACCGCATATCATTTGATGCATGTGGGCTATCAGTCCTTCGCCACCTGCCTTAAAAAGTTCAGCGGGTAGGCCATCCGCACCCGCGGCTTTATTATTCTTCAGGCGGGAGATCGCCGTTCTAATCTCGTCTTGGTTGGGGGGGAAACAATCTATACTATCTTCCAATATCATTAACCTCCTGATCTTCAGTGGAAGAATCTGAGTGGAGTAGTGCTGATAAGTGGTCTCTCCACATTTTGAGCACACACTGCTTCTGAGTCACCAGATTTCCATTCTCGTCCTTGCGGGAGGGCAGCCCATTATTAGGCCCGTTGGTCGATCTTCTTACCCTCTGGAAAAACTTTCGCGATTCACCATTCATCCTGCACATTTCGGTTCTTTCACTCTCTCTCTGCTCCCACTGCCATTTTTTTCGCCTAAATAATTGGTTTTCCTCCCTTCTCAGCCTCTTGTACCGCTCACTCGCAGCACGCGTTGTAACTGACTGTTTCGTTGCCATACGTGCAGCGTCTTTTTCATCAGTTGTAATGCGACATTCTTCGTCGTACCATGGGTTATCTTTATGCGGTTTTTGATAGACAAGTTCAGTCATTGCAGCGATTTCCAAAGAATGGGAGATGTGCTTCCACTGCGCATCTGGGTCTTCGGGAGGGTGGGTATTCTGCTAAAGCAGGAGAGAGAGTTTCTGTCAATATCCAACGTTTACTGTGGTCGGCTCCGTACGTTTTTCGCCCTGCTCAATCTCGTGCGAACTTTCGCAGCCACCAGGTAATGATCCGAGTCGATATTGGCACCTCGAATCACACGTACATCCATTACACTAGAAGAGTGCCTGCCATCTATTACCAAGTGATCAATCTGGTTCTTCGTCCGTTGATCAGGAGATATCCAGGTCGCCTTATGAATGTCCTTATGCTGGAATCGTGTGCTACTAATTACCATGTTCTTTGCAGTGGCGAAGTCTATCAGTCTTATTCCATTATCGGAGGTGGTATCATGTAGACTGTGATTGCCGATGGTTGGTCGAAAGACACTTTCCTTTCCTAATTTGGCATTAAAATCGCCTAGAATAATCTTAATGTCGTGGTCAGGGCAGCGTTCATATACTTCCTCCAGGCGCTCATAAAATGTTTCTTTGACCTCATCATCTTTATCCTCTGTCGATGCGTGCACACAAATTAACGAGATGTTGAAATATTTCGCTTTGATGCGAATTGTGGCTATGCGGTCACTCACTGGGTTGAACCTTGAAACTAGGTGTCGCAGTCTCTTGCCTACTATAAATCCGCACCCAAATTCGTGCTTACGCTCATGGTAGCTGTAGTAAATAGCGAAGTTTTTCTTTCTGGTGCAACCATATCCTGTCCAGCTTTATATTTTCCGATGACATCCGCCAGTTAGAAAGTGGCACCAGTCCTGTATAACGTTCGAACATTCCAGGTACATATCCTTAAATCATGGTCCTTATAACGTTTGCGAGGGTCATCAACAGTTGAGGGATTTCTTTGTTCATCATATTTTCTGCGTATTTACATTGCCGATATAACGGTGGCGGGAGGCAAACCCAGCCCTCCGTGGTTTGCATTTTACCTACTGCCAGGATGATTTCAGCCGCCCATTATGGATCAGACGCTGACCAGAATGCAGTGTGTCGAAACTGGATTTTGGTTTCTTCAATTTTGATCCGCCGTTGGCCAGGGGTGTTGGCTCATCCGCCTTCAAAGGACAGAAGAATATGACCACTACTTCGAAGAGCTTCAGTGACAGGATCACCTAATAATCCTGAGACGTATCAGTGATCGCATTACCACTCAGGTTGCTCATTCGTTTAGCCTTCTCACTTTAGCTAGCTAACGGAGGTTTCCGATAAGCCATTGCCCAGGATATACTGCGTGGAAGTAGTGAGCAGCTTGGACTGCCCAATGAAGGAATCATTTCTGGCCACTCCCAAGTGAATGGCTATCAGAAACTTTCCACCTCCACGGACAGTCCCATGTCCAGTGTAGTGTTGCAGGAAGCTTTAAAAGAATTGGCTAAATGATAAAAAGGGCTTAGTAACAACCTACACAACAAATAAATAAATAAATCAAATTGCAAGAAAAACTGGTATAACAAATTTTCAAAGGCAAAAATTTTGAAAATTTTGTGGAACCAAAACAAAAAGGTTAAATTTTTACTATAATTGAAAGCTCGACTTCGAAACCGTATGTTTTGGGCCAAATTCTATAAAGCATAATAACCAATTTCTAGGACTCTTTTTTTGCATTCATTGTAGTCTAGTAATAGACACCTAGAGCAACCACTTCTCTCACTTCTACCCAACAAACTAGAAAACAACAAGGGTGTTTGATTTTGTGTGATAAAATTATTTTGTTAAATACAATGCAAATGTATATTAACAACAAATACAATGCAAATGTAAATTAACAACAACAGTCAACAAAAAAAATCAAAACACATTTAAATTTCACAGTTCTCAACCAAAACGACTTGACAAATTTAAGATATTTCTTGTAACTATCGCACCGACCTCACCACGAAGAGTGTGAAAGTAAACGTCAGATGAGATGGATGGCACCTCTAGGTATAGTACAACTGTATGACTCAAACTCATAAATGTGTCGTATACCTCGTGAAATTTGTGTTTTTACAAAATGTCAAACATTTTTCATACAAATTTGAAGTTTGAATTTGAATTTCTGAGGACTACGAAGTGTACGAAGTATTTAAGGGTTTGAATGAAAACGCATAGTGTCGTATGTCAAATATTTTGTAGTATTTGCCAGATATAATTATATTTTAATTTATTATATTATACTCATTAAACAAATATAAAATAAATAAATAGCAAAAGCTTTCAATGATTTCAAATGAAAATGTGGGAAAAGTATAAAAACGAGATATGAGGTTTTAATCTATATATCTGTGCGTCTGTAGATTTAGCGTCTCAACCAAACCAAAACTTATGAAAGTACTTGGATGTGGTATCAAAAATCGGTTTTGACCCTGATCATCGCAATTTTTCTCTACATGCCAAAGAAGATCTCGGCTGAGGGACAGGGCTTTATTTTTGATTTTACTTCAATAAATCCTAAGCATGCCGAAATTTTCCATTTGAACTTTCGGCAATATCATAGCTCTTTCCTCTTTTCGTAATTTAGTTTATATCCAATTGCTTAGAATTTAGTCACAACCAATTGCTTCAATTTGTACGCGTATAAGCGAAACTTAAAATGGTAAAATTATTGTTTCTGCATCCATTAAGTGAATCTAAATATGTTTGTTGATTACTGTATTTTGCAAAGTTATGAAGGTTTTTATAGTCTACAATTCCTTCAAAGAGAGTTAGTTTCTCAACAGTCAGCCTGCAAACGACAAAAAAGTTAAAATATTTCAAATATGCTTCGAGGTTTCATCACCATGTTTTTTTATGAAAGACGTAAAATGAGGAAAGAGCTACAATATATTACAATCAGTCAAAATTTCAAACTGCTTAGGATTTATTGAAGTAAAATCGAGGAGAGTGTTCTGTCATTCAGATGCAATCTGGTGGCCCTAAACTGTAACCTTCCAACTGTCGCATAATGTATTGTTTTATTACTAAACAAATAATACTTTTTGTCCAAATTTTGGACCATTTTTCCATTTTTTTCATGATTTTGTCCAAGAATATCACTTTCATGGCCATTTTTTTGGCTCAATCCATTATTTAATTCAATTTACAATTCAAAACGAAGAGTTTAAGCCCAAATTTATCGAATTTGGTTGATTAATTCATGCGATATTGCTAAAACAAAATAACACATAAAACCAACTTTTTGATTTTTTTTCCTTTTTATTTTTTTTCTACAAAAATTCAAATTAAGAGATAATAAAGTATCTATCAACCTACTATCAAAAAAAATATTCAATTTGAGTGTAGTAAAAGACAAAATGTGAAAAAAAACATTATTTTTTCTGAAAGTCTTGTTTGCTTTCAAGTCTGGGTGTTTTCGTACGGCTCTCTAATGTCGTCGCCATAGCGCCTTCTACATTCTTTCCTGCAACTCGTTTAGCAGTGGCAGCCAGCAATTGGACATGTCTTTCCGTTCCTTGAATGTGTAAAGGAATTTGTGGATCATCGAACGGTGGCACTTCGTAATTTAAATATCCCTCCAAATGTTCATACGAATAACTTTGTGTAAACGGTGGTTCGAATAAAATGGTATCGTCATTTAAATCAATCATATTTGTATATTCCGTACAATTAAAGTTTATAAGAGATTTTTTATAAACTCTAAGTTCCGTTGGGTCGACAATATCTCTTCGGTAATGTAAAATCTTCTTTATAGCAATGGTTTGTTTTTCCATTCTATCATCAAACAACATAAATAGCAAGATATTTTCTGAGTGTGCAAAATATGGATTATCTTGAATAACTGAATTTACAACTCCAAGTAAATTCGGTGGTAAAAATCGTGTCCAAGTAATAAATTTAAAAAGTAATGTACTACCGTATGCGGCAGAGCTATAATACTTAATATTGAAATACATTGGCGTGTATACTTTTATTATATAGTTAGCCAGAATTTTTAAATTTTCAGTTGGATTATTAGTTGTCACATACAACCGTAATAATCTATTGGCTTTGGTCAGCCAAATTGCATTGGCCATTAACATCAAGTACCTCGAATCGGTAGATAATTCTTCTGGATTTAAATCACCAGGAGGCATATTTTCCAAAGCGATTTCCTCAAAATCGGTTACCACCTGAAAAGAAAACATAAAAGCTAAAAAATAGAATGAAAAATGGTAAAGAATCAGCTATAAAAATTACAGACCGGAAGATTTTCACAATCAGCAATTTTTGAGCTCAACTTTCCGGTAGTTGATCGTGGTCCAGTGGTGGTTGATTTGTCTAAAGTGTCAAACAAATGTCTAAACGGAAGCTCGTTAAAATGCAGAAGACACACAAACTAGTGCAGTGGTCTCTTTAACTGTTTTTCGAATAGTCGCAAAATTCCACCGTGTACGCCAGTATTTGTTGGTTCACCATCAGCGCATATGGCAATTAATGAATCGAGAGACAATTGTTTTTCTTGGAAGAATTCGATCAATTTGTTGACTTTGCTTGCCGCAGTTTCACTTTCTAGTTTTGTGTAGCCTATCAATTGAGATTTTGGTTCCCTCAAACCAACTAGATGAGGTTCTTTAACCATCCTTGGATGCAACTTCTCATCAATTTTTTCTACAGTTAGAGCATCATTTTTCCTGCCGTCGAATGAAAATGATATCAAATTCGAGCCATCATACCGCTTACGAAGTGCGTCTTGTCTCCATTTTTCTCTTTCTCTACGAAGTTTACTTTTATCCATGATGACAAGATTGCCATGAGCATCTTTTACGCCCAGGTCTTCCATCAGAGCTGTTGCCAATGCTGATCCCATTCTATCATGCACACCAAATCTGTCACACATCATTGCATAGTTTTTAGTATTGTGTCTGGGAGTGTATGTTTGTGGTGGTAGAACTAATTCTGAACCTCCTCTCACATCAACTTCCATTTCGTCATAATGTGGTTCGTATGTAGGATCGTTGCTCACTGGGATTGTTGGTATAGTCGTTGGTATCATCTCTTCACTTCCACTATCGTGTTCCAGTATCGTTTGTATTCTGTCATTATATTGATCGCGCATGAAATCTTTTAAGTTTTCTGGGATAGATCCACATGAGCAGTCGTTTTCTTTCAAGTTGCATTTACATTTTCCAATGTTGAATCATTGGTTTGTTGATTCTACGAATTTTTTGAATTCTGTTGCGCGTTTTACTCGTTGTTTATCTGCATTACTATATGCGTCAAGCAAATTATTCAATTTTCTAATGATGCTACCTTTGAGTATAAGTTCAATATTAAGTTGATTCCAAATTTCTAACAATCTGTCTGCAACTTGGAGAGTAAATGTTTTATACGAAAACATTTTGCTTTGGGCTTTTGAACGTTCGGCCAAGAAAAAATAGTACTTCAATATATCTCATTTAGTTGACAGATTAATATCAGGTAATTCACAGGCCACGCCAAAAGAAAAAACATCATGAGAGACCAAATGTTGCAAACTACTGCGTTGGGTATCTGTTGGATTTTGCGATGAACCAGGCTCTGAATCCATTTTTTAAACCGTCACTAAAAGAATTAAATATGATTTTCATAGAATAATAATATAACTATTAACTATAATAGTTAGCAATGTTTTTACACTTACCTTTAAATCTTTTCTAAATTTCAAAATAGTTTGATTATTTGTTAGTTATTTCAAGTAACACTTCACTGAAATGACGCTCAAACAAAACTAGCATACACTGGAATATTATAAACAAACAAAAATAAAGAAGTCTATAAAGAAACTAAAAACAAAAAGAAATAAACAAACATAACACAGTGTGTGCACCCTGTGAAAAAATATGCCAATAATGTAAAGCAAATAAGTCCAGTCGTAACGTAAGGTTCGTAAGCTTCGTAAGTCAAAAAAATTGAGCCAAAAAAATGGCCATGAAAGTAATATTCTTGGGCAAAATCATGAAAAAAATGGAAAAATGCTCCAAAATTTGGACAAAAATGCCCGTAACTTTTGAACCGTTGGACCAATGTTGGAGATTTTTTTTTTGTAAATTGAGCTCACCTTTCCAACGCGCCTACTGGCGATTAAACCCCATCGATAGTTTTTGAGTTATGGATATGAACGTGTAGGTAATATTTCATACGAACGTCAATTTGGGAAAAAATCTACCAACAAAAAGTAGGGGACTCGATTTTAACGATAGAGGTATGGTTCCTTTGGCAAATTTTCATGGAATAACCCATAGAATACGGAAATCATAGGGAAATTGTCGAAAAATAAATCGACCCGCCCTAATGTAAATTCAACCAAATATTTGAAAATCGACTAAAATTTTGACATTAGTGGGGTAAGTATTTATTGCCAATATTTTTACTAACTCAAAATGTTGAAAAGTAATCTAAAACTAAACAGTAAACAATTCAAAATAGTATCAAATGTTAGCAAACAAAAACCAAAGATAACCTAAACAAAACCAAAACATTTAAAATAATAAGAGCATACTTCACGTCTACTACTCTCCATTTGTCTTTCACCTGTCAATATTTTGATTTTATATCACAAAGTAAATTCCATACAATTTATCATGACCGAAATATTTCCAATGACCACACAGTATCGTATTAATTCTAATAAAGTATACATACATATTAGAGTGGCATTTTTTTGTATGAAAATTTTTTTTCTTTCTACTCAAGGATTGCCGGGCCGCATATTATGCCACTTGATGAAAAAATGTTATGCTATAAATTTGGGGAAAAAAGGCGCTACGTGTTAACGTTGCCCCATGTTGCCTAAATTTTTACCAGATACAAAGTAACTTCTGTGTTGCAAACCCACCAAGTTTCGCAAAATTCTGCCGAAAAATAAGTATATTGAAACAATCTGTCACTTAGAAAAACATAATTTCAAAATTTTTGAACTTTGACCTTCGGGCGCGACGTGTTAACATTGTCCAATTTTCCCCAAATTTATAGCATAACATTTTTTCATCAAGTGGCATAATATGCGGCCCGGCAATCCTTGAATTTCAAAAGTAAGGGAAAAAATGCCACTCTAATACATATATTATTAAAGTAAAATATAAGTAAACAGTGTTTATTTAGGTCACAAGTTCAAAGCGTAGAAAATGAGCTGAAAAAGGCCAATTATTAAAAAATAAATAATAAATAAAAATAAATAAAAAAATAATAAAAATAAATAAATTTAAAAAAAAGAGTAGAAACCAAAATAAAAGAGCTAAAAATGCCCTAAAAGGCCAAAACTGACAACACTATTATACATACAATCGGTCTTAGATGGACGGCATTTTTGTCTGTAAGATCGTGTTTAGACCAACATATTCGACAAAGCCTGTTTGCTTTTGATAACCATATTAAATGATCTCCCTGGTCCAATTTCAAAAAGGTACAGGTTTTATGGAACTTGGCCTGATCTTATAGTAACTTGTGTTATCCGATGACCGTACGTTTAGACAGGTTATTTACAATTCTGTTGAATGAAGGATACATTTATAGACCTGTAGCTATATCAGACAACTGGCTGACAATACCGCTCCTTGTATTAATCCACACGTTCCCACTTTCAGCACTGTGATTCAGTGGAATATAGGTAAGTTGTTCTTGTGAGGTGTGCACACCAGCCAAATGAGTTAACACCCAGCTTTAGTTGTACCCAATGCTTGGCAACCAAAAACCGGTATTTTAAAAATGTTTCCTCGAAAGTCCCTGTTTCGACAAAATCCAGGAGGAAACCCCGGTTATTAACCGTATTCAAAATAAAAAAAAAACAAAAGGTATTGTACAAATCCCTCACTTTTAATGCAAGCATCGATGCAATTATATACAAAAAAGAGATATATTCTTATTGTCTTCAGGTTTCTAATTTAAGATATAACAAATATTATAACTAAAAAGCTTGAACATACATTGCATTGTTAAGGTTGAAACTGGAATTATATTCTGTTAAATTAGAATTTCAAACATAAAATATAACTTATGTGGTTTGCTTTTAAACCATTCCTTTGAATATGTGATATGAATCCTGAAATTCTAAATATCGTTTCGTTGACAGTTTATTTGGACTTAATAAGGTACGGAAAAACTTGACTCGTGAGCCGAATCTTCAATACTAGCTCGTTTTAAAACCGGAAATCCAGGTTAAAAAGATTCGAACTCGTGAACAATATTTTTATTCTACCAGGGGTATCCATGAAACAGCTGGTAAACTATAAAATAGGAAATTAGTAAAAAACAGAGAAGACAGACGAGAGAGCAATAAGCAACCAGAAGAAATCCATGCAGCAAACTAAGTTTAAATAGGGTTTGATTGATATTAATGACAGCTAAATTATGCCATGTTAGTTGCATCGAGCGAAAATACGTATTCCCTTTTATTTCTGTCCGTTTTATGTCCAACCAAAAAGCAACATACAACAAACACTGGGACTCGATGAAATGACCTACAACCTCATCGACATCGTGAGAACGTAAACAGAGGGATCGCTCTAAATTCGCTCCCAAAATAAGAACCACTGGCTAGAGCAGTGGTGCCAGTTTAAGTGCAATTCTAGCTTCTTTTTTTTGGCTTCTGCACGTTTTTTCTGGAAATTTTTGCTAACTTTTAACTTTTTTTGCTTCATTTTTAGCATTTTTTGTCGATAAATTGCATTTTTCTATAATGTATGGCTGTTTTTCGGAATTGAACTCTGAAATAATGTTTATTTTCAACCAGGAATTATAACATATGTATATAGAATTATCACGTGTGTGAATGTTAAATATAGACGTAAGTTGGCATTTAAAAAATACTTTACTGCAAAAGTATGTTGGTCTAGACTTTGGTTAGCAATTTCTTTAAATTTGAAGTACGGAGAACATGACTCTAAAAACCAAAAATAAACTTAAATTTTCCTTTACGTGAATTACTGGTCAAAATCGAATAGACGGTTCAACCGTCTAATTATTTCAATACGTTTAAGAAACGGAAACAGCTTTAATTAAAGCGGTTAACTTTGTTAATCGCTCAGCTTTTGTATGGGAGGGCGTAGTGACCTCGCCAATTTTCTCTAGTTAAGTACAGATTTACTGATTAATCAATTTCAGTCTACAGGCTGACAGTTCCGACAACGGTATGAGACTGATTGACTTTGCCGCGGCAAAAAACATGGTCACTGGTTGCACAAGATTCCAACAGAAAGACATTCAAAAGGCTACTTGAGTATTCCATAATTAAAGAACAAAAAACCAAATTGATCCCTTGGTACCACTCATCCAGTTTAAGGGATGTACGAATGATCAGAGGAGCTAACATCGATTCTGATAACTACCTGGTAGCAGCAAAGGTTCGCACAAGATTAAGTAGTAAGTGCGAAACCGGACGCAGAGAAAGCTAGACATCGGAAAGCTACAATTACCAGATGCAGCCAGAGCCTACTCAAGGAAACTCGCGGAAAAACATTTCCGACTCTACCAAAACTGCCGCAAAAACCGTACTTGGTTTTGAAAAACCGCTTCGCAACAAACCTGGTACGATGAAGACTGTCGCATAGCATATGATGAAAAGAACTTCGCACGTAGGGCAATGCTTCAGGCAATTGTAACGCGAGCTGCGACTGAGCGGTATAACGAAAAAATAAAAGGAGGTAAACCGTCTCTTTAGGCGCAAGAAACGGCAGTGGAGAAAGCGCGATAGTGAGAAAATTAGTCATACAGAAGGAAGAACAACGCCCGAAAATTCTACCAAAAACTCAAAAGCCACTTCTGTAAAGACAAGGAGGGAAATCTCATTGCAGATATGCACAGCATGTAGGGAATATGGAGGTATGGATACCTGAGATATCCAAGCGCAGACAAAATTATTTTTTGCGTATGCGGTTTTATGTCAGTTTATTCGGATCATTTTCGCAGTCAAAGTCAGTATATGAGTTTAGCAATGAAAATCAGCCACCAATTTTAAGCCCTGCTGAGAACACGTATTTTCAATCCCAAACTAAGTTTGGATAAATAATAGGCAATGACAAAATGTTTTTGGTGTCCTTAAAGGTTTACGGCAACTACCATGCTGGTCAACAGACAGACGGGCTCAACTTCTGACTTCTTCTATGCGTTACAATTTTTTCCGTATCTAATCATATATACTCTCATCCCTATGGGTAAGGGTGTTCGAATATGTATGGTTTACGAAATGTTGTTTTTTTTTTTATCGAATATAGGCCGTAAAGTGCCGCAGTACTACAATTTTTGATTGTTTCAGTTTTAGCACTTTTGTTTTTGCAAATTTGCACTTTTTTTGGCATGTTTTTTTTTTTGACAGCTTCTGGCAACACTGGACTAGAGTTTATTAACTGTGAGTAGGCCAAAAAACAAATCTTTAATTTAAAAATCGATAAAAACTCTAACAACCATACACATAGATTTTATGTTTGCAACATCTGTAGACTCATCAGCGCAAGGTGAGAATGGGTTGATCTTTAACAATTCGGACACAGCCCTAAATTGGCGACTTCGAAAAACATTTTTAACAATGTCATTGGCCTTTTTCCTTTGTAGATACTACATGGGAGTCTGAGAATATTTCGGTTTCTCTCATTTCAACTCAGGGTTTTATCACTGGATCGTGAATCCAATCGTCTTTCATCTTTCGATTTGATCTTTCATCTTTCGATATTGGGGTGGCAATGAAAAATCAACTTAGGATTTTTGGTTAATATTAAGCGGATACTTATGCCGTTTAGTCTAAAATCAACTTGGTGAAAATTTGGGCTCAAGCGGATGACCCTAATCCGGCCTGACTTGTGGTCAAAGTTTTCGGATTTTGGCATTTACACTAGAAACTTTTCATTTCTCAGTTCATTTGAAAAAAAAAACTAGACATTAATTTACTTTGTCCTGAGTATAAAGTGGTGATAATTTGAGTAAAATCCCACCACTGTAATGTTTCAAACTCATCATTTGAAAAAAATATCAATTTTTATAAAAAAATTAAATTTTGGTTTCTCTATAAAATCGGATATGACAATTGGTTACAATAACCCGTTTTAGAAACGGGTTTAAAAGGTTTAGGTTCGCAAATTTCCTTGCTTGGAATATTGCTGTCCATAATTTTGAACATCCTGAAAACAAGTATAAAAATTATACATATATGTATGAATTAAATATATTTTAGTTCAAATACAACTTACTTTAAATAAACATTGCCGCTGCTCTTCATCTTTTGTTATTTTCTCATGGTAATCTTAAACTTGTTAAACCCGGTTCCAAATACTGGAATAAAAGATCGGTTCCAATAATCAAATCCGGATTTATTAAGAGTATACAAACTGATTTTAAATTGTGAGTGTTAAACCCGGGTTATTCAACCGGTTTCTAAAAGCGGTTATTGTAACCAGTTGCCATATCCGATTTTCTAGAATCGGTTTGACAACACAACTTATCTTTTTATGTCATCGTTTACAATTTGTATGATTTGGCACAATAACAAGGCCATCTTGGCGATTTTTCATCGAGATAGCCTTTTTTGCCGCACCATATCATCCTGAAATCGTTGGGTGACTATATCATGTTATACCTTATTGTAAGCGTATAGACTTCTACTAGAAGGCACTGGTATCCGAGTTGAATATGTTTGTCATTTAGACACAACTTTTGGGAAAAAGCCGAAAACCCCAAATTTTAAATTTTTTCACATTAAGAGTTTGAACCCCTAGAGTGGTTGGATTTTACCCAAAGTATTATTACTTTATATTCAGGTCAAACTAAATCAATGTGCATTTTTTTCCACTGACTGAGATATAAAAATGTTCTAGTGAAGAGAAATTTACACCCAAAATGCCAAAACCCGAAAACTTTGACAACAAGTCGCGCCGGCTTAGATTTATTCGGTTGAGCTTAAATTGTCACCACGATAGTTTTAGACCAAATGGAATAAGAATCCGCTTGGTATTTGTTAAAATTCGAGAAAAATAATTGCTCCAAACATTTCATTGCCACCCTAGTGCATATTTTCTAAACGTTTTGTAATATTGATGTTTCGCAGAAATGGTCTCTTCCTTGTTACATATTACTTACTTATTTATCCAGTCATCGACCTAACAAAACAAATATAACATATTTGACCAACCGATCGATCTTTCCTTTCCTTTCGATCTTTGCCCTGTCTCTCCAGTTGGCAATACCAAGTGGACGCAGGAAATCGCCAATCTGATCCCTCCAGCGGAGTCTTGGAACCTTCATGCTGGTTCGTCTTCATTCACGGCCTAGCCAGCAAAATCGCGTTATTTTGATCCGCTTAACTATGTCAATGTCGGGATAGAGCTCATACAACTCACGGTTCATGTGTCAGCGATACTCGCCGTTTGCACTATACGGCCATAAATTTTTCGGAGTATTTTTCTCTCGAAGACTCCTACAGATTTTTCGTCTGCTTGTGGTAAGACCCATGATTCGGGGCCATAAAGTAAGACAGGTTGAATGAGAGTCTGGTATAGCTGGACTTTTGTTACTCGAGAGTGGGCTTTATCTCTAAAGTGCTTGCTTAGCCCAAAATAACATATTGTTACGAATTTCCTTATTCGTCCTTTTTGCGTTGTTTTATTTCCAATAATAAAACAAGGTTCGTTTTAAATGACGATAATTACAACGGTTTAACTTCTTTTTATTTTACTTATATAGTACAACAGTTCACTTTATTTATACAACTTTAATAAGTCTTATATTTTACTATCAATTCGCGTTGCTCACTTTACGGGGTTTAATCACAAACTGAACTCTCCACTCCAAAGACCTCCGCTATTTATACCAACTCACCATACTCAAATGAAGGTATATCTAGCGAATTCAAGAACCTTCTAGAATCTGGATGTTGTTGTTGTTGCTTATCTTTGTAGAACAATCTCGAAGGGCGGAGAGTTATCTTTACTGAGGTGAATTCATGCTACTGGTTTAGCGAGCTGGTACGTTGTTACAATGCATACTTTCAGGCGCAGCACTAACCGCCTGTTATTTACATACTGTTAGTAGAGTCATTAACCGCAAGCAAAAGCTTTTACTTATTCGTAACAATATTTTCGCAAGCACAATTCTCCGCTTGATCTCAAGGCTGACGTTGTTGTTTTTGTTTACGGCAAATCCCGGGTATATAAATTATCCACCACCTCGAAATTATAATGGATATCCACGTTCACGCTTTGGTCTAATTGCGTGAAGTGCCTGCTCGTTGAAACCATTAATTTTGTTTTGTGCCCACTTTTGCTGACTCCTTCTCAATTCTCGAAACCACCGTAGTAACTTCCCTAATTGTGTGCCCAATGATATCTATATCATCAGCATACGCGAGCAGCATGTGACTTTTGCTGCTGATGGTTTTATTCATACATCCCTAGAATGGCTTGCGGAGAGCTTCTAACAACCAGTGAGCTGTGTGCTTTCTACTCGCTCACTAACTGATTGAGATCTACAGTTTTACACCAGTTCCTAACAGTATTTTGAGAAGCCCTGTCATGGCTAAATATTCGATAGTGTCGCCTTCACGAAGCGACGTGACCGTCGTCGAAAGCAATTTAAGGCGGTCAGAGCAGCGTTTCACGTACAAAGAGCCGAGCGCACTAACCGTTGCACCACCGACGGCCTCGATTTATTAAGATAGTACCTACACGGATTTTTTTTTCAATTTGCGGTATGTATTGGTCGGTGGTGCAATGGGTAGTGTGCGCGCCTCTTGTACAGGAGATCCTGGGTTCGATCCCTGCTCCAACCACCTTAAAAATTTCTTTCGACGACGGTCACCTCGCGTAGTATATAGCCATGAAAAAGCTTCTCAAAATACCGTTCGGAATCGGTGTAAAACTGTAGGTCCAATCAGTGAGTGAAAACTGGAAAGCGCACAGCTCAGTGATTGTGAGAAGTTCTCCCCGGTCCCTTCATGGGATGTAATGGGAAACCATTTATTTATTATTGGTTTAATTACAAACTATTATATAACATGCAAAAGCTTAATTTTCACAAATTTGGAGTACATTAAATTTGTCCAAATAAGTTTTTAATTATTAGTTTTAACATTTGTTTCCAAAAAGATCCCGGACTCATAACATCCATTGCGTCATCTGCTTATACCAAGTTGTATGAAATGTAATAAAAAAATGTGAAAAAAGTATCCTACAAATATATATGGTTGTTAGTTTCAAAAGGTTTGGTAATGGTTCGGGAGATATCGGCTTTTAAGGCCTAAGCCACAAAATCAGTCAAAACGGGTTTGACGTATGAGGCAAGAAAATGTATTGAAAATATGTTTCGGATCTCATCCTTTCCTGGAAACAAATTCATTGCCGAAATGAAACAAATTCATTACAACATCAAAGAAAGCCCGTTGCTGCAATGAAACATATTCATTTCTTTACGTTGGCTAACTTTCGACGACAAAAGTTGTTGTGGCCACGAACATTTGCATTCCTGTGATGAAGTTTTTCCGTTCATTGTGACACTGGTTTGTAGTATACGTTAACTTACATTGGGTAAATGTTGCTGATTTTTGGTCTGAATTTTAATATTTTCAACTTTTCTATGTTAAAACTAATTTATTTTCCGTCTATTTCTAAAAAGCATTGATCTGGTTTGCGATCTACTTACTCTGACCAACTGTTTTTAGTCAAAAAACGAGATTTTGGCCCAATGAGCTGGTTTTTTATGAAGTGAGTTAACATTTAAATAAATACAAATATAAAATTTAGAAATAGTTAAATTGTATTTAATATATTTTTTCTATTTATTTTTAAAATTCCATTTTTAAATTCCATTTTTAAAAAATTGCCCAAATTTAAAAATATCAAAAAAAAACCTATCCGATTATTTCAGTAAGTGACAGATTTCAACAGATGTCAGTAGCCTACAACTCAACCTCTAATGATGCAGTTCACAAACTTCGAAATGATCGAGACATTCAGCCCAATTCTCAATAGCAATTCCCTGGGAGTTTTTTCCCTATTCCCTGTTCCCCTATTCTTAATAAAATCTCCCTGGGAGTTTTTTCCCTATTCCCTTTTCCCTTATTCTAAACGAACTTCGGAAAAAGGAAATTTTTCCCCGGGAAAAAAGTAGGTATTCTAAATGTCAATAAAATGGAGAATGTGAAAACAACTTTTGGGAGTAATTCCGCCAACAAATTGCTAGGGAGTGCTCCGCAAAAATGTAAGTATTTAATATTTTCTATAAAAAATTAAATAATGACTTTTATTTTCATCAATATTATGGCATTATTCTATGGAATAAATTTAGTTTAGCACCAACTCTCAGATCTACACCAAAATGTCACCACCGAGAAAAGCGTCTGCACTGAGTTCAAAAGTTGTAAAAGAGGTTATCAAAGTTAGTAGAAATGAATATCATTACAAAGGTCTTTCTATATTCTATAAATCTGTGTATGCACATATTTATTTTTATTAATCCATTGGGCGTTAATTAAAAAACAATATTTGTTAACCTCCCTTTTTTAATAAAAATTTATTATTTCAAAAAATTGGTAGTTTTTTGGTAGACTCCGATAATAGACAAGACTTTTGCCTTTTTTAATGTATAATTCTCACCAATAACCCTTCAAGGACCGGAGACATTTAAGTTGAAAGTTTTGAATACATTTGCCACTTTTTGCACCAAAATTAAAAAATTATTTACAAAAAATCACGCGATTTAGCACAAAAATATAGGATTTAAAAAGGCCTTTGTAATGGTATTGATCGGATAATAAATGGCTGACTTATTCCCGATGAAATATTCAAGCTTTGGAGGTCTATATTTCGGAATCTATATTTTTTAATCTCTTTTCCGTAACGTTGAAATGGAAATAAATTTTTGAAAATCGTTAAATTTATATTTCACCTTGACTCAGGCAGGGGGTACAAATTCCCTCTGTACCTTAAGACGATGTGTGGCAAAATCAGTAAAATCGCGCGATTGTTTTAAAATAATTTTTGGTATTTTTTTGAAAACAGTTCCACATATTATGTTGAAAGTTTGATAACAAAACTTGAACTTTTTATATCCCCGGACTTTCAAGGGCTACTGAGCCGTATTATACCTTGAAAGAAAGCCTGAAATCTTCTCTATTACCGGTATGTAGAAAAAATGTAGCAACACTACGGTTTTTTTTTGAAAAAGAATGATTTTAAAGAAAAAAGTGAGGTTATAAAATCTTCTTTTTTAAATTATTCCACAATGGGTTAATAAAAAGTAAAATATTTTTAACAGCATTTGTGGAGTTTAAAAAGGCCTTTCTAATGACATAAATTTCAACAACGTCGGAAAAGTAGTTTCAGAGATATAGCCGACTATACACTCAAGCTTTGCAAGCCCTTATCTCAAGAAGATGGGCCGATCGTACAAAAAAATATATATATTTCAGCTCCTCTTAAAAATCCATATTGATGATAAAATTTTTATTCCATTCCAAGAAATGCCCCTGAACTAGAGTTTAGCCAAGTAAATATGTACGTTCCCATATCTACTTACAAAGTTTGCGGCAGCTCCAGTGAACTCGTCGCATCGCGTAACTATCATAATTCCCCGGGAATTATCTCCCGGGGAGTATTCAGAATCGGGCTGATTGTGAATTCAAATCCTGCTTGTGACTATTGAAAATGTTATGTTAAAAACATATAAGCAAAATTATACTTTACTATTTCTAAAGACCAAAACGTCATAAAGCGGGACTTCTCTGTAAAAAGCAGGATTGAAATCGAAGGCGAAAAGGTACATTGAAAAGCGGGACAATCCCGTCAAAAGCGGGATGGTTGGTCAGGTTAGGTGTACGTTAATCTAGTACATTGGGTAAATGTTTGTACTGAGTTTGAATCTTTTGAAGTCATAGCAAGTTTATTAAAGTGATTTTACAAGGAATTAGTGAAGTGTATCTGACTAAAGAATATCTTTAGATCTATACGACGTTAATTTTTTTTCCATGATTTTATTTCAATTAAGCTTAGACTTAGTTCAGTATGATGTACACATGAAAAGATTTAAGTGGCAATTTTCTATGTTTGCTACAACAATTTACTTAAGTTATTTTATGGATGGACTCTATTTGACGAAAAGCCAATAAAATTTAAATAACAAGTTCAAATTGTTAACTAATTAAAAGAATTCGTGAACTTAAATTGGGTCGTTGGCGCCATACGAGAGACAATTTCCACCAGTTTTAGTTAATTTTAACTCAAAATTGTAGCATATTTTGGAGTTTTAGGTTCAATTATATGTAGATACATTTTCATGCTTACTTACGACTGTACGGATTAGGCAAGAATGCATTCCTTCCTGATTCAGAGTCCCTTCTCATTAACAGCCCTCAGCCTCAGCTGACACTTACATCATAAGAAAGATATGTGTCTAAATTCCATCAGCTTTTGGCCGCGTGTGCACTTATGATATACAATATAAAAACGGTTTTATCGCCCCTAATTATTAACTTCTAAATTCTTATTGTTTATTTTGTCTAAGTCATTCGACGAACACACAGACAAATCTTCATGGTTTTCGCTACATGTGTTTACCCAAAACTCCATCATGTCATTATTCAGTACCCGTATTTTTTACTACCTAAATTGCGAATGGGGAAAAATAGGTATCTCATATCTAGATATCGATTGGTTTGTGATACAGAGGCAGGCTCCGTTTTTAGGACTCCCAATTGCTATTTTAATATTAGTCCCGCAACTTATCATAGAGTCTTAGGAATAACATACACAGGGAAAAAAATCACATGAGGTGTCATGGGACACCCGGTTGGAACGAAGTTTCTTTCGCTATATATTATTGACTAATTAGTTCCAGCACGTATAAAGCGCCCGTTGAAAAGTACGATAATTTAAATGGATCCTTAAGAAAAGGTACTTTCTGTAAAATAAAAAACTTTTTTTAAGAAAATTTTTTTTTTCTGCATTGTATTTTTAAAAACAATTTATATTTTTAGGTCCTTTTTGTAAGAATGCGTATTTTGTTTTCCGGAATATGTATTATATAGGTCCTTTTTTAAGGAGAGGTACTTCTTTTATTAATAGATAATGATTTTTTTTAAGAAAGGTACGATTTTTATGAAGAAGGACTTTCTGTAAGAAACAGCCATAAAAGTATGACTTTTTTTTACAAAGACGTACTTTTGTAAAAACATGTACTTTTTGAAGAAGTGGTACTATTTTGGGAAACGGTTATTTTTGAAACTGCCATAAAAGTCTGAGTGTTTTTTTACAAAGACGTACTTTTGTAAGAACAGGTTCTTTTTATAGAAGTGGTACTGTTTTTGGGAAAAGGTTATTAAAATTGACTTTTTTTCAGAAAGCCTACTTATTTAAAAAAAGGTAATATTTTATATTTAAGAAAATGTACTTTTAAGAAATGGAATTTTTGTAAGAAAAGGTATTTTTTTTAACAATATATTTTTATGAAGAAAAGGTTTTTTTAAGAAACGATTGGTCCTTTATTCGAGAATAGGTAAATTTTTAAGAGTATGTAGGTAGTAGATATTGTATTTAAAAATTATAAAATCATAAGCAAAAATCGAATTTATGCAACAAGGGGTGGGGGAACTGCAATATTAATCAAGAATAATATACAATACTATAGCACGATAACAAAAGTAGATATTCGGTAGATACTTTAGACACATGCGCCATAAAGATACCCGTTGACTGCGACAACTTTTTAGATATTACATGTGCGTAAAATCCCGCCGACAATATAAATTCAATACGAGCAGACTTGAAAAAACTATTTGATTTTATGAATGTTCAAAATTCAAATAACTACTATGTACTAGCGGTAGACTTGAACTGCAACCATACACAAGGGGGTAATACTGTTAATAACGCAAAAAGCCATAACCTAAGAAAAGTCAACATCGAAGTCCTTACACTTCCAACATGCTTCCAACGCTTTCCTTAGACGTAATTTTGTCATAATGCCTTCCATTGAAGCCAGCACACTTCACAATGGCATGACTATCACAAAGCCAACATGAAAGAACACAACCCTCATATACGTCCGTGACTACACAAATCTAGTAATAATTACCAAATCCTAAAAGTATACAGAATAATACTGGGTTGTATACTAGGTTATAGCATAATTCGGGTAAAAAAAGTTGTTTACAATTTTTTCATTTAGCCCCCATCCCGGAACGGGCGATAAGGAACTTCGTTCCAATAAAAATCAATTTTAATTACAAAATTTGTATATTTGATTAATTTTTTAATGGATTTTGGTGCAATCCGAACATGATAATATTCATTAAAGGTATTTGTAAATTTGTCAAAAAAAACTTCAATTAAAAAATTTGTAAATTTGATTAAAACATTTATTGATTTTTTTTCAACAATATTGATTAAGTATGTAATCAAGTTAAGTAAAAAAATTGATTTTTTCGCGATTTTTGATTAGATTTTGAATTGAATCAATTAAAACCGTTATTGCTTTTTTCAGCATGAAACCCCTACACCCTGCGACGACGCTAAAAAACCAAAATGTTAAATTTTTACCACTTTTATTCAAGCTTTAGCAGACACACATGTACTTATATCTATAAAAAAATATTTTTTTTTTAATTTGGCTTCATAATCGGAACTAATGTCCGGTTTTCTTAAACTATTATGTATTAAACATTAAACATTTAATGTCTAAACATTTGTATTAAATACAAAAAAATAGGTACTTCTGATGGTTCTGGAGACACATTCAATTTACCTTCTTTTTTTGCAACAACAGTCACTCCATTGTCGCATTCCATCTCTTCTGCATATTGCTTTTATCCAATTTAGGGCACTCTTGTTTTACACGTTCAAAATTTCTAAGAAGATGAGTCTTAAAGATTCTTTTTACGTGAAATTTTTGAAAACAATTTTCGTGTAAACAATTGCTTGCGGCATAAGGCGGCAAATTGTGTCTTTTCAAGTGCATGGACAGACACATTTTTCATTGCAAACAAAGCACTCAACGCAAACACTCATTTCCCATAAAATTTATTCAAAAACACTTGACAATTACAAAAAACGCAGTTTTAACCACGAAACAAGACAATTTAACAATATTATTCTTTAAGTTTACAAAATAAAATCTTTCAATCAACAATAAACAAATTACAAATAACAACAGTGTTGTAGCTATATGAAAGACTAAGTGACGACAACGGCTGGTGACTCAGCTGTCATACATATTGCCTCCCAACGGCGATGTAAAATTCAACTTGCTGTAAAATACTTCATTACAACATTGTTTGTTTACAAAAATTGTTTCTAACGGGTCCGCCAAATAACTTTTTTTTTTGAAAATGCTATAAAAAAAAACTACTGAATATTTTCTCAAATTTCTTTTTTTATTTGAAAGTACAATCCTTCCGGTTAATAATGGAAAATAATTTCATTCAAATGGCTGCCTCGGCTGGCCATGCAGTAGCCTACACGATCGGTCCATTTTTAAGCTCATTATCGATTGTGTGCAAGTGTATTTCACCAATGGCCTCACGAATATTGTCCTTTAAAGCGTCAATTGTCTCTGGCTTGTCGGCGTACCACTCACCTTTGAGGGCACCCCACAAATATTAGTCCAACGGTGTCAAATCACAGCTCCGAGGTGGCCAAACGACATCAGCTCTGCTGCTGATAATGCGATCTTCAAAAACAGGGCGCAAAACATCGAGTGTAGCTTCGGCTGTGTGGCACGTAGCGCCGTCCTGTTGAAACCAAATGCTGCCAATATCCTCCTCTTCAATTTTTGTGAACAAAAATTCGTTCAACATGGCCCGATAACGATCGTCATTGACTGTAACGGCCACTCCTTGCCCATTTTCGAAGAAAAATGGCCCAATTATGCCTCTGGACCAAAATCCGCACCAAACAGTGACTCGTTTTGGGTGCATCGGCTTTTCAATGTATGCGTGCGGGTTTTCTGTGCCCCAAATGCGACAATTTTACTTGTTTACATACCCGCCAAGATCAAAATGAGCTTCATCTGAAAAGATGATTTTTTTTGGCAAAATCTGCATCTTCTGTAAGTCGATCGCAGGCCCATTTTTCCCATATTTCCCAGCGTTGTTCAAGCGTATACACAACCATATTTGTTCAGCGGAAGGATGAAACTAATTATCTGTCAAATCAGACATGAGCTAAGTGTTACGATTCACGAAATAAGCACTAGTTGAAAAAAAAAGTTAGATGGCGGACCCTTTATTAAGGTTTGTTAAGAACATACCATGCATATTTATATTAATTTAGAAAAATTCACAGCAGAATTCGATAATGCGCTCAAAAATTATACATTTTAGTCCCGAAGATTTGCGCCTTGCCAACTCCAAGTTCTGTTGTAAACTCAAAAAATAAATTGCAAATATGATTAAAAATATAATTGATTCAATTAATTTTTAATTGACTTTTTTGAAAAAATTCAATTACATTTTTAATTGAAATTTACAGGCCAATATTTTTTTCTGTGTAGAAAGTGAAGAAAGTTTGCCGAAGAAACTATAGTTCTAAAATGAATTTAGAGTCCCCGGATTTTTTTTAAATGTTCTGTTTAGGACTTTGTACTTATTTTTGACAATCGCAGTATAATACAAATCCACTTCATCAGTTTCTTCTGTTGATCGTCGCTCATATTCAATATTTATTTTGGTCCAACAATAACACAACCGAACGCACAAACAAACATTCATATGCATTCTAATTGTGTCATCGATGATATGCCCTTTGCTTCTTCTAAAACCTGTTTTCGGCAACCATCACCAAACATTCCTAATGCTTAGCGCCCAACTTACAGCAGTCAACCACACGTACACGTATATGAATATGGGGATAGACATGTGTGACGTCACTACTCATTATTTGCATTATTTGCTAATTCTTTGGTCGCTGGTTGTTGTTCTTGCGATGGAGCCCAGAAGTCTGAAGGTGCAGATCAATTGAGATCAACGTAAACACACACATTGGTGACGGTGCTATGTGATGGAGATGCAAAACGTATGTATGTAACCCGCGAAAGGGGAATTGCAAAGGCCTTGAAACAGGTCGTTGACCTAGCCCTATATACATACGAATACAATGTACATAAATAAAGCAAATTGTTTTTGCTGTGGCTCACATCAGCTGGCCGTTGGAGTTGCAGTACAATATTGAATTCAGTTGTTTTGTAGCATTTGAGAAAACAAGTTGTTTTTTGTTAATAATCCAAATTACTTTGGAAAACAAATAAAATTAAGAAAAAAAATAGAAAATTAACTTGGTTTTTCATTTGCAGGGATTAATGTGCATTAAAGGAATGCACATTACACACTTCCAAGTGGCACCATAGGACAAATAGGTTGTCCTCAACGTATATTGGCATTAAAGGACAGCAAAAAAGCTTGTTGTCCTCATCATTTTTGGTCCTTCGAACCGGATTGTCGGGATTTCCAGAATATCCAGACAGGATTAGGTTCCATTGATCGTCAAACCGTTCAGTGGTTCTCTCTCAAGTCATCCAAATCGCACACCATCTCATTTCGTCATCACATAGCACCCATCAGTTCACCAAAACATCATCATGTCAGTCGAAGAAGCGGCAAGTGGCTCTGATAAAGATAGCGATTTTATTACACCACCGCCAACAGACAACAGAGTTCGGACAAAGGTTCTACAAAGGGAACAGGTCCTGAAAAAGCTGCAGTCGGAGTTTTTCAACGTGCCAGCGCTTGACTCAATGTCGCTGCCTCAATTAGAGGTCAAAGTGTCAATGTTGGAGCGACAGTTCGAGGCATTCGATCACATACAGTCACAATTGGAAACTTTGGACGAGTCTCAGTTCTACGAAAATCATCGTGACCATGCGGAACAGGCATATTTTGAAATAAAATCAAGATTTATGGAAAAAATGGCAACGTTTCGTCAGGCTCAAGAGTCATTCATGACAAGTACGCATCGAGTAAACCAGTTCCAAGCTCCCGTAAATAAGACGTCCTATCTACCAAAATTACAACTAAGTAAGTTCAGTGGCACTCATAGGGAATGGCTGGAGTTCTTCAATATGTTTAAAGTACTTGTACATGAAGACAATGAGCTGTCACCGCTGGCAAAATTTCAATACCTTCGTTCGTGTCTCACAGATAAAGCTGCAAGGGTAATACAGTCGCTCGACATAACACCTGAAAACTACACCCTAGCAATTAGTATGCTCAAAGAAAGATACGACAACAAACGGTACGTATTTCAATCACACATAACGGATATATTTTCTATAGAAAAGGTTCAAAAGCCATCTATGGACACCCTAAGAGAATTCATCGACTGTACAAATTCAAATTTGCGAGCAATTCAGTCGTTAGCGTCTGATACTCAAATTTCAAATGGATTTATTCTTCATTTAATAGTTTCAAAATTAGACAGCGAGACTCAGAGTAAGTGGGAAGAAGAAGTGGCTCTAAAATGGAGTGGAGAAAGTTCAGATATCTTTCAACTACCAACGTGGGATAATCTTGCCTCATTTTTGGAGCGTCGTTGTAAGACAATGGACATTATCGAATCTACCCTACAAAAACCTGCAAAATTGGCGCATCATCATAACTCTTCGGCAAGTAGTCGTTCACGCTCGTCTTTCAAATCGAATCATTCTCAGTCTACTTTTGTCGTTGCTGAAAAGCATCAATCAAAATGTCTGCTGTGTAACGAAAGCCCTTCACACAGTGCATTTAAATGCACAAAGTTTCAGAGCCTCAACAATTTCGAAAGGTATAATCTGGTACGATCAAAAAAATTATGCTTGAATTGTCTTTCAGCAAAGCACATCGCAAATAAATGTCCATCAGCCAACAGATGTCAAAATTGCCGATCAAGCCACCACACACTTCTTCACCGAGGACAGTCAAATGCGGTTTCGGCACCACCACAACCACTAAAGGATGAAGAAAACCCAATTCCAATGTTCACCCCATCGCAACCACCAGTAGCCCTAAAAGTATCGCAGGTAAAAGGTGACGTGTTGTTAGGTACAGCCCTTGTCAACTTGTGTAGCCCATCGGGTATTGAGACTGTGGGTAGAGCGTTGCTAGATTCTGCGTCGCAGCTAAACTTCGTTACCGAACGGATGGTACAACATCTCCGACTACCTCGCAAAAGAATAAACCTTGAAATCAATGGAATTGGTGAAACCACAGCAGTTGCTCGACAAATGTGCTCCTTTAGCGTTAAATCCTTAGTGGGTGAGTTTTGTATTGACATTGACGCAATCATTCTGCCTTCTATTACCTCTCACCAGCCCAATACAAAGATCAACATATCAGAGTGGAATTTGCCAGGTAACATACGGCTCGCAGATGAGTGCTTCAACAGACCAGGCCCTGTAGACCTGCTTCTTGGCACCCAAATCTTTTATCGTCTCCTGCTTGTGGGCCAAATACAAGGAGCAAATACCCTTACATTGCAAAAAACTCATCTAGGATGGGTCGTCGCAGGCTCTTTCTCGTCGCTTATACCAGGTGCACAGAAATCGAAAGGTGTGTCTGAAAAATCAATGCCTGCAAGTTACAAGTCGTTTATGGTGTCAACTCAAGCCCCTTTAAACGAAGCAATGGAACAATTTTGGAAAATAGAAAACAGTGCGCCAGAAGAGTTGCCACTGTCAGAGGAGGAGCAATATTGTGAGGACTATTTTGAAAGAACCACATCAAGGTGTCCCAAAACCAACAAATTCGTCGTTCGACTGCCATTTAAAGGTAATCCGTCACGTCTAGGAGACTCTTTGAACATTGCTCAAAGGCGGCTCTCATATTTAGAAAACAAATTGTCCAAAAATAAGCCTTTAGAAGAAGACTATAAACGATTCATGAGTGAATATATTCAACTTCAACACATGGATTTAGTGGATCATGGCGCTCCAAAGGGTCGATATTTTATACCACACCACTGTGTGGTTAAACCTGATAGTTCCACTACTCGCCTACGCGTAGTATTTGACGCTTCATGTACAACGAGCAGTGGCAAATCACTAAATGATGTACTCTGTGTTGGCCCCACTATACAAGATACAATTTTCAACATATTAAGCAGATTCAGATTTCACAAACACGTATTGGTCGCAGACATTGCTAAAATGTATCGACAAGTGCTTGTGGACAAACGTGATGCACCATGGCAGTCAATATTATGGAGAAATAGCAGTTCAGAAAACCCAAGAATTTTTGAGTTACAAACAGTAACATATGGAACAAGCAGTGCCCCATATCTGGCAACAAAATGCCTTCAAAAGGTGGCTCAAAATGAAGAAAATCGTTTTCCAATTGGAGCAGCAGTGGTAAGAAAGGATTTTTATGTTGATAATTTAATGACAGGCGCTTCATCAGTAGAAGCCCTGTGTGAAATAAAACAACAAGTGGTCCAAGTCTTAGCAAGCGCCGGGTTCCCTCTACGAAAGTTTGCTTCTAATTGCCCGCAAATAATGAAAACTATTTCTCCAGAAGATAGAGAAGAAATAGTTACAGTCGACAACACGCCCTATATCAAGACGTTGGGACTTAAGTGGTCCCCAAATGAAGATGCATATAGTTTTCACTACAATAAGCAGTCACCAGCAAAGAGAACCACTAAACGACAAATTTTGTCACATACATGTTCTTTTTTCGACCCATTAGGATTGCTGAACCCCGTAATTGTGAAATGCAAAATATTGATGCAAATGTTATGGTCGCTCAAATTAAAATGGGATGAGAGTGTTTCACAGGACGTATACCATCACTGGGAGGAGATTAAATACCAACTCGAGAAAGCTAACAAAATCAAAATACCCAGGTTTGTTCCGTACAATCATTTAACTGTACTTCATGCCTTTTCAGATGCCAGCACAAAGGCCTACGGTGCATGCTTCTATGCTGTTACTTCAGTCAATGGTATCACACACTCAAAGCTCTTATGTGCCAAGTCCAAAGTAGCCCCAATAAAACAAATTAGTTTACCTCGTTTGGAGTTATGTGCCGCGCTGCTACTAGCACAATTTTTACCATCTGTGATTGGCACCCTACCATCACCACCCAAGGAAATCATATGTTGGTCCGACAGTACAATTACACTCGCATGGATATCAGGAGAACCATCAAGATGGACCACATTTGTGGCCAACCGAGTCACAAAAATTCAGAATCTCACCAAAGGTTCACAATGGCGTTACATACCTACATCGTTTAATCCAGCAGATTTTCTCTCCCGTGGAACTACAGTTGAAAAGATCACCAACAATGAATTGTGGTTCAACGGCCCTGATTTTCTGCAAAACCCAAAGTCTCACTGGCCGTCTATAAACACTCCCCTCGAAGAAACAAACGTTGAAGCAAGAACTTCTAAGACAGTTCTAGCCGTCAATGTCACGAGCGATTTTATTGCAGATCACAAATTTGTTAATGATTACAAAAGATTACTGAAAACGTTTGCCTATCTTAACAGATTTATCTCTATTTGCAGAAAACAAGAGACAGAAACTGGCAGCATCACAACAGAAGAAATGCAAGCAGCTCTCATTACAATTTGTCGGTCAATTCAGTTCATTCATTTTAAAGAAGAATTAAAACAGCTGTTAAATGGACGAAAACTAAGCGCATCCCGAAATAAACTCCTAAAGCTGTCCCCATTCATGCACAACAACATAATTAGAGTAGGAGGTCGCTTAGAAAACGCTTCGTTGCCCTTTGCGGCAAAACACCCACTGCTGCTCCCATCGTCACACCCATTTGTCAAGACTTTAATATTCTATTTTCACTTGAAGAACCTCCATGCTGGGACATTAACGCTACACAATATTATTCGAAACACATTTTGGATCGTAAATGCACGAAATGTTATAAAAAATGTGTTAAGCAAATGCATATTATGTTTCCGGATGAAACCAAAAATTCAGTCTCAACTTATGGGTGATTTGCCACAAGACCGAGTCAGACCTTCATTCCCATTTGAAGTATGTGGCATAGATTACTGTGGTCCACTGTTGATGACGCAACAAATTCGTAAAAAAGGTCCAATTAAAGTTTACTTATCGATTTTTATTTGTTTTAGCACAAAGGCGGTCCATATTGAACTGGTACCGGACCTGACAACAACGGCATTCATATCTGCGCTAAAACGTTTTATCTCACGACGCGGTCGATGCAGAATCATTTACTCCGACAATGCCACCAATTTCGTTGGAGCTAACAAGGAGCTGAGTGATCTTCTGAAAGCATTTTTGTCAGAGGAACACAAATCATACGTGGTCCAAGCTTGCCGTGATGAAGGTATCACATGGAAATTCATCCCACCGCGCTCCCCGCATTTTGGTGGTTTATGGGAGAGTGCGGTAAAACAAACGAAACATTATTTGCGTCGAGCAATAGGCACACATATTTTAAATCACGACGATTTACACACTCTGTGCTGCCAAGCTGAAGCCATTGTAAACAGCAGACCACTCACTGAAATATCTAGTGATCCAAATGATTTGACGGCCCTTACTCCGTCGCACTTTTTGTTAGGCAGATCAGCAGAAACCATTCCAACTCCATCGTTGCCCACTAACAACACATCGTTGCTTAAAAAACATCAAATAGCCCAATGGATACAGCAACAATTCTGGCATCGGTGGTCACATGAATACCTAAATACGCTACAGCAAAGGCCAAAATGGAACACAAAAAACCCAAACATCAATGTAAACGATCTAGTGGTACTCAGGGATGAAAACGCCCCCCCGCTGAAGTGGCCTCTAGCAAGAGTCATCGAAGTTACTACAGGAAGAGACGGAAACGTAAGAGTTGTGACCGTCAAAACAGCCAATAGTGTTTTCAAACGAGCTGTAGCAAAAATATGTAAGTTGCCGCTTGACGATGAGGTAAAGGGTCCACCTGATTTGAAAGCATAACTTTCAAGGGGGGAGGATGTTTAGGACTTTGTACTTATTTTTGACAATCGCAGTATAATACAAATCCACTTCATCAGTTTCTTCTGTTGATCGTCGCTCATATTCAATATTTATTTTGGTCCAACAATAACACAACCGAACGCACAAACAAACATTCATATGCATTCTAATTGTGTCATCGATGATATGCCCTTTGCTTCTTCTAAAACCTGTTTTCGGCAACCATCACCAAACATTCCTAATGCTTAGCGCCCAACTTACAGCAGTCAACCACACGTACACGTATATGAATATGGGGATAGACATGTGTGACGTCACTACTCATTATTTGCATTATTTGCTAATTCTTTGGTCGCTGGTTGTTGTTCTTGCGATGGAGCCCAGAAGTCTGAAGGTGCAGATCAATTGAGATCAACGTAAACACACACATTGGTGACGGTGCTATGTGATGGAGATGCAAAACGTATGTATGTAACCCGCGAAAGGGGAATTGCAAAGGCCTTGAAACAGGTCGTTGACCTAGCCCTATATACATACGAATACAATGTACATAAATAAAGCAAATTGTTTTTGCTGTGGCTCACATCAGCTGGCCGTTGGAGTTGCAGTACAATATTGAATTCAGTTGTTTTGTAGCATTTGAGAAAACAAGTTGTTTTTTGTTAATAATCCAAATTACTTTGGAAAACAAATAAAATTAAGAAAAAAAATAGAAAATTAACTTGGTTTTTCATTTGCAGGGATTAATGTGCATTAAAGGAATGCACATTACACACTTCCAAGTGGCACCATAGGACAAATAGGTTGTCCTCAACGTATATTGGCATTAAAGGACAGCAAAAAAGCTTGTTGTCCTCATCATGTTCAATAATCGAGATAGATATTGAACTAACAAGGCAAAAGAAAATGTTATTACCTCTAGTTAAATGTGTATTTGGTGGTCAACGAATTCAATTTTAACATTTATTTTTATTTTTGAGTACCGCCAGAGGGCTCTTTCGTGCATTTTATGAACTTGACGAATATTTGAGTTTCTGTTCAGCGCTATAATTTAGGGCGGTACTTATTCACAACCTATATCGAATTCATTCAATTTATGACAAAGAATGAAAAAAACCAACCCGTAAAGAACATAGTTTTTGACTATAAAATCTTTATATATGACCACACCCCTTTGTCCAATCCCGCCCACATTTGCAGCAGATCTTAGAATATGTACACCTAACCAACATACCCTATTTTGTTCAAATACCGTTAACAGGAACAGAAATAATGGATTTTTAATTTGTGATTTGTATGGGAGGTACCACAACCCTTTGTTCAATCCCGCCCATATTTTGATAGTTCAATCCAAAGTTTTGTCGGTGCGGTACATACTTACATGCATACAGGCAGGTGAAGTTAATATAAAGAATTTAAAAACATACTTTTTCCTTAGTTTACCTAATTTTTTTAGAAAAGAAATGCATGCATAGAACTGCAAAACCCACCCTGATTAAGCTAGATCATTTTCGTTTTCATACACACATATTGTTATTGTTTTTTCTTTTAAATTCTTGGAATGCGAATTTTTGAAACGTCATTACCACTCTGCTTTGCCAAAATGTATACATTGTGAATTGATTCCAGAACAGTTGAAAGAGTTCATGATGGATCAACGTAATGGCAGAGGATCTACGATACCGGTATACGAGACAGAAATTGAAGAGCAAGTACCTATGTCTACAATAATAGAAACATTTGAAGAGAACCGGGGTCAAATATACGTATCAGAAGACGATAAGTTCACATTCAATAGGTTCACAAGATGCATCTCAAACGAGACGAGGACCATGTACTTCCAGATACGATGCTTTCAACTTTGCTATGATGTGTGACAGATTTGGTGTGTCTGATAGAGTAGCATCAGCATTGGCAACATCTCTTATGGAAGACATTTGTGTTAAAGATAGTCGTGGAAATCTTGTCATTATGGTTAAGAGTAAAGTTCGTAGAGAAAAAGCTAAATGTAGACAAAAAGTGCTTCTTAATCGGTATGATGCTTCCAATTTAATGGAAAAAATCAATAACAAATTTCATTCAAGGATGGCGAAAGTTGTTTTAATGGAACCACATTCCCAATTAATAGGCTACATAAAAGTGGAAAATGAAGACTGAACACAAAGTCATCAAATTAAACTATTTCTTCATCAATAAAGTAATATCTCTGGATTCGTTGATTGGCATAAGCTGTGATGGTGAGCGAGCAAATACTGGCATAACATATGGAATTTTGCGACGATTCGAAATGCAGTTAAACAGACAACTGCATTGGTTTGTCTGTCTTCTCCACTTTAACAGGCTTCCGCTTCGAAATTTGTTTCACACTTTTGAAAAATCATCCACCACTGGACCTAGGTCCACAACCGGAACCTTGAGCAATCTTCCGGTATATAATTCATCTAAATTATTTTTTACTATTTATAACTGTATTCTCTTCTATTTTCAGGCGGTAAAAGGTTTGGAGATGATCACACTGGAAAATATATCTGATTTAAGTACTGTTGAATTAACCACCGACGCAATGTAGTTACTTGTACAAAATGGCACTTGCACTTTCTTCTGGTGAGGTTTCGGCGGATTTGTCCCACATTAAACCAAATTATCGCTGGATCACCAAGGCCAATGGAGTATTTGTGTTATATATGACAACTAATAAACCATCTAAAAATTTAAAAATTCTGGCAAACTATATAATGAAAGTGTATACGCTAATGTACTTCAATATTTAATATTACAACTCTGTCGTGTACGGTACTGTATTATTTTATAAATTCATACTTTGGACTCATTATTTGGATTTGCATTTATGAGAGAATTTGTAAATATTGTTGTTAAAGAAAACGCGTACTATTCACAATGGCAATGTTGTTCGACGATGAAAAAAAATTACACGACTTAGCTCTTAAAATATTTGTACACTATCGTAACCATGTGGAAGATCCGATGCAACTGAGAGTTTACAAGGAACCTACAATAAACTTCAATTGCACGGATTATACGAATATAATTGACATGAATAATAATTCAATCATATTCGAACCACCATTTACTGTAAGCATTTTTTTTTTTTTTAAATCGAGCGAACCCATCGCCGCCACTCTTACCCGCCCCTACCGACCTCTCCTACCACGTCCCAATAACGTGAGGACAGCGTACACATTATAGACCGGTCTATAACGGGAGAGCAAGGATCATAAGTTCACACGTTGCAACCAACTACAGAAATTCTTCACCAGTTGGTATTACACTAACATAAATAAGTATAAAAGCACATCACGAGATATTAACATAAGATACTTCAATATATAATAATTACGAGCAAAACGAAAACAAGGTTGGAAATCAGACAGACAGACAGATAGTACGGATAAAGTAAATTTAAATATGTAAAGGAATATATAGCACTAATGCAATCTGTTCAAATGACAAATTATCCTAGACTTTGTAGTTTCCCAACTACCAGTGAAATCAATAAACTGATATAGCTCATTAAAGTCACGACACATTCTCCTAACTGGATCAAAGGACGCATAATTCGAACGCTGAAACTCGACGTGAATGAGTTTATAGTACCTCATGGGTCTCAATGGGACATTTATGAAAATCTTAGATAACAGAAGTTCAGAACATATACACCCATCAATTATCTTCAAAACTGTAATAGAGTTTATCATGGTATGTCTACTACTAAGAGTCGGCAATCTGATCAATGCTAGTCTACTGCTATACGAAGGAAGATTATGGTTCGGGTTCCTTATGAATATATTCAACAATATCTAGAAGACAACGATCCACCACTGCCTGATCCAAAAATGTACAAGGAATGGAAAGACACGTCAATTGCTCGCTAGAGTATCCTAACGAGTTGTGGAACAGAATCGAGAAGGAGTTATGGCGGTGACATTAGAACGGTGTGAAAAATTCCCTAGACTTGAAAGCAAGAAAGACTTACAAAACTAACTCCGTCTCTATGATTTTCTGTTCATTTTATTACTGAATTCAATAAAATTTTTTTCGTTTACATTTTATATGCTTTTTAAAGAAAAACAATAAAGTAACATGAGGGAAAAATATGTTTCTTCATTCTTTGTCTTAAATTTATTGAAATCCATGTAGGTCGTGAATAACAATTTTTGCAAAGAGGAAAATTGGCATAGTCGAATAGAGCATAAAAAAGTATGAACTCCCATTATTTATTTATTTTTCGAAATTGCAAAAAAGTTTCCGCACCAAGTGCCATTACTTTTTTTCAGATCATATAGCCATTCAAGGTTTTCCAACAAAGGTTACGTCATCCCATCAGATGTTTTTGACGTTTTGCTTTGTTGTTTTATTTCTTCACAAATCTATCAAAGTGATTTCAATTACAGGGTTGCAAATCGTTGCAATACATACATTTTTTTACTTGAAATCTTAACTGTATTAACTAATAGTAGGCAGATATAGAGGTGGCGGCCCAGTTCTTTGTGACATTTGTCACGAACAACGTCATCTAACCTTGTATATAAACCATGTACCCATTTACTTTATCATTCAATTTAGAAATCTGAATAAATATCATTTGTGTAAAAATGTTTAAAAACAAGTGATATAAGTGTGCAAAATAATTGTATTACCTGGGAAAAAAATTTTGTTAACAACAAACAATGTATACAAAATATGGAGAATCCATTGTTCGAACTATGTAAAAAGTCAAAAGAAAAGTTTGTTATTGGCAGATTTAAAAGAAATAAACTAAAAAATATAAAAATTATCGTCTCTGAACTTTCAGTTTTGTGGGATAAACTCAAAAAAAGATCTATTGAAAGAAGTGTAAAAAGATTAATAACATCATACCAAAACTTTTTAAAACGTCCTTATAAATATAATTTTAATAATATGTTTGATATCACTTCAAACACGGGAGAACTACATCAGACGAATTGGATCATTTCCCGATTTCAATGTTAGATACCGATTACGCGCTGTTGGATGATGTCTACAAACTTCCAACCAAAATTGACAATGATCAGTAGTCGTCAGATGATGATATTGCCTACAAACCACCTGCCAGACTAATACCGAAACAGAAGCCTATAAAACCAGCTGTAAACTTAGTTATGAATGCAAATGTTGACACTAGAAAGGCAGCATAAATATGTAAAGATTTGTCTGAATCTGGAGTAGACATATTGTCGCCATCCCAACCTGGAATATATAAATCTTTCATTAAAAATGCAGAGAAAAAGAAACAACTGCTCAAAACCACTCTCAAAGATGAAAACTGGTGCTTGCATTTTGACGGGGAACAAATACGAAAGAAAGAATATTAGGTCATAGTACTGAAAAATGGTTCTAAGGAAGTAAAATTAGGTGTACTAATTCTGGAAGATGGAAAAGCGTCGACGATATTTCATGGAATAAAAGAAATGTTATGTGATTTCGACTTATTGAAATCAATTAAAATGATAATTTGCGATACAACTAGTGTAAATACTGGCAGACACCATGGTGTTGTTACACGACTGCAAAATCTTTTTAAATCCTTTTCATTACCCGCTTCACAGTATATTGGTTGTCAAAATCATGTGCTAGATTTGCTATTAAGACATGTCATGGATGAGCTATTGGAAGGAAAACCATCATCTCCCAATATTTCATACAATTTCATACGATGATCTAAAAAAAATTGTAAACAAAATAAAGAGTGTATTAAGGTTAAAAGCATTAAGTGATGAAATGACTTGCAATACTTATATAAATTAGTCAAAGCTTCTAAATACTTCCAAAAAAATAAATATTTTCCCTATATACAATTTAAAGCAATACCAGCACTCAGTAATGCCCGTTGTAATTCTAGAACTATTCTGGCACTTTTGTCTTTTATACTTATTCCGGAATATCGATTGCAATTATATAATATTTGTAAATTTATATGTGATGCTGGGAGCGACGTCCGGTTTTCTAATCATACTTTTAACAAAATAATTTCGCCACACTACACACCACACTTTACAAAAGCAAATGAATGTTTTCTCAGATATTGGGTCAAAAAACCATCAGCTATTCAGGACGTTCAGCGGAGCAACTTCTTCGCAGAGCGTGCAATTAAAATTATGCAAGACATTTTGCCATTTGGTAAATCATCACATACTTTAAAGTTAAAATTTAGTTCATATAACAATTGAAAACATTTGTATTTAAAATAAAAATATTACAAACAAAAATCTGATTTTTTTAGAAATCGCGTTTGGTGCGGAACATTTCTGACCCCAAATCACCTAAAAAGCTGATATTCATTACTTGTACAATATTTGCCACCACGTAGTGGTATGCCAAATTTTTTGGTAAAAGTTAGCTATATGCCTAATGGCACATGCTCCTTTTCACCATCCTTACAATTTTGAAAATGTAACCCAATTATATTAAAATTTTCCAAATGTGAAATTGCATCCTGTTTTTGCTTCAATTGCATTGCGGAAATGAAGACATTAACCCATTTTCTACCACAACCCGATTCCGTTGCGATAACTCTACGAAGTTTGGTATGGAGGGTATTAAGATATGTCTGATCAATAATCCGAAGGAATTAGGTGTCTAGGTTTTTCAGATTCTGAAATACAGAGTGTTGCGAAAACGCATCAATGGTCGATTAAGGGTATAATTGTATATTATCATAAAAACAATAAAATCTGTTTGTTTGGTGTTTTAAATTATTTTTTGTTATTTGTTTGGTGTTTCAATTTTTTTTATAGTTTTTATTTGTTATTTAATATACAGATAAAATTTTTTTATTGAATATTTTATTATTTTAAGCTGTGGTACTCATCGAAACAATTGGGATGTAAGGACACGTTGCATTTGTTGCACTGGTATACTGTTTGTGAGTGACATTTTGCACATCTTTTCCGGGTTGTATTTGGTGATTTCCATACAATATGATTTGGAACACTGAGTCTGGGCATTTTCTTTTGTGTCTCCCCGGAGTAGTCTTTATCAGATGGTGCATAATCTTTCTTTTCCTCGAACAACAATAAGCCCCTGGCAATTTCACTTCTGAAGTCCAGCTGGCTCATAGCCTTTGCAGTTAGACAGTGAATCTTCCAAGCGTTGACAACTGTCGAATTGATGCAATTAATCCATATTGGCCACCACCATTTTTTACCTCGGATTGAGATGCGGTAATTAGCGACTCCATTATCATGCAAGTCGACACCACCCATATGCTGGTTGTACTTGGTGATCAAATTGGGCTGCGGAATCGAAATTTTTTTTTTCCTTGGATGAATATCGAGAAACTCTAGATTCCGGCTGTGCACCAACAAAATTTGAAATAATGGTCACCTCATTATTGTCATGCCAGCGAGCAACAAACAGTTTGTTGTTAGTGTCAAAAACGTAGTCATAGTCGTGTTTCTGCAGTTTGGACGCCTTTTTATTTTTAGAGCCTTTGGCTGCCGCCAAAAAAGTATCCGCGCCTTTCAATCTGTTCGATCTTACTATCCCAATCGCCCGAAATTTCTTTTCGTTTAGCAAACAGAATAAATAATAGGACGAAAAGAAGTTATCAAAATGAATAGCATGATGGTCTGGCTCAGGAACATATTGCAACAGTTGCAGGACAACAGAAGCTCCAAGTCCGACTTGTTTGTTGTAGGGTGTTGCTATACCAGCATAGGGAATAGCATTGAATAAGTAACCGGTATCGGAACACATGCAACACAACTTGAAACCAAATAGTATAGGTTTACCTCTGATGAACATCTTGCAGCTATGCCTTCCAAAGTAGGGTACCATTTGCTCGTCAATTGATAAGTTAGTACTGAATATTCCAAACTGTTTATATTTTACATTTAGCAAAGAAATCAAGGGCCGGACTTTTGCAAAACGATCATCGGTATCAATACTGGTATTGTCCGCCAAATGTAAATTTTGCTTGATGGTTGTGAATTTGTTGCGTGACATAGCTTTCTGAACTATAGGAAGTCCCAAATCCTGTCTAGATGACCAGTACAGTCCCACCTGAGGAATTGTGTGATATCCTGATAGAATTAGTATCCCAATGAATCGAAAAATGTCTTGCTTTGTCAAATTTTTTCTGCACTCTCAGCACTCTCTTCACTCTTTTTCTCTTTAGATGACTGCGAACTCTAATTGTTTTGCTACCGTTCATACAATGTGGCTATGTAACGTGCATAGTTGTTGGAATGTTTTTTGTAAATAACACTGTGTGTAATTTTTTAAGTCATGGCAAAATAACCATATACGGACACCACTACGTGATAAGAGACTAAAAAAAAAGACCCGTGTTTCCCAATTTTTCCCAAAGTCATGCACTTTTTTTTTTATGGGCCGCCAAAGATTTGGGGCCTCGGTATCATTTTCGTAAAAATGTGATAATTTTCTCAGGCTCATATCTTGCAAACCGTTCAGAATTTCAAAGTTGTAGTTTATATGTTCTTGAAATTTGTTTATTGAGATCTTAGGTAAATTTTTGTAGTTGATTGTTTCCTTGAATTTTAAACGGTTTGCTACCTATGGACCTGAACACGGGAAAAAAGGTAAAAAAAATCGAATTTTTTTAAGTTTTTTGCGATTTTGATCTGGAAGGTGAAGTTTTTTTGATTTTATATGTTCGCAATTTTTGTTCTTTATGACAAGAGCTGCAACTTTGCCTCAGAGAGTAAATTCTGAACAGTTTGCAAGATATGAGCCTGAGAAAATGATCACATTTTTACGAAAATGATACCGAGGCCCCAAATCTTTGGCGGCCCATAAAAAAAAGTGCATGACTTTGGGAAAAATTGGGAGACACGGGTCTTTTTTTTTTAGTTTTTTATCACGTAGTGGTGTCCGTATATGGTTATTTTTTTTCGTGTTGCACTGTGTAAGTAACACTTAATTGACCATTGATGCGTTTTCGCATCAACAGTTTTCACTTGCTCGTTGTTCGTGTAGTAAATCACCTAAATCGTTCGGTAAGACAACTGTCTTTGTTTACGATCTTTCGACTAGGCATTTCAAAATATTTCACTTTTTTTTTTTGTAATTCTTCTTTCAATAGCCGCTTTTAAAAACTGCTATTTTTAGACTATTTTTGCAGCTGTCGTGCCAATCTCGAAAAATTGGGCAAAATTTTTTTGTTTGTTTTATTTTCAAGGCCAATCGTCTAAACAAGGTGAATATAGATAATAAATTTGAATTAATTGACTAAGTATGTAATTGGACTATGGGTAAACTGAGTGATGCGAAAACGCAACGGTGGTAGAAAATGGGTTAATTGATTTTTCTGAAATTTTGTGTTTGTATTCTACTGGACCCATAGAACGTTTTTCTGATAACAAAATATTTCATGTCTAACACTAAGATCCTCTAAGCTGGAATGTTTTTAAAAAAGATATTTTTTTAGTTTTTCAAAGAAATTTGTACTTTAGCTAAAGACAATGTATACAACATTAGAGTTTTTCATGGCGCGTCCAACGGTATGTAAAACATCCTTTTTCAGGGATATCCTGCAAAAAAACGCTTTCGTACGGAGATTTTTCTAAATGTCAGATTGTAGTAATCTAAGTATTCATCCAGAGCATCTAGGAAAATGTATTAAAAAAAAAAATTATATCTATTCAACAATGATCTCCATTTTTAAAGAAAAGATTTGATAACCATTTTGCCCTGTTTAGAACGTAATGTACCCACCGTATTAAATTTGTGTTTGATAAAACACGAACTAGTGCAAGTAGCTTAATGTGTAGTGGTGGCAAAATGATTTGAGATGGTGGCACCAATGGTAGATAATCTATACTTTCTACTTGCTTTGTAGCATGTGCGCTGCTTCCACTTAAATTCAGTGTAAAGCACATTTCTTTTGCGACCTTCCCATGTACACAAAAAAACACTGGTGGGTTGGATTGTTACGCCAAAATTTAACAATTTATATATTTTTATATACTATTTTTTTAATTGTACATTATAAAATTTTAAATAAGATGCAATTACACAGTGCACCAGCCAATCTGGGGTGTGAGAAATTCCTAGTCACGTTGATGGTACTAGGTTAGTTTAGTAAAACCGGCAAAGGGTTTGGCGTTCTCAGGCCTAACTTTTTTTATGACCTTTTATATTTTTTCTTATCTTGATGTTTGTTCGCTTAGTTTTATATTTTTGACAAAACTCTGTATTGACATAACTCGAGAACGGCTCCTTCCATTTTGCTGAAACAAATTGAGAAAAATTAAGAATAACATTTCCTTTATTCATATACTGTTTCTCTATATAATCAACAGTTTTGCAGTTATTAATAAATGTACACAGAAAAAAGCGAATGCTCAAATCAATTACGATATTTGTCAATTCAATTATTTTTATACTTGGATTTCCGCCAATGACGATTTTTGTAAATTCAATTACTCGAATTGTAAGATCGTAATTGAAAAGATTTCAATTAAAGCAAATATTTATTTGAGCACAGATTTAATCAAAATTTCTTAATATTGTTGACAGAGGCGGATTTTGGTTGGATGTGGCCCAGGGCGCAGAATAAATATTGGGCCCCTGAAAAATAATCAAAAAATAACCACATTTTTGTTGAAATAATCCAAAATTTTATAAAACTTTAAAACGTACTTTAATTACTTTAAGTACTAATTAAAATACAGAAAATTTTTTCTATCTTTTTGGCTTGCAAACTTGTAAATTATATCATTAATATCAATAATTTTAAGTAAATCACTACCTATATGCAATACAGCAATAGTATTGAGTCTTTCTTTCTGTCATGGAATTTCTTAAATAATTCTTTACTCTTTTAAGACAAGAAATGATCCTTCTCCAGAATCGTTTCCACATTTGGAAAAGTTTCTTTCATATCTTTGGCTTTTTTATCTAAACTCCTAGCTGAGCCGGCAGACTTCGCCCTGCCGACAAAATTAGTCAATGATGTCATAGCCACTAATGAATTCACACATTTTATATTTGGGAAAACCAAACCATCACAAAAGTGTGCGTAGATTTGGTTGGTAGGCATTTTTCGATGTTTTGTAGTTCTACCTTATCAATATATCTTGGATGGACAATTGACGCGTTGCAGTTTGCTGAGCTTTTAGTTTTTATTTGAATGCAAGGCGAGACAGACGTGTACGTAAACAGTGATAAAATAAACAAAAATTGCAACTTTTTTTAGAACAAACTTTATGGGAAGACCAAAATCATAACTAAAAGTCTTAATGTAAAAGTAATGATTCGCGCAACTGTATTCGTGCAAGTATGACTTTAAAAAACCATCATACTGGAAGATCTTTAACTTCGTTATGTCCTGTACATTTAATTTCACGGAATTTTATTGTGGATACAAATCTTCGTAAAATGTTTCTCCAAAACCTTTCGTTTTGCATTACAATTTTCGCATTTTGTGCATTGACGCAATTTGAAACCATGGAGCGCTTGTAGAGCGTCCACATTGAGGCGACATGTTGCTTTGATTTTTTATGGTCGGACAAAGTAGCTCCAATATTTTTCCAATTTTGAAACCCAGTTGTCAACTTGGATTTTGAGCCCAAAAATAATTTTCATGGATAGCATTATATAGATTTGGATGTTTCGGAAAAAATTATCCACGTTATTTCTTCACATTCTCCACTCAACGATTTCCTATAAAAATGCAATCACCGTGTTTATATATCGATTTAATTTGACTAATATGGCCAATATTTATTAGTTTATTACAAATGAGAAATTCAACCATTTGTATTCTTAATACATTAGGCCAGAGAAAATGTATTTTAATTTTATTTGGTTGGTTGGTTGGCAAGGCTACAAGACAGCACGCTGTCTAGCACACTTAGGCTATATAAGCCCATTGTGATACCTGCAGTTTCCTCCATAGCAACTATCGACTAGTCGTCCAGCCAATTTGCCCTTTCAATAAATTTGTCTATAAGACCTACAGGAATATCCTATAGGGCTACTGTGCTAACTAGATGTGTTCCGAATATCCTACTTCTACTTCAGAGCAGGGCAATCCAAGAGAAGGTGTTTCGTCGTTACCTCGTACTCTTCCATGCAGCATCTACAGAGAGTGGAGTTTCTATGTCCCAATCAGAGGGCGTGTTTTCCTACAAGACAATGTCCCGTAAGTGTTCCTATCATTGTGGATAACCTGCCTCTCGGCAAGTTAAGTAGTTGCCTAGTCATCTTCCTGTCCACCTGTGGCCAGAGGACCCTGGCTTGTTTGCAAGCTGAACATATTGTGGCCCACTGCCTGATCTGCAAACGGCAGGTAGAGACTGGCATACTAACACCTTCTTTTGCCGGAAGAACCTGTGCCGTAGTTCCCTGTCTAGCTAACGCATCCGCAACGCAATTGCCTGGAATGTCGCTGTGTCACGGTACTCAGATGAGCCTGATGTCAAAATACTCTGCCATCACCCTAAGTGATGAGTGGCATTCTTTCGCCGTGAGGGACGTAGCAAACATGGCTTCCAGGGATTTGATGGCAGCCTGGCTGTCTGTTGAGATACATATTCTCCGGAAGGTTGTGACACTACTTTTCGGTAGTTCAGCAACCTCCAGTTTGGGGGTAATTTTTCGCCTGAAATACACTACAGTGATCAGGCAGCTTGACGGAGATATTTATATTTAGGTCCGTTGAATGGACCCCATAGCCCACTTGCTCGTCCAACTTTGATCCATCCGTGAAAAATCTGATGCTACTGGTATCCCCTTTCAGTGACTTTTCCCAGGTATTCCTGTTCGGAATAGAAGTCCTTAGATTTGTCGCTGGTAGAAGGTAGAGTATACAGTAGTCCGTGTTTACGGGAATAGAGTTGATCCGGTGTAGTAATTCAGTGTGTCCTTAATGTCCCGATATCAAAACGCCACAATCTCTGATTCTCACCAGGGATGTAACGGCTGCCTATTCGGCCATGATATCAGGAGTAAAGATGTTCAGTATAGCGCTAAGTGCAGTACCTGACGTCGTGCCCATTGCCCCATTAACGCTAATCAGTGCTGATCTTTGAATTTTCATCAAGGAATTCAGAATATATTTCTTTTGGAGGGACCTCCACCAAACTACGATACCATAGAGAAGTATTGTTTTGACTATTGCCCGTATAAATCCACATTAATTTTATTTCCAATGAAATATTTTGCGACTTACTATCGATATTTTCCATCGGCATATCTTGCCTGCCTTTGTCTACAGATATTTCATGTATGCCTTCTTCTATACCAAGAGTTTCAGCAAACTCATTTTGTCGGCTGGTGGAAGCTGTAAGTGCATCTGTTTTTTTGTGCCCACAGAATTACCTAGAGTGATCATAAATTTATCTAATGCTCCCTTCTATTGGTTGATAACTTCTTCATATTGTTTTTT
Source organism: Phaonia tiefii (assembly GCA_963931995.1). NCBI lineage: Eukaryota > Metazoa > Arthropoda > Insecta > Diptera > Muscidae > Phaonia > Phaonia tiefii. The sequence continues at coordinate 264,877,807 of OZ008367.1, forward strand.
AACTTTTCTTTTTTCAGCGTCTGATAAATGGCGTATCATTGTTCATATTATGTTTCAAAAACAAGGATTGCAGATAAATAAATAAGTTTTTAAACATTGCCTTCTGAAACATGTTATTTAAAATTCACGAGAATGATTTGTAACAATATTTTTATCATGCAGTTTTAATTGTTAAACTCGTGGTACAGTTTGTAAATAATTCACCGTGAGGAAAGTTGCAATACAATTGGGAGGACAATTTTTAATTGATTTAAAGTCTTAAAAACAAATTTATTTCGAATGCCACCTGATACTAATTATTTGTAGTGACATAAATATAAGTATATAATTTTATAATTCAAAATTAATAAAGATAAACATCGCTACAACAGGTGGACTATAGATTGGCTTCACAAAAATAGTGGGCGTTCAAAGTTCATGAAAATGAAATTTTCTATAAATAAGTTCCATTTTAGTTTTCTGGACCATTATAGGTAATTTTTTTTGCAGCATTTGATAAAGATTGGTCCTTGTTTTAATATATAATGGATATTTTGGTAGAAAAATAAACACTTTAATTTTTATATGTAGAAGAAAAACTTGATTTCTGCACCCTTTTTGTATGACTTAGCTTATTATAGGAAGATTGATAAAGTCACGGGGCCCCCAAAACTGCGGGGCCCCGGGCGCGCGCCCGGTGCGCCCCCCCTTAAATCCGCCTCTGATTGTTGATTAAATTAGTAATTGAGTCAAGCATGACTTTAATCAATTTTTTATGGAAAATTTCAATTACGCGTGTAATCAAGTTGAGTGAGTGCTTAATCAAAATTACATAATGTTTTGATTACGCGCGTTATCAAGTTGAGTGAGCGTTTAATCGAAATTATATAATGTTTTGATTACTAGCGTACTCAACTTGAGTATTCTGGTAATCAAAAGTCGGTGTTCGCTTTCAATCGAAATCGGTAATTTTTAATGATTAACATTAACACCCAAAATAACAAAAACCAACATCTCATATTTTTTGACCATTTTATTTTTATAATTAATTTCAGTTTGATTGAATAATAATTTTTGCTTATGGTATGTCTTTTTTTCGTTTGAACATTTATTTGTAAATTCTCAAAGATGTGTTTTGATTTCGCAATAATTTTGTAGCACATGTGTTGTTGCTGTCATTGTGTTGACGAGTGCCGATTGCAATAACAAAACACCGTTTGTAACGGATTTTTGGTGATGCGCATCTTCCACTTGTTCTCCCTGACAACAACAAAAATTCGCCTTAAAAATCGAACAAAAAAACGACAAATAACGTATAAAGAATGTTGTAATTTCAAGTACACAAGTACTTGATTCCAGTGAAATTTTAATTGGTCTTCTTCGCTTTATAAAATGTAAAATTGTTGAACCAAGTATTCAAATGATTGAGTCAAATAATGAAATAATTGAATTTTATCTCTGTTTTCAAGCAAATCAGTAATTGAAATTAATTCGGGAATATTTTTTTCTGTGTATGAAGCACAAAAAATTATTTTTTGTCAATAACTTAAAACTTTTTTTTAATCATAAAAAATTCAAAACGAGAAAAAGTGTGTAGCCTTATTACTTTCACGTAAACTCACATAACCTATGATCAAAATGATATACAGATCATGAAGATCGATGGACGCATTTCCGTTTTATTCACAATTAAATGAAGGTATCTCATTTCGACAAGAATATTGATATTTGTTTCAATGAATATGGATAAACCTACTAAATGAATTTGGAAAATTCGATAGAGGATATGTTCAATCTCAGACATTGCTTCGTAGACTTGATCCCATATCGGACTGTCGAAGACCGCCTTATAATCGAGAAATAGATGATAGGTGTCGATTTGTTTTTCATGGGTCTTCTCCAGGATTTGGCGTAACGTGAAAATCTGGTCAGTTGTCTATTTTCCAGAGGTATGGTCCAATCAGGTCAGCGATAATTGATTTTAGTCTTTCGCATATTATACTTGATAGAACCTTATATGCTATGGATATAAAGCTTATTCCACGGTAGTTGGCAGAGAGACTCGGGTCACATTTTTTAAATATGGGACATAGTACAGTGAGACTCCAATCGCCGGGCATGCATTCATCCAACCAAATTTTGCTAATGAGCTGATGCATGCACCTTAACAGCTCATCGCCGCCTGCCTTAAACAGCTCCGACGGTAATTCATCGGCTCCTGCGGCTTTGTTGTTCTTAAGCCGGGCAATAGCTGTTCTGACCCCGTCTTGGATAGGAGGGGGCAATCGATTTTTACTTAACACAACAAGGTCAGCAGAAGAGTATATGGCGTCATTGCACATTTCTCGGCGGATCTCTAAATTAAATTCAAGCGAAAAAAATTTAATGAAACATGATATCTGTGCCGGAAAAGTTAAAACGTATCATAGAGTATTCGGTGAAACTTCCGGAGCGTAAAATAGTTATGATCCAAATAATGGACTTCGGTGGTTTAATGGTTAGTGTGCGCGGCTCTTGTACAAAAGACGACGACTGTCACCTCACATAGTGATGACTATAGAGTACTTTGCCATGAAAAAGTGTTTTAAAATACCGTTCGGTGTCGGTGTACAACTATAGTCCCAATCAGTGAGTCTACAACTAGAAGCGCACAGCTCACTTGTTGTGCGAACTTCTCTCCAATCCCTTTTTTATGCGGGAAGCCTTTTTTATTAATGGGAATTAATGGACCTTTCAGTTTCATGAAACCATATATTGAAATTTATAAGCAACAAATTCTTGAAACTCTATGTTTAATGTTGTCCTATAAAATTAAACACAAATAAGCATATCGGTTTAAACTTTATTTCCCTCCAACTACTAGCTGCAGGCAAAAAATTTTAAAGTCTGCAAGCAATAGTTGGTAACGACAAAATAGCAGTCGTTGTTAACATTCAACAAGTGCATTCTAGTTTCCCCTATCTCCGTGACAGTGAACAAAAAAGATTAGAAAATCAAACATACAGCCATGATTTGAACATTTACAAAACATTTTTAAAGTTAGTGAACATTACAACATAACTGATATTGAACTTGATTTAACATTGAACTCATACAATATCGCATACAATTTCTGCACAAAAATTGAAGAAGACTCACGAACAATTGAACTTGAATTTACAATGTACAATCAAACACCAAAATCTTCTGATATACAAGAAGAACTTACATCCTAACATTTTCGTCCTAATCAAACCGAGCAATTGTCTTTTAAATATATTGAAGTGAAATGTGCGAAACAGCGTCGGTTCAAAGGAAAACGAATTTTTGAAAAGGTGCAGTTTGGAAATGTCTTCTGCGCTTTTTTTACAGAAAAATTAACAAAAAAATTTCCTGAATTAAAATCTAAAAGTGGCATCTTACTGTTTAACAAAAGCCATAAACGTTACAATACAAAATTCACTTATTTAATTCAATTTGGGAAAATGTATACACACTCAGGACACTTATAAAGGTCAACAAATCAACGGAAGAGCAATGAGCATCAGCAAACCAAACAACTAATTCAGACACGGATATTTCACACTTCCCGATTGTGGCCATGTGATGACACTGATTATTTTTTTTGAGGATAAAATAAATGGTCAACCATTCGGGATCGTTTGTTAATTGTATATGGAGAAAACAAAGGATTGAGTATAGTACAAAATTATTTGACTTGACACAAAAAATGGGAGGTACTGGCGCACGAAATAAATAGCCACAGCCCTGTGACCCATAACATAACATGGACATGGCATGGGGAATTTCAGTAGGAAAATATGAAAATAAACGAAGGTAAATAAACGAACATCTCAAAATGTTTCTGTTAACTCGGGAGCGTCAATCCAGAACCTGCAGCACACAATGATAAGTTGCACACTGAAAGAAAAACGCTTCGTCGCCTGGATGAAACAAAATGAAAAAATGTTTTTATGTAGTTATAGTGAAAATTGTCGTATAGCTGACAATTTGGTAGTCGCTGCAACGAAAAATGTCGTACTTGACTTTGAAAATTTTTCATTTCGCTGCTGCATTAACTTACTTTACGTTCCTGCAAAAATTTTATTTAATTTGAAGTTTGTAGAAACATGAGTTCAAAATTAAAAACAAAAAATAAAGGCATAAGACTTAGACTACTGATATTTGGATTATCTCTTACTTTTTATGGTTTATATTCATTATTTATTTATTTTGGAGGTTCGTCAAAATTTTTAGTTGACGAAACAATTTCGTTATTGTAACGAAACTCATTTTTATGAAGGTATAGAGAGAGAAGTCGCCGAAAAAGTGAGCGAGCGGAAAATAAAGGCTAGGAAGAGAAAATGGTGAGCGTGAGTGGTGGATCACCTACTCATCTTAAATCAGTTCCATTGCAACAACTGAAAGTGGTAGACATCCGCCGGAATAATTTAAATACATTTTTTGAAACAGACTAATTACTTATAATTTGTAAAAATCTTTTATTGTGAAAACTAAATTGTGTAAATTTATGTGTTTGCTGTGTTCGTTTCTGTAACTTGAGAATCTCTAAATCTAATAGATAAATACACAAAATGCAAGGAGCAACACGACAGCAAAGAAAGTGACGCATAAATATCAAAAAACCATCCCGAAATATGTAACGGAACATTTATGTGTGTGTATGCGCGTGACGGTACAAATCGCAACAAAATGTTAGTGGCTTTGTGTTTTAACCATTATTCGGTGGCGCCTGTTTCGTTGTGTTGGTATTTGGATTCAGAAAAAAGAAGGACATACATACATTTGTGGGCGCAGTCGAAGTCAATGAAAACGAAGAAGTCAAAGAAACAAAGTGTTTCAAATACGACGTACATAAAAAATAACAATTCAACGTACAATCATATTAATCCAATCGAAATTTTAAAATTTTTTGTTAACATAAATAAAAGAGCCGTTGAAGAAATTGCATACAGATTGACAGAACCCTCAATGACAGAACCCTCAACACAACAATAATTGCATGATTTAAGAAAACAATGATGTGGTTCTGTATTAAAGGAGTAGAACATAGGGGAGAAGTGCTTATGTTCATGGTAGGTACAGACATAGATATGTATATATCTGATATTGAAATCTTAATAATAAATTCCTCATATTTGTTTTTAATTGCAGGACCTGCATGAATTAAATTCATTGCACCAATGAAACAAATTCATACCAACAATGAACAAATTCATTTCAGAAATGAAGCGAATACATTGCTGTAATGAAGTAAATTCATTGCAAGAACGATACATATTCATTGAAACAATGAAATAAATTCACTGCAGAATTGAAATAAAGTCGTTGCAATAATGAAGCAAATTCATTGCAGCAACAACCATATTTTCACAACAGTAACGAACAATTTGCAGTTGATCAACACATTTTCATTGCGGGAATGAAACTGTACGTTAGCTCACTTTCGATGACAAGAGTTGTTGGGGTGATAAACATTTTCATCCCTGTGACGATGCTTTTCCGTTCAGTGCATACAAACCCATAATATGCGGACAATCTAAATCTAATATACATTAGCTCAACAAAACTGCCCAGGACATTCTTAGAGGAATTCGAAAATACACATGGCCACTTCTGTAGGAGTAAAAAGCCAAAAAATTCTATGAATTTCACGCTTTGCGGAATATATATGTTATCATATAACCCCAAGCTTCGCAAACTACTAATGCCATTTGCTTTGGCGTTTAACTGTTCACTTTCATTTCACTTATGTCGGGCATCTGACAAAGTATACAAAATGGACAAAATTTCAAATCGGAACAAAAAGGCAAGAATGACTATACTTATACTATTCCAGTTTTTTTATACCCTCACCCATAGGATGGGTGTATCATTTAACACGAAAAAATTGTAACGCATAAAAGGAGGCATATTAGACCCTCAGTATCTTTGGACGAAATTCATTTTGGGGCTTTTTAAGACGATTGAGCGATGTTCGTCTGTCTGTCTGGCTGGCTGGCTAGCTGGTCAACACGATAACTGCCGCAAATCTGTATCGATCACAGCGAAATGTTGTCTGTGACTATTATTTGTCCATGGTTAGTCTGGGATTGAAAATGGCCGTTTTGGCCACGCCCTTTTGGCACCTCCCATAAAAATCGATAGTACAAAATCAAGTTTCTTCTAAAACTTGTTTCTGGTAGATGTGATTGGCTTCCACTCAAACATAGGTTGATAACCTGTAAATGGCTACTTAACTGGAGAAAATTGGCGAGGTCTCCACGCCCATTCTGGTACCTCCCATATAAAAGCTTGGGGGTCGTCCGGGTTGTCAATGCGATAAGTCGCGTGAAACACTTCCGATCGTATTGAAATTAGGTTATAGGCTTCATTTCATCAAACGCGAGTCACCAAGTATGACAAGGTTGATTTTGCCATGCCCATGTTGGTGCCTCCCATATATAAGTTGTTCGGCCGGCAGGTTGTTCGGCAAAATAACTCCTGCAAAACCGAACCAATCTTGATGAAATTTGGTACTAGACAAAATATAGTTAAACGCCACTCCTGTATGGAAATGAGTTATATTGCCACGCCCATTCTGGTTACTCGCATACAAAAGCTTGGTGGTCATCCGGGTTGTCAGTGAGAAAAGTCGCGTGAAACATTTCCGAACGTAATGAAATTAGGTTACAGGCTTCATGTCATCAAACGCGAATCACCGATTAAGACAAGGGTGATTTTGCCACGCCCTACCAAGATATGTTTTGCGGCGGTTCGGCAAGATAACTCCCGCAAATCCGAACCAGTCTTTATGAAGTTTGGTACTTGACAAAATTTAGTCAAATGCACACAAAAGTTGGGCGGCTGCCTGGTTGATCGACACGATAACTCTTGTAGAATTCAAGCGATCTTAACGAAATTCGGTTCTCGGTAATGTTTTTCTAAAAATTAAATATTAACTACTGTCCGCGCCCATTTTCGTACCTCTCATACAAAAGTTAGGCGGCTCGATATCTCCCGTATGCCACAACCGATCTTAATAAAATTTGATACTATTCAATATTTTGTGCAATACTGTGTACAATATAATTTCGCCATGCACATTTTTGTACCTCCCATATAAATATTGGGCGGACAATTGGCTGGTAGTCACGATAACTCCCCGTTATCACTTCGGATCGCATTAAATTGGGTATTGAATAATATTTAGCGTAATGCCACTCTGCTATTGAAGATTAACACATTTACCAATATTCATTAGAACTCTGTCGCAATGAATGACTTCGGCTGAGGGTATGTTTAAGTCGGTCCACCCGACTGAAATTTCTGTACTGGTTTTTATAGAATTAGCTTTGTGTAGTAGAGTAGGACTTAGACTTATGAAATAGTTCCAAACATAGTACATTTTTATTTGCTGTTGATTTTGTTGACTTTGAAATGTACCGCAAATTTCATGTAACGTTAAAGACTTTATTTTACAAAAAGTTTTGTCTGAAAAATCTAATAAATCAAATTAATCCAATTACCCAATTACTTTCGACACCTTTTGGCCCAGTTTCTAAATACATATGGATTTTTTGAAAAATTTTCAATTTTCCGCTATATTGTCATATATTCTGTGTAACATTAAAGACAAAAAGTACTGGTATATGGAAATATGTTCTTTATGAGCACTACAAAGTGAAATTTTTGGAAACCAGTGAAAAAAAAAATAAAAATATGATACTTCCAATTAATATTTTTTTAAGTTGTAAAATTTTTTAGTTTTTGTTATTCGTTTCTCAAAAATAAAATGTTGTTCGCTTCTCAAAATAGAATCGCTAGGTAAAATTCAGATTTAATTTTAGCCAACAATGAATTTTTTTATTTGTAAAACTCAAGGTGTACTGTAAGTGAAAAATTCAGTGGATTAGAGCTGGAAAATATTATTCAGTACCTATTTTAATTTTAAATATCTTGTAAATATCAGAACGAATCCGTTTCGAGTCCGTAAAAATTGAAAAAACTAGATCCGTCTCGAATCCACTTTATTTACAAAAAACGAATTCGCAACAAATTCGAGTTCCAGACGGATATGAAAAAAATTAATGTGAGTCCGATCACAGGGGAGATGTGTAAACATCTAGTAATGAAGTTGGAAGTACTTATGCTTTTAGTATATTTTTTTAATTAATCAATTTAAAGTATCAAAACTTTCAATATTGTAAATACATAGGAATTTGCTGGTTTTTGTTTGTTTTATTTAACTTATTTGGTTAGTAAATGGGAACACTGCAGTATATATGTACGGCATTAAAAATTACAGTAAGCAGTAAATTTACTGATTACTGAAAAAATTCAATGAACTGATAATGAAATTTAATTTGCATTACCAGTAAAATCATAGGGCCGTATTCATAATAATCAGTAATCGGGCATTACTGATTACTGAAAATTCAATGCACCTCATCGTAATCATGTAGGTACTTTATAAAAATTGCTGAAAAAAATTTTAGTAATCAGTAAAATCTTACTAGTTAAAGAATTATTTTTACTGAAATTGTAGTAGTACTGCAAAGTGCCCATCTATTGTAAATGCCTTAAGTACAAATAGTTAATATTGGCTTATGGTAACTAAAATACGATACATATTTAAATTTTTGACTCGATTGTATTTAAAAATCTATGGAAAACTGCATCTATAGTAGTGGAATTGTTAGTTGTGGGGGTTTGTGGAGAATTGCTCATATGCAAGTGAAAAACGTCAAATAAAAATTGTGATAAAGCTTGCGACTGTGGGTTTGCACAATTTGTATTAAAATCTCCACCCATAATAATTGGCATGAGAAGGAGATTGTTACCCAATTGTCGTGCACCAGTTTCAGTGTAAGGCAACAGTACGTAATGAAGATATGTTATATTCTTAATTTATATTGGAATCTAATAGAAATTTTATTAGAATTAACATTACCTCCATTCAGCTTTGATACACTTTGTGTTGTTTTATGTTCTGAGTTATAATTTTTTTGGTGTTTTGTAAAATATTTTATTATTTTGTATTTGTTGCGGTTGACAAGTTATTAATCAGCTGTTTACTGAAATGTAATGTTATTTTACAGCAATGGTTTTCGAAAATTAGTAGCTAATATTGCACACTAGATGGTGCTTATATGCAGCTGTTAAGTATGAATGACAATCTCAAAGATGAAGAAAACTTTTAGTTTTTAGTTTTCCTTATATTTGACAAGTTTAGTTTTTAGTTTTCCTTATTTTGCTTTGTTTTAGTAAATTTTTTATTAAAAGTGCAAAAAATCTTTTTAAAAGTTATTAAAATTAAATGTTTTTGTATTCATTTTATTTATTTGTTTTAATTTGCCTACGATAACATAATGTACGACAATTAGTGAAAATTAGTCGCTACTATTGCACACTAGATGGTGTTGAGTATATTGTATGCAGCGTATGAGTACACTACTACACTCATACATAGCTCACACCGATTTGATAACGCTTTACGATTGGTCAACGATTACATCGCACATCTTACTCTAAATTTGTGATTGTATTGTGCAAAAGATTTTTACCCCCAGCGTATAGATGTTTACACATCAAAAACCCGAAAAGCGGTACGAAAATAGATTCGTTGTATCCGCAAAATTTACAATGAAACAAATTTGTTTCGAATTCGTAACGGAGGCGTGCCATACGGTCTCTTCAATTGAAATTTTCGATTGTTAGCGATGAAAATTACTAACAAAATCAGCAGCACAATTAACGATTGATTCTCGAGCTCTGACATATTTTCGTCCATCGCAATTCCAACTGTCAATTCCATGAGCAACTTATAGATGTATGGAATAATTGGTTCTTTGGTGGGTATTAACCTGCAAGAAACAAATACTTTCGATTGAAATATTGCATTGAAATGTTTTATGCAATGCATTTACAGCTTCAATAAAATTTGCGTAATATTGACACATAAACATATCTATCGTAAGCCAAATCTTTGATCAACTTGACATTTGTTATCGATATCTATTGATATCGAAGAATGAAACCCTACACAGTTCTAAAGGCAAAAAAAAAAATCATAGTAATATTTATTATATTGTATTGAATTGTCATTAATTTTCTTGCAATAAAAAAACTCATACTGATGAAATTAAACTAAACTCTCTGTTCAGCTTTTTACTCCTAGTCAAAAATTGTGCATGATTTTCTTATAGTTGGAATCATATGTTTCTTATGCTTGAAAATTCCTTCACCAGTCACTAGGCACGTGTATTGTTTGATATTTTTCAATTTTTGGTGATGTGGATGATCGCAGTTATTAATTTCTTTTTGTTTCGCGTATTGCGGTATTTTAATAACATTCATCAAGTCATTTCGTTTCATTTTCATTCTAATCTTGTATAATTTTGACTGTCTTTTTCTTTGCCAGCGATTTGGGCAATGCGAGCGACACAGCTTTTTATGTCGAGTTATAGTGTAAGTTTTTTTCAGCGAAATTTGTCTTTAACATTACACAAGTTAGGCGGCGTCTACAGCGTGAAATTTAAAAACTCTCAATAAAATCCCCATGTATGTTCTATAAAGTGAGCTAAATCTTCTCGAAAATAAGTGGGTCGTTTGAATTTGTTAGTTTTTACAAAAAATTCTTTTTGTAAAATAAAGTCTTTAACATTATATGAAATTTGCGATACATTTCAATGCCATCAAAATCAACAAACAAACAAATTAATTGCACTATTTTTGGAATTTTTGCATACGTTTGCGCCCTTATCTATTACACAAAGCAAATCCCACTGAAAAAAACTGGAATAGTATAGTTATTGCTACCTTTTTGTTCCGATCTGAACTGTTGTACATATTGTCTAGTTTGTCAGATACCAGACACAAGTGAAATGAAAGTGCACAGTCAACCGAGACACTAAATGGCATTTGTGTTTCCCGATGCTTAGGGTTATATAATAAAGCTAGCCATACACATGGGATATGTGCGAGGGATATGTGTGTGTGCTCGACGTCATGTTGCCTGTGTGGGCTCTATGAAAAATGCCCCAAATGCAAAATGTCAAAAAAAAAATGCCCCAAATGAAGAATTCTCAAAAATAAATTACAAATTTCCCAAAAACACCAACATGAAAATTTCCCCAAAAATTCAAGTGAAAAATCCTCCCAATTTTGAAAATAAAATACCCCAAAAAAACTTTTAATGAAAAGAAGTCTAAAATATTAATTTTACATTTATATATTATTACAGTGAAAACACATAATAGCGGACACTCTCTTAAGCGGATACCTCCTATATGCGGACAATTTTTGTATAACTTTCCACCAAATTGAATTTTCAGAGCAAATTTCCCTCCCAAGAACGGACCCTCCCTTGAACGGACAATAATAAATTGTGCATTATTTGGTCAAAAAACCTCTGAAAAGAGGACAAAAATAATTCAACATAAAACAAAATGTTAACAATTGCACTTTTTTACAATAGAACACGATGCGCTATAAAAAGCCTACGTCTAAATACAGACTTTTCTCACTTAAAAATATGCATGTAGCAACTACATACTTACTCAGCTGATTATATTGTGAAGCAGTAAAAAAAAAAATATTGTTTTGATTAATTTTGTTGCAAAAATGTTTGACGCTTAAAGAAAAGATTGAAATTATAGAAACCTCACAAAAACATAAATTACCAATTCGAGCAATAGCATCAAAGTAAGTGCACAATAATTATAATAAAATGAAATTGCAATTTCATTAAATTTTTGTTCTAGGTTTGACATCGGCAAAACACAAGCAGCAAACATTTTAAAAAACAAAGAAAATTTGCTTCCCAATGGCAGTCTAGCAGTAATTCCAATCAAAAAATGTTTAGACTCCATTCGAACAACCTGAAACTTGACAAAATGTGTCTTGAATGGTTTTTGAAAGTTATCCCTCTATCTGGACCTGTTATTCAAGAGAAGGCAAAAGAATGCGCAATAAAATTGGGCATAACGAACTTTGTAGCATCGAATGGGTGGCTTCAAAAGTGGCGAAAGAGGCATAATATCAGTTTTAAATTCAGTTGCGGAGAAGCAGCAGCGGTGTCGGAAGAAGACGGTAACCAGTTCAACGAAAGATTGAAACTGATCCTTCGTGATTACGAACCAATAAATGTGTCCAATGCGGATGAAAGCAGTCTTTTTTTTCGAGCTCTACCAAACAAAACGCTCACTTTTGTAAATGTACCGGTGGTAAGCTTTCTAAAGAAAGGTTGACTGTGCTTTTTTGTGCGAATATGTTAGGAGAAAAGGAAGCCCCATTGGTTTTAGGAAAAGCCGCTCGACCAAGAGCGTTCAAAACTATTGCCGTATCTAATTTAATAGTCATTTGGAAATCAAATAAAAAGGCATGGATGAATAGAGAGATTATGACTGAATGGCTACTTCAATTGGACCATAAAATGGGGAAAGAAAAACGAAAAATATCTCTTTTTTTGGATAATGCAGCTTCTCATCCCCGAGATGTTGAACTCGGAAACATTAAAGTTATCTCGATATCTCCAAACACAACATCACTTTGCCGGCCCCTGGACCAAGGCATAATTCGTAGTTAGTGGGATATGATAACAGCTTTTGATGAAAATACAGATGTGGCAAAAAAAATCAATATCCTTGAATTAATATTTTTCATCTCATCTGCGTGGAATAAGGTAACCACCGAAACAATTCAAAACTGCTTCCGTAAGGCCGGATTCGATGAACTGCTTGACAGTAATGGCACCAACATTCTCGAATTTTGGCTTCTGGGAATGTGTTCTGTAATGCTTTCTGTAGGGATTATTAAAAATCTGTTATAAAGCTCACAGGTTCCATTTTAAATATATTATAATTATTCGTATGACATCAAAGATATATTATCCATTAATGTGTAAATAAATGGTAATATCTGGAAACAGAAAAGACTTCTAATAATAAATAAAATATAAAAGCCTAATTGTAGTAACAATTGTCCCATCCGCCCACCCACTCTTCGTCGTAAAAGAAATGTTTCGGATATTCTGTATTTTTGGTCAAAATATTTTCTTACAAATATTTTCTCGATTAAAAGCCTCCAATATTTCCACAGCTGATTTTGGAGATTTCACGAGTACTTTTTGAGTTAAATACTGTAGGCCTCTTGAAATGTTGTCGAAGCTAGTGTTTGAATCTTGAAGACTTGAAAAATATATAAAGGGTCCGCCATCTAACGTTTTTTTTTCAACTAGTGCTTATTTCGTGAATGGTAACACTTAGCTCATGTCTGATTTGACAGATAATTAGTTTTATCCTTCCGCTGAACGAATATGGTTGTGTATACGCTTGAACAACGCTGGGAAATATTGCGACATTACTTTGAAAATCATGGTAATGTTGCAGAATGTGTGCGAAAATTACGTACGGATTTTGCAAGAACCCGAGAATATTGCTGCTGTGGCAGAAAGTGTGCGTGAAGCGCCATCAACATCAATTCACCGTCGTTCTCAACAATTGAATTGGTTCAGGAGTTGAAGCCAATTGACCATCCAATGCCTTTTCGCTTCGCAAAGTGGGCCTGCGATCGACTTACAGAAGATGCCGATTTTGCCAAAAAAATCATATTTTCAGCATTTGGGGCACAGAAAACCCGCACGCATACATTGAAAAGCCTATGCACCCAAAACGAGTCACATAATTGGGCCATTTTTCTTCGAAAATGAGCAAGGAGTGGCCGTTACAGTCAATGGCGATCGTTATCGGGCCATATTGAACGAATTTTTGTTCACAAAAATTGAAGAGGAGGATATTGGCAACATTTGGTTTCAACAGGACGGCGCTACGTGCCACACAGCCGAAGCTACACTCGATGTTTTGCGCCCTGTTTTTGAAGATCGCATTATCAGCCGCAAATCTGATGTCGTTTGGCCACCTCGGAGCTGCGATTTGACACCGTTGGACTATTATTTGTAGGGTGCCCTCAAAGATAAGTGTTACGCCGACAAGCCAGAGACAATTGACGCTTTAAAGGACAATATTCGTGAAGCCATTGGTGAAATACAGCTGCACACAATCGATAAATTTGAGAAAATTTTCAGTAGTTTTTTTTTTATAGCAATTTCAAAAAAAAAGAGTTATTTGGCGGACCCTTTAGTTTTTTGCTTTTTCAATTTTATGGCCGCATTAAATTTTTCATAGTTAGCCTTTGATAAAATCTCATTTACATAAAAAGGCTCATTAGAATCTAAGTTCAACATGTTCAATCTTAGTAAATCTCTGCTATTGCGGCGAAATGTAGCAACTGATTTTAAAATGTAGTTTTTCTCATAAGGACACGAAAGTTTTACGAGAATAGTCGGGGCTGGTGAATTATTATTTTTACTTTTCACACGGTAAATACAAGTTATTTTCGGCATCGGAACATTTAGCATTTGGCAAAAACAATTAAACATCTCACAAAGATTTTCATTCGAATAATATGGGATATGATTTATTCGAAGGTCACATGAAACGGCAGCGTTTTCATGTTGCAAAACTTTGGAGCGTAATTTTACAAGTTCAATTTCTAAGTCTTCAGACTTGGCAGCCCCATTCGGGTTGACATTATTGGTTTCCACTTTAGTAACCATCTCAACTACTTTTGTAATGTCTCTTTTTATCTCCAACAATTTTCCTTCTAATATTTCGTTTGTGATGGTTTCTAGTTTTGTTACGCGCTGGGTGATGTTGTTTATATCTAATTTCATATCGGTTATTCTCTTATCTATTTCACTTAAGAGACGTGTTTCACTTTCGATGAACAATTCTCTTAATTGGGTTTGCATTTTCTCTGCCTGTTTCTCTAATCGGATATCCACGGTTTGCAATAGGAGCAATGGAGAATCAGAAAGACGCGGTGTTTTCGACACGTTAGCCGCCAAAGAGTTTGAAAGATAATCTTCTCCTTCCCTTTTTCCCTTTGGCAAGATTAAATGAAGATTGTTGCGTTCTTGTCAGCCGTTGTAATGTAATTTTATCGCAATTTAAAACGAACCTTGTTTTATTATTGGGAATAAAACAACGCAAAAAGGACAAATAATGAAATTCGTAACATTGGTGTCAGAAGTGAAATTACGAATTGAGGACAACGATGAAGTTTGAAGAACTCAAAGTTGAACAACTAAAAAAGGAGTTGAGTAAGTTGGATCAACCGACAGCTGGTAATAAGGTAGAGCTGCAGAGGCGATTAATAGAAGAGTTTAAACGCCGAAACATCGCCACTGACACATATCAGTTCGAGTGCAAAGATAAAATGGAGGTTTGTGCAAAAGAAGCAATTGGTAATGTAGATGTTTCTACAATGTTTGCTGCCATGATGGCCAAATTGGACGAAAATTCTAGAATTGTGGACGAGAAACTGAGCGAAAATTCTGGAATAATTAACGACAAACTGGAAAAGAAATTAGGTGAAAATTCAAGAATAATGCAGGAGACATTTAACGCCACAAATAACAAACTTCAACAAATTTCGGAAGTTATGAACAACATGGAAATACATGTTAATGAAAAATTCGAAAACGTCGAACAGAAGTTCGAAGAAGTTGAACAGAAGATTGAGCAAGTCGTGAATAAGTTTGAGAAAGTCGAAAATGATGTAAGTGAATTGCAAAGAAAAATTAATGAACTTCAGTTACAAGAGGGGCCAGTGCGAGTAATTTCTGAAGGCTCTGGTAGATTGAAAGCTCCCAGTTTCGATGGCTCTACACCATTCGACATTTTTAAATTCCAATTCGAAATGGTCGCAATTAAGAACTTGTGGAACAGCAACGACAAAGTAGTAGAGCTAATTTTAGCACTGAAAGGCAGCGCAGCAAAAGTCCTTCAGAGCATTTCCGTCAGTGCTAGAAACAACTACGAGGATATACTGGCTGCGTTACAACGCAAGTATGGTGGCGATCACAAGAAGGATTTATATCGCATGGGATTAAGAGGCCGAGTGCAAAAGCATAATGAAACACTTTAGGACTTCGTAACCGAGGTGGAACGTTTGGTGATGATGGCATATTCTGGAGACCCCCAAACCCCCAAACGAAGGCAAATCAAATAATTTGAAAGGCGCCGAAGAGTTGAAAAGAAGTGATTCGGATGCTCACGAAAGCGCTATGGCAAGCAACAAAATTGAAAGGTGACAATCATGGCAAACCTGGGCATATTGCACGAAACTGCAGAGAGCCACGAAAACGGTCAAGATCTCCAGCGATAACGGCCGATACTGGACGAGTAGGAGCAGGATTCTAAGGCTGAGATAAAAGAGCAAATTATTGACGTCCGATCCCTGAGAAGTGAAGCGGATGACGAGTGGTTCACGGCACAGAGAAGTGATCCAGTATTGGCACAAATTATTGTGGCAAAGGAAGAGAATAGACAATTAACGCAGAATGAAATCACTTCAGAAAGCCCCGTTTTGAAATCATATTTGGCCCAGTGGAATAGCCTGAGATTGCTAGATGGCTGTCTATACCGTGTATGGGAAAGTGAAAGTGGTAAAACGGAGAAAAATCTAACTGTGGTACCTGCCTTGAAAGTGAAAGAGATAATTGCAGAATCTCATATTGGTCCGAGTGGCAGGCACCTCGGAAAAGGCAAAACTATGGAGAAACTAAGGGAAACTGGGTTGGTCGTCAAAAAGCTGTATGCGAGTGGATTGCAGGCTGCACTCAGTGCTTGACAACTAAAGGACCAACGCGGAGGAGTTGCGAACAGAGACATCAGGAGAGCCCAAGTGCTCCCTCGAGCGAATATTCATGAGTGTGGCTGGTCCATATCCAACAAGTAGCTCTGGGAACCAATATGCCCTAGTCGTTATGGACTACTTCAGCCCGAGGTGTACGCTATTCCGAATAAAGAAGCGAAAACAATAAGCAAAGCTATTGCGAACAACTGGATAAGTCGTTTTACTGCCCCTTTAGAACTGCATTCGGAGCAGGGTAGGAATTTTGAATCTGCCATCTTGAAAGAAATATGCGAGAGGAATGGAATTCGTGGTATGAGAACGACATCATTGTGCCCTCGGACTGACGGCACGGTAGAGAGATTTAATCCGGCTCTTGAAGAATATTTGAGCAAGGTCGTCAGTAAGGATAGAAAATTCTGGGACGAACGCATAACAAAATTCCTTCTAGCATACCGATCGGCCACCCAGGATACTACTGTCCGAACACCAGCTTGTGCCGTCTTCGGGACAGAGTTAAAGCTCCCTAGAAATTTGGAGTTTGGCAACTGTCTAACATCCGACAGTGGGGAGAATGATGGTATCCCAGGAGAGCTTAGCGAACTTCACGAGTTTGTTCGCAGCAGAATGAAGTTGGTCAGTAATAAGATGAAAGCCAGGTACGACCAAGCAGCAAAATCCAAAGGATTCTATGAGGGTCAGCTAGTTTTACTGTTCAACCCACAGCGCCAGCAAGGTTTACCTCCAAAACTTCAGACTCACTGGGAAAGCCCCTACAAGGTTGTGAAACGAATAAATGACGTGGTTTATAGAATCCAGAACAGCCAAACTCCAAGAGCTAAAATGAAAGTAGTGCATTTGGAAAGACTAGCCCTGTATGGAAAACGGGGTGTTGAGCCTGCTCGGGACGAACAGGCTTAAGTGGGGGGCAGTGTTACGAATAAGTAAAAGCTTTTGTTTGCTGTTAATGACTCTACTAACATTACGTAAATAACAGGCGGTTAGTGCTGCGCCCGAGAGTATGCATTGTAACAACGTACCAGCTCGCTTAACCAGTGGCATGAATTCACCTCAGTTAAGATAATTCTCCACCATTCGAGATGATTCTACAAAGATAAGCAACAACAACAAGGACTAGAAGATTCTTGAATTCGCTAGATATAACTTCATTTGAGTATGGTGAGTTGGTATAAATAGCGGAGGTCTTTGGAATGGAGAGTTCAGTTTGTGATTAACCGCCGTAAAGTAAGCAATGCGATTCGATAGTAAAATACAACACTTATTAAAGTGGTGTAAATAAAGTAAACTGTTGTACTATATAAGTAAAATAAAAGGGAGTTAAACCGTTGTAATTATCGTAATTTAAAACGAACCTTGTTTTATTATTGGGAATAAAACAACGCAAAAGGACGAATAGGGAAATTCGTAACAATATGGTAAACTTTGAGAGTTTATATTTACAACCTGAAAAATATCGGCTTCACTAACTAACATATTCTCCCAAACATATTCTGCAGGAACCATGCATATGTTTGGAACACACTTCAACCATTCATATGTTTGAAACTCCCAAACTCACTTATATTTACATGTGAACAGTACCATGTTTACTGGCACACATGTATGCCTTTACGTGCACATAAACATAACCATATGCGTGTTTCCCCCAAACCTGCACATTAGGTTTTCTCACTTTTCTTTGCGGCGAATTCTCTCGGTGTCTGATGTAGGGCATGAAAAAATATGAACAACTCTCTCTTTACATTTTTGATATTGCAAAAAAACCTTCCGCATTAAATGCAATTACTTTCACTCAAGCCACATATTTTCCGTTTTATTTTTGGCGTAGAATACGTCTTACCTTACGGTATAGGGTGTCATGTCAGATTGTTATTGTTGTAATCTTTATTTCATTGATTATGAGGAAACGGCGAGATAACTTTTTTTAAAAATTTTTTTGTAGTTAAACGAAGATGTTATCTTTCGTTTGATATACATTTCATATTGGTTGATATCTTCCTAATATTTAAATTTCTCAAATTAAAATTGTTTAAACACATACACTCAAACATATGTGTGGTGTTTGGTTGAGTGTTTGAGTTTGAACACAAACTATGCTGCTGTTTCAGTGTGGACACAAACCTTCGGCTGTTGTTTTGGTTGATGAAATATCGAAATTTCGTATACATATTTACTTATGTATTTAAGTGAAACAAAATGTTAAATGGGAATTTGAATTTAACATGGATATATAATTATAAAAAATATAAATCAAATTGATTTGCGTCTGTTATTTATCATTTATCCTTACTCTTTTAATTTAAAAACATATTTATCCTATTTTTCTTACCATAAGCTTATGTATATTATCAAAAGTAACTAGCAAATAAATAAATTCATTTGCTTATGTTATTTATCATTTATTGTTATATATGTTTTCTGTCTTATCGGATGGCGTATTCTACGTTAAACTTAATGGCCGTGTGTCTAACACAGCCTGCAGGGACAGTCCGTGGCCGAAGGCCTCGGACAACTGTCTGCTGTATTTTTTTTTTGTGATTTTTAAAATATGAAAAAAAAATGTTCCTTTTAAATATTTCTTGTGACGGGTCTTAGTTAAGAGGGGGACGCTGATTACGAACCTGTTGTTCCATCTCTAATTGGTCTTATAGTTTTCGAGATATGGCGATTTTAAAATTGGTTTGAGGAAAAGTTCAAATTTTTTGTGATTTTTAAAATGTAAGAAATTTTGTGCAGCCTTACATTTTTCAACGTGCGGTTCTTAGTTAGGTTTGGTACGCTGATCACGAACCTGTTGTTGACATAATAAATGAGAATTTAGTTTTCCAGATATAGTGATTTTAATTTATAGTTAGAGCAAAACGGGACATTAGGCAAATTTCATGCCATATGTCGGAAACTGAATGACCAATTATGGATCGAACAACAGATTCATAATAAGCGCACCAAAGTCACCTAAGAACAGCCCCATTAAAAGTTTAAATCGAAAAAGGCGCCGAAGATTTGAAAAGAAGTGATTCGGATTCTCACGAAAGCGCTATGGCAAGCAGCAAAATTGAAAGGTGACAATCATGGCAAACCTGGTCATATTGCACGAAACTGCAGAGAGCCACGAAAACGGTCAAGATCTCCAGCGATAACGGCCGATACTGGACGAGTAGGAGCAGGATTCTAAGGCTGAGATAAAAGAGCAAATTATTGACGTCCGATCCCTGAGAAGTGAAGCGGATGACGAGTGGTTTACGGCACAGAGAAGTGATCCAGTATTGGCAAAAATTATTGTGGCAAAGGAAGAGGATAGACAATTAACGCGGAATGAAATCACTTCAGAAAGCCCCGTTTTGAAATCATATTTGGCCCAGTGGAATAGCCCGAGATTGCTAGATGGCTGTCTATACCGTGTATGGGAAAGTGAAGGTGGTAAAACAGAGAAAAATCTAACTGTGGTACCTCCCTTGAAAGTGAAAGAGATAATTGCAGAATCTCATATTGGTCCGAGTGGTAGGCACCTCGGAAAAGGCAAAACTATGGAGAAACTAAGGGAAACTGGGTTGGTCGTCAAAAAGCTGTATGCGAGTGGATTGCAGGCTGCACTCAGTGCTTGACAACTGAAGGACCAACGCGGAGGAGTTGCGAACAGAAACATCAGGAGAGCCCAAGTGCTCCCTCGAGCGAATATGCCTGAGTGTGGCTGGTCCATATCCAACAAGTAGCTCTGGGAACCAATATGCCCTAGTCGTTATGGACTGCTTCAGAAAATGGCCCGAGGTGTACGCTATTCCGAATAAAGAAGCGAAAACAATAAGCAAAGCTATTGCGAACAACTGGATAAGTCGTTTTAAGTCGGCTCTTGAAGAATATTTGAGCAAGGTCGTCAGTAAGGATAGAAAATTCTGGGACGAACGCATAACAAAATTCCTTCTAGCATACCGATCGGCCACCCAGGATACTACTGTCCGAACACCAGCTTGTGCCGTCTTCGGGACAGAGTTAAAGCTCCCTAGAAATTTGGAGTTTGGCAACTGTCTAACATCCGACAGTGGGGAGAATGATGGTATCCCAGGAGAGCTTAGCGAACTTCACGAGTTTGTTCGCAGCAGAATGAAGTTGGTCAGTAATAAGATGAAAGCCAGGTACGACCAAGCAGCAAAATCCAAAGGATTCTATGAGGGTCAGCTAGTTTTACTGTTCAACCCACAGCGCCAGCAAGGTTTACCTCCAAACCTTGAGACTCACTGGGAAAGCCCTTACAAGGTTGTGAAACGAATAAATGGCGTGGTTTATAGAATCCAGAAAAGCCAAAGTCCAAGAGCTAAAATGAAAGTCGTGCATTTGGAAAGACTAGCCCTGTATGGAAAACGGGGTGTTGAGCCTGCTCGGGTCGAACAGGCTTAAGTGGGGGGCAGTGTTACGAATAAGTAAAAGCCTTTGTTTGCTGTTAATGACTCTACTAACATTATGTAAATAACAGGCGGTTAGTGCTGCGCCTGAAAGTATGCATTGTATCAATGAACTCACCTCAGTTAAGATAATTCTCCACCATTCGAGATGATTCTACAAAGATAAGCAACAACAACAAGGACTAGAAGATTCTTGAATTCGCTAGATATAACTTCATTTGAGTATTGTGAGTTGGTATAAATAGCGGAGGTCTTTGGAATGGAGAGTTCAGTTTGTGATTAACCGCCCTAAAGTAAGCAACGCGATTCGATAGTAAAATACAAGACTTATTAAAGTGGTGTAAATAAAGTAAACTGTTTTACTATATAAGTAAAATAAAACGGAGTTAAATCGTTGTAATTATCGTAATTTAAAACGAACCTTGTTTTATCATTGGGAATAAAACAACGCAAAAGGACGAATAGGGAAATTCGTAACAATATGGTAAACTTTGACAGTTTATATTTACAACCTGAAAAATATCGGCTTCACTAACATATTCTCCCAAATATATTCTGCAGGAACGATGCATATGTTTGGAACACACTTCAACCATTCATATGTTTGAAACTCCCAAACTCACTTGTATTTACATGTAAACAGTACCATGTTTACTGGCACACATGTATGCCATTACGTGCAAACATTTGCGTGTTTCCCCCTAACCTGCACATTAGGATTTGTCACTTTTCTTTGCGGCGAATTCTCTCGGTGTATGATGTAGGGCATGAAAAAATATGAACAACTCTCTCATTACATTTTTGATATTGCAAAAAAATCTTCCGCATCAAATGCAATTACTTTTACTCAAGCCAGATATTTTCCGTTGTATTTTTTTGTGATTTTTAAAATATGAAAAAAAATTTTCCTTTTAAATATTTCTTGTGACGGGTCTTAGTTAAGAGGGGTACGCTGATTACGAACCTGTTGTTCGATCTCTAATTGGTCATTTAGTTTTCGAGATATGGCGATTTTAAAATTGGTTTGAGGAAAAGTTCAAATTTTTTGTGATTTTTAAAATGTAAGAATTTTTTTGCCGCCTTAAATTTTTCAATGTGCGGTTCTTAGTTAGGTTTGGTACGCTGATCACGAATCTATTGTTGGCATAATAAATGAGCATTTAGTTTTCCAGAGATAGTGATTTTAATTTATAGTTAGAATAAAACGGGTCATTAGGCAAATTTCATGCCATATGTCGGAAACTGATTGACCAATTATGGATCGAACAACAGATTCATAATAAGCGCACCAAAGTCACCTAAGAACAGCCCCATTAAAAGTTTAAATCGAAAAAAAATTTCTTAAATTTTAAAAATCACAAAAAAAATGTAACTTTTGCTCAGACCAATTTTAAAATCGACATATCTCGAAAACTAACTGACTAATTCGTGATGCAATTACAGATTCGTAATTCGAGTACCAAACTTAACTAAGCAAAACCACACGAAATGTTTCAAAGGCAAAAAAAATTTGTCAAAATTTAAAAACCATAAAACAATAAAACTGAAAAAATATGGTTTGTGTAAAAGTAATTGCATTTGGTGCGGAAGGTTTTTTTGCAATATCACAAAAGTAAAAACCCTGTTCTTCATATTTTTGTATGCCTTTTATCATATTGCGAATGCATTGTGATTTTCGAAAAAAGTGACTAACCCTATTACACATACTTACGTGGAAATTTATGGGTATTTCCCCCCAAACATAATAATATTTAGAAACGAATTATTCTTCAATTTCAATATATATGTATGATATATTATTCGTTTGCTTCTCCTTTCTTTGTTGTTTCTCAAGTTCTTGTTTTGAGAAGGTTTCAACTATGCGTTGGTGCACAAACAATATATTTACTTATATACACACATCTAGTTCATTATACGTATTTCCGCCGTTCTGATTTTCTCAGGAAAGACTCGGACAGACAAAGGGCTTCACATTGTTGCCGCTCGTTTCTCACTTTAGTAGCTCACGTTCATATACTATACGGAACACACATAAAACCTAAAGCAACGTCACAAAACATTTCACTGTTCGAGCCTTCGTTTATTCCTTTTTCACTGATCAAGCGCTTTTAATATCCTCTGCCCGATGAACCATTGACGACTGAATACATGAAACTAAAACGCAATACATCAGCCAATTTCGTTTTCCCTCTTTTTTTCTCTTGCTCGCGAGAGAGTATAAACTGCAACAAACATATCTGTTATTGTATCACAAACACAGATATATTTGGGTCGAAACACATATATTATAAAATATTAATCATTGTGTCTTAAATATATAATATTGAATAGCGAAAACAATGTGTTTGGGCACAAGTATACTATATTTGCGACAAGCTCCAAACACATTTTATATTTGCATCCAAACAACATAAAAAAACAGATTTTCAGCGTGTACATATGTACATAGTGCGTTAGATCTCATGTAGAGAATAATTTGAGGCTCAAATTTAAATGTAAATTGTCGTTATATTATTGTTTTTGACAGATTTAATAAATAATTTCTTCCCTGAAGGTGTTGAAATAAAGCCTACGAAATGTCGGAATGGAAAAAATAAACTATTGTTTTTAATTAATTAAATAACTTTAAGAGTCCGATTAGAACAATTAATTAAAAAAGTAATAAACTTTATTAGTTTTTAAAGATGGATGCATTTTGAGATTGGGAAAAGTTTGTTAAATCAATAACTAATACAATCACCAAATCCGCTCTGAATTTTGGATAAACCATTGAAAATTATTTCGAGTAATACAGATGTTGACTATTTCTCCCCCGACGTCGTGAGTAATACAGAATAATTTCGAGTAATACAGATGTTGACTATTTCTCCCCCGACGTCGTGAAATTAAAAAAGTCAATCATTCAAATAATATTCAAAAGATTTGAACCATCTTTGGAATTTTAAAAAAAGGCATTGAAAATGCTGTTGATTGCTACATATTTTGGCCGTTTCCAGTATGTGAAAGTGTTTCGTTCTCCTCATATAATGATTTGTGATACAAGTTTTTGATAGGATCGGGCATCCAGGTCTCTTAACAGTAATATTTACTCTTTTTGTGATAATTCAGAAGCCATATTTCAAATAGTACACTTTGGCTCATTTAAGATAGCGTTGCGGAATGGTAAAATCGGCGAAAATCATACTCATACTACATCATACTATACGATACGTATAGTTAACTTACCGTTGAATAGGATATCAAAAATGTTCTTCAACATTTCATTATGCAAGTAGGAGCACTGTTGATTAGTGATATGGAAATTTAATATACTATGGATTTATATCCCAAGTATAGTCCATCTATTTTCCATTTATTGTAGTTCTGAAAGCGGAACCAGTGAACGAAACTTAAATAAGAAATTAACAAATGTTTGATTATGTAATAAAAAAAATTGTGTTCCATAACATCCTATGAAGGGATTTAGGAGAGCTTCTCACAATCAGTGAGATGAGGGTTTTCTAGTTTTCAAATTCACTGATGGGGACCTACAGTTTTGCATCAGTTCCGAACGGTATTTTGAGAAGCTTTTTCATTGCTAAGTACTCGATAGTGTCGCCCTCACTAAGCGAGGTGACCGTCGTCGAAAGAATGTAAGGTGGTCTGAGTAGGGATCGAACCCACGTTCTCATGTACAAGTAATAAATAAGAAGCAATAGCCAGCGGAAATACGTGTGAGCTCTTTAAAAAATAATTATTTGTGCTCATATGTGTTATACCTTAAGGCCTAAGTAGGAATTCCCATCTGCAGCACTTAGGCATGAATAGATGCATAAAAATATTCGATATTCTGTCATTAAAAGACTCATTTCATAAAACCATTAGATATCACATGTTCATAGTATCTTATTACTGTTATGCATTATTTTCCTCATCGTTTCATGTTTTTCTTCGGCTTTTTTAGAAAAAGTCACTCACACATGTGAAAATATTTTTGTTTCATCTTTTGATGAACTCCTAAAACATTTTTGCTGATTCTAATGTGCATATGTACTTCTGAATATTAGGGTGAACTTAGTTTTGTCTTTTTGGATAAGTTTCAGGTCACACAGTTAAATTTTATTTCTGTACCACAAAACGAATCTCTGCCAAACCTAAAGAACTCAGTGTCGCAAGTACAAAAAGTTAAGATAAGTAAAATAAGGGACACCGTGTTGTATTGTCTTCTTCATATTCGTCCGTTCTGTGTCATTATGCCTTACGTTGCATAATTTTTAATTAAAAATCAATTCAAGCAGAGACAATGTTCGTTCGTGAATTTTTAATCAATGCGTTTCCTATGACATTTTCTGGAAGGCGACTCACCCACCGGCTTTTCTAAAAACAGACGGAAAATGACTGAAAGATAGAAACGACGAACATATACTTATCCATACATATGTTACTCCTCCTGGTACGAACTTCTTGCCACTTGGCAGTTGCATCGACATACTTCCGGGGAATTATTAGTAAGACATGGAAATATTCTACATTCAGTATTGAGACAGGAAAAAATATAAACATTGATATTCATTTGATAGTAGGATTATAAGTTCTTGTAATTATGATGTTATGGAATTTTAATGAATTCCTTTGAGAACTACGTTGCACGATGTATTAGCTTTGCTATATTTAGAGGAGGTTACTGTGTTCATATCTCTATTTATTACTAGTTTGGTTTCGCTTGGAATAATCATTGCCTGCCACGACATTTTGTTCAATGATTAAAAAGATATAAACAAAATGATTAAATATGAACCTTAAAGGAGAAGAAAAGTACCTTATAGAAATGTTTTTTTTTTGGAGAAGGTAACTCCAACATACAAATGAATATCACATTGCAAAATTAAATTCTATCTCGAATGAGGTCAAAGAAAACGAAAGTATGCTATCAGTAGTCCAATATACGAATAGGGTTTGCAAAATGGATTTGTATGCTCTTCTAAGGTTGTCCTTTATTTGACGGTTTTCCCCATTATCACTGACAATTAAGAGTATTAATTAACCCATAGAAAATTAATTTGTCTCATTAAATCTGATAAGATCTCAAATGTTTTTCAAAATTGGTCAAAGCGATTACAAGATAATATTCTAAAATGAAAAACTTTAAAACTATCATCGATATCTGTGCCCAGAACTAGGTTATCTTCGGAATATATTATTGACTCTTTTTCTCATTCTTTTGCATTATCACTTTGATGTAAAGTCTTACTCCACCAATAAATGCCCGCAAGAGCTGCATTACTTCTATTTTAATCTGGCAGCCTAATTTCTGTGCAACTTGCCTAACTTGGACACTCTCTAAATCTGTAAGTGATGTGGATAAAACCAGGTGTATCCATGCCACAGCTGATCGACTTGATCGAACACAGAGTAGATAGGCGAGAGAGCGAGAAGCAACCAGAAGCAAACTATGCCGCAAACTAAGTTTATATAGTATTTGACTGATACTAAAAAAAGCTTAAATATGCCTTTTATTTTCTTTCCGTTTTATGTACAACCAAAGAGAAACGTACAACAGTAACTCAAACTCGATGAAATATCCTACTACCTCGGCGGCAGCAGTATAACTCTAAGGAACGGATGGAGAGGAGACTCTCATCTATTGCTCTATGATAAAAAGAAAATGATTTCCCATTACATCCTCTGAAGCTACACAGCTATTTTGAAGTCTGAACCCTTTGTGGCACATTCTGAGTTAAAATTATTGGTGTTGATTTCGTAGAATATAGTTTGGTTTAAATTCTACAAAGCTTGAATATACAATCGGACGAATCGGTGGAATTTAGAATCATACCGAAATTATATACATACATAAAGAGCGTCTGAGTAAGATTGCACTATTTAAATTTAGTGTATTTTTTTTTGGAAGTAGCAGCTCTGAAATTTGGCAGCTATCACATACATTTATTCCGATTATTAAAAATGGAGCGCCTTACGAAAGAACAACGCGTTATAATTGTGAAAACTTATTACAAAAATTTGGAAAGTTATGCTGAAACCGCTCGCGAACTTTGAAGAATTTTCAGTCGAGAAAGATTTACCTAATGTGTCGACCATTCGAAGAGTGGTCGAAAAATTTTAAGAAAATGGGTCGGTTATGGACAGTAAGACTGTTGTGCGTTAACGTACCGGTCGGTCTCTTGCAATCATTGCTGCCGTAAAGGAGAGTGTCGCCGAAAATCCGAAAACATCAATTCGGCATCGTTCTCAACAACTTCACACTTCACGAAGCACTACCCAGTGTATTTTGAAATTTTTTCAGATTATTCGGAAGAGTTTTAAAGTTAGCGCAAGTCCAATTTCCCCAAAAATCGGGTATTCCGGAGATTTCTTTTAATATTACTTAAAACTCGGCGAATAACCACGATTTTCTTTGTTTATAAATCAAATTTTGTAAAGCAAAATGTCGAAACTTTTATTTAGTTTTGGCAATGATTTTGCTCAATGGTACCTTATTGTATTAACTTGTTTCGAAAATTTTGGATAAATTTTGTGAAAAACGCTTTATAACTTTTAAAGTTTCTATACAAATAAAAAAATCTAATAATGCACTTTAAAATACAAATAAATCCAAGCAATTTCGTGAAAAAATTTACAATTTGGAGTTACTGTTCCAAAGTTATTCCATTTTAATGCTTTTTACCCGTTATATGAAACCAATAATATTATAAACTGTGTGCGATTTTTGCATCGGATTTGCTTTAAACATTGCACTAATGAAAAAAATCTACATGCGCTAAGGAACGGCAAAGAATTACACACAGAAAAACGGTCCCAGCAATATATTGCAGGAACCATATATATGTTTGCAAGCATTATTTTCATGAATTGAAAATCTGGTGCGTGTAACGTGTATGTGGCTTTGTTAATTGAAAAGTGATGAAAAACGCTGACAAACAACAATGGAACAAAAAACCACCAGATCTTCAATTCCGAAAAGAAAGGAAAGCTTGCAAGAATGTATATATGTTTCCTGCAATTTATTGCTGGGGCCGTTTTTTTCTACGTTTAATTCTTTGTCGTTACTTAGCGCATGTAGAATTTTTTCTACAAGAATGGCAAAACAGTTTATAATACAGTTATAATATTAAGCTTTAAAATAGAATAAATCTGGGACAGTAACTGCAAATTCAAAACTTGTTTTACAAAATTGCTTAGAATTTATCCGTCCTTTAAATCGCGTCATTAGGTTTTTAAATTTTCATTTACAAATCATTATTTACAAATTGTATCCCAAATTTGGTGGTTTTTACCTCTAAACCTCTTCCGAAAAATATGAAAAAATCTCAAAAATACTTTACCCTAAGTGAATGAGATAATGAAAGTGGGACACAAAATTGTAAATGAGATTATTCTTTGTTCAACTGGGTACCCTTTACAATACTATGGTACAGAAAAGTTGCAATTGCCCCACCTCTGCATTACCTTGGGTTAGTTATGAAAGTGGTGGCCAGTATCTAATTACGATGTCGGTGATATTGGAACAACAACGTAAGTTTCTGACTGAATTACTGACTATGATTTAGTGGAAATACCGACCACCGAAACTTGTGCAATCATTTGTGTATTTGTTTACAAAAAGTATGAAAATCCCAAAGCCAGTCGATTGTGCAACGCCGCTAAAATTTTTCACCTCAGGTGACTGAGTGCACATCTAAATTAGAATCACTCACTCAGAGTTACGTGATTAAACCCTTAATATATATGAAACAATCCACCCTTTAAATACTAACAGAATATACCATTTTATTATTAAAATAATTAGAAATCACTTTGTTAAAAGCGCTGAGTATAGCATTAATATATCTTGTTCATAGCGTCATACTATGCTGATTACTTGCATATTCATAAATCAGTACAAATGGGATATGTTTTCCCACTCTTATATCTGGATAAAATAGGGTGTACTCAGAATAGCCCAGGTGTAACCATATAGAGAAAAGCGAATATTCAAGCAGTTGATCAGAATTGATCATTCCAGTGAGTGTGCTTAACTGAATTGTCTTTTATTCCAACAAAACCCATAGATTTTCTAATTAGATAAGTGTTCCTAACCTTATAAGCTTGTAGTACGAGTTTCTCATATATTAATTAAGAAATTAATTAGGTTAGGTAGAAGTGGCTCTCATTATTGACACACTTAGTACAATGAGGACCATTGTACTACAACGGGAAGTCATATTCAGTGCATATCGCTGAACTTGTAAATTAAATTGGTATCGTTATGGGGCGTTCAAGCCATATTATATTCCAGGATGTGGATAAAGAGAAGACGTACAGTACCTATTTACAAATCCGGTCTCGAACTACCCCGGTGGTCATGGACCTTACAAAACGAAGATAACATATTTCGCCAACCAGTTCGACCTTTTGCCTTATATCTCCAGTTGGTAATACCTACTTTACGCAGGGATTCGTTAACCTAATCTCTAGCGGAGTCTTGGCCTTCCTATTTATAGTCTGCCTTCGAGTTCGGTTCCGAAAACCCTTCGTACTATTTCGTCTTCATCCTTTCTACCAACAAGGCGTAGGCAGCGCAATCGCGTTATTTTGATCCGCTTAACTATGTCTGTCGGTGGTGCAATGGTAGTGTGCGCCCTCTTGTACATGTTAACACCAAAAATGTTTGGTGGGTCAATAACCAATAATGCTGACGCTGTTAAGCGTGCCACAATTGGAGCAACGATCGCAGACGTTGTGCCATAAGTAATATCAAACAATGCTGACGCTGTTAAGCGTGCCACAATTAAAACAACGACCCCAGAGGTAATTTACGTTATGCCAGCAGTCAACGCGACGGTGCACATTTTGCGACGTCATCATTAGTTGGTAAGGTAGTTATCATTAAGAATTTTGTAATTAATTTAAGTCAGTTCATTTTGAATCATAAAATAAAGAAGTCGCTCCTCTAAGCAGCGCAATACAGGAATAAACTTTAATCTTGTTAATTGGCGCCCAACTAAATCAAGTACCCGAACAGGCTACAAGTGCAACTAAATCAAGTACCCGAACAGGCTACAAGTGCAACTAAATCAAGTACCCGAACAGGCTACAAGTGCAACTAAATCAAGTACCCGAACAGGCTACAAGTGCAACTAAATCAAGTACCCGAACAGGCTACAAGTGCAACTAAATCAAGTACCCGAACAGGCTACAAGTGCAACTAAATCAAGTACCCGAACAGGCTACAAGTGCAACTAAATCAAGTACCCGAACAGGCTACAAATTCAACACAATCAGCAGGAAGAGACCGTAGGACCTTCAACTGAGAGCAGCTGTGAAAAATTGACCCCTGAGTACCAACAAAGAAAAAGGATTCTGTCGACCTTCCGGCTCCCAGTATGCTAGCAATTATTTTAGTGTGAGTATAGTGATAAGTGACTAGAAGCCACTACGAATCCTACGGGACCCTCTAGCGGCAGTAAGAAAATTGTAAAAACCAATCCTGTGTAGTTTAAACATAATAAATAAGTGATTAAAAATAAAATATTCAAAATATAAAAGAAAAGAAAAATATAAAATGGCAAACCCAAGCAATTTAGTGAGACCCCCTATCCTAAACATCCAAAATCCTCCCATACCCCAAATTCAACCTAACGTGAACGCGATTGATATCGACGCGATAAGGCAAATGTGTGCAGAACAATCCCGAAATGTAGTCAGGCAAATTCTAAATCCAAACGCAGATATTTCGGGAATAGACCAAGACATAGAGGAAAGATATAGGGGAAATCTTACCGAACTGGACAAAATTCCAGACGTGGTTAGGTGTCTTAGGGAATTCTCTGGCAACCAATCCGAGTATAGCTCCTGGAAAAAGAGCGTGGAAAGGATTTTAAAACTATATGAATCCTATAAGGGAACGCCGAAATATTTCGGTATCCTCAACGTTATCAGAAATAAGATTATTGGCAGCGCTGACGCCGCCCTAGAATCTTACAATACTCCTCTAAACTGGGAATGCATTTCCCGCTGTCTGACACTGCATTATGCAGACAAAAGGGATTTGTCAACCCTGGAATACCAAATGATATCTATTGTACAAGGCAATTGTACTATACAAGAATTTTACCAGGTGGTATACTCCCACCTGTCTCTAATAACAAATAAACTCTCCAGTATGGAGATGGGACGTGAATCGTTAGATATTCTAACACAAACCTATAGGGACAAAGCGCTGGATACATTTATCAGAGGACTTAAAGGTGATTTGCCCCGTCTTCTGGGAATAAGGGAACCCACAGACCTTCCTCAAGCTCTGCATTTGTGTCTCAAATTAGAGAACCAACAATATAGAGCACAGTATGCAAATTCCCATGCAAAAACCGAGAAATCTCAACAGCAACCTCCACCTCGTAAGAACTATAATCCGAAATATATTAATCCAAATCAAGGATTTATTCCACAATCCTTCAATCAAATACCTCAAGGGTATTTTAACCAAAACCAGCCATCAATATCTCAACAACAATTCTTTAACCAGATGCCTCAACGGCAATATTATCAAAATGGCTATGGTTTCGCTCCCCAACGTCCAACGGCACCGAAGCCGCAAGCCAAACCAGAACCAATGGATGTAGATCAATCCATGCGATCGAAAGCGGTCAATTATATGAATAGGCCGGTGCAGGATAACAAGTTTGTAGGAAAAAGACCTACCAATCAATCAGCACAGGTTCATCAACCAGCGAAAATAATAGATAATAGAACAAAGGTGCTAATAAAGCAACAATACTCCCAATCCGTAAATACGATAAACATCAGGAACAACCATATGACTCAAAAACAAAAAGTCAACCTAGATTTAATTGTGAAGAGGTATGAAAAATTATTTAGTGACCCGAATGAGAAATTAACTGTCACCACGTCGGTCATGGGTGAAATACAAACCAAGGACGAAAATTCGGTATACTCACGGTATTACCCATATCCACTGCACCTAAAAGATGAAGTCGAAAGTCAGATTAAAGAATTATTGGATAACAATATAATACGACCATCTCGGTCACCATATAACTCGCCGATATGGATCGTACCGAAAAAGGCTGACGCCTCAGGGAAAAAGAAATATCGTTTAGTTATCGATTACAGAAAACTAAACGATGTTACTATACCTGACAAGTACCCAATCCCGAATATAAATGATATCTTGCCACAACTATCCAAAAGTAAATGGTTTTCTGTAATCGACTTGAAGAGTGGTTTTCACCAAATACCGCTAAAGGAAAGTGATATGAAAAAAACTGCATTCTCTGTGAACAATGGAAAATATGAGTTCACAAGACTTCCCTTCGGGCTGAAAAATGCCCCTTCAATCTTCCAAAGAGCTCTCGATGATATCTTACGTGAGCATATAGGGAAAATTTGTTTCGTCTACATTGACGATATCATCATTTTCGCAGAGGATGAAGAGACACATCTGAAAAACCTGCAAATAGTCTTTGAGACCCTACAAGGAGCAAATATGAAGGTCCAGTTGGACAAATGTGAGTTCCTAAAAAAAGAAGTAGAATTCTTAGGGTTTATCATATCAGATTCGGGAATTAAGACAAATCCGGAAAGAGTAAAAGCGATTCAAAATTTTCCGATTCCCAACACACTTAAAGATCTCAGATCCTTCCTCGGACTTGCGAACTTTTATAGACGTTTTATCAGGGACTATGCTAAAATAGCAAAACCCCTGACAATACTTTTAAGGGGGGAAAATGGACGCATGTCCAAACATGTTTCGAGTAAAATAAAAGTAGATCTTGACGAAGAGGCTTTAAATGCCTTCAAGAAATTAAAGAATACACTGATATCCGAAGATGTCTTATTAGCTTACCCAGACTTCGAAAAAGAATTCCAATTGACTACGGATGCCTCTAACTTTGCCCTCGGCGCTGTATTATCCCAGGATAATAGACCAATAATTTTTCTATCAAGAACTCTCCATAAGCCCGAAGAGCACTATGCGACGAACGAAAAGGAGATGCTCGCAATAGTATGGGCTCTCAAGTCTCTTAGAAATTATCTTTATGGCGCAGCCAAGATGAAAATCTTCACGGACCATTTACCTTTAACGTATGCGTTAAATAATAAAAACTCGAATTCACAAATCGTCACCATAAACACCGGTTATGCCAAGCTCCAAACTGGAACGTTCAAACTAATACATGTAATTGAACCAGACAATTATCAAAATCTAATAGACAAAATACAACTGACCCTACACCACAACGTGAGCACATCCCATCCTCTGTACCCCTTCCTATCCCATGAAACCAATCAACTCCAAGCTCATCTCAATAGAATTAAACCCCGAGTAAGGAGATCGCTTAATTTTATAGGGTCTGCATGGAAATGGATTGCTGGTAATCCCGACCATGATGACTTCGAAATAATTAAACAAAAAATGAATAATGTTTTGCGAAATAATGATAGACAAGTAATTGTAAATAAACTATCTATAGATAATATGAATGCTCTAGCTCAAACAACTAATCAAATTGTAAAGTATTTCAATTCTCATGAAATAGTCAATGAATCACAAGTATCAACTCTTAAATACAAAATAAAATTATTAAAAGAAGAACTTTTAAGTATTCAATATGCCATCCACTGGGCAAAAGCTGGAATAGTAAACTCATTCATTCTCACAAACAACGAAATAAATATTGTTAAACAAATTTTTGAAAAGGAAGCCATCCCTTATATTAATTTAGAAGAAGCATTCGAGTTCTCTGAAGTTAAAATAGCCTCCAGCAATAGTCATCTTATTTATATTGTTACCATACCAACTACCGATGTAAATTCATGTAATAAATTAATAGTTAAACCTACTAAATTTGGAAAATACGTTAATAAGATTCTGTATAACGAAGTATTGTTATGTAACAACTCAACTTTTGGCATAAAGTACCCCTGTAAATCATACAATAAATTAACCATCTGTAATAGTATTAATGTTGAAAATATAAATAATGATACCTGCCTAACAAATTTACTGAGAAGTCACACTTCAAATTGCACATTAATAGACAATGCCGACATACCCACTGTTGAAGAAATTGTTCCTGGAATACTCCTACTAAATCAAATCAACGAAACTATTCATATTAACGAAGAACCACGGGATCTGACCGGAACCTACATTCTGCAGTACCATAATGCATCAATAGTTGTCAAAGACAAAACATATAACTATTTCCAAATGATGGATGTTCAACCTTTACCACCTATTTTACAGCCTAGATTACCTGGATCAACGATTGAGAAAACGCTTACCTTACAATCAGTAAAAGAACTTCACCTCAAGAATACCGAAGAAATCGGCCTCCTAGATGTCAAGAACAGATGGACTTCAGGAATTAATTTTGGATTATCCACCATTATCATACTATTCGTAGTGATGCTTGTGAGAGGAAGAAATCAAACAAGCAAAGAAATTGTAACCACTATACCAGCAGTACACCTCTCACTCCCTGAAGTTGCCACCACAAATTTTATGGAATCGCAACAGACCCCAAGATTGTCCCAAATACCATATTTCTAAAATGTCACGATCGAGGACGCTCATAATTAAAAGGGGAGGTGTTAACACCAAAAATGTTTGGTGGGTCAATAACCAATAATGCTGACGCTGTTAAGCGTGCCACAATTGGAGCAACGATCGCAGACGTTGTGCCATAAGTAATATCAAACAATGCTGACGCTGTTAAGCGTGCCACAATTAAAACAACGACCCCAGAGGTAATTTACGTTATGCCAGCAGTCAACGCGACGGTGCACATTTTGCGACGTCATCATTAGTTGGTAAGGTAGTTATCATTAAGAATTTTGTAATTAATTTAAGTCAGTTCATTTTGAATCATAAAATAAAGAAGTCGCTCCTCTAAGCAGCGCAATACAGGAATAAACTTTAATCTTGTTAATTTACATAAGATCCTGGGTTCGAACCATGCTCAACGGTCGTTGGTCAAATCGCGTGGAGGCCACGCTCATTGAAACCATTTATTTTATCTTATCCTTATTTAATGTCAGATCCACTTTTAAATTATCAGCAAATTATCAGCTCATCGCTGCCAGCCTTAACAGCTCCACCGGTAATACAAAGGCTCCTGCGGCTTTGTTGTTGTTAAGCCGGGCAATAGTTGACTTGACCTCGCCTTGGTTCGGAGGATGGCGGTCGGATTGTCCCATCGTCATTGGATATCTCAGGTACCAGGAGTGCGGACAAATGATCCCTCCATATTCCCAACATGCACATCTGCACATCTGCGATGTGATTTCCGTCCTTGTCTTTACAGAAGGGAGTGATTGAACCATGCCCATTATTATTTTTCAGCGCATATTTGTGTAGGATTTCAATAGCGTAACAAAAATAATAAATAAATGACTCCACTAAAAGTAATATTTAAAATGTGACAACTGTTCAAGTTTCTTTAACCATCAAAGTAGCTTAAGTTGAACTCCCATTGCGCCTCTTCAATGGGTTCTGTGATGCTCCAATGTGGGAAGTTCACTTAAGTAAGTATACAATTACATCTTATTCGACCAATTGTTTCATTTAGAAATGACTGATTTATTTCAGTTTTGATTAAGAAATCGTCACTGTCACTCCTGCTGTCTAATCGGTCGACGTAGTTGCTCCCGTAAAATACAACCGATCTTAAAGACTGGGAAAATTTTTAAAAAGGAAGCATTTTGCCACACCCATTTCTATACCTCTGATAACAATCTTGAGCAGATAATTGGCTGGTACACTCGCAGAAAAATTCGATTGAGACAGCCGAATTAGTCGTTACCGAATTAAGAGGTTGTCTCAACCGAATAACATGTTGTTGTCACAACCTCATTAGAGGTAGACACTAAAGGCGTGCAACAGTAGAACTGTAAGTATTGTCAAAACAGATATACAATTGCCGTCCCTGATACAATGGGTATAAAAGAGAGAATGAGTGTAACAGATATTGTATGGGTTTACTTTTACACACACAGAGTACTGGTAAAGAGAGGTACAGTTACTTCTGTTATTGAGCATTGAGTAAAGAATTTATTTGTTTCTTGATCTCAAGTAACTGTTGTACCACAAATATTTTCAGATTATTGGTTGTAGAACAAATAATTAAGTGCATGAAGTGGAGTGAAACAGTAAAAACATTAAAGAATTTGAAGTGTTTAAAGTGAAATTTACATCAGAAAATGAATAATTTTGAAATTAAAGAAAAAATTGCTTCCAATTTATATAAAATTAGTGACAAAAGGGGGCGAAGCAAAATCTGGGATTGTTTTGGCCTTATTAGGAACGAAAATGATTGTGAAATAGAAAATGTTGTTGCTTGTAAAATGTGTAAAAACGTATACAAATACAATAAAAATGCATTGTCGAATTTAAACAAACATAAGTGTTATGCCTTACTACAAAAAGGAGTCGAATATCAATTAGTTGAGCCAAACCAAGAGGCTAAAAAGGCATGCACTGATGTTTAACCGAATGGGTTCTTGGAGACATTCGTCTATACTCTTTAGTGAACGACAATGGACTAAAAGCTTATTCTAAATTATTGCTATCATTTGGAAATAAATTCGGTGCTAGTCTTAACGTGGAATCATTACTACCTCACCCAACAACAATCTACAGAAATGTTGAAAGTAGTTACTCCATACACTTTGAAAAGCTGAAGGCTGAAATAATGTCCATACAAAACATTGGTTACGCTCTTACATGTGACTTATGGACCTAAGATTTTTCTAAAATATCGTACCTCGCCTTAACTGCCCATTTTATTTATAATGGAGACTAAGTAAGCTGCTTGGATTGAAGTCTATGAAAGGAATTTCAAATACAGGTAAGTTATCTAAAAAAAAGACTAGAGATCCAGTTTTCAATTTTTAAATACTTAATTTAAAGTCAAGAAATATACAAAACTTTAAAAATTTGTTTCATTTAACATGTATTGTATTTTCCTTATGTATAGCCATTAATATAAAACATAAATTGGATAGTTTACTCGGTGAGTTCAATTGTTCGTTAAATGATCCAACAGTAGTAGTTACCGATAGAGGAAGTAACATCAAAGCAGCTTTAAAAGAACATGAAAAACCACCTTATCCACAACACAATAGAGAAGTGTATTAAAATGTCACCACAAGTTGAAGAAATCGTAATAGCATCATCAAAACTGGTCAAATTTGTTAAGAAATATGGTTTAAATTGTGATTTAGACACATCATTGAGAAGCTTCACACCAACAAGGTGGAATACAGTATACTTTACCCTATTATCATTAAAATCTAATTTTGCCGATATTCAAAAAATACTAAATGAAAAAAACCTATCTGAAAAATATAGCATTGTAAAAGAATATTATTTAGATCAAATACTAATAATTTTAAAACCATTCATGGATGCCTCAAAAGAACTTGAAGGCAGCTCGTATGCTACTCTTCATTTGGTTCATCCGCATATAAGTAATTTAAAAACAGCAGTTCACACCACGAATAATGACGAACCTAGTTTTATCTCTGAATTTAAAAGAAATATATATGACACATTAAATTCCTTAGTGGCCACCAACATAACTATTTACCATAAATTAGCAATATTTTTATTTCCACCAGCCAATCAACTGACACCATTTAGTTTCGAACAGCAAACAGAAGTAATAATAAAATGCAAATCTTTGTTGCTTTCTTATTCAAAACTGATAACAGATCCAAAATAGGATGTAATAAAAACTCATTTAATGAAATTTTATTCGTAAATATAAATTCTAAGGATTGATTTGGTAAATTATATTTTGTTTGTATTTGATTTAAAAGGTCAAAAAGGATCAAAAACAATGAAAAAATCTACAAAATTTACATAAAAAACAAAAAATTAAACATGTTTTGAAAAGTTATTTTCTAAATATTGCATAAATTTCTTTTTGGAAAAACTATTTGTTGGAAGAGTTTTACATTGAAAATATGTAAAATTTGTACAATATTTAGAACTATTTATGTTACCGGAATTATTATTACTTTACTAAATTTTTGTACTGTCTAACTTATGTATGTACTGCTTTTGGTACAGGTAGTAATTTTTAATTTTATGTTCAAAGTACTGAATTGTTTTTTTTACCTGAATTATTATTAATTTACTTAATTTCATTACTACCTAAGATATGTAATGCTTTTACTACAAGGATTGATTTTTACTTTTTATTTAATAGTTTATGTTTAAAGAACTGAATTGATTATGTTACCTGAATTATCATTAATTTACTGAATTTAATTACTACCTAAGATATGTAATGCTTTTACTAGAAGGATTGATTTTTACTTTTTATTTAATAGTTTATTTTTAAAGAACTGAATTGTTTATGTTACCTGAATTATCATTAATTTACTGAATTTAATTACTACCTAAGATATGTAATGCTTTTACTAGAAGGATTGATTTTTACTTTTTATTTAATAGTTTATGTTTAAAGAACTGAATTGTTTATGTTACCTGAATTATTATTAATTTACTGAAATTAATAAACGTGATTGTTGTACGAGTGCAACATAACTATTGAAACTATAGTTTTTATTTTAAGAAACACAAATTTATTGGTAAAAATTATTAATATATGTATTTTAGTATATACACTTCGAATTTTCCAATGCACACGGCTGATGCCGAAACTCACTAAAAAGGGTCTAAGAAGCTACAATTAGTGTTCTTTTGATAGATTTATCTCAGGCAGGTCGTTGTCGCAATTTTTTTTATAAAACATCAACAAATCACGTAACTTTTATTCAACATTATTCAAACTATTATTCAACATATGCAAATTTCTTCCAGTGCGCTCAAAACATATTTTCCACCATTCACATGTGTTTGGCTGCCTCTCTTTGTGATCTAGATAAAATTAGCTTCTCAATACAATAAGTACTTAAGATATTACCACCATTATCTGTTTTACTGCTTTGAGCAAATTAAAGGCAAACACATATAATGCTCTCATTCTCTTTTTATGCACTCATACTCAATCTGCTAAAGAGAATAACAATACCAAATCATAACAGAAACACTAAATGACTCATCTATACGCACTCACTGCTGCTATTATACAGAAACTGGTATGTTAAGATGGAACTGTGCACGTCTTTAGTAGACACAACCTCATTAGAGGTTGTCATAGCCGAATTACAGGTTGCTAGAACCAAATTTAGAAAGTGTCGCAAATGAATTATTAAAGTTTTTTTTTATTATTAAATGATGATTTATTTTCCTGTGTTCTTATAAAAATAATTAGAAAGCGAGAAAATAAAGTCAATAAAAGTAATCTATAGGGTAATAAATTGGTTTCACATGCCTCTTTCGTCCTTGCAACCGAATTAAGGCTAGATTCGGTTATTTGGACCGAATCGACACCAAATTCGATAGTTATAACCTAATTGATGCTAATTTCGGTTACTACAACCGAACTGATGAAAGATTTGGTTACTCCAACCGAATTTAGAACCAATTTTAACTTAAAATTTGGTAGTTGCAACCGAAATTATAGAAAATTTAATTGACTGAATGAACATAATTGAAGATTCAGTTGTCACAACCGAATCAATTATGAAACGAGGTTGCTGCAACCGAATTTCGGTTGTGGGGCCTAAATTCGGCCGTAGCAACCTCAATTCGGTGGTAAGTGCTGAATTTACGGTTGCTACAACCTCTTTTCAAACAATTGGTTCCCTGGGTGTAGACTAGAGATGGGCACGTGAGTAAGTTTTGACTCACCCTCACGCATGCTCACGAAAGGAAGACAATCACTCACGCACGAAGATTTGTTCGGTACGTGAGACGTGAGCAGAATTTGATACCACCCACATTCATCATGCATTAATTACTCAAAAAATAAAACAGGTTTTTTACATGAACCACTTGCTTTATATTCAAGCCAATATTAGAGAATATATCCATCAAAATGTTCGTCAACATTAAGTTGTTAAATACGTTAATTGGGATCATATTCAGGTTAGACACTGCTGCACTTAGATGTAAATCCCTA
Organism: Phaonia tiefii; assembly: GCA_963931995.1. Classification (NCBI taxonomy): domain Eukaryota; kingdom Metazoa; phylum Arthropoda; class Insecta; order Diptera; family Muscidae; genus Phaonia; species Phaonia tiefii. The sequence goes on from OZ008367.1 coordinate 264,917,921, forward strand.
CGTTAAATTGAGAGTCGTTTTAAAAAACTGAGCAAATAAACTAAGCCCTTTCATAGCAGAACAACATTTTATCACCTTTATCTCAAAGAAGTTTGCCTCTTATTTACATTAGTATTCTCCCAGACGGACAATGGGACCAATTGCAAAAAAGTGGTAATAATATCAGAAATTCTAAACTATTTGTCAGATTATTTTAGAATATTCCATGTATTTATAGTGGAGGAGTCAGGCTTTCAGAACATTGCGTCTAAATGCAATCTATTTCAACGCACGTTTTGCTACAGGGTGTCGGTGATCCTCAAACGCTCGCGGCATGTAACATGGAAACTTGGAACCAGATTTTTTGTCTTTGAGATTCTACTAAGCAGCACAAACAAAAAACACTCGGAGTTTGACATGCTTACTTTTTTGGTAATAACTTGGTCATTCTGGGTCAAAATGCTACAAACTTCAACCATTTGTACGTTGAACAAATTGTTAAATTCTTTCAAACCGGATGGCAACGACAATCGCACAAAGTTTAAATTTATTTCAACATGAAAAAAACGAAATTTGTTTTAAAGAGTACCAACACCAAAGATGAAATAAAGGGTTTTTCAACAGAGACGCTACAAAGGTAAATCGATAGGGACAGCAAACGACGCCATATTTTTTCCCGCTCTTTTGACATTTCTCTTCGGTAAGGTTTGCCATTTCATCATGGAAAGATATACGAGCCAACAACGAGTCGAAATTATTAAAATTTACTACCGAAATTTGGAGTCAGTGGCCTCAACTTTAAGAGCGCTACGTCCAATTTATGGTGCGATGAGGCTAATTTCTGGCTAAATGGCTTCGGCAATAAGCAAAATATGCGTTATTGGTCAGACAGCAATCCACACGTAATCCATGAGTCATCATTGCATCCCGAAACAATTTCGGTTTGGTGCGGTTTATGGGCCGGCGGCGTCATTGGGCCGTACTTCTTCCGTGATGATCAAGACCGGCACATTACTGTGAATGCGAATCGCTACCGTTCAATGATAACCGAATATTTTTGGCCCCAATTGGATAATATGGACTTGGAGGACATGTGGTTCCAACAGGACGGCGCCACAAGCCACACAGCGAATGCCACAATCAATTTATTTGGAAACCAAGTTTGGTGAACGTGTTACTGTTATCTCACGAAATGGCCCAGTCGATTGGCCGCCCCGGTCGTGCGATTTGACGCCGTTAGATTATTTTCTGTGGGGCTACATCAAGTCTATGGTCTATGCCTACAAGCCAGCGACGATTGATGAACTTCGTACGAATATCGAACGTGAAATTGCAGCAGTATCGGCCGATTTATGCTTGAAACCCGTCGAAAATTGGGTTCAGCGTCTGGACTTGTGCAAGCGTGCCCGTGGTGGCCATACATAATGGCATCGAACGTACTTTAACAGGAATAAAGAATTTCATTGGTATCTAAAACCGGTTTTGTTTTATTTAAAGAACCTTTTGTAGCGCTCTTATTGAAAAGCCCGTTATTAAACCTAAATAAGTTTGGGCTTTATTTTAAAACCAAAGTAACTAAAATAAATAGTTGCTGCGCGAACAAATTTGTATATGTAGAAAAAAATTAAAAAAGATTTTTTTTTTAAATTCTACGCAAATTCGATTTGAAGTATATAACAACGTAATACAACAATATTGTATTATAGTCCAATATATGTTTAATTTAATGCAATTAATATTACTTGAGAAATAGTGACACAAGTGTGGGATTTTTACTCCTAAAGAAATGTGTTATGAAAATTCGATTTTTTTTTTAAATTAAACTTTGCTGCTCAAGATTATGCGTACGATCAAAAATTGTTCTTACTTGTCTTAACATCATTTCAGTCTAGAATTTGGTTTAAAAAAATAAAAAAAAGAATGATTGTGCCATTCCTAACAAATTTCGTTTTTTTCAGTTTGAAATAATTTTAAATTGAGAAGTTGTCTTTACCAACCGGTTTTAAATCAATTAAAAAGGAATTCAACTTACATTTGGTTGAAGTCTTGCCAATGTAGCAGCGTTTTTGGAACTATATTTCGCCTCAAATCGATCAAGTTATTAACAAAAAACTAAATATAGTCAGGGCGAATGTTAACATTTTAAACTTTTGATGCCAAACATCTTTGTAACGGTCGCAGTGACAAAACACGATTCAGCATGTTTTAGTTTGTGCGGCTCAGCAGAATCTCACAAGCAAAGATCATTTAAATCGGGCTACAGGTTAAGAAGTTACCTGCCATGAAAGTTTTGTCACCCTTACACCCTGAAGCGAAACGTACCTTGAAACAAGATGCCTTTATATACCAGATTATGAAAGCCGGACTCCTCCCCTACAAATACTTCGTACATTATAAAACTATCGGAACTATAGTTCACAAGTTCTGATATTATTACCACTTTTTTGCAATCTGTCACTGTAAAACGTAAAAAAACCTCTTCGCTTGTAGCAGATTTCCTTGAAATACAGAAGATGATTAACGACGCTTGTTAGAGGGAAATGATATAAGAAGCCTTCCAAAACTACTTTGTCTAACAAAGAGTAAGAAAATCGAAATTAAATGATATTAACCATCAGGAAATATACGTGACTCACGAGAAAATAGTGCTCACGCACAGTCACTCACGCAAAGATTTGAGTCACGCACGCTCACGCATGAAGATTTGTTCGGTACTCACGTTCACACGAGCAAAATTTGTTCCCGCTCATGTTCACGCGTTAATCACGCGTGATTCACGTGGATCACGTGACTCGTGCCCATCTCTAGTGTAGACACGATAAATGATGCAAATATTGATTGATTGATTGATTTTCATTGTATTCCATATTTTCGACAATTCATGTAAACTTAAAGCTAACATTTATATAATATTTACAGATTTCCTTACATTAAAAAATATTTATAGGACTACCCAAATTGGTCCAGCTATGCTGGTACTTATAAATAATCTCGAAACTAAAACTTGGACACGGAAGCCCTAAAAAAAGGAATTAACGAAAAAAGGGCAAAACTTCAACAATGGAACTTAAAAACTAACTTAAAAGCTAAAACTCCTATTTACAAACTATTTGCATAGGCCCTAGGCCCATTAAAAGACCCAAGATGGCTTGGGACTTCAAATTATCCCCCTCCAATTTCGCATATTCTTGCATAACAGAAGGTCCATGCCGAAAATTCGCCGGCAATCGGCATCAATAGCCCCAAACTGGGGCATTGCGTTCTGCATAGTCCCCACGGGGGGTGCAGCTGCAGCGAAATGTTGGCCTGCGGATGTCGCAGGGCGGAGACTACCCCGAGCAGCAGCGTAGGTGGTGCCGCTGTGAACTTGGCCACTATCGCGGGAGAAGCTGATTCGAGGAACGACGAGGCGTCGCTTCCTGGCTTCAGCTCTCTCGCGAAGTAATTTTTGACGCAATGGACACTCCTTGGCGCTAGCCGTATGCCCGTTAACTGGACAGTTGATGCAGCGGACCATATGGTCCGGACGGAGCCCCCGTTTTAGCGTCAGGACCGACGATCGACCCAACACCTTCCGCCTTGGCGGGAAGGGTGCACTTGCCCGGGCCGTGGGACCCGGCACACTTACATGTCCGTAGCGCTAACAATTCATGCCCTGCGAAACCCCAGTCTACATATCCTTACGCATGTACTGCAGCATGTACTTGATAGCGTAAAACGCTGTCACATCTGAATCCCAGGATAAGTGGATTAGCCACTTATCCCCTCCTAATTTTGTGACTCTTATAACTGACAGTTTTATCTGCAGCCCAGTCAAATAAAATTCTAAGTCCTCCACTTCAAAGGAGTCGGACAAACCCACGATCACAGCCGCAAACGGTGTTTGCGACCTCGGCATGTATGTATACCAGCCGTGCCCGCCATTCTTCAGTAAATTTTTCACAAACTCATATTCCCCTAATATAAAGGTCCTGATCACCATCAGCGACCTTCCCATCAATCTGATGGTGAAATTATCGTGACCTAACGCGGCTTTAATTTTCGCCGAAATATTCTTAACGTTATCGGTATAAACGTACAATTCAGGTATTAATCTATTTGTAGTTTTCTTCCTCTTTTCGGACTGCGTGGCTCCGTTCTTCTTTCTGGGGCCATCCTTCTTTTGGCTTGATGTTGTCATGGCCGCAGCCATCTTCCGTGCCGGCGCTGCACGGGACCCAACTCCTTTATTAGTTCCTCATGGGCTTCTCGCTTGAGAAACATATGTCCAAAACTTCGTCCATCGACTCGTCGTCGTCTACTTCATCGCAGTTAATGGTAATTTCGAGATCTTTAACTTGATCTTTCATGTCATTTATCAGCTTCACGGCCTTCTCAAATTCGGTCGACAATCGGCTCATTTCAGTGAGCACATCAAGCTCGGTCTTTCTCGTTTGTCTCCTTCTGCCTTTTTTCCCGGTGACAGGAACGAAACCAGCACCATCAGGCTCAGACATTTCGCTTTTGTCTCAGAAAATTTTCAGCTGGCGTTTGGCCGACGGCAATTCGCAAAGGCCAACAAATTTTTCCAAACTAATAAATTTTGATCCTAAAAGTATAAAATTTCTATCTTAAAAATGCAGTCTGCATTTGTCCAACTTTTTTATTTTCACTTTTTAATTTCACTGTTTAACACTTCACTGCAAAGACACAAATGATTCTGATTCTGATTCTGATTCAAATGATGCAAACATATTTGGTACTAGATTATATTTAGCCTAACACCATCCCTCTATTCAATATAGGCGAATTTGTCACACCCATTCAAGAACTTAAAGATTGGTTGAGAGAAAGCGAAGATAAAAAATTATTTAAACACATAATTTTTTTAACATTCCAGGTTTTTAAGATGGACTTAAACTATAAAATAAGTTTTCATAATAACTGCTAATAGTTGTGAAAATATTTGTAACATTTTAATCTGAAAACTTGGGTTCATGCAATACAGAAATATTGCATAAAGAGTTTTCCTAAGTTCCAAACAATATTATTTCACAGCCAATGGGTTTTCTCAACGGCAGTTACTCTCTACACTCCTTACTATTTTACCAACTGTACGCTGAATTTGTTATCGTTTGGTCGATAACTTCAACTGCAAGTTGTGTACTGCAGAATTGGAATTTCAAGGGAATATGTTAAACACTTTATCCGGTATAAAGATTTAAATTTTTCCACAAATAGGCGTGGAACTACTTGTTTGTTGCATAAAATAAAATAGATTCTACAGCGATCGACTGTGTATCAAATATCATCTTCATACCTCAAATATTGCCTGAGACATAATCAGTTCAGATATTACACTACATGGGGGGTGTCATATATAATCTCGACCATGTATAATCACAATCCATCACCTGAACAATAATAGGCTATAGCCGATGTAAAGATTTTTAATTTTTTACCAAGGTGGGTTTTTTTGACTACTTTTCGCGTGAAGTAAATTTTTCTCTCCACGAATAATATAAGTACCAATATTCAACCTCATGAGCGGTAGTTGTTCAAATTTTTTTGAGAAGCGGTCAACCATCCTGTGTTAAATGTTTAAGCAAGTCTGTCCAATATTTTAGCCCAAATTTTTTCACAAATGGACGAGGTACTTTCCACATTTCACACAAATTACAATTCCGTGTACACCAATCGTACGAGTATATGTATTAAGTTTCATACTCAATGAAGTACTGTAATGTTCGAGAAGATTTACAAAACGTTTTTAACTGTACCAATTTAAAATTTGTCCAATGGAAAAAATAACCACTATAAATTCGAGAGTGCATGATGTTAATTTTCTTCTTTGAGATAGCTATTGTTCTTTGAAGGGGATGTAGGAAGCACTATGGGGAGCCATTGATGCCACTAGCAATCAGCCGGGAAGGGGGATTCGTGTGCACCTACTACCCTGATTACACCTCGTTTCCAAATACACAAATATTACTGTAGACTCCCGTGATTTAGTATTTCACGCTCCGGAATAAAAAAAATCTAATCAACTTATCAATACCATGACTTCAGATGTTGATGAAGATTCTCACTTCTTCACCCACCCTACCAATGGTTTTAGTAGCGAGGAATGTTGATCTAAAACCCCGTATGCAACCTTACCTTGCTTAAAACATCACGTAAGAAAATTTAATTATTGTTTTTAATTCACTAGTATTCTCAAAAAAAATACTTAAAAAAAAAAATAATAAAACATTAGAAGTATAAGTAAGGGAGCAACCTTGACTAATAATATTACTATTAAAGATATTCTTATAAAATGGCGGGAGACTGTTCCATTTCTTAACATTAATATACTACTTATCTTCATTACGGTCTATTTATTACCATGTGTAACAATTGGCAAAAATAATACTTATCAATTCCATATTGGCTCTCAAATCATAGGAATGAGAGAGAGAAAAAAGAATCAGAAGCAATGGTAATGGTTAGTATTCAATTTATAGTTGGTGAGTAATCTCTATTTACTATCGTAGGGAATTGAATAACTCTTATATAGTGCCGATTGCTAAGTCTGAGTTTACACATGCAACTTTAACCCTCTAACCGGCGAGCCTGCCTTTAGACGGGGTATATAAATACGTTAATATGCAGCTCTATTTCTGTTTTTTCTGTTCTAACGGGAAATATCAGCAGAGAAACAAACAATTCTCTTGTTGAGAACAATAGCAGCAAGCATTTCTGATTTGATTGCAAACTGTTGAGTGCTAAAGTCATTTTTTTCACAAAGTGTGTAAATTAATTATTTGTGTATCAAGTGGAATTTTGAAAAAAGTATAAAATCCTATTAATTCATAATTTGCGAGTAAAAAAATTATTTTCATACAGGTAAATATATATTCTATCGTGTTCTATGTTTTTAATATGAAGGTTTTACCAAAACTTAGCTTTTAGCCGGTGAAAATTGGACACCGTCTAAAGGCGGACCTGCCGGTTACAAGGAACTTTTGCATACACATTGCTCTAGTTCCTAGTGTTTTTTCGTTTCATTTTTCTGTAACCATTGTTCGGTTTTAAACATTGTAGGAACGAATTAACCATTTGAAAATGTTTTCACAGAGAAAAAGTTCTAATTTTTCAAAATTAAGTGATGAGGAAATTGAAGCACTCATGGCTGAATCAGTGGATGGCGCAGATTCAGAAGACGATTTCGACTTTGACAACGAAAATGATTTGGAGAACCCAGACTTTCAACTACCAAACGTAGACTTTGCCACATTAGAAGAAGAGTGGGATAATGTAGACAACAATGATTTTCTTTCTGATATCATCAATATCTCTCAAAACTCAGAAAAACTTCTGCCAGAAGTGAACAACAACGTGGAGCATTATGAAGAGTCTTTACCATCAAAAACTGGGAAAACAAAAACAAAGAGAGCAAGATCTCCTCTACCAGAAGTTGAAGCTGGAGAAGTGCAGTAGTGTCCAATGCGGGGGGGTTTAGAGGAAATGTAAAAGATATTTCTTCCCAAAACCCAGAGTTCAAAAACATTTTATGGAAAAAAAATCCTTGAACTTGAAAAAAACGATGTAGTTTTTCAAGGAGACAAGGAATTGCCGCAACAATTCAAAGAATTAACCACACCATTCCGTTGCTTTACTTATTTTTTCAACGATGACTTGCTCAATGAAATTGTGTTTCAGGGCAATCTATATGCAAAACAGCAAGATGTTTACACAAATTTTATTCTAACGACGTGTGATTTAAAAAAATATATCGGAATTTTGATTTATATGTCTGTGTACCGGTATCCCAATGTTGAGAGTTACCGGTCCAAACATTCCTTCGAGCCAGTTAGAAACGCAATGACTTCGAAACAGTTTTTTTTAATCAGAAAATATCTGCACTTTAATGATACCACGAAAATGAAAAAACCACAGGAAGCAGGATATGATGAGCTGCATAAAATTCGTCCAATTGTTGACAGACTCAATAAGCAATTTGATGCTGTGCCAAAAACACCTCGGATATGCATTGATGAACAAATGTGTTCAACAAAAATGTTGACAAAATTTCGGCAATATATGCCCGCAAGGCCCCACAAATATGGCATGAAACTATTTGTCCTTTGTGACTCGCATGACTTTTCGTACAAATTTGAAGTATACAAAGGAGCTGGCGATAATGAAGTATTACCCAACACCCCTGAATTAGGAGCAACAGCCAATGTGGTCATAAGACTGTCAAACACAATCCCAGATTTCAAAAATCATATCCTGTACTTCGTTAATTTTAATACCTCTGCCACTTCTGTTTATTTACGGAGCAGAGGAATTTATACATTAGGAACCGTCCGATGTAACAGGATACCCAACTGCAAGGTGACAAAGGAAGTGGAATTAAAAGATAAAGAACGTGGACACTCAGAAGAGTTTGTTGGCGGTGCCTTTGGGGTAGACATTGTTTACTTGATCGCGATCACATCAGAATGAAAACAAAGAAATGGACTTTGCGTTTATTTTATCACCTAATTGATATGGCGTTAGTGAATTCATACCTCCTTTTCCAGCGTATTCATGGTATTGACTCTAAAGATGTTACTCATAAAAAATTGCCAGATTTTCGTATTGAGGTGGCTGATGTACTCTGTCGTTATGAGAACGCTAACGCCAAAAGAGCTGTTGGTAGACCTCAGAGCCAAAGCCCAAAAATACAAAACCCAAAGAAATCGTATGGTCCACCAGATGACATTCGTTTTGATGGAGTTGGACATATGCCTGATATTTTGGACCGAAGTGGTAAAAAAGTATGCAAACTACAGGGATGTAAGTCCGAAACACAAATGTATTGTACTAAATGTAAATTAAATCTATGCTTATCAAACAATAAAAAATGTTTCCAAATTTATCACACAAAACAATAAAAAAACTGAATAAAATTTCAAGTAAAATCATTCCTTAATTAAAATGTTTTATTACGTTACCAGGCAGGTCCGCCTTTTGGCGGTCAACATATTTTCTCACCTGGAAGGTAAGGTTTAAATTTTTTTCATCTTTTAACAATACCGTATGTTTTATTTATCCAAAAACAATCAATAAATAATTTTTTTTAATCGAAAAAAAATTGGCCGGTTAGAGGGTTAAGTTTGCAACTTTGAAAAACTCTGCTGCAGCTCTTTACGATTCTCTTTTGAAGTTGCAATATGTGTTTACACGTGCAACTTGTCCGCGTTTGAAATTGTGAAAATCTTGTGTTCAATGTTGTTACTTCTGACATTTGTACATCATTTTTCTGTATACAGATTAAAAGTGTTGTGTGTGTGTGCTGCACACACACAATAAATTTAGTGATGTCTTCTTTGGACCATTTTGTTGACATTTTTATTATTTTATCAGATCACTTTTAGGTTTTCAATTTAGTGTTTGGTTTTTTAGCTAACTAGTTCAAATTGTTAATTTAATTCAAATAAAAACAAGTTTTCTACCTCACTCGCTGGTTTTTTCCCGCAACTACAGATGCAAAAAAAACGCGAAACGCCGATGGTAAATAATGAGATAAAAAACTTTTGTTTTCATTTGCATTAAACACTTTTTTATTTCTTTAGACGGAGTTACACTTTTTTTTAACAAATTACTTCGGCTTCGCTACACTTTATTACAAATCACTATTTTATTTTATTTATTTATTCACACGGCATCGTTGTTTCAACCATAAAAAGAAACAACTTTTAAGGAAAAACGTCAAATTATTCTACAGCCAACTTCACTGCGAAAGAAAACAAAACGGAGTTGCAAAGCACTTGCTACTTTTTTCCCCTCCGTTCTTCTCACCACTCTCTGCTAAAAACTCAAGAACGTCGGCAGAGTTTTTCAAAGTTGCAGACCTAAAGTTGCATGTGTAAACACAGACTAAACAGGCTTTATCAATGGAAATATGCAAATAAACGATGTTGGTTTATGAATGGAGCAACTGTGTAACTCACCAGAATGATAGTAGTAGCGTAGATCGACAGTGCAGCAGCAGAACGATGAGGCCTCATGATGTGCTGAAGGTTGAGGGGCAACTATCCGCAAATGATAGGAGAGAGTTATAAATTAAAACAAGGTTTGTTTGCATATCACAACTACTTACGACTTACATTTGGGGATGATCATTAAGAAGCTTATTATTAAGAATTATCTTAGCCTATACATGGCGATACATTTAGTTAGTCTAAACCATCACATAAAGTTCAAATTAGATATGCATGGTGTATTTATTCGTAATTATTGAAGAGGGATTAATCTTATCCTATACGATTTATGGGCTTTACTACGATTTTTCTTCTCCGTTAAAATTCATTTACGTTTGAAATTTATATTGTAATACAAGTTGTATTAGAGAATAGATTTCCAAACCTTTAATGGATTTTCAAAACGGATGCTATAATACACTATGCATTCTATTAAGACCCTAATAATATACATTAATGGAATGTTGTCTAAATTTAAATATTTTAAATTGGATTAACTTTATAAAGCCAGTATTACTTCAGAAAGCAAAAGTTAAATAGTTAATTTAAAATTAAATTTTAAAGTTGTGATGATTTCCTTCTAATACGGAATTTTGAATGCATTTAAAAAACTTTAATTTAATAAAATTTACTGTTACGATTTAGGATGGAATTTGATCGGTTTACATACATGCGTATGTAAGATTTTGAAGCTTTGGGTCACTTGGTGTCCAGTTAGTTACGCTGCAGAATTCCCATACGGAATGTGATAACCAGGAAAAGCGTTAGATGTAGTCATTGGTTGGAGACCATATATTTAATGAATGTTCCTTACCACAGGGATTGCAAAATCGATAAAATTTTAGCCTTTACAATTGTATCACTTTCAAGGTTAGGGGAAATAATGTTCTGCCTTCAAGTTACACGTGTGTCAATTTTGGACGTGTCGAGGTTTGCTTTGCCATACGAATTATATGCTTGATTTTAAATTATCCTGGGTTATTTCGCCAATTCTGTGTGGTTTCGTAAAATTTCGAAATCCCAGACTCACCCAGCAATAATAACCTCAAATAGAAGATTTTCCAAAAATCCAAACTGACGTCGACACTTTGACAGCGACCCTTCCGAAGGAAATTCACTTAAACAAAATTCTAGCATTGCTCTTATTATAAAAGCCTACGTTTGGATTATATGTCAAATTTGACCTCCAATTCGATATGGCAAAGACTGGTTTTAAATTGACTGAAAAGCAGCCTGCACTTTGTACACTCACTATATACACATATAAATAGATATTACACTGATCTTAAGTGGTCTGACTGCCTCGACGATACAAATTAAAAGAATGTTCGCTTGCAATGAACCATTGAAAGAGAGTTATAGTGAAACTCATCAGTTACCTACGTATGTAATTTTTTAAATACGTAGGTATGTATACTATTTTCGCCGCGGTCACTATCGGTGATAATTGCCATCGGCCGAGTTTACACCTTAAGTCGTGATTTTAACAAATATTAGTCTGATTATATTAATCTTTAAAAATGTGACCGCCTCAGTTCAAATCCTTAGACAGATTCGGTTTTCCCTAATTGTTTCCTCAATTATACTAAATAATGACGTTGTTCCCTATTGCACTATGTTATAACAGTTATCGTATTGCTTTCGAAAGATAAGCAAAGACTCAAACCTGGAGTACGGCTAAGGGGCTGGTTACCCCAAATATTAGTGAAATTAACTAGGTATCAAAGAAGTTGTAATGATGTGCAATATTGAATTCGCAAATGTTGGAATATTATTATCATTAAAGGGCATGCAAATTTTGAAAATCAAAAGCCTTGCGTGCTTAAATGCTGATTTTGACTAGGATTGGCAATTTCGGCAAAATAATACTACAGTACTCATACCACAAATTGCAGTTTAGATATTATCGTTTAAAATTTCGAGTTGCTTGGTAGGTGGCCAAAAAGTGTGATAACACTGCAATATTGCACCGTTATCCTGTTCCGAGCTTTGTTCAAAGTCGCAGGTCTTTAGCTCCTCAGGGAATTAGTTTAAAATCAGTTGAAAATTTAGTAACGAACAGAGACACAGAATGGAAAGAAACCGAGCTAAAAAAAAGTGATACAAACAGACCAACCTTTGGAAGATTATCGGAAGACAAAGAAAAGATCAATCTATTTGAAATAATCAATTTTTCTTTTGGTAAACGGAACATATTTAATCAGACACGAACAGCAGTTCAACTCGCTGACACCGGGCGGTCGTTTCGATATTTTTGAGACATCATGTACACCAGTGTTCAGTTGATTATGTTACCAATCAAGTGTAAAATTATATTTTATTAAGTTACTTTCTTACAGTCACACTGTTCCTAAAGTTTTGAGAATTGTTCAATCTGAGTTATGTGTGGCCATCGACTATGCAAAATTTTCCTTTCAACAACTGTTGGGTAATTACTGGTTGGCGACACCAGAATAAGAATTCAATAAATCATTGAACTGTACATAATTATTAGTGTACATAGTAACTATAGTTACAATATTTCTTACCCTGCTACTATACGTACTATTGCTTCCTGTCTGTTTTAAATTACCTCTACCAATATTGCTCTTATACATGTAGGACACAAATCCAACAGTATTAAATGGCATTGAATGAACTCGTGTACAAAAAAACCCTGTCGCCATGACGCTTAACAGACATCGAGACAATTGAATTACAAGAAAAAATATGATTAATTGTAATTAATTACTCCCTGGTATGACATAAGCGATAGTCCCATTTCTCCAATCCATTGCAATCCATCGACTACACAGAGTTTACATTTTTATAAATCGCTTCCAACAGCAATATTTTCACCAAGAGCAGCAACAATACGATATGTATCCATGTGCTGACGCTTTTTGAATATTTCATATGTTTGCAACGGAGAATAATAATACAAAAAGTGATGATGAAACAATAAACCAACCCATAACGTGTCGTTTTGAGTTTGCTTTGGTCCATTTATACCAGGCCAACAGACAGTGGGCTGGAATCCCCGAAAAATGATTAAAGGTCAAGGCTAAAATCGTGGCCATACAAATGATTTTTTAACATCGTAAAACTTAACACCATCTATAGGTCAATTATCGGAAAATTTAGTTTTAGAGCAAATATATTTTTTTTTCGGCCGGATAGATGAAGTTGTCTTCACGTTTGTTGCCATTGTGAATATCAAGAATAAGCTGGAAAATGCAAATAAATTTTTGATGAGTTTGGCTGCCTTGTTATTCACTTGCCTTGCTATTCTGATGCCACTACCGTAGTTTATTACGGCGTAGTGGAAACTGTTGAAAACAAGTAATATTGATCTTCCTTTCTTACATAACTTGTGTCTGTTCATCAATCTCAGCTGGAAAAAAGTCGGAAAAAACCACTGTCATAAGGTATTTTATAAAACAAATGCATAGTTTTCATATGTAAACACCGTTCGGCCAAACCCTTGCCGTGTTATCAAATCAGATACACTCACGGGAATCACATGCATAGAACAAATATAACAGGGAATAACAACATAAGTACGAACAAAAATTATACCGTAATGTTTTAGGCTTTTACTAGGTGTATCTTGAAGTGAAAACAAATCATTCTGCCTCTAAATTGGCTGGACCACAATTTGAATTTTTGTCAGTAGTAGTAGTCATAGTATTCTTTATTTCGTGATAATAAAATAACAGTTTTATAAGCAATAGATGTATACAAATTAAGTTTGAAAAAGAGAATATTTTTGACTGTGACCTGTGGCCGTCAGTCTCGGCTTGTATCAATTTCTTGTGAGATAAACGTGTATTATTTTACTCAAAAATTAAATTCTGACATTAAAAAATTTCTGTATGATATACATTTTTTTAAATAATTGGATACTGCTTTCCAGCTTATTATTAGACCATTTAATATATTTATGACTTCTACTTCCTCAAGCAACCCCTTATTGAAAAACGTTAATCTAAACTCATGTAAAGCAGTACATCGACCAAGGAAATGAAGTATAACTTCCTTTTCTTTACTATTGCACATTGAGCATTCAGTTGGCAAATTCTGCTGGAATCTGTTGCCATTCAGTTCTATCAAGTCACTTCTTGCTTTTGAAATCCACATTAACTCTTCTTGCGAATTGTTTTCTGCCAAATGCGTATGGCCAATGCTTTTATCTAGTTGTCTATATATTCGAGTTGTCTGATTTGCTTTGAAAAGTGCATTTTCGTGGTGTTTTTCCTTCATTGTCATCAGCAGGGTAGTTTTGTATAGCAACCATTGATCCTTATTCATATTGCGGATTGGCAATTGAATATTAAATTGAGACTCAACGAACTCAATTCCTTAGCCCAAAATATTTGGTTTGTAAGTATCATATTAGTCAGCTTATGCGGGAGCCTTTTATCGCTATAATGAAATTGAGTACGCCCAATGTAAGTCAAATGTAAGTCTAAAGAATATAACCGTCCATTTTCAACTCCTGTTCCCATCATTAGAAAATACTTGGGTGTAAAATAGGTTCTTCTTCTGAATAAGTTCTTCTTTCTTGATCCCCGGCTCGAATAAATCATCATTTTCAGAATGAAATTCAGGACGAATGCTAAAACACACCTTAAAAAACCCCTGACCCCCATCTGCCATCACTGAATAGTTTCCCTTCAAGTTCCTTTCTTTGATAACCGCTTCTATTAAATCAGATTCCCTAGCATAAACAACTGGTCGGCTCTCTTGCTTCGCAGATTTTCCGGACCCAACGTCAAATTCTAATATACCCTCTGAATAAAATGTTTCCAATATTTGCTTGTTTCTGAGCAATGGGTCCTATAATCTGCTGGCATGGAATTTCTCCCTGCTGTTTTTCGGATAAAGTTGGTAAGGTTAGTCATGTTTCTCCCTGAAGCACCCGTCTTAAATTGATAGTAGTTAAGAGTTTCCGCAGTGAAATGAACATTCTTCCGTTCCTTTGTGTTGATAGCAACTCTCGTCGGTTTTGATCCACCATTCAACCTGATTTCGCTCTTCCAAGAAATTTGTTGAGAAGCAGCTCGTTTTTTCAAAACAGTCCTCACTACTTTGTCCTGTTGTGGAGTGGGAAGTTCTTCAAGAGGATTCAAAACGTTTGCTTGTACTTTCTTATTGGAAGAGCATGGATGACGCTTACCTACTCCTACTTCTTGAAAACACGACCCACAGATCTTGATTGAGGTTTTAGAAGAAACTTTCCCGGTATTACACCTCGTCCTTTTACAGTTTTAGTATGCATTTTTTATTTCGCTGTTGAGCAAATGAAACAACTGCATGGCACTTTAATATTACCACTAGCTCTTGTAAGTCTGCTATCTACAAAATCTTCATACTTCGGCATAAGGTTCTTCACCGAAGGTCTAGTCCTTATACCTTTTCCATATTCCACTAGAGTGATGCGGCAAGTTCCACATATTCCTAGAGGATATTTCTGGTTACTCTCAGAATAATCGGCACCGGCAAATTTTTTTATTAGAGCGGAAATTTTATCTGTTACAATGGACCGGCCATAGTTGTCAATTTTTACTTTCTTCCCGCAAGTTGCACCGACTTTCTGACGGCAACTATCGTGCGAAGTCTCTTTTTGTGAAACACTCATTTTAGAGTACGCAAATTTTCTGATTACAATGATCAATAGCTAATTTAATTACATCAACATCTTCACTAGATGAAACTCTTTACTCAACTGAGTGATCTTAAATTATGTGAGACAAGTAGACAAATCAAAATATAAGAAGCAGGCAAAACAAAGAATACTTCAATAATAAACCGTTAGTCTTGAGTACATAACAACACATTTTTAGAGAGATTGGACATACAGAGAGAAACATTATAAGCTGGAGAAAATGAGAAGACGTATATTGTTATACATAACTAGCGCGCGATTACTTGAAAAATAAAAACGTTTATTTTATGTGCTATTTCAAAAAACTAAATCGTCGTTTTGTTTTTGTAAACGAACAAACTACAATTCGTTCTCAGCGGTTTCTAAAGAACTGAAGTACGAGGAACAACCTCTGCTAATTAGATTATCGTGACATTTTTGTACATTACTAGTTTCGTTTAGGAACAGTGTGTGAATAGCTCTAGAAATCGCCAGAAATAATTTTCATTTTGTACGTATTGATATGTTTTTGCTAAGAAATTTGGTCCAAGTAATGTTAATACTACTCTTCGCGGCAAGGTTTCTATTTGAATGTGTTTACTGAAAACCGTGTTTGGTGTTAATGTTACTCCAAGATAGCAATATTCCGACGTGATTACTATATCTTGACCGTTATATGACAATTTTTTGTGTCGAGCTAATTTTCCGCCTTTTCTGAATACCATAATTTGGGATTTACTTAAAATTACATTCCATAATTTACAGTAATCTTCCAGGTTATGAATCATGCCTTGGAGTACTTTTACATCATCGGCTAGGACCACGATGTCATCAGCGTAAAGAGGCGTATATTTAGATCCCCAAGACATATTCCACAGCCTAAAGCATCGTGCAAATCGTTGATATATAAGGTAAATAGTTGAGGCGATAACAGGTATCATTGTTTTACGCCCGAGTTAGAGACAAACTCATCAGAAAGTTATTTCCCTGTCCATACTGCAAACCTTGTATTTCCATATATTTTCTCAATAAATTTGACAAATTTACTTGACACTCCCATATTCTGTAACTTAAATATCAGTACATTGCGTAAAACTTTGTCAAAAGCAACGAAAAATTCGTATGTTTTCCTATTTCGTTGAAAGTTCAAATGTACTACTGATGCGAAGTTATATATATTGTCGGAAGTCGAGTAGTTTTTACGGAATCCAGTTTGGTATTCGTTTAGTTTCTTGTAAAATTCTGTCCATTTGGACAATCTATCTGTTAATATTCCCATCATAACTTTCGCCAGGCAATTAATAAAGGTTATGCCGCAATAATTGCTGGGTTCTGATATGTCTCCTTTTTTGTATATTGGGTATATTATACTTTTCGCGAAGGTATCACTACTTCACAATTGTCAAGCATAAAATTATAGTATGTCTTACATATTTCCTCCAACAGTTCAGTACAATTGTCAGTATAATTTTGAGAAACATTAAACTAAATTAATTAGAGACATAGAAATCACCAACGCATTACTGGTTAGGCTGACAAACAAGACGAGAAAGAGCTTGATATTAAATATTTTTTTTAATTTTTCGTAATGATCTCATTTTTGTTATTATGTCGGCAAGAAAGTAACTTCGGTTTTCTCATATTGATTGTGCTTTTGATCAGCTGAATAAATTCTTGGTTATACAGTTACACAGCTAACATTACAGCTAAATTTGAGATATGCCACATTATTTTCAGTGTTTCATTTAAATCGCTTTGTGAATATGGATGATCAAAATGCGCATTTTCTTCATATTTTGTTATTTTATTTCCGAAAATGGGACTGTCCTTGGAGGTGGAAAGTTTCTGATAGCCATTCACTTGGGAGTGTCCAGAAATGATTCCTTCATAGGGCAGTCCAAGCAGCTCACTACTTCCACGCAGTATGTCCTGGGCAATGGCTTTTCGGAAATCTCCGATAGCTTGCTAAAGTGAGAAGGCGAAACGAATGAGCAACCTGAGTGGTAATACGATCACTGATACGTCTCAGGATTACTAGGTGTCCCTGTCACTGAAGCTCTTCCAAGTAGTGGACATATTCTTCTGTCCTTTGAAGGCGGATGAGCCAACACCCCTGGCCAACGGCGGATCAAAATTGAAGAATCCAAAATCCAGTTTCGATACACTGCATTCTGGTCAGCGTCTCATCCATAATGGGCGGCTGAAACATAATCAACATAATGCCTCCCGCCACCCTTATATTGACAATGAAAATACACACAAAATATTTCCGAAAAGGCATTTGTGTCGTGTCTGCACTCAAAAAATAAAGTTTGCTATTAATAGCAAACAATGTATGCTACTTATCAGCAGGCAATTTGTTTGTTATTATCATAACAACAAACTTGTTGCAGGGTTCATAAAAATAATTGACACACTCTTTGCTGAAACAACAAACCTATGTTTGCTGAAATAACAAATATGTTTGCTTTCCCCTTTTCAGCAGACTTTTCTGCTGTGTTTACTAACATATTTTTTTGAGTGTAAGCTCACCAGTAGTTCTTCTCGTTTACAACAGATAATTGATGATTGTCGAATGAACGATGAGTTGTTCAAGCGTATTGGATCATTATTAGGGAGGACGGAAAATCGTATCGTCAATGATTTCGAAAGCAGATTGTGTGATTTTAGATCTAATTTTGATTATGTGACTGAACGTATTTCCAACCTGGGAGAACTAAAATTGCAAGCATTTTGACATGGGAATTCACTAGTGGCTTGTGATTTACGGTTGAATGGGACTCCAAATGGTAGGGATGAAAATTTGTTTTCGGTTTTTGATGCCATCTGCAAAAACCTCCTTATACCAACACCAAAATTGAAGTCGATTCACCGTCTCCAAAACGGAGACAACACCGGAAAACATAATACACCTGATGCGGAATTATTATAAAGTAGGTTTCCCCATTCGACGGTAATTGTTTCCTTAAATATCTATAGGGCTACGAAGGGGAAGGTAAATTAGCCATAAATACCATTGCATACGATTCTAAGAAACCATTCTATATCAGTGGGAACCTCTCGAACACGAACTACAATTCGGTCAGTCTACACGTTCCTAGGATTAGACATCAGGGATGAGCCGAATTACATCGAGCATAGTTTTGTTTTGAATGGATTTCAACACGGCGATTTTCCTATTTTTGATTTACCCCACATGTCTATTAAGGTTTTATTTAGACTATTTTTCTTTATAATATTTCATTACTACGCATATCGTATTATTTTTGGTTTCCTCTGATATTTTAATATTGTTTTTAGTCTACATTTATTGCATATTTTCCGTTATTTGTGTTACTGAAGGATCTGATTTACTTTTAGAAGTTACCTTTATAATTATTCTCCATTAGCCATTTAAGTAGTTTTGAACCGATTTCTAAATACTCTTACAGAGATCTCGAAAGTTTTAATTATGAACTACTTTGGGATAAAGTCTGTTGCATTAAATGGGATTCCATTTATAATATGACTTGCTTAGTTGATCAACTCTCTTTTCTACACGACAATATCATTAGCCTATATAGCACAACGCTATTGATTAAGAAAATAGTTAATGTTACTACGTCTGGACCCTGGCTTTCAGCGTGTTCGAGATGGAAGCGGTTTAAAATTGCTGAACTTCACGAGGAATATCGAGCTGCCAGAAAGGATGTTAATGCCAAGATCAGATCTGCGAAGATTGGGTATTATTCCAAACGCTTTACTTCTGCCTTAGGATAGAAACAAAAATAGAGAACAGTCCGTGATATTGGTATAGGAAACACTGAAATAAATAGGAGTATTATTATTGACGTAAATTAACTCAATAGAACTTTAATAATTCATCCCTCGATCAAATCGAATACTGAGTTTTATAGTTTTAACACCAACGAAAATGTCCATAACTCTGTCGAATTCAGATGTTCTAAACTTATTCCAGTGGCGAATAGTGAGTGCAGCATGCATGGAGGACAATGATACGATGGATCATCTCCTATGCCACTGCCTTGCCTTTCACATGCCAGATCCAGATATCTTTCGGACAGAATAATACCGGGCAGGGCCAAACTTGTGGGAATTGATTGGAACAACTTAAGGAATTTCAGGAATAGCACTGAATTCCTATGAGAAGTATAGTAAATTAGTAGGTTAAACTGAGAGCGCACAACAGGTCGAATCAGCGGCTTAAGTGTATGTCTACTCACATGGAAAGGATTAGAGTCCTTTCTTTTTGAACACTCTACATCGCACCCCTCTTTTCAAACTAACTAACTAACTATTCTCCCTAGTGAAATCGAATGCAGATGGATCCCTTTTCTACTACCTAATTTCACATAGTTCTTTAATTCTATCCTTACATCCACCTAATAATACCTAAATCTACATTTAAGGCAGGTGGCGAAGGATTGCTATCCCATATGCATCGACTTATTTGCGGTATATGGCTAAGAAGTATCTATGTCCGACGATTTAAGTCTCAGTGTATTATGTTCAGTATTCAAAAACGGCGACCCGTGTGTCTGTTCCGACTATCGCGGTATCAATATTTTATCCATCGCGTATTAGGTCTTATTGAAAACCTGAATGGACCTTATCAGTGTGGTTTTAGACCAGGCAAGTCCACGACTGACCAAATATTCACGCTACGCCAAACCCTGGAAAATTCCCACGAAATGCAAATCGATACATACCACCTCTTTGTCGATTACAAAGCTGCTTTCGATAGCCCCATACGGGGAAAACTGTACGGAGCTATGTCTGAACTTGGTATTCCGGCAAAACAGATCCGCCTCTGTATAAAGACGCTGACCAACACCAAATCAGCAGTGAAAGTGGAGAAAGACATCACTGAACCATTCTGTACCAAGCGAGGACTTAGACAAGGCGACACACCTTCGTGCAATCTCTTCAACATCTTAATGGAGATAATAATAAGAAAGGCTGCAGTAAATACGAACAAAACCATTAACACGGAAGCTGTATGTTGCTGGCGTATGCTGACGGCACAGACATCATATTTTCAAGAATCGAAGAGGAATCAGCGAAGGTGGATCTTGCTGTTAATGAGGGCTAGACAAAGCTGATGATGTAAAGGACTAGAGAAACTTCTCGACTTGGTCCGCACTTGAACGTTGACAACCGATTTAATTTTGAAGTGGTAGATGAATTTGTCCACCTTGGATCCGCCGAGAATAAGGACAACAACGTCCGCCTGGAGATAGATAGGATAACTATGCGTGCAAATAGACGCTATTTTGGGCTCAGCAAGCAGTTTAGGAACAACGCCCTCTCTCGACGGACAAAAGTCCAGCTATATCAGACTCTCATTTTACCTGTCTTGACATATGGCTCCGAAACTTGGGTCATATCGCAAGCGGATAAAAACCACATCGGAGTTTTCGAGAGAAAAATTCGCCGTAAAATATTTGGTCCTGTAAGGGAAAACGGCGAGTACCGACGTCGCTGGAATCTGTATTCTGACGGAATCTGTATTCGCTGGATGAAGATGAGCCAGCGTGAAAGGTTTTCGATAACGTACCCGATGGAAGCAGGAAAAGAGAGAAAACCAAAACTCTTTGATTTTACCAACTGGCGAGAAAAGGCGAAGGATAGAGCCAGTTGGAAGAATATGTTGAAATGTGTTTAATTTGTTTTTTTAATTTATAAGTGTAAGACGTCTGACCTCTTGAGGTTGTACAATAGTCAATAAAAGTAAAAGGCAACTAAATCTAAGACTGGCTACCGTCCTATTGTCCCCCTCTACTTGCTTCCGAAAGTCTTTGAAAAAACTGTACATAGCCAAATAACGAAATATATTGTTGACCATTCCATGTTGCCTCATCCCGGGACCCCTCCCACTGCTTTAACTCCAAGGCTTTTGACTCTGCTAACCATACTATTCTTAGTATAAAACTCAAGCATGCATAGGAGACAAATGTTGTGAATATTGATAGTTATGGCAAAGTATTTGTTGTGGATGTTTCTTAGCCAAAACCCACTAACTTTTTATTGGAATATAAAGTAAAAAAATTAAATACGTATTCGTCACAGCGATTACAGCTTTTGACAACAGTTGACTACGACGCTGAGAACATTTTTAAAATCGACATTATATTTAGGTGGATAGGAACTGATACAAATGTCAACAAACACAGTAGATTAATGTAGGCAACCCTGCGTGCATCGGTGAATGCTGCGAAATCTTGGGACAAATAATTTAAAAAAGTCTTGCCAAATTACTTTGGATGGCCAATATTGTTCTATGCGAAGTATTTTAACTTATAAATTACTCAAATGCTTGCTGATGATCACTTAGATACTGCGAAAAGCGAAATCTGCGCTTTGTTCGCAGTCGCTCAATTAAAAATAAAAAATAAAAAAACCGATTGTTTTTACTCCTATTTTGTAGCACAAATGTCAAATGACTTATTAAAAAAAGGTCAACAAAAAATCAGCTGATTTCTATACGTAAATATTTAAAGAGTGTTTACACAACACTGTTGTCTTGATTCGTATAAACGGTCGTGTTTCATGTGTGCTTAGCAATCACGCTTGTAAATAAACCGTGTTCAGTGCCCTATAATCGAGGTAACAATAGCGAAAGTATAAAATCGAAATGAGTGCAAATTGTCCAGAAACTCTCTTCTTTTTGTTGTTACGTTTGAGCTCTTTCTACAAATACTGGATTATTCACTGACAAAAATTTGTAAAACATGCTACAATGCTCTTAACATATGGATCCCAGGGAATCGCAGTCCACTTTCATTTGGTGTACCAATGGTTTGGACTGCTCCAAGAGAGCATAATTCCGGCAACTGTTATTCTAAGTTTGTTGAAACAAAATAGGGCAAGTCGTTCTCGAGTTATGTCAAACAAAATAGCTCCAAACGCGACAAATTCCCCTATATGATACTTAAAAAAAAATGGTGTCCCATAACATCCCATGAACGGATTGAGGAGAGCTTCTCACAATCAGTGAGATGTGCGCTTTCTAGTTTTACACCACCTGATTGGGCCCTACACTTTTACACTGGTTCCGAACGGTATTTTGAGAAGCTTTTCATGGCTAAGTACTCGATAGTGTCGCCATCACTAATTTCAAATCTATATATCTCGATTCGTAGACGTGACCCAGCGAAACGCCGAGATACGTATATCCTGTTTTTGCCCGATATAATTTTTCCCGGTAGTCAGATCACCGCCCATCACTGACGCCTACCATTTGTCGCACAGTGTTATTATTCTGTATAACTTAATTTATGATTTTACCTTCTACATTTAAGTTCAATGTCAAATGTTTTTCTGAACAGTTCGCAATTCCTGTACTATAACTATAAGATTTCATCTTGTTGTGCAAATATATACAAAATTAAATAAACCCATACACATATACAATTGACGAATCTTGATGGGGCACTGAAACAATCACGACCTGAATTGTTAATTCACAAAGGCGTGGTTTTCCATCACGACAACGCTAGGCTAGGCACAAATCTTTGCAGACTCGGCAAAAAATATTGAAGCTTGGATGGGAAGTGATGCCACATCCACCTTATAGACCTGATCTGGAACTTCGAATGTACATTTACCCTGAGTGTGCAAAACGTTTTGAATAGAAAATCCTTCAGTATAGGAGAGGACATACAGACCGAGTTTCCGAGTATATGTGTGGAACGGACCACTCATTCTATGAATCTGGGATCAAAAAGTTGCCTGCGAATGTCATTGAATACGAGTAAAATGGCACCTACAGTAATAAGTAGATTAAAAATAATTATTTGAATAAAGTAATCGAAAGTTACTTTCAACAAAGAAACCGAAAGTTTGAATGTTAATGTATGAGATGCTACTACAAGCATTCAAGGACTGATAAATTTTTCCAATTCCAAAAAATTCGGATTTTTTTTTTTATTTTTTTTTTTTTTTTTTTTATCAAACCAACACTCAGGGGATGCCCCCTATAAATGCAGTGCATTGTGTTGGCGAAGGAAAATTGGGGTAGTAGAGGGTGGCAAGAGGGAGTAGTGTCTGTTGATATTTGCCTTGAATGTTTGTATGTCACAATTGGTGGGAAAGACACTAGCCGGAAGTGTATTCCACATACGGACTGTACGGCTGAAGAACGAATTTTCTCTATAGTGTGTAGTGCGGTCAATCGGCCACTCGATAAAAAACGGATGAGAGTTCCTGGAAAGCCGCGTACTTCGGCTAAATATCCTCACGTCCGGCATAATTTGGCGGATGTCCGAGGAACACATACCGTGGAAATATCGATAGAACAGTGACACGCAAACCACATTTCGGCGATGCTCAAGGGAGGCAATAGAGTTGGATACCCTACTGTCCCCTATTAACACCGTCGCTCTCCTCTGGACATGGTCGAGAAGCTCCAAAGAAGTCCTTGGAGCACCTGCCCATATATGGGAGTTATATTGCAATAGCAGATAACTCCGGAAAGCACACTTACTGGCACGACTAGTTTCGAATTCCGTGGCAAGTTCATTATCAGATGAATTGGCATAGTTGTAGGATTATCAATATTTGCGAATATGTATCGGTATTAAATAGCTCAGTACTAACTTAACCCGAAAGTGAATTATTCCAACTAATTATGTAAGCCTTGCGGGCCAAACCTGTAAAAATCAAATTGAAAGAAATTTATTCATGTATTGACGATTTTTACGATTTTTTCATCCATAGCATATAAGGTTCTGCCAAGCATAATGTGCGAAAGACTAACACCAATTATCGCTGACCTGATTGGACCATACCAGTGCGGCTTTAGGCTAGGAAAATCGACAACCGACCAGATTTTCACGCTACGCCAAATCCTGGAGAAGGCCCATGAAAAACAAATCGACACCTATCACCTATTTGTCTATTATAAGACGGTCTTCGATAGCCCGATACGGGGGAGACTCTACGAAACAATGTCTGAGCTTGGTATTCCTGCAAAACTCATACGTCTCTGGAGGATGACCCTGACGAACACCAAATCCGCAGTGAAAGTTGGTAAGGATCTTACCGAACCTTTTGAAACTAAGCGAGGCCTCAGATAACGTGACACCCTGTCGTGCGATCTCTTTAACAACTTAATAGATATTATTCTGATAAAATCTGCTGTCAACATGAATAAAACCATCATCAGCAAAAGTTAGATGCTGCTCGTGTATGCTGATGATATAGATGTCATCGGACGCACAGTTACAGAAGATACTGCGGTGTTTTTGAGAAATGAGAAGGAATCAGGAAAAGTAGGTCCGACAGTAAATGAGCACAATACAAAATTAATGGTTTCAACGAGCGGGGCCTTCACGCTATTAGACCAAAGCGTGAACGTTGATAACCGTTATAATTTCGAGGTGGTGGACGAATTGATATACCTCGGATCTGCCGTAAATAAAAACAACAACGTCAGCCTTCAGATCGAGCGGAGAATTGTGCTTGCGAATAGATGTTATTTTGGGCTAAGCAAGCACTTTATAGATAAAGCCCTCTCTCGAGTAACAAAAGTCAAACTATACCGGACTGTCATACAACCTGTCTTGCTTTATGGCGCAGAATCTTGGGTCTTATCGCAAGCAGACGAAACAACTGTAGGAGTCTTCGATAGAAAAATACTCTGAAAAATTTACGGCCTTATAGTACACAACGGCGAGTATCGGCGACGCATGACCTATATCCCGACATTGACATAGTTAAGCGGTCAAAATAACGCTATTGCCGTGGCTAGGCCATGTCAGTGAATGGATGAAGACAAACCAGCACGAAGGGTTTTCGAAACCGAACTTGAAGGAAAATGAAGAATAGGAAGACCAAGACTCCGCTGGAGGAATCAGGTTGACGAAACCCTGCGTCCACTTGGTATTGCCAACTGGAGAAATAAGGCAAAAGATCGAACTGGTTGGCGAAATATGGTATCTTCGTTTTGTAAGGTCCCTGACCCGTCGGGGTTGTTCGAGACCGGAAAAGTATGTAAGTAAGTATGGACTATTGCTGTATATGGAACATGATTAAAATCATACCTAATTACAATTAATTATAACAAATTTATAATTTGTAGTTTAAAGCAAACTTTAAAAAAAATTCCATTGGTAATGGTACTTCTTTAAAAAGCATTTGTTTGATGTCTCGCAAATTTGGTTTTAAAATATTTTATATGTAGAAGTTTGTATGGATTTAAAAGTACTACGAGGCAGTACCAATCGAAGACACAAACCTATATAGTAATTATATCTAGAGTAACCACTTCTCTCAGTTAATTTGTGGCATTAGGTTTATTTGCATATGGACGTTGCATGTTAAAAAGTATTGCTTTAATAATAGCAGATAGGGCTATTAGTTCAGAACAACCAACAAGAAACCTACAACAGCATTTCGTGTAGTGTGTTAACATTTTTGTGTTTAATACAACAAAAGTTTATACTAAAAACAAAAGAGAAGAAAAAAGTGCAAAATAAGTTTAAATTTTTAACTCCACCTGGTATAAGCCGAATATCTTTCGGACCGACCTTACCACGTAGAGTGTGAAGTAAAACGTCAGATGAGACGTATTTTACCTCTAGATATATTTGCTATATGCACAAATCTATACGAATAAAATGTTTTAAAAACAGAATTTCCGGCAACCAAAACTAATCAAAATATTAAAAGCATTCCCATATTTCATTACAATTGGCATCCGATTCTCAGACAATGCAGATGTAACATTTTGGATTGTAATTATGAAGAATGATAACCTTTTGCATATGCATGTACAAGCCCCATTTCCGGTTAAATACATTTTTCTATTGATTTCTTGGATAAGCTGATGAACTAAAAGTAACTATTGTAAAAAATTATAAAATTTTCTTTTCATAAAATTACTCTTGGCTGGTTAAAAGTTGATGATTCATATTCTTGACGTGTTTGAAGTGAAACTTTTTATGAGAAGGTGCTTCGATCCCGACAGACAAGATTTTCTATCACAGAAATAAAGAGAGGGTAATACTTAAAGTATAACAGTTCAAAAAGAGTAAAAATCGTGAAACAAATGTACACAAAAGTACGAAATCTGCAAGCAAAACAAAGTCTACACAAGATTAAGTGTCATCCAGGTGTATACTAAAGTAATTAAAGTTTAGAAAAAAGTAGAAAATGTGTAAACAAAAGTATACACAAAAGAACGAAAAATTCCTTCATGGAAAAAGTAGAAAAAGCCCATTAAACATATTGAGGCAAACAAAAACTCACTACATATAACTATAGTTTTGTAGTTTTGTATATGTATAATATATAGTTATAGAGGATGTCCGTCGGGAAGGTATACTACTTTGTTTGTTTATAATTTTTGATTAAATGAAACAGAATGTTTCATTTAATGTCGGCAATTAGGCATGGAATACAATATCAGATAAATGTCCGCCTCCGTTAGCCTCACAAATGCGAGCCCTTTTGAGCACATTTTTCATAACATTCTCACACATTTCGCGCGGTATTTAATTAATTTCATCACGAATATTTTATTTGAGTTGCTCAAGCGTTTCTGGTTTGTTTGCATAAACCTTGCTTTTCAGATATCCCCACAAACAGAAGTCCGGAGCAGTCAAATCAGGCGACCGTGCAGGAAAATCAACATCAGCATTTCTTGAAATAACTTGTTGCATTGTAATCCTGGCTGTATACGATGTGGCGGCGTAAATGGTCTTGTGGAAGAAACTCTTGTGTCACCTGAATCTTAATTAGAAACAAATGCAAATCATTGTGCAAAATTGTGGCCAAAGTTGTTTTTTGAAGACCAAGCTCCTGAGCATGGCGTCGAATTGAGGTTGATGGATTGTATTGAACACTTTCTTGAGCAGCAGTAATATTTTCAGTCGATCTTGCAGTACGTTGTGCTCCATGCTTAGGCCTACGACCTACAGACCCTCTTTCTTCGAAATCATTCACAACACGATAAATAGTGGCTTTTGTTGGCACGTTGTTTCTCCCATAAATTCACGTAAATTTCTCACCGTCACAGTAATCGATGATTGATTTTGATAAAATGTTTTAACTATTAAAACACGTTGGTTTATCGAATATTTTTCAATAATAAAGATGCCACGTCTCTACTTCACGACTGCCAAATATGAACTGTCAAGACTAATGTTTACCAAAAGGGCGGCAAAACAAAGTAGTATACCTTCCCGGCGGACACCCTTCACTGTTTGTAAGAAGCTCTCCCATATTTTTTGAACGTGGTGGGAATCCTAATACTGGTAGTTGTGCACAAATTTCCGCTCCCTCAACCGCTCCCTTTAAAATGAGTTAAATTTTACATCAGTGGTTTTTCCTTTTAAACGGAAGTATTGCTATGCTATCATTATGCTTAAATCACAACACTGACTTAGTATCAGTTTCATTTAGGAGCTAGATAATTTTTCCCGTATTTTGCTACATCAAAAACATTAAATTGGCAACACTTACTGTGATCTTGAAAATCTTTTACCAGACGTCGCATGGAATATTCATGCCCAAGTCGTGACTACCCATAACAGGACTGAACTTTGAAAATTAGATTTTGATCAGACATTTTTTTTTTTGTAATTTTTGAGAATATTAAGTTTTTTGGACTTCACAGGTAGAATTGTAGAAACTATTATATTCTGGACTTTTGTTGGTGAAGAAGAACCTATGACTCTCCATTTGAATATTCAAAATCTTTGAATAATGGCAAAAAGCTGTCATGAAATCAAACAATACCAAAAACTTAAATCTAAATTATGAAATTTTGAAAATATATTTGATGCAAAAACATTATGTTTGGAAATCTGTATTGAGGCCAATTTTATTTATTGCAGCTTGGCGTAGTTAGTCCATATTGCACATATTTTTAAATTTTCTTCGAGCAAGAAGCAACTATCATCAAACTGGTGACAACAATTTGTATTTTGTGCTGGGTGGTGATTCCGCGAATGCAAATCACGGCTTGCATCCTTCCTAAATTGACAATATTTAATTTTTAGTGTGATAATCAAAATTTCAAACTTTCAAGTTATTTAGGATTTTGGTGGTAAATTTTTGCAGTATTATTGTTTACACTCATACCTACGGCATTTGAGATACGTCAATATCTGACCAACACAATTATATATATTTGAAAAAAATCCGTCTACAACTGACATCAGGCCTGGCGTCATCGATTTGAATATAAATTTCACTCAAAGTTGTGTGTGGGTGTGCATGTCATATGTAGCAATTTAAAATGGAAAAAACTAAACTTTGTAATAATTGGATCCGATAATGCTACCAGTAAAATTCTAAGTCTGTAAATTTTTTTAATACATTTTGTTTTTAACTAGCATAGTAAGACTTGCTTCATTCTATTGTTCCTATGGACAGCTCGTCGTTTTATAATCACCATTTTCATTCCAAAATTCCAACTACGTTATCTTTAAGACATATCAGTTCGGGTATGTCTACTTTGAATTTATGTTCTACTTTATAACATAATAGCTGCAAATGTTTTGTTTTTTTCTATGAATCTAAATAACATAATTTGAAGTTAGGAAAATATATTCTAAACTTTGTCAGTAAAACTATCGCAAATTATACGAATTAGAATAATCATATAACATTACTTTTATCTACTTATTGTGTTTATATTATTTGCATATTTAATAAAGCAATGTCTGAGCTTGGTATTCCTGCAAAACTCATACGCCGGATGACGTATGAGCAGGATGACTTTGACGAACACCAAATACGCAGTGAAAGTTGGTAAGGATCTTACCAAACCTTTCGAAACTAAGCGAGGCCTCGGCCAAGGCTACACCCTATGGTAAGATCTCTCTAACATCTTAATGGAGTTCACTATGAGAACGGTCAACATGAATAAAACCATCAGCAGCAAAATTCACATTGGGCGCACAATTAGAAAAGTTACTGCGGAGTTCTCGAGAATTGAGAAGGAGTCAGCAAAAATGGGTCTGACACTGCCCTAAACAAAAACAACAACGTCAGCCTAGAGATCAAGCGGAGAATTGTGCTTACGAACAGATGTTTTTTGGGCTAAGCACTTTAGCGATAAAGACCTCTCTCGAGTAAGTCCAGCTACACCAGACTCTCATACAACCAGAACCAGAAATCTGGGACTTATCGCAAGCAGACGAAACATCTCTAGGAGTCTTAGAGAGGAAAATACTCTCAAAAATCTATGGCCCTATAGTGCACACCGGGAGTATAGGCAGCGCATGAACCATGAGCTGTATGAGCTTTATCCCGACAATGACATAGTTAAGCGGATTAAAGTAACGCGATTGCCCTGGCTAGGCCATGTCAGTAGAATGGATGAAGGCGAACCAGCACGAAGGGTTTTCGAAACCGAACTCGAATTAAGACGAAAAATATGAAGACCAAGACTCCGCTGAAGGGACCAGGTTGACGAATCACTGCGTACTTTATTGACAACTTTTATTGACAACTGGAGAAATAAAGCAAAAGATCGAACTCGTTGGCGAAATAAGTTATCTTCCTTTTGTAAGGTCCCTGACCAGCCGGGGATGTTCGAGACCGGATAAGTAAGTAAGCGTATCTTCGTTCAATGCAAACAACATAAACATAATTAAGCTGTCATTAGTATCAATTAAACATTATTTAAACTTAGTTTGCTGTCTATAATGTCTATCTCTTCTTTGGTCTCTCATTCTACATCATTTCCCTAGTACTTTTCGATTAGCTGTGCTATAGAAACCCCCTGGTTTGTGTCGATTTCATTTATGTGGATGTGTTACAAAAAAATCAAAAGTTGTTTGTCTATTCCACGAAAACTATATCTACGCATCATTTCAGCACCTGTTTTATTGTTCGCTGAGACATTACCCGTCGTAGAGTAATTTTTTAAAGAGAGAATTTTTGACTCATCTGACGTTTCCTTTCACACTCTTCGTGGTGCGGTCGGTGTGATAGAGAGATGTTTGACGAAAAGTAACTTATACTAGGTGGAATTACACGAGCTTCTGGCTTTAATTTGTCATGTCGTTTTGGTTACACTTTTTAATTGACATACATTTGTGTTGTATTTAATACAATAACTTTAACACAAAACGAAATATCGGTGTTGTAATTTTATTGGTTGTTTTGAACAACTGCCTCTATCTGGTATTATTGAAGCAATTCTTTTCAACATTCCAGCGTTCATATCACACCAGGCCAAATGGCATAAATTTGCTGATAGAAATGTTAAGTCTAGTATAAAAATTACTCTATGTTACATGTATATATGTATGTGAACATTGGTTTAAAAAAATTGCGAATCAATTAAGTAAGGAATTAAAATTTTTCAAAATTTTTACAAAAATATCAAATAAACTGTATGTAGGAGAATTACGAAATTGGTTACGAATAAAGTCTTTTTTTTATTTACGTACAATAAATTAATGGATTTTGAGTGCATCACTTGAATAAGGAATTAGTTTATATTGATCCAGTAGGACATTATTCTTGATTGTACTGTACGAAAATTGTCAATAAAATACAAATTGGACAGTTTTGTTTCAAATATCAACCAACATGAGACGCGCAAAAACTCTTAACAGTTTTAAACCGATTTTGAATTTTTGAACGGTTTTAGAATGACGAATAGTTAAGCTTTTCAAATATATGTGCGATATATGTTTATACTTTTAACAAACCCATGTGAATAGATATATCCAAAATATTTAAAATTTTAATTATTTCTAATTTTTTCAAATTTGAATGAATGACATTTGATCCTGACAGTCAATTAATGCAGAGTTCGTATTTACCCCCCATGAGTAACCCATACATACACTTCGTCGTGGGGAATGTGAAATGGTCGTTTACCCATTACCCGCAGAGTATAGGGAAAATACCCACGAAAATGAGGAATTACCCATCACGATTACCGATTACCCTCAGGGCAATGCGGAAAGTAATGGGTAGCTACCCACGAAATGGGGAATTACCCATCACGATTACCCATTACCCTCAGGGCAATGGGGAAAATAATGGGTAGCTACCCACGACAATGGGGAATTACTCATCCCGATTTCCCATTACTCTCAGGGAAATGGGGAAAATAATGGGTGCCCACGACGATGGGCAATGGGTTACCCAGGGTAACTCATCCCCATTTTTGATCGATAATATGAAAAAATTAGAAAAAATGTCTATAACTTGGAAACGGAGCGTCCAATTGGATAAGAAACTTATATTCCGAAAACATATTGAATCCGCTTGTCAAAAAGCAGTAAAAGCCTTTAGAGCATTATGGCCTTTTCTAAATCGAAGATCAACTCTTGGCTTAAGAAATAAAAATCTTATTTATAAATGTGTAATTAGACTCATTTTATCTTACGCATCACCTATTTGGTATCGCGCTGTTAAAACTCATATTAAAAAGTTGCAAGTAATACAAAATAAATGTCTGAAGATGGTTTGTAAAAAACCGTGGCGTTTCCCCACTTCACTACTACATGAAGAAACTGGATACCAGCTATTCTTAGACTTTATTAAGATGTTAAATGAAAAGCATTCCCAAAAAATGTTAACCTCTCGCTATTGCAAAATACGCGAGAGCCTGGACTTAGATAGAAATGCAAATTATTCAAACTGAAAATATTGTATTAAAATTTTATTCTAGAATAATTTTAACTTAAACAATACTTTTCACCCTATTTTCGTACATTTTAATTAAATCACATATAGGTTTTTACTTCCTTTTTACCTATAATAAGATAAGAATTAACTTATTTATGTACTATTATCATGAATACAATTGCTGAAATATCTTTATGATAAAATCTCATTATTGTTAACTATTACTACCTGTAAAGTAGAAAATGAGATTTGGAATAATAAAACTTGAATTGAAAAAAAATTGAATTGGGGATGAGTTACCCTGGGTAACCCATTGCCAATCGTCGTGGGTAGCTACCCCTCATTTTGCCCATCGCCCTGAGGGTAATGGGTAATCGTGATGGGTAATTCCCCACGGCAATAATAATGGGTTACCCTGGGTAACTCATTACCCACGAAATACGAACCCTGAATTAATGTATCATCTACAACTTACATACCATATCTTGATTTATTTGTTACTCATCTCGTAGATCGTTTTCTCAAATACCGTGGAATTCCATCGAATGTATTTTCCCTTCCAAAATATCAAACCTAGACGAAGAAGCTAACTAAAAAGTATTTGAAAAATATGGTACAATTTTGCAATTACAATTTTGCAATTACAATTTGCTACAATTATCTCCTGAAGTACGTGTACAATTCTGGGATCAGCTTTCTGGAAACGGACCGTCTATATTGTTGGGAAACTCACAGAATTGCAAATTTCGTTTCTTGTCCGATGGCCATATATAAAAGAAATGCGAACAACAATTTCTTTAAATCAATGAGTTCAGATTTATTTCAGTAATTGCTGCTTAGCGCTTCGTCAACAGTTCCAAAAGTGAAGTTTTTGTCGTACCGTAAAGCAGCAATCACAAATTCAGCAGTACAGTAAATTAAAGATGGGAACTCTTTATCCATTTGAGTAAAAGCTTTTTGAAGAAATTGGCCATGTGAAGAAATTGATAAAGGGTTCCCATGTGCGAATATAAATAATAGGGAAATTCATTGGATTTTACTTATATCTAGTCATTATTTAGTATCGATAATAATGTGATATTGCTGGATTGCAACATTTTAATATAATGGAGACAATCAGGGACTGCGGTATTAAAAGATATACAACATTTCGATTTCATAAAATTTTCTAATTTTATGTATGTATATCGCGGCCTACTAGTTTAATATCAAAAATATATATATTTACGAGTAATTGCATTTATTTAGAAATTTTTCTAAACTAAATACAGGGTGGCGCCGAATGAGCTATATGGTTTAAATGGTTTATAACTTTTTTAGTTATGCGATTATTATAATTTTTTTTTTTTTAAATATTTACAGTATATTATTGGGGAATTAGCTTTGAAAAATGATATCCTGTAAGTGATGTCCATTTTCTGCTTCGCACATACGTGCTCTTTTTAGCATATTTTCCATAACTTTTCGCAGAATTTCGGGTGTAATGGCCATGATTTCATTTCGAATGTTGGTTTGGAGTTGGAGAAGGGTTCTTGGTTTGTTAACGTATACTTTTCTTTCAAATATCCCCAAAGAAAACTGTTAGGAGCTGTTAAATCTGGTGAACGTGGAGGCCAGTTAAAATCGCTTGTGCGCGAAATAATGCGTTCGCCGAATATGTCCCTTAACAAAGCCATTGAGGCGCGTGCAGTATATGCTGTTGCTCCATCTTGTTGAAACCACAAGTTTGGATGGTTTTCCATAGCTGGCCTAATACAATTTTCCAACATCGTCCGATATGCAGCACCGTTGACAGAAATTGAGACACCACTTTCATTTTCAAAAAAATATGGGCCAATTATCCTTTCGGAGGATACATCGCACCAAACAGTACACTTAAGTGGGTGTAATTCTCGCTGATGTACTGCTCTTGGATTTTCCGTAGCCCAAATCCTGCAGTTTTGCTTGTTGACACACCCATTTAATAGGAAATGGGCTTCATCGCTCATTACCAAATTGTGAATAAAGTCTGGATTGTCCTCTGCTTTTTCGCGGAAACGAATGGCATATTCAAGCCGTTGCTGGTAGTCTGTCGTCTTCAACTCTTGCACAAGTTGAACTTTATATGGGAACAAGTCTAATGTCATCAAAATTCTCTGCAGCGACCGCCGTTATAGTCCAAGTTGTGTCGAGTTGTTGATGTTGATGGACTACGCTGCACGCTCTCCCGTACAAGTTCAATATTTTGAGCAGTGTGCACGATAGGTGTTCTTCCGGCACCAGGAAGGGTTCTTAAAGACCGATGTTGACGAAAATTTCGAATCAAATGGTTTATTGCTGACGCTGTGGGTGCAATGCGCACATAAAAATGACGACGATATGCACGCTGTGTCAACACAATAGACCGTTGGTTTATAAAATAAAATTCAATTATTTGTGCACGTTGTCCGATCGTGTAATGATTCATAATTAATTCCCAAAGTTTTCTGAAAAAAAAATTAATAAATAACTATTAAAAGAGTTATAAAGAATGCAAACCATCTAGCTCATTCGGCGCCACCCTGTATATCTAATAGCCTTTTCACAGTATGAATTAACGAAATTAAAGTATCAACAAATTTTTCGAAGGTCTTGATTTTGCAATGCATTTCCAAATGTTCACAAAATCTTGATAGTAATGGCTTTACTGTCAGTAACGACGTGGGGAAATAAGTTCGCTTTTTCAACATTGCCTCAATTACAAACTTATGAGACATTAAAGTTCAAGTCAGCTTGGATGGTGATTTTAATATTTCCCGACGCGTTAGTTTATTGTAACGGCTATTTAGCGAAAAGGCATATTATTCAAAAATATGCCAAAGTGTTGAATATGGTAAAAGATATCAGGAAAGAAAAATTATAAACTTAGCGAAAATGATTAGTGTCGCTAAGTCTTCACGAAGTGTCCGCTAAGTGATTCAAACACAACAAGCGATTATAATGGGTTTTCCAATTGGTAGGTGACAACTTTGAATTTAATTTGTGAACACACTATTTCACTGATCAGCTAACTGTTACTTTCCTTTTTTCATTAAACTCAACATTTTCATCATAGTAAAGTACACGAACGAACAACGTATGGAAATTATAAAAATGTACTACCGAAATTCGGAGTCGGCGACCGCAACTTTAAGAGCATTAACTCCAATTTTCGGTCATTATTCTCGCCCTAGTAGACAAGCAATAACAAGTTTAGTGCAAAAATTTGAGTTTATATATTCATTGCGTGATGCTGCCGTGCCAGTGAGATAACGGGTTGGTCGAAGTGACGAAAATATCGCTGCTGATCAGGCATCCGTAGCAAACGATCCATATCAGTCGATTCCGCGGCGTTCTCAAGAACTGGGCATCGCCAACACCACTTTATGGCGAATTTTGCGTAAAGATCTTGGTTTACACCCATACAAGATCAAGCTGACTCAAGAATTGAAGTCGATGTACCATTTGACGCGACGTACGTTCTCCGATTGGGCTCTGGAGAAGATGCGCCAAGATGATGAATTCCATCGCAAAATCATCTTCATTGACGAAGCTCCTTTTTGGCTCAATGGGTTCGTCAATAAGCAAAATATGCGCTATTGATTTGGTGAAAATCCACATACGCTGCATGAATCACCACTTCATCTACAAAAAATAACTGTTTGGTGCGGTTTGCATGCCGGCGGCGTCATTGGGCCATATTATTTCGTCGACAATAACGATCGTCACGTTACTGTGAATGGCGATCGTTGTCGCGCCATGATTACGCATTATTTTTGGCCCGAATTGGAAAATATGGACTTGGACGTCGTGTGGTTTCAACAGGACTGTGCCACAAGCCACACAGCACACGTTACAATCGATTTATTGAAGAGTAAGTTTGATGAGCGTGTTATATCAAGAAATGGTCCTGACAATTGGACGCCTCGTTCGTGCGATTTAACGCCTCTAGACTTTCTTCTTTGGGGATACGTCAAATCATTGGTCTATGCCAGCAAGCCGACGACGTTGGAAGAACTCAAAGCAAACATTAAACGCGAAATAGCGGCCGTTATGGCCGAAAGGTGTGACCGAGTCATCGAAAATTGGGTCCAACGAATATGCCGATAACGACGTGCCCCGCGGTGACCATATGAACGACGTCGAGTTCCATTCATAAATGTTTTGATTGTATTTCAAGTCGACTGTAAAGTTTTGGTAATATCTCAAATGGTTTGCGTTTTATTTTAAAAAAAATTTATCGAGTCCTTATTGGAAAACCTTTTATAAGCAATTGGTGTAACCAAATCGCGCATAATAATTCTGTAGTTGTCAAAATAACAAAAATTGTTTCTAGATGTAAATAACGCTCTCATTTTATATGAATAACATGATTAATATGCATGTAATATAAGTGCATGGAATACTATTCTTTTACAAGATTAGGTGAAAATAATTTTTTAAATTATTTTTGAAAAGTTCTCCCACCGACATAAATTCGTGCGCACGGCCCTGCCCTGCACACAATGTGGTGTATGGGTTTATTTGTAAGAAATGTGTGTTAGCTGTGGTATAAATGGTTATAAATGTAAATTTATTTTGGTGAAATAAATTATAATAAATAATATATATATATAAGTATATATATATTGCAACCAAACAATAATTTGTTTCAAAATATTATTATGTTTGGTTGGAAAAACAAACATGCTTACACGCTATGGAAACTGTTTGATATATAGCTAAAGAAGTGCGAGGTTTGTACTGCAAAAATAGCTGATGAAAATTTGCGTTGTGTTTTCTGTACTGTAGTTCCTAGCACTTCAATCTAAAATCTAAATAAGAAAAGTAAAAGTCAACTAGCGAAACTTTTCTTAAAATCCAAAATTAAAAATTGTGTACAGAAAATCTTGACAGTAGGGCGAAGGTCCCGAAAGTAATTAAACTCAAATTTTTAACTTTTCTAAGGGTTTTCAATAAAAGTGAAAAACAGCATAGCCATCATAACCGAAATAAGGAAAACAATGAACAACATTTGAATTTTGACAAATTTCCCTTACCAAACAGTTGAGGTAAAAATGTTGCCAATGCAGCGGTGTTTTTAATGTAAAATGACCAAATTATTTACAAGTAACTGTAAAAGTTAGTGGCAAACTGGCATTTAAAATTGTTCAGTCCGAATATACATGTAGCGGTACGAGATAACAGACACCACTAAGTATTTGTTCTATTTACTTTATTTAGCACTTTCTCAGAAGCAAAACATTATGACTTGCAACAGATCACGCCCAAAGAAACGATTCTGAAAGCATGACTCCTTCCATATAAGTACATTTTATGCTAACCGACAAATAGTTTAGAAGTTCCGATATTATTACCACTTTTTTTTATCGAATCGGCCCTCTATGCGAGGCACAGCAGATACCACAAGCCATGCCGTATAAAATTTTTTAAAGAGTTTTAATATAAATCTTTACACAAGTTTAAAAATTTGAAACATTGCCGAGAATAACGTTGCAATTGCCAAAATGTAAATTGTTCACCAGAGACAAAAAACTATTTGAACTACTGGGCACTGAGACTTTGTTTGTCTATTAAACATTTCGAATTAATTGCACTTTTATTAACATTAAACAGAAAAATATAAGAACTAAAACATTAAGTTTTTAGAAAACATAATTTTTATGGGTATCACAATGAAATAACGTTTTATATCCAACGCAAATTCAATGATACCACGTTGTAATCCACATCGTTTTTAAACTTTAAAACGAGTTTAAAATGTCAGAAACTGATATTTTTACTTAGTTTTGCATTTAAATAATCTGGCAGAGTAATTTTAACTGGAATTCACGAAAAAAACACTTTTACAAAAATTGTCGCTTACAACGTTATTCGTGGCTGTGCTTCAATTGTTTGCGACTTTACTATATATTCTGCAACTATAGCATAACAGCGTCGACGATCCGAAATGTAAATATTATTCTCCTGTTTATGCTTTATGATTTTTTGAAAACAGGAAATCGTATTTCAAACCTCAGTGTATAATTCAAAGAACAGGCGATACTGTGTTTTTGATAGTTTTGTTTATGGCCATATTTAAAATTTGAATACTTTCGTATATGGAACCCTTTTCTACCCACCCACAACCATACCAATTTTCAAAATAATTTATGTCCACAGCAGAGAAAGTGGTCATTCCATTGGGTCCCGTGATTTTCCCGTTTCCAAGGCCACAGTGGCAAAACTTAAACAAAAACATTTAAAAAAACACCAACGACCAGAGCCGGATTTTGGCAGAGGCTGAATACGCATAATATAATAATACGCACCACAAATAATAAGTTTAATAAAATTCAAAACTCTGAATATAAAAAAAATTATTCAACATCAGTAAAATCAATGTCGCCATGCCTGATGCGGTAAACGACAATGATACGTGTCTGCTTGAATTTAAAACCCTTAAAATCAATATTTTGTGATTCATACAAATAATGCATTAGAGTATAATGTCCAAAAATGTCCAAGTCGAGCCTTATTTTATAAACATAAATTAGCTTAGTATGTGGTGTCTCTTGTTACATTTTACACATATCGCAGATGGGTTAAAAGGGTGAATTTTTGTTAGAATTTTATTTTTTGCGAGAAATGTATACCAAATGTTATTTCAACCCAAAAAAACTTACATGGACATGGGACTGTCCTTGGAGGTGGAAAGTTTCTGTTAGCCATTCACTTGGGAGTGGCCAGAAGTGATTCCTTCATGGGGCAGTCAAGCAGCTCACTACTTCCGCGCAGTATGTCCTGGGCAGTGGCTTAGCGGAAACCTGAGTGGTAGCGGAGTGAGTGGTAATGCGATCACTGATACGTCCCAGGATTATTAGGTGATCCTGTCACTGAAGCTCTTCGAAGTAATGGACATAATCTTCAGTCCTTTGAAGGCGGATGAGCCAACACCCATGGTCAACGGCGGATCAAAATTGAAGAAACTAAAATCCAGTTTCGACACACTGCATTCTGGTCAGAATCTGATCCATAATGGGCGGCTGAAACATAATCATCCTGGCAGTAGGTAAAATGCATACCACGGTGGGCTGGGTTTGCCTCCCGCCACCGTTATATCGGCAATGAAAATACGCAGAAAATATGATGAACAAAGAAACCCCCCAACTATTGACGACCCTCGCAAACGTTATAAGGACCATGATTTAAGGATATGTACCTGGAATGTGCTAACGTTATACAGGACTGATGCCACTTTCCATCTGCCGGACGTCCACGGAAAATATAAAGCTGACATCACAGCGATCCAGGAAATGCGATGGACAGGATATGGTTGCACCGGAAAGAAAAACTTCGATATTTACTACAGCTGCCATGAGCGTAAGCACGAATTTGGGTGCGGACTTGTAGTAGGCAAGAGACTGTGACACTTAGTTTCAAGGTTCAACCCAGTGAGTGACCGCATAGCCACAATTCGCATCAAAGCTAAATATTTCAAAATCTCTTTAATTTGTGTGCACGCACCGACAGAGGATAAAGATGATGAGGTCAAAGAACCATTTTATGAGCGCCTGGAGGAAGTATATGAACGCTGCCCTGACCACGACATTAATATTATTCTAGGCGATTTTAATGCCAAATTACGAAAGGAAAGTGTTTTTCGACCAACCATCGCTAAACACAGTCTACATGATACCACATCCGAAATTGGAATAAGACTGATAGACTTCGCCGCTGCAAAGAACATGGTAGTTAGTAGCACACGATTCCAGCATAAGGACATTCATAAGGCGACCTGGATATCTCCTGATCAACGGACGAAGAACCAGAATGATCACTCGGTAATAGATGGAAGGCACTCTTCTAGTATAATGGATGTACGTGTGATTCGAGGTGCCAATATCGACTCGGATCATTACCTGGTGGCTGCGAAAGTTCGCACGAGATTGAGCAGGGCGAAAAACGTACGGAGCCGAACACAGGAAAAGTTGGATATTGACAAGCTACGAATACCGGAGATATCAATGTCCTATCGACAGAAACTCTCTCTCCTGCTGAAGCAGAATACCCCCCCTCCCGAAGACCCAGATGCGCAGTGGAAGCACATCTCCCATTCTTTGGAAACCACTGCAAGGACTGAACTTGGCTATCAAAAACCGCAGAAGGATAAGACATGGTACGACGTAGAATGTCAAATTGCAACTGATGAAAAAGACGCTGCACGTATGGCAACGGAACAGTCAGTTACAACGCGTGCTGCGAGTGAGCGGTACAAGAAGCGGAGAAGGGAGTAAAACCAACTATTTCGGCGGAAAAATGGCATTGGGAGCAGAGAGAGAGTGAAAGAACCGAAATGTGCAGGATGAATGGTGAATACCGAAAGTTTTTCCAAAGGGTAAGAAGATCGAATAACGGGCCTAATAGTGGGCTGCCCTCCTGCAAGGACGAGAATGGGAATCTGGTGACTGAGAAGTAGTGTGTGCTCAAAGTGTGGAGAGACCACTATTCAGCACTACTCTCCACTCAGATTCTTCCACTGAAGATCAGGAGGTAATGATAGTGGAAGATAGTGTAGATTGTAAACCCACCCCCCCAACCAAGACGAGATTAGAACGGCGACCTCCCGCCTGAAGAGTAATAACAGCGGCTTTATGCGGATGGCGGATGGTCTACCCGCTGAACTTTTTAGGGCATGTGACGAAGCATTGATAGCCCACATGCATCAACTGATATAAGGTAAATTGCTGGGGGAATCTATGCCCGACCATTGGAGTCTCAGTGTATTATATCCTGTATTCAAAAAGGGTGATCCGTGTGTCTGTTCCAACTATCGCGGTATCAGTCTTTCATCCATAGCGTATAAGGTCTTGTCGAAATTCCAGCAATTTCAGACTCTCATTTTAGTTGTCTTGACATATGGCTCCGAAACTTGGGTCATATCGCAAGCGGATGAAAAACACCTGGGAGTTTTAGAGAGAAAAATTCTCCGTAAAATATATGGTCCTGTTAGGGAAAACGGCGAGTACCGACGTCTGTGGAACGCAGAGCTATATAATCTATATTCTGACGTGGACATAGCTAGACGAATCAAAGTGGCCCAATTGCGTTGGCTAGGCCATGTTATCAGAATTAATGAAGATGAGCCAGCGCGAAAGGGTTTTGATAACATATCCGGTGGAAGCAGGAAAAGAGGACGACCAAGACTCCGCTGGAAAGACCAGGCAGAAGAATCCCTCCGTATCCTTGGTGTTACCAACTGGCGAGAAAAGGCGAAGAATAGAGCCAGCTGGAAGAATATGTTGAAATTTCTGACCTCATGAGGTTGTAAAATAGTCAATAAAAGTAAGGTATTTAGTAATTTTCGCAAATACTGCTTACTGTTTAGAAGCTCAGAAATATAAATTATTTTGTGTATCTTCTGAGTGTATTTTTCTCACAAAAAATTCAGCTATATACATTAGGGTGGGCCAATTTGTCTGGGACCAAAAAACTTGACATAGAGTATAGCTGAAACTTAATCTACGGCAAATTCTAAAAAAATGTTCCCAAGAAACCATGGTTCTAAAATCAAAATCGAGCCCGCGATTTTTCACTTGAAAATTTGTATGTTAGCGTAAAAAATCGACCAAAAGGTTGATTGATACTCCTCGATTTCGATAAAATTTCACACATATATTATACTTGTTGCTGCCGATATTTATTTTATATAACTGTTTTATAACTGTGTAAATTTTGTCATCTGCAGCATTTTTGTGTAATGTTAGAATAACTTTACAATGCGATATCAGATAAAAATTTTGAATTGGGGATACAAAGCTTTTTTATTGTGTGATTAGTAGGTACTTTTTGGTGGCCGGTTAAAACAAAAAAGAGCCGTTTTTTGATGATGTTATTGTATATGACTATACAAATTCCATCCATGTTTAAGAAAAATTACATAAAGTATGTAAAAGGTATGAAATAATCAAGATATGACGCTAGAAAGGAATGCGTTTGAATGAATTTTGTCGACTTTTTGGTTCTCTTTTACGAAGGATGCCAAATTGCTCACAATTTCTGGTCGTCTACGTCTTTCTCGTCTTTACTCAAAATCCCCAAGAAGATAATCCCAAGAAGGATTTGGGCTTAAGGATTTAAATCTCCATGGGAATAGCCCAGAATCCTAAATTTTGAAGTCGGAAAGGGGTCATATTCCCAATTAGGGTTACGTCCTCTATATGGATATATTTTTCTCATTTTCAGGTTATGTGACCTTAGGATAAAATAAAAAACGTAACACTTTTAGCCGTTTCTTATGTTTCATGATTTTTACAAAAATAATATTTATTTTAAATAAATAAATATTTTTTTATTTATTTTTTTTTTATTTTTATTTATTTTAAATAAATAGATATTTTTTAGCATGCTTTTTTATAACAACGAAACTGCTG
Source organism: Phaonia tiefii (assembly GCA_963931995.1). Lineage (NCBI taxonomy): Eukaryota > Metazoa > Arthropoda > Insecta > Diptera > Muscidae > Phaonia > Phaonia tiefii. The sequence continues at coordinate 264,960,523 of OZ008367.1, forward strand.
AATTCGGTGAGAATTTTTCTAAATTTATTCGGACAAAATCGGACACGTCGATCTCGAGTAATGATGGCATATACATACAACCATTTGTAAGCTACAAAGTGGTGTTTATGTCCTATTGAGGGTGACTAGACCCGTTCAGGTTGTATTAGTACGTTCACAAGGTTCAGCTTTACCATAGCTACAAGTTTTCCAAATATTGTTCCTGAAAATTTGTAAGTCCCTTGAAGTTATGCTGGAAAAAGTGAAAAAATAATATTTAAAAAAAGAAGTCCAGGAAAATCTGACAATTGGTACAGGCGAGATTAGACGTGGTACAGACTTTTCATGGCTGCCGATCAACTCAGTAGACTTGCCTCTAACCGATACAATTTATTAGAACGTTGATACACAAATTTCATGCCAAAATCTACAACAGTGTCACCATTAAAACAAAAAAAAAACACTCGATATAGTAAAAGAATAAAATCGAAGAGTAAAATTAAAGAGTAAACAGGAAACGGCCTGCTACCTCGTCGTTATCGATAGAACGCAAAGAGAGTGATAGAAACTCTTGTATATTTATGCAGAGCGAGTGAGTGCTGACTCACTCTGATGACATCACATGTAAAAACTGAATACGATTTAACAAGGAAAATGAGTTAGCTTTGGAGTCGCCTGTGACTCACTTGTGACGAACCACTTGTTAGCTTAAAGTTAATTCGAGGGTTTCTATGAGACAGCTGATCAAAAAACTACTGGCGAAATGTGTAGAATTATAGACCAAAGACAGAAATAATAGGCCATGCTGTTAATTAAGTTTAAACAGTGTTTGGTTGATACTAATGACAGCTAAATTATGTTTCATGCTGTTTACATCGAACGAAAATACGCATTCCCTCTTAATTCTGTCCGTGTTATGACCAACCAACAAATTAGAGTTGTGTAGTTCACGAACGAATGTGAAAGGGATGTGTATCCGTGCTCTACATATCAACTACAGCGCAGATGACCACTTTTGTTTCAAAATATAGAATCAATACAGAAACTTAGTTATTTCGGAAGTGGAAGAACCCGATCGCTATATCAAGTAATTTAGTTGAAAAAGTCCGCCAAAAAGGAGACTCTCTTTGCGATTATTTGCCCGGATTGGACTAAATCACCAAGTTGAAGAGAAAACAGATCTTCAGCTAACAGGTCATATGACATGAAATGATACAATGAAGTAGTGAACCCAATTAATGAACTAGTTCATTCTGTTGAGCTGAACTAAAAAGAGCGCTCACTTGAATGAACTAAAATTCTCAACTTTAGATTAAATTGCAAAAGCAACTCGATCTCGATGAGACGGCCTACTACCTCGTCGTCACTAGAAGAACGTGAAGAGGGAGATAACGGCCCTTTTATATTTCTCTGTGGCAAAACTGAAGGAAATAAACAAACACATTTATTTTAATTTTATATATCTATTTTAATTTAATTTTCTTTTAATTTTTAACTGTGGTTTAATGTTACTTACATACATTTGCATCAACCTTGTACCCGGGATATCGAAGGCAACTTTATAATTTACAAAGATGGTTAGGTGTCGATTAGGTTACGTGGGGTTTCTCCAGGATTTGTCGTAATGCGAATATCTAGTCGATAGTTGACGTACCAGGCCTAAAGACGCACTAATAGGGTCAAATCAAGTCTGCAACAAACAGCTTTAGTCTTTCGCACATTACGATCGCACATTGCGAAGTCTATAAGGCAAATTCCACGATAGTTGGTAGATATACTCGGGTCGCCTTTTTCAAAACAGGACACAGTATGCTAAGGCTCCAATCGCAGGGCATGCATTAGCCTATATCATATGAGATGATGCCTCCAATAGCTAAGCCGGTAGCCCATCAGAACCAGCGGCTATGTTGTTCTTAAGGATGTTAGGAGGGGGTAGTCGACGCCTTCGTACTGTATTTTCTCAAGACTTCTATAGTCTATATTGATGTCTCCTGGAACATGTAATGCAGTGCGGTGGTATCTCCATATTCCCAAGATAATTTGCGACAAAATTCTTGTGAGTAATTTCTTGTGAGTTTCAGTGAGTATAAATCTAGAAAGCGCACAGCTCACTGGTTGTGAGAAGCTCTCCCCGATTCCTTCATGGGATGTAAAGGGAAACCATTTATTTATTTATCTCTACAAAAGGGGACCCTGATCTATAGCCACTAGTTTGACTTCGTACTTTTCGGCAGAATTTACAAGGCTCATTCTGTGACATTCAATTTGCTCATTCTCGCGCGTTCTCCACAACCGGGTTTTCTTCTTAATTAAACGGGTTTCTTCCTCGTTTACTTACGCCGCTCTGTCGCGGCTCGCGTTACAACTGACTGACGCATTGCCATACGTGAAGCGTTCTTTTTATCTCTAGCCATTCGATACCCCTCACCGTACGGATTTATCATGCGGTTTTTCATAAGGAAGTACGGTCTTTGCAACAGTTTTTATAGAGTGGGAAATGTACTTCCACTTGGCTTCAGGATAATGAAGCGGGGGTGCGTTCTGCGGCAGTTAGCTTCTCTGCGAAGCCCGTTGCTATCTCTGATAATTGCCGCTCCCGATGTCCTCTCAACCTTGAGCGAATCTTAGCTGCAGCCAGGTAGTGATTCGATTCGATATTAGCTCCTCGAATCACACATACGCCCGTTATACTAGTAGAGTGCCGGCCTTCCAGCAATTACCAGGTGATCAATCTGGTTTTTCGTTTGTTGATGAGGGGATATCCAAGTAGCCTTGTGGATGCCTTTATGTTGTAACCTCGTACTACCACTGACAATCATTCTAACAGTCTCATTCCGTTTTCGGTAGTGATGGCGTGTAGGCTGAATTTTCCGATGGGTGGTTAAAAAATCTTTTCCTTGCCGACTTTAGTGTTAAAATCACCTATAAATTTTTAATGTCATGGCCAGGGCAGCGGTCGTATGTTTCCTCTAGGCGCTCATAGAACATGCACGGAAAGAAAAAACTCGTTCCTCCCAAACGAAATCTCAGATAACTGAAGTTCGTTTGGGGACTGTAGTTGGGAGAAACGAATTTCTGTTAAGCCATACATATCATTTCGTTTGGGAGAACCGAAAAATGTTTGCAGCAAACGAGTTATGAAAAACATAAGCTGAAAAAAACGTTTGCGAGAAGCGAAAAACGGTTCCGCGTACTGTTCCCTCGGTTCCAGCTACCGAGTTGTAGTTGATCCTAACGAAAAAAACGTTTGCGAGAACTGAAAAACGTTTGCAGTAAACGAGTCATGAAAAATTAAAGCTGAAAAAAAGTTTGTGATAAACGAAAAACGGTTCCACCAACTGTTCTTTCGGTTACAGCAACCGAGTTGTAGTTAAGCAACGGAGTTGTAGTCACTCTATTCAGTACGTTACCTATACATTAAAATTTATATTTATGGCTTCCATAAAATCTTTTTTGTGTAAATTTCCAACTTTTATGATTTTGGTTTTACCCATAAAGTTTGTTTTAAAAAAAGTTGGAATGTTTGTCTATCTTTCAGTGTCGACGAACACGTCCGTCTCGACTTGCATTCAAATAACAACTAAAAGCGCAGCAAACTACAACGCTTCAGTTGTCCACCGAAGACATATTGTCAAAGCAAAAGCCTTTTATGTGTATGCGTGAGTGTGTATGTCAAAGGAGTGGACTGTGAATCCAGTCGACAGAATGAGAGAAATTTACGTTCTTCGTAATCTGTGCTCTCATTAGAAAAATGGCTAATTTCAGTTATCGCAAACGGTTTTTAACTTGCGACAAATGTAATTTTGTACTCGTTTAATGCAAACGAGATCTCGTTTGCAACAACATGATACACATTTGCGATATATGAGTTTATTTGGGAGAACTATATAAACGGTTGCGATTAATAAATTAATACAAATCAATCAAAGTATTGTTGTGGCAACCGAGCAATAAACGTTTTTTTTCTTTGCATGTGACATTGGTGCTATTGTATTCTGTTGGGGCATGTAGCATCGCAGCTGCTGGATAGCAGTAATGTCAGTCTCATAATAATGCCAGTTAGATAGTGGCACCTGATCTATATAATGTTCCAACAATCCAAGTGCATTTCCGATAATCGTGGTCCTTATAACGTTTGCGGGGTTCGTCAACAAATAGGGGGTTTTACGTTTCTCACCAGGGTTACCTATTTTATAATCAATCAAGCTGTTCATTCGATTCGCGTTTTATGTTACAAATAAATATTTTTTAAACCAATACTTTTCGGGTAATTAAAAAAATGTCAAAAGGGCCCGAACCGCAGCCTCAGCCTAGGGGCACACGAATCCTAATTCCGTCCCTGCCAATGACGACCTTTTGTAACAATAGCTACTAACATCACCGTAGTGTACAAAAACAAATGGTGGTTGTTGGGTTGAGGAGTCAACTTTTTGCTGGACTTTTGAGTAGTGCTGCCATCCGGAACAATTATGATTTTCTGCTAAATCTAGCCCGAAATGGGCTACGTTAACATCACAGCTCCCGTACCGCAGTAGTGAATGCATTGCTTGAAGCGTAGTCGCTCTCGTCGTTGTTAAATCCATAACAAATGCGGATGACGCATAAACATTTCATATGAAAAATTTAACAGAATCAAACAAAAGTGGGAATAGTTTCTCAGTTTTTGCAAACATTGCAATAGTTTAAATATGGAATGCAAATTGTTCCTGCCACACCAAATACGAAAGGAACAAGAATATAGAAACGCATAGCCAGATGTGTGTGAAAGGATATGCTTGTTTAAATATTTAATTTTGGCGGAACTATTTTTATTACAACGGTGTCTGCATCTGTATTTATGTTGAAATTTAATTATTGTTCGTATTACATTGCATGCAAAAGTTGAGTAAAATGACTCGAGGTTGAGTTTAAAATAACATGTAGCCAGCCTACGCACAGTGCTTTGTCGCCATATATCGATGGGACAAAAATAGAAGGAGTAGTCGCAGATTCATGAAATTTTGTGTGAAGTTATATTTGGTGAAAATTAAGAAAAATAGAAGCCAGTCGGACCAAACCTTCTGGTACCTCCCATACAAAGGATTCAACTGATCTCGAAAACTCTACACGCTATAACACCCTATCATTCCGTGCGAATTCTACCAATCTCCTCACTGGTTACTTTTTTGACCTTCAAGATGTCTCTACCACATTTAGGGAAAATCAGATCGCGGATTCTGGTACCTCCCCTACAAAAGGTGAAATGGGTCTCGAATATTTATCATGCTCTAACACCCTACTACACTACCCGAATTCTACCAAACTTTGAATAATATATATTTTTCATTGTCAAAAACTCTGTGCAAAATTTGACAGATATCGAACCATGGGTTCTGGTACAATCCCTAACAGCCTATTAGACCTCCCGGATTCTATAAAATTTTGCATAACATATTTTTTTCATTATTAATGATTAATTTTGACCAAATTTGCAAAACGCAATTTTCTATTTTACTTACTTAGCTCGCCATTACAGCCGATGTGTTAGGCCAGGAGCGTTACAAAAAGAGGATAGCATATTCCTCCAACCGACTTGATCTTTAGCGTTTTCTCCCCAGTTTTCTAACTACTATCCTTATTCTACATTTTCACCTAGTTTTACCGAAATCAGACCACTATATATGGTTCCCCCCATATAAATTGTGTGATATGTCTCTAATAACGGGGTTTTCAATAAGAGCGCTACAAAAGTTTTTTAAATAAAACAAAACCGGTTTTAGATACCAATGAAATTTTTTATTCCTGTGAAAGTACGTTCGATATCATTATGTATGGAACTCGATTTCTTTTGCATGGCCACCACGGGCACACTTGCAGAAGTCCAGACGCTGAACCCAATTTTCTACGGGTTTCAAGCATAAATCGACCGATACTGCTGCAATTTCACGTTCGATATTCGTACGAAGTTCATCAATCGTCGCTGGCTTGTTGGCATAGACCATAGACTTGACGTAGCCCCACAGGAAATAATCTAACGGCGTCAAATCGCACGACCGAGGCGGCCAATCTACTGGGCCATTTCGTGAGATAACACGTTCACCAAACTTGGTTTCCAATAAATTGATTGTGGCATTCGCTGCGTGGCTTGTGGCGCCGTCCTGTTGGAACCACATGTCCTCCAAGTCCATATTATCCAATTGGGGCCAAAAATATTCGGTTATCATTGAACGGTAGCGATTCGCATTCACAGTAATGTTCCGGTTTTTGATCATCACGGAGGAAGTACGGCCCAATGACGCCGCCGGCCCATAAACCGCACCAAACTGTAAAAAAAACTCTTTATATATACTTTATTTTTAATAACACAGTGCAACAGTGGATCTGCAAATCAAGCACCACTATAACGGGTCGTTAGTGTATCCAAAATGATGACGATTGCATAAAGGATTTTTTCCTGAGGGAAACGTTTTCGGGGGACGCCCGTGCGCGCTCCACCTCACCCTTTTTTTATCTTATGGTATTTTGTTTGTTACAACTCGAGAACGGCTGTGCCGACTTTTAGAAGTTTTATTATTTTTTATTTTTACTTTTACTTACGTTAGTTTTACAGTATGACTGTTCTTTACACATAAAAGTTCTTTTCTAATATGAATAAATCTATTGAAATACAAAAGTAATAAAACTTCTAAAAGTCATCATTAAAACAAAAAATCAATATTCTTGTCAAAATGAGATACCTTCACTTAATTATGAATAAAAGCGGAACACGTTCATCCATTTTCATGATCTATATCGCATTTTGTTCACAAGTTATGTAGGTTTACGCAAAAGTAATAAGCCTTGACACATTTTTCCGGTTTGGATTTTTAATGATTTTTAAAACAAAAAATTTTAATTTTTTAGGCAAATATTATTTTTTTTGATGTGTTAACATCTATACGCGCGCCTCTAGGGCAGTAAACTATAAATTTAATACATACGCAAGTGTTAGGTTTGTAAGAGTAAATCATCGTTTGTTTGTTCGTTGCTTGGCAGTCGGTATTGAAAGTGCTTATTGGGCGATTTTCATATAATTTTCCCACGCAATTTTCTCCGGAAATTCATAGCCGATTTTATTAATTTTTGGATTAAAAAGCTAGTGCGGGTTTCGACGGAGAGTTTAGGCCAAAAATTAAGGCGATCCGATATCGGCGAGCCGAGATTTAAGTGTTTTAATTTGGAGAATTAATTTGGAGTAATATTAAAAAAGTGTTTTATGTTGATCTTCGGTTTTGTCTTATCATCGTTTGTCTGTTCGTTGCTTGGCAGTCGGTATTGAAAGTGATTATTGGGCGATTTTCATATAATTTTCCCACGCGATTTTCTCCGGAAATTCATAGCCGATTTTATTAATTTTTGGATTAAAAAGCTAGTGCGGGTTTCGACGGAGAGTTTAGGCCAAAAATTAAGGCGATCCGATATCGACGAGCCGAGATTGAAGTGTTTTAATTTGGAGTATTAATTTGGAGTAATATTAAAAAAGTATTTTATGTTGATCTTCGGTTATATCGTACGAATATAACAATGTATGTATGTATGTAAAAGTGTCTGTTGCTTTGCATTCTTTGACTTTTGTGGGAATAAAACAAAAAGTATTGAGCAAGAAAATAATGACACATGTGCTTGCACTGGGTCTTTAAATAATTTTAAGTATTAATATTATTTAACTGTAACGTCATCATACGATTGAACGCTGTTTTTTATTTTCCAATGTAACATTTACGAATGTGTTCATAGAAATCGAACAGGTACCGTGTAGCAAAAAGGTGTTAACACATCGCCCGTGAGTTCGAACACTCATTGGATTTTTGATTTTATATGTTTACAATTTCATCTTTATGACAAGAGCTACAATGTGTTTCCATGTATTTTTTTTTCATAAATTCATTTATATCTGCGAAAGTGTTATTAATCTAGAGAAACAGTATCAAAATAGATTTAAGGAATTGTAATTCTTAATTTTTCGAAATTAATTTCAGCAAAGTCGGCACAGCCGTTCTCGAGTTATGATAAACAAAAGACCATAAGATAACAAAAGGGGGAGGGGGAGCGCACCCGCGCGTCCCCCGAAAACGGGTACCACAGCAAAAAAATCCTTTAGGCAATTGTCATCATTTTGGATACACTAACGAACCGTCATAGTGGTGCTTGATATGCGGAGATTAAACTGCAATTTGTGTCACAGTGTAATATAACGTGATACAGCAAATTTGTTTTTTTTTTTTTACCAAACTCCTAACAAGAATATTTGGTCATTTTCTATCAAGTGCAGTGTGAACAAAAAACATTTATTTTAATGATATCAATTTTTCTTTAAATTAAGCATCATCACTAGAAGAGTTATCCCAAAACCAATTTTCGCTCAACGAAGAACTGTACTCGTCCTGTTCAAATATTTCATCTTGCAAATCAACATTTTCCCTGTGTATATATTTTTCAATACCGGCCAAATCAAAATTATGTTTTTTTATGCTTCTCTTTGATGATAATACGGGATCTGAATGCAATAACATATAGGTCATCAAACCTCTGTTTGTATCTTCTCGTGAAGTTTTTCTGGTATGAGATAAGCGCACTCTTCTAACGTTTTTATGGTTCGCTTCTAATGCTTCTTCCGACATACATCCTGGGTAAAAAGATGTATAAAATTAAATTTATAATAAAGAAGTTTTTGATTTATATGCATACCTATTGGTAAATTGAAGAACTCAATAACATCACATCCATAAACTAGAATTTTATGGACAGTGGTTGGCATATAATACCACCCATAATGTATTAAATACGTATTTCGAGTGACTCTTAACAGGTCCTGTAAGCTGTTTACATTTACTGGCGATCCACAAGATAACACCCTTAGTATAATTCCAAAGTTATCAATAAATCCCTTATCAATATCTGTAATTTCGGCCGCAACGTCACTGTTGCAAAAAAATCTTCGAGCAGTGTTTCCGTCATTAGTGTTTCCGAATCCATGTTCCACTTGGTCAATCATTAGACCTGTTCTTCTTTGAATTCATTTTGATTTTTTTTATTTTCCATAAACTCATCTCAATTTTCTTTACCGACTCGCCAAAGCTTAAAAGATAGCCGGTAAGCAATATGTATCAAACACTTTTTATCCAGCAGTGAAGGGTTGAAAGCCCAAATTTGTAGTTATCGGCATTTGGAATTTTTGATAAATTTAAATTATACATTTCAATACTTTCCCCAATCTCACGGTAAATCTTCCGAACAAGGACTGGATTTTCCTTTTGTAAAATAAATTTAATAGGCCTACAGAATAACGTAGAACCTGGAGTCTTATTATTTTATACAAATATATATAAATTATACAATTTTACTAATTAAACACATGGTTAGTTACCTTAGTGGCACAAATGCAATAAAAAACAAGAATTCGTCTGTGTGACTTACATTTTCAAATGCTTGCTTATAACGGCTATGGCCACAGCTACCATCCATACCCCACTTGCAAATCAAGGAAAGAAAGCTTACATGCTTTATCTTGCACATCACAAAGTTCACAAATACTTTCTGACGTTCTACGCATTAAAGTTTTTAAATCGACTTCAGCTGAAATTTCAGTTACTCTTATAGGTGGTACCAATGTTGTCCTTTGGATGCAATTCGTTGATTACTTGACGCAGAACTATGTATTTTCTTTCTATATAAAGCGCCAACGCTTTTGCTATTGGCAAGCACTTTTGATTACAGTTCTTGTTTTCGGTAACAGAATTCGCGTTTCGTTTCACTTTGCTTACAGCAAATTCCAGCTCCACAAGCGAATATTTTTCAATTAAATCTGCAAATCTGCGATTTTTAGTTTCCGTTGTAGTCTGATCAAATATTTTGGTTGGTCTGCCGCGCTTTTTTGTGGTTCCTGTGGCTGCAATTTCTATGTCAATTCCTTCAGATATTGAATCCATTGATATGTCTACATCTATTTCGTTTGCTGTAAGGTTCCCGCCACCTACGTTTTTATGGCTTGTGCTGGGCAACCTAATGTTTTTATTTTGTTAATTTAATATTTTTATTTTAATGTAAAAGTACAATAAAACTTACATCATGCAGGTCAAAAAATATGTCACTTAACCAATTAGAATGCTTATTTTCAAAAAACTTTCTATTGTATTTACTTTCTTTCCAAAACTTTTTCATTTCACTATTAAAAAACGAAACTCTTTTCATTAAGTTTTCCTTGATAAAATTTGAAGTGCCTATTTTTTGTTTAACATATTTAAATGTCGCCGATATTTTATTTTTCGATGATGCTGTTAACCAACAATCAATATCATCAGGGTTTTTTAAAATAATTGCCATGATCACAGATTAAATACACAATTTTTTATATTTTTAAAATATTTGTTTTCATTCTTAATGGGGATGGGCCCGTAAATTTTTGTTTGTTTATAAAGTTAAAAAAATTTAAGAGAGATGTGCCTGTTAATTTGTTATTTTCCACATAACAAAAAGCGTTGGTTCTAACGAACTACCTAAAACTTTATAATATTTAGCGCCCTGTGGCTTATGTTTTGTGCACTATTTGACTTTTATTTGATAACTCCTCTCTATTTCTTAATCTAATTTAAGATTTTTATATTATTTCATATAGGTCGTTTTTTTACCTTAACATTGCCCCTCTATAATTAATAAAATTTTAAGTAAAAAAGTGAATTTAGAACTTTTTTAAAACTCATTTTTTTAAGTTGTGGCAAAATATAGGCTCTAATTTTTTTGGACCTTTTAACAACACTATAAACTGAATAAAAACAAAATAAAAAATTTTGGATTTTTTTAAAATCCATCAAACTTTTGTAATTTTTGAAATTTTTTAGGAAATTTTTTTTTTTAACTCTAGTTAACAAAAAGAACACAAATTTTATTTTTTCCGAGTTCAGAACATATTGAATAACACAAAAATAGAAATTTCATGCTCTTTCTTAAAAAAAAATTTTTGGGAATTATTTTCTTGAAGCAATAAAATTCAGTTTTTAATTCATTAATTTTTGCTTAAATTTCACTGGCTTTATCGCCCTCTAGTGCGGTCTAGGAGAGTCAAATGAAACCATTTCCTTAAAATTAATTTGAGTTGTATTGTTATCTATCAATCACTATAACTTTCATCACATTTTGAGACAATTTTTTTTTTTGATTTATGTCTATGGGTCAAAGCACTGTGCTACGCAGTATGCTGAACGTTGTCTACTAGCAAAATCATTGCTTTCTGTTTTTTTTTATGCGAACCCTCTTCGTATTAAGGCAGAAAAAGAGTTGAGATTGCTTGTTTTCCCTGGTAGGATGCGAGTGTTTGAGAGCAAGCCACTTTAAGGGCAATTCGAAGCTGTTACAGCCGCCATTTGATTCAATAAACGTCAAAAAGTCACACTGTTACCGAAATACAGGCCCACACACACTCAGTTTGTCGTTCGTATTTAAATTTTTGGAAAATGAATTTAAATTTGCAAGAATTTTTTTTATTAATATGGCAATTTAGTTAGCTGCCGCTAGGGAGGCGATAAAACAGTTATGACACGTCTTTCGACGACAGGACGTGCCATAGGCACAGAGGCTAACAAGAGCAGAGTTGGAGATGGCAAAGCAACTAACTGTGTCGGCAGCAATGAAGCTGTGCTGACCAAAATGGAAATAAGGTGAAAAGTAATTTAAATGAAACATATTGCAGTATTATTTAAGTCTGCGTACTAGAATGGCATCTATTTTCTTAATTTTACAATTGTTGTTTTTTATTTGCCGTCACAATGTTAAGAATTTACCCCTGATTTCTAGCCAAAATCGCACACTGCGAGCTTAACACAAGGAATATAAAATGGTTAAAAACTTGTTACGAAAGATACTTACATTTTGGGCACTGTTACTTGGTCCCGGCAACGTGCGTCGTTTGAACAGCTGAGTAATTTTTCTCATATAATTTTTCATTTTAGTTGGCAAACTCTTGAATATTTTGTTTTTATAAAATTTTGTATACTTATTTGTGTAGAGCTTGACAACTGATGCAAATAACACAAAACAAAATGCCTGATAATTTACGGTGATACGGATAATTTACCGATGATATGGAAATCCAACACAAATCATGGATGGGTGACGTTTGGAAAATTTCGACCCAAAATTGTGGACACAAAAAAGAAAATTATACTTTTCTTTGATAATGCGGGATCACACCCAAAAAGCATACATTTCAGAAATATTAATATGCATTTCGTGCCTCCTAATTGTACTTCAATTATCCAACCACTTGATCTTTAGAAATAATTACACACAGAGATTTAATACAAAAAGACTTACTAGTAAACATAGCCATTTCCGACATAGCCCACGATTTAGTAAAACGTATCAACTTATTGGATGCAGTTTATTTTGCTACGAGCACGTTGGATACACACTTCCAAACTGTTTTCGTAAGTCAGGATTAACATTTGATAGGCAGACAATATTTGATGAGCCTGAAGATGAGTTTCCAATATAACTAATTGCCAAAATGCAGCAAGAAGGTCTTTTAGGGGTCAGCGGACATAGCTTAAATAACTTGTATCATGCCAATGAAGATTTAACTGTTGAAAGTTCAGAGCCGGCTCCACTGGTATCATTGACCGAATAAATTTCTGAAGTTCAATAAAATTGTGACGACTCAGCAGATGAAATTCAACCTTTAGATGTTCAAGATTTAAGAAACATCTATTCTACATATAGACAAGCTTTAAATACGACGTATGACATTAAAACGTTTGTCATATGCGTAGGGGATACCGAAGCCATGAACATAATTTCAACACTTAACTTGCATTTTAAAGACATTATTGCCAAACTCAAATCTTGCAAAACTACAATAAAAAAATACTTATTGAAATAAATTTTATATTTTAATATATGTGTTTGTACATATTTAATTTTATTAGTTAATAAAACCAATTGAATTCTCTCTCTTGTTTCGAAATGGAAGGATGTTTTAATTGAAAATTCATCATCTTAGACAAATTTTACTAATTTTTTTGCAGTTCTCTCTTGAGAAGACACCCCTCTTTTACGGATACCCCAGTGGTCCTTCGGTGTCCACTCAGGAGAGATTTCACTGTATACAAAATCTCAAAGTAATATTACAAATGTCGACGAACAATTTGACGCCAACTTTTAATACTGCCTTAAAAGTACACCGTTACTGAAATTGAAATGCGGCCCACCTACCTACCAGCTCGTCCCGAACGCCTGATGAAGTCAACAAGAACTTTGTGGGCGAGTTCAGAAAGAGATGGCGCTGTTGCGAAACTTCGTAATGAATAAATGCAGATTGATTTCGCATATCGAGTCAGTCTAATTTCAAGCCCGTAAAGGTAGTCATAGCCACTCTGTGGTTAAGAATTGATTTTCGTCGGCCTCCTCTGGAGATAAAAACTTTATTATTTTTGTGATAGGACGCACCGTCTTCAAGTTATAACCATTTGCTTATTTCAGCGATTTTCATATTTTGAGGATTTTTGAAAAATAATTCTTCCATACAAATTTAACCACTTTATGAAAAACCACTTTTGAAACCCTAAAAAATTGGTTATTTTTTCGATTGGATGCTCCGTTTTCGAGATATAGACACGAGGACGTTTTATCGATTTTTTACTCGAATAATTTTAGTTTTACCGATTTAAAAAAAAATAATACTGAAGACATCCCTAGGTTAAAGCCTCCTATGGAGGTAAACACTTTGTCATATTTGCCATTGGACGAACCATCTCCGAGTTATGCCATTCTGTGTTTCAGCGATTTTCTTATTTCGGTAGATTTTTTGAAAAAAAAGTTGTGCTATGCGAGTTGGACTACGTTATGAAAAACCTTTAGAAGCCCGCAAAAATTAGTTATTTTCCGATTTCACGCACCGTTCCGAGATATATACTTTTATCTAATTTTTGATCATTTTTGATTTGATTTTTGTGGGTAACTACCCATTATTTCCACCATGACCCTGAGGGTAATGGGTAATCGTCATGGGTAATTCCACATGGACGTGGGTAGCTAACCATTGTTGTCCCCATTACCGTGTTGGTAATGGATAATCGTGATGGGTAATTCTCCATTTTCGTGGGAAGCTATCCATTATATCCCCTATACCCTGTGAGTAATGTGTATGGTTTACACATGGGAGAGGGGGTAAATACGAGCCCTATTATTTAGTAAATAAGTCGAATTATTGCGGGAGAATTTTATACACGTACACGCAAAGAAAAAACTCGTTCCTCCCAAAAGAAATCTCAGATAACTGAAGTTCGTTTGGGGACTGTAGTTGCGAGAAGCGAACTTCTGTTAAGCCATACATGTCATTTCGTTTGGGAGAACCGAAAAATGTTTGCAGCAAACAAGTTATAAAAAATAATTGCTGAAAACAACGTTTGCGAGAAACGAAAAACGGTTCCGCCAACTGTTCCCTCGGTTACAGCAACCGAGTTGTAGTTGATCCTAACTAAAAAAACGTTTGCGAGAACTGAAAAACGTTTGCAGTAAACGAGTTGTGGAAAATTATAGGTGAAAAAACGTTTGCGAGAAACGAAAAACGGTTCCGCGTACTGTTCCCTCGGTTACAGCTACCGAGTTGTAGTTGATCCTAACGAAAAAAAACGTTTGCGAGAACTGAAAAACGTTTGCAGTAAACGAGTCATGAAAAATTAAAGCTGAAAAAACGTTTGTGATAAACGAAAAACGGTTCCACCAACTGTTCTTTCGGTTACAGCAACCGAGTTGTAGTTAAGCAACGGAGTTGTAGTCACTCTATTCAGTACGTTACCTATACATTAAAATTTATATTTATGGCTTCCATAAAATCTTTTTTGTGTAAATTTCCAACTTTTATTATTTTGGTTTTACCCATAAAGTTTGTTTTAAAAAAAGTTGGAATGTTTGTCTATCTTTCAGTGTCGACGAACACGTCCGTCTCGACTTGCATTCAAATAACAACTAAAAGCGCAGCAAACTACAACGCGCCAGTTGTCCATCCAAGATATATTGACAAGGCAAAAGCCTTTTATGTGTATGCGTGAGTGTGTATGTCAAACGAGTGGACTGTGTATACAGTCGACAGAATGTGAGAAATTTACGTTCTTCGTAATCTGTGCTCTCATTAGAAACATGGCTAATTGCAATTATCACAAACGGTTTTTAACTTGCAACAAATGTAATTTTGTACTCGTTAAATGCAAACGAAATCTCGTTTGCAACAACATGATACACATTTGCGATATATGAGTTTATTTGGGAGAACTACATAAACGGTTGCGATTAATAAATTAATACAAATCAATCAAAGTATTGTTGTGGCAACCGAGCAATAAACGTTTTTTTTCTTTGCGTGTAGTACTGAATACCTGAATATGACTAAAATTCAGTGAAATTCAATGAAGAATTATTAAAAATTGCTCTAAAACTCTTCAATAGCCCTAAATCTGTTCCAGATACAGTTGAAGAAATTCAAAAAATTAAATCGTAGTTTTACAATTTTCAAAATTTGCAACAGGTTACATTTGTAAAACGAAAGAAAATATTTTTTCGTGCCAAATCTGAACAAACATAAAAACAAAAAAATAAAATATTTGTTATATATTAAGTTTTCTACGATCTTCGATTGAAATTCTCCTTGTTGTTGAAACGAGCTTAAGATCATTTATAAATAATGCTTATTTATTTCCAATATTTCGTCTCCACATTGGGCGACTTCTTCAGGGAACAATTATTATTATATGGTTTGATAATTAAATAATTAAAAAATCTGTAAATTTTTCAACATATTTGTTGTGTATTTGACTGATTTTTAAATTTTTAAAGGGAAATTCGGTAAACCCTTACTGTGAAAATCAAAAAAAATGCAACTAAAGTTTGAAAATATGAATACATATATTCGTGTTACTATTTGCAATACAATATAAGTATACAATTTTCAGGTTGGTGATTTCTATTTATGTGTTATTTCTCGTTAATTCTTTACATTCTCTTATCAGTTGATAAGTAGAATTTTCACTATTTTCGAAGTATTGGGTTTTCAATTTTATTATGAAGTCATTGAGTTTTTCATAGCCAGTTTCAGTGTGAAGAATGTGCGTAGAGTATCTCCAGTGTTTTTTCTGCATGATTTTAAGGCATTTGTTTTGTATAATTTGTAGTTTCAGAATGTGCGATTTTGCCGCCTTGTACCATATTGGGCACGCGTACGTCAATGTTGGTCTTACTATATTTTTGAAGATAAGGTCCTTATTTTTAAAATCAAGGGAAGAGCGCTTGCCTAGTATTGGCCACAGTGCTTTGATTATTCTTAATCTTGTTTTACAAGTTTCTTCAATGTGCCCTGCAAAGTTCAGTTTTTTGTATAGGATTACTCCCAGATATTTCACATCACTTTGGATGTCTATTTATTAATTTCCCACTTTAAGTTGGCGAAATACAATGGATTTGGTTACCACAAAAAACATAGTTTCATTAAATACCCACTGATTATTCTTCTGCATCCTTCCCCGACAAGCGCTGTTGTTGAAATATGTTGCGTTTCTGGACTAAATTATTTGCAAAGTACATAATGGAATAAAACAATAATAAAACTATGAAAATTATTTCTGGTACTTCTAAAAATATTATTCAGAAAGCGTTCTTCTCGCAGAAAACATTCGCCAAAAGTTCTGTTATTAGACATCCTTCGAAAAAAGAATAACCATACAATAAATTGCTTAAATCTCCAATTTACTTCATTGCGTTGCTGTTACAGATGTGTAGCTTCACGAAATATGGTTGAGTCTTGAAGCGCTTCCCGTTATCTCTACAAAAGAATTTAAACTTGCGCTAAACATTTAAAGCGATACTCTACTGCGCCCAACCTGTATTGCCAATTGATCTCAATGCTTGGCATCCACACAAAACTCTCAGTTATTTACATTCTTCTGCACTCACATCGAAATCCAATATGTATAATAGTACACCTCACAAGCTAAGTTTTCAAAATTGTATAGGTGCAGTTTTAAAGAGCAAAAACAGCAATAACATTCGTTTCTACTTTGAAATTTACAGTACACTGCATTTATTGCAGTTGGTTTTTACTCTTTTTCTGCACATTCATATCAAAATGACACATACTACATTTCACCATCCTAACAATTTTATAAATGTCACCAAACTATTATAAATTTTCCAAAATGTTAAACTGCATCTCGATTGCAGTGGTTAATTGTTTTTTCTGAAATTTAGTGTGTCTATTGTACTTGATACACGATACATCTTTATTGCTAACCAAATCCTGCAGCTTCAACTTTTTTTTTATTTTGGCCGGTTTGTTGTACAAGAAGGTGGGACGATTTGAATGGAGCAAATATTTTGCAGTCTGTCTCTTCAAAACACGTAAAGCTTCGTTCAACCCGAGAATTTTTGCCCAAGAGTCCTATAACTTTAGATGAAATCTGCCCCTCACAAAAATGCAATATAGATTACAGCTTCACAACCCAAATAACAAAAACTAACCTGGGTGTACTAAAACATTTTCTTGCGCTGCTGATATTAAATTTGAAGCCAGATTAGCGCCTTCATGGTCCTCTGTAAAACTTCAATATGGCAGCGAAAACCTCTAAATAATCCGTCAATAAATTTGCACGCCGATTATTGGATGATCGCTGAATCCATTTCATTGCTATCACACATTAAACTCAAAATGGCGAATGCAATTTGTGAAAGAATATTTTCTAATGTGGTCCCATTGAGGGAAAACAGGTATATGAAGCATAATTTTAATTGGTTTATTCAAAAATGCATATACAATTCAAACACTGAACTCGAAAAATATCCTTTTTTATGGTCACCACCCACATACAAATTTATTAACGGATATAAAAAGTAAAGCAACTCCAGGAGAGATTAATTTACTATTTCGGACTCAGCTGTCTAAGATTGTCAATTTTTTTGGAGTAACCCTACAAGTTTTTACATTATGTTTTCTGCGCTCGGCGATTAATTAAATGGTACACGCTGAAAAATAACGGTCCCAGCAACATATTGCATTTGGGTCACAAATACATATATTAGTCGTGTTTTGGTTACAAGCATGCGATTGTCGCTTGTTAAGTTGCAAAGAAAACGGTTATTTAGCGATAAGTGATTTTATTCAAAAATATGACAAATGGTTGAAAACGATAAAAGATGTCAAAACAAATTTGTTTAAACTTAGCGAAAACGAATCGCGTTGCTAAGTTCTCGATAAGTCTTCGCTAAGTGCTTCACACAAAACAAGCGAAGCAAGCGGTGTAACCAAAACACGCTTTTTATATCCTAATAATCATTGTGTCCCAAACATGCTATATTGAATAGCAAACACAATGCGTTTGGAGACAAGTATACTATATTTGCGACAAGCTACAAACACGTTATATTTTCATCCAAACAACAAAAAAGAAAAATTTTTCTGCATGTAGTTAAAGAGCAGTTATGTTCTGTTATATACGTGTAAAATTGAAAGTGTACTGACCGAAAGTTTAGTAAAAATTTTAAATCAAAATGTTAATGAATTCAAAATTAAAACTGTAATTTTTTTCATTGGCCTTTTTTAATTTAGTTTTGTTAATATCTTGGTTATTTTGAACCCAAAAATTTGTTTTAAGAAACCGTTGCATTGGGAAATGATATTTTCAAAGCGTTAGTAATTGCAACTTCTCAATGTTAACATATTTTTTCAGCCGGCAGATAACAAAAAGCCTAAGCAAAGGTATTATATTGTCTGCAAATGGTAAATTGATATTGTTGAGTTTGACCTTCCTATTTGAAATTGGGGTTTCAATTGATCTTAACTCCTATTCCAACTCATAAATGTGGTCAGCAGAGGTATACTGGGTTTCGAAGTTTACAGGATTTCATTTCAATAACCAGCTAATTTTTGTTCTGCAAAACATGTGTTTGGTGAGTTGAAATCCCAAAAACCTCGAAATCTCAGTATATCTGAACGTTACTTAAAGAGAATTTTCAAGCATGTATAACATTTTCACCTGCGGTGGTATAACAAGTTTATGTAGTTTCTGTACCGTACCCGGCATGCTGGTCACTATCATAGCTACCCTAAGACTTCACCAATCGATTTGTTTATCACCTGTTATCATCACTAGTTTATGAAACTATGGCTTCGGCTCAAAATAGGGCACTGTATTTTAATATAGATACATTTGGCTTTGTTTGGATTTATCTTTGTTAACATGATATGCTTATACTTGGCCAGATGTATTAATATCAGTTAGTTAATTCTCCCTCACACATTGAACGAAAACAAACAAAACCATTCATTCTCGCTTGAGCATTCGTCCGATGAGGCTGAATCGACGTATGTTGATAGCACGTTAAGCGGCAAATACACAGTGCTACGGTATGTGCATACCTGTATGAGTATGAGGTCGGTCGTAACGTCTGTAGGCAGGTATGCATACCAAATTCTGTGTATGCATACATGTATGCAGAAAATTAAAAATTTTCAATTTTTTCTTAAGTATGTACAACAAGAATGACTGTGTGGAGTGAAGTATACATACTTGGCTTCATTCCTTAAAAAATGTCGTTGCGTGAAGTCGTTATTGTGGCAATACCTAATACTGAATTTTGGCATGATTTTATTGAAGTTTTTCGCAATGAAAACACACTATGGGAATTTAAAAGTGAAAACTATAAAAACAAAATAAAAAGAGACCAAAGCTGGTCAAAACTGACAGAAAAATATAAAGAAGTTGAGCCTGAGGCTGATATAAATACTGTGAAAAAAAATAATGGAATGCGAAATTCATATATTCATATATTGCTTCAATGTTTTTATTATGGCGTCACATGTTTCCATCATAATATAGCCCAAACTTTGAGGAGATATCGATGTTAAAATTTGTAGACTTTGAAAACTTCCTTCGGATGCTAAAAACCTTAATGTAGTTGAAAGCCTTTCATGAGGCGTTATCGCATTTGTCATCAAGGTATCTTGCTTTTGTATGATTGGCCTCACAAAAGAAAGCAACTCCTGGTATGTTGCAGCATCCATACGGAGAAAGTTAAAGTAATCATTTTTCTCAATGTTTTCCAACTCTCGCAAAAGTTTTACATGAGAGAACTCGGTGCGTTGCTTGTACCACTCTTTCATCCAAAAGCGTTGCTTTCGCTTTTTCCGCTTCTAATACTATCGTCTTGTGTGCACACATATATTGAGAGCAGCGCATTAACATCGTTTTCGGTTGCCATGTCAAAATCCACACAAGAATGAATGAAGTACGAAAGACGGTAGCAACAGTTTGTAGAGTAAACAGTGCATACATATATGCATACACGTAGCACTGTGTATTTGCCGCTTTACTGAAAGAAAATGTTTTGTGAAATATGGGAATGCCAATGTCCATTCCAGGATGGCGAGTTCTATAGAGAATTAAGCAATGATGTTTTGAAATGCATTGTTATAAGGGTGAAAAAACCCTTCAATTAATTGGCGATATTAACTTGCTTCAAATAATTAATATTATTCAGTTTCAAATATAAAAACTTTGTATAAAATTTTGGATATTTGACAGATTTGATAGAATTTGCCAAAAATAAAACCACTTCTGAGTTAGATTCTGCAGTAATACGGCATTTACACGGACCAAGATTAGCGCATTTCGAAGGTTATTAACTCCGTTAATCCACTTTAACCCAGAAGATTACTCAGACAATTTTAATCAATAAAAACTGAAATATAATCCATTTTAAACTGCTGTACAATTTGATGCAACCCTACTAACCACTACATAAAATTCAACCATAATTAAAATATAAACAACAAATCAACTGTGTGACAGCCGGAAGCCGAACGAACATTTTCCGACGCGTCGCCGCTACCACCACTTTTATGATTCTCGCGCCGCCGCCGACATAATTGACTCTCATCGGTTTAAAATGTGTGCCGATTTAACCGACTAGCCCGATTTAACCGACTGATCCAATTTTAAAGGTTAATTTGTTTCATAAACATCAAATGTGTTCAAAACCGGTAAAACCAAGACTCGCCAATTCAATTTTTCTATTGTGCCGCCGTCTTCTATAATTTTGTCTCGAATATTGGTCTAAGCGCATAGCTGCTACCTGAAATTTCAGTTTAATTTCAAACTGGGTGGTGTAACCGGGAAAGATTAGAAAACAAGGGGTAATCGCTGCCTGATAAACCTAAAAAACGAAAATTAAAAAAAAAAATGGTTTCCCATTACATCCCAAGAAGGGCTTGGGGAGAGCTTCTCCCAACCAGTCAGCTGTGCGCGTTCTAGTTTTACTCTCACTGATTGAGGCCTACAGTATCAAACTTTTGAGACGCTTCTTCACGGCTACTTTTTCATAGAAAAAGTAAATTTTTATACAAAATATTTACAAAAATATACTGTGAAATGGATTATTGTGGTGGATAGTTGTAGATAGGTAGGTCTATGCCAACAAGCCAGCGACGATTAATGAACTTCGTACGAATATCGAACGTGAAATTGCAGCAGTATCGGCCGATTTATGCTTGAAAACCGCCGAAAATTGGGTTCAGCGTCTGGACTTCTGCAAGCGTGCCCGTGGTGGCTATGCAAAAGAAATCGAGTTCCATATATAATGGCATCGAACGTACTTTCACAGGAATAAAAAATTTCATTGGTATCTAAAACCGGTTTTGTTTTATTTAAAAAAACTTTTGTAGCGCTCAGTCATGTAGTTTGCTTAAAAAATAAGAACTGTGACAGCGAATTATGATACAAAAATGTTTGTAAAAATTTGAAAGTAAATAGGGAGTCAATAACTAATCATAGTTTAAACTTGTAAAGTATTTACTTACTTGGTACTAGAGTGACCAAAATGCCTGAATTTGTCAAACTCCGGCTTTAGGTTTGTTAAATAAATCAGTTTTTTAATAACCGGATGTTGGTTTTAAATTTTGGAAAAACCCGGTGGAACTGGCTTTTTATTTAAAAACAATACATTTGTTTAACTACCATTTCCTATACTTATTCGTGTTTGGAACTTAATTTTTACTACTCTATTTAAATTTGACGATCGCGTTTTAATTCTAATTTAAATAAATTAAAATTTAAATCATATTCCAATTTGGAATGCGTGTTAATATAAAATTTAAAAGTTTTATTCAAATTCATTTAAACCGATTTGAATTCGAAAACCGTATTTGAAAGAATGTATTAATAAAATAATTTAGATTTTGAAATTTATAAAAAATAAAATGTTTGCTAAGATTAACTAATTCTTATTCAAGTCATAAACTCATTTTAAGATTTGTATAAAAAAAAATGTTTGCTTGCCATTTCGAACTTATTGAATCATCAAATCATTTGAAAACAGAAATCATGTTTATTAATTCCAAAATTTCATTAAAATTCGATACCCATGTCCTTTATTCTTAAATCTTATAAAGATATTTAACACAAATTGAGTGAAAACCGGCCAACCGATATCAAATAACCGATGTCAATAATTCGGTTGATTCGAAAATTACGGGTTTAAAAAAAATTATCTTGGTACTCTACTTGGTACTGAAATTATAAAACGTATAGAAAATATTATAGTAGGGGTTTTGAAATTACAGTTTTTGTGATATCACCAATTTTCATTCTATTCAAAAATATGATTAAAAGGAAAATAATATAAAATATATATTGTTAATTATTCGATAAACCGGGCTTTCCTTTTTTCCCGGTTTTTTTTTTTTAAATTGAGTTCTTAACCTGGGTGGATTTCGAACTATTCGATTAACCGATTTTACTGTATCGAAATATTCGGCATTATCGAATATCAAATTTTTGTAAGCAACCTAATTTTGTGTAACATTCTGTTCTTGTGTTGGAATAATTGTACTTTCGGTTCTTCCGATGAGACTTATCCATCAATTGAAAAGGAACTTGCAAAAAATAAACAGCCAATCGTAACAAAACTAAGAAAATGTGTCAAAATTATTAAATTGTCAAAAGAAAAACGAGATAAGTTGCAATGGAAATCGCTGTAAAAAACTTATCTAACGACTCTGCATCACTATTGGAATCAGAATGAGTATTTAAATTTTAACTGAGAACAATTAATAAACAACAAGACATTATTTCTCAAATTATTTTCCATTTTTGATACAAAGAATAAAATACGATCATATTATATTCGCGCTCACGAAACTTTCCCGTATCTGAAGAATAGTACGATATCGTCCAACAATAATATTGTTGATTTCGCATAAGAACTTTATAACATTATATTTATATAGTTATATATAGTCTCAACAATTAGACTTAACCGACAGCTCAGACTCTGATTTGGGGTACAAAATTGGGAAGAGCAGGTCAACAGTACCTTGAAAGATTTTGATTGTTTAGATAAATTTTCAAAGAGATCATCAGGATTCAACCTACTGTATAAAGCTCGATTGACAATTAATCC
Source organism: Phaonia tiefii (assembly GCA_963931995.1). Taxonomy (NCBI): domain Eukaryota; kingdom Metazoa; phylum Arthropoda; class Insecta; order Diptera; family Muscidae; genus Phaonia; species Phaonia tiefii. The sequence continues at coordinate 264,983,956 of OZ008367.1, forward strand.
CTCTTCCACAATATGTGAACGTGGTTTCTCCGTACCATATACAATTAAAACTACCAAATATCGTCAAACCATTTGAATGTTATACTTCTAAAATATATCTAATGAGCAGTTTTTATTAAGTTGACCTCACATTGCTCCTATAACAACATGTGTATAAATGAAAAATGATTCGCGTCTTCGCTAAGTGCTTCATACAAAACAAACGAATATATAAGCAAGCGGACCGAAGTGAAGTTGGCCCATCATGGCTGGCCCACTTTTCTGTACAACGTTAAAATAGACCAAATCGATTGGAAAAGTTCTAACGTCAATTCTAGATACGTTATTCAGGATATATGTGGCCGTCGGTGGTGCAATGGTTAGTGTGCGCGGCTCTTGTACATGAGATCCTGGGTTCGAACCCTGCTCTGACCACCTTCAAAAAAATTTCTTTCGGCGGCGGTCACCTCGCATAGTGACGGCGACAGTATCGAGTATATAGCCATGAAAAAGCTTCTCAAAATACCGTTCGGAATCGGTGCAAAACTGTAGGTCCCAATCAGTGAGTGAAAACTGGAAAGCGCACAGCTCAGAGATTGTGAGAAGTTCACCCCGGTCCCTTCATGGGATGTAATGGGAAACCATTTATTTATTTTAATTTATTCAGGATATTATGTGTAATCTAAAATTCAGGACATTGCTATGTGAAGAGATCCTTAAAAAGGATGAAATTTAACATTTTTAATGTATGTTTCAGAAAAAGTTCACAAAGGGTAAAAAAGATAAAAACTTTTTAAGTTCTTTATATGATTTTACAATTACTAGAAAGTTTAGAAATAAAATCTCAAGGACTATGAAACAAGACAAGCTCCTTAAAATCGGTGAAAACGAATTGCCGCTGTATATGTATATGAAAATTTCTCAGAAAATTAAAAACAAAAATTGTAATTTTCTTTTTCTTTTTTATTTTTCTTTTATTATTTTTAGAACAACTAAATAAATTCTAGGTTACCAATATATCCGGATAAATAGCCTAAACTAATTTAAAAAAACTGTCATCGATAATAAATATTATCTTTAAAGTATGTATGTATTGTCCGTGGCTTGAACTCGTGCTTGTACTCACTTTCCCCAGCCATAAACACTACCATTGTGCTAAACACCGCACATTATGTTTTTGGCAGTTACACATTTCATATATCATGTCCCAACAACAACGAACAGGTTCGACGTATATTCGGTCTCCCTTTTCTGGGTGTAAAATATATAACTAAACTCTTCTTATCCACATGCGATGATAACCAGTGTTGGTAAATGCATGAAACAAGAAAATTGTTGCCTACCTTCTACAGATTTCCGCAATATTAAACAATTTAGAATATGTCATATAAGGACCTAGACCTGTTTCAATGTCCTTGAAATTTTTTATAAAATTTCTACTTGGTATTTGCAACAACATATCAGAATATTAAAGTGTGAAACTTTTCCAAACATTTTTTAATTTTCTGAGAAATTTTCATATCTATGGGGCGGATATTGGTTTTCTTCGATTTTAAGGACCTAGACCTGTTTCAATGTCGTTCAGTATATTCATATCAGTATATTAAAGTGTGAAATTTTTCCAAACATTTTTTAATTTTTTGAGAAATTTTCATATATATGGCGGTTATTGGTTTTCTCCGATTTTAAGGACCTAGACCTGTTTCAATGTAATTGAATTTTTTTGTAAAATTTCTACTTGGTATTTGCAACAACATATCAGAATATTAAAGTGTGAAAATTTTCCAAACTTTTTTTAATTTTCTGAGAAATTTCATATATATTGAGGATATTGGTTTTCTTCGATTTTAAGAACCTAGAACTGTTTCAATGTCCTTGAAATTTTTTGTAAAATTTCTACATGGTATTTGCAACAACATATCAGAATATTAAAGTGTGAAAATTTTCCAAACTTTTTTTAATTTTCTGAGAAATTTCAGATATATGTATGAATTGGGTTTTCTTCGATTTTAAGGACCTAGTCCTTTTTCTATTTCTATTTTCTATTTCTATTTTCTATTCAATGTCCTTGAAATTTTTTATAAAATTGTCTTATTGTTAATACTAAAAACGTGTATGGATATAAAATTGGGAACCTGTTCGATAAAATTATCATACAATTTAATGGGTAATGGCATATATAGGGCAGGATAATTGCATTTAAAGGACCTTGTATCTGTTCGATATCTTCAATGTTTATTTTGAACATTATTACACTTTATTAATGACCAGTGCAATGAAATTTATATGCTTGGTGTGATTTAAGTGCAATAAAATTTGAAGGTGGGCCAGCTTCACACTACTATATACTAGTGTGAAGTTAGCCCACCGTCGAAATATGTGGGCTACGATGGTGGGCTAACTTCACGCTAGTGCAAGCGGTGTAACTAAAACACGCTTAATGACTGATTGCTTGAATCATAATTCTATTGCTCTTAATCTTTACTCATCAATTTCATTAAATCTCTGTCATATTAAGTGCACAAAACTGGTTTCTTCTCTGATGGTGCGCCTCAACAATTTACAAATTATAAACATTTTATTAATTTGTCTTGTTATGCGGAGTGAAATTTTTTGCAACGGACCTTGTAATGGAATAGGTGGAGCAGTCAAAAGGATGTCCGCTCGTGCGTGTTTGCAGTTGCCATTCCATTTGCGAATATTACCACCAACACAATTGTTTCAAAAATGTAAGAATATAACACAATGAAAGATAAGTTGGAATCTTGCAACAGAAATACAAATCTGATACCAGCAGCAAAAAAAATCCATAAACTTACGCCATTATCAAATTATATTGTGGAAGTAACACCATTTTCGCATTCAGATGAGTTTACACATCACAGTGCAATTAAAAAATCCAAGAAGCAATCATTAAGTAGAAAAAACAATTGTACTATTGACTACATATGATATGATATAATGATATGATATAATATAATATGATATTTTAATTTGATTCAAATAATGTAATCCCTAATTCTAAAATTGTTTTAATGTTTTCGGGTGGTATTTAAGCATTAAAGTGAAATTATAAGTAAATCAGTGTAAAAAAATAAAAGTAATCTTTAATTTCAATATTCGAAAAAAAACTATAGAAAAAATTGTGATCACATCTCGAACTGTGGCTTGAAAGTTACGTAATAAAGAGCACAATTTTTAGAAAAATGTTGGAAAAAATCGAAGCTTTCTGACCTTTTGAAAACGTCGATTTTAATTTTTAAACGTTAAAAATTAACTAACAAATTACTCTGAAAAAAATGTATTTTTTTTCTTCTAAAACCACATTTAAAGACGAACAAAATGATATTCAACTTATTTAAGACATCGATACTCATCACTAGTCTTACGTTAATTTAAAATGTTTTGTTCACAAATTTAAAAAATCGATTTCTCAAAACTGCTTTGGAATAAAATCTGAAAATTTGTGTGCTAGTTGCTTTGAATACGTAAAAATTTGCGAAATTGAAGAGGGTCGGGTCAGAACCTCTATGATTTGGCATGGAATGCCCCATATACTACTATGAAATACTCAAAGATGGATGCCATATATATACAGTGACAAGTAAAATTGTAACAGGGTTGACACAGTTTGAAAATAAATTTGAATATTTTAATACTTGATAAAAATCAAAAAATAATAAGTAGCTAAATCAATTTACTGTTCCCTCGTGAATAGAAATAAACACAAGTTTAATTCTATATTGACATATACTTATACAATGCAAAAAGTAAATATTGTCACGTTATACAAATGTTATACAATAATATAATAATGGCTTTTTAAAGAGCTTGTATACGGCGAGGCATGGTTTTTTTTTTGCTCTATGCCACATATCATTTACGTCTTTTGGAGCATCCAGGTACTTGGCGAGCTAAGATTTTATGAAATTTCGAAAGCTTTCGATCGGTTTAAGTCCGGTGACTGTTTAAGTCCGGTGACTGCACAGGCTATTTCATATTTGTAAATTGTTGACTGTTTAACCAGATTTAACGATTTTTCCGAATGTTATGGGTCGTTGTCATCACTCTTTCAGTAGTAAGACTCGTTTGTAATACAGAGTCCGCGTGATTTAATGTGGTTCTCGACGTGAAGTCCTTAACCACAGGTGAGCTCCGCCCCACCAAGAACATATTTGATACGACTGTTAGCGCCGCGCCTGAGATATCCGTGCTACCCCGCTTCAGAAAAAGCCTTACACCGTTGGTATACACGAATACGTGGGAGAACAAACGCCCCGTATTCGCATATCCACGAGTAAAAAGTGAGGTACTATCCAAACCTCTTCCGTGATAAGGGCCACGGATCCCATATTTCGAGGATATGCACCTGCCTAGCATTTTTCGTTACAAGTAACTGATATACAAGGCAACTACATAGCCTCTACCAGCGATTTTGGTGGCAACCACAGCCAGCACGATCTCCCACAAGGAGGCCAACCCACCCGTGCTACCAGATAGGCATACTCTCTGGTCGGAGTTTCGCAGTGAAGCTGCTTCAAGTTTTTACTTTGTACTAAGTAGGGGACTGGTCACCCCCGGCGACAAAAGCGTCAATCGTGAAACAATTTTACAATTTCAACATCAACAACAACATCACGTAACATTGCCATTTAAATGCTAAGATTGCAATTTAAATGGTCCAATAACTACAGTCAGACGGCTGCAGCTTTCTCACCGTGGGAGCAAGGCTGTTTCCACCTCTTCCGGTCAATAACAGCGACCGGCAGCCAATCTTCAGGCTTCGCCCGATGATGCCCCCGTGGGTCACAAAACAAGACACAAACAGAAAGGGCACGAGTTCGAGACCTTCCACGCGTCACTCCCAAACAGCACACGGTACCAGAAGTAGGCCTCTGATCAGACCTCGCGGCTAATCCATTTCCATATTCGACTCCAACGAAGTCCGGGAACTGGCAGTCCCTGTGTTGGCAGGGTACAGCACTACCGACAACGAGATCCTACACGACAATAGGGAGAAACCGATAGAGACCAGTAAAACCCCAAAACCACAACTAAACCGTCCTAGCGCGCCGACTCGCGAAAACACGAGAGGTAAACCGCGTTGCCACACACAACGCATCCGGAGACAGAAGCATACTACTCACACACCACTCACCACCGGATCTGGTGACACACATGCCAACTAAGTCCCTAAAAGCCCCGTAAAGGGGACACTCGCACAAAACATGGAGCCAATCTTCGATTGGCGCTTCGCAATCACACGACTCCCGATCCGCAAGTCTCATTCTGTGCAAGAATGCATTCAACGACCCGTGACCTGTCAGTATGAACCCAAGGCTTTGGTTGAAGCTAAACTCAGGGTTCTTCCCGACGAATTCTACATCCAGTATAAATCTATACATTACTCGACCGTTGGTACTGGAATTCCAACGGTCCTACTACTCGTATGTGACTAACACATCTAACCGAGCCCGCCGCTGACTTCTACTCATGCTCTCTGCTCCAACAATGAGCCAATCTGACTTACCCAGTGCGTACCCCCTCTTGATTTTGAAGTTCATGCTACGACGTATCACCTCTAGATCGAGAGGAGTGGCACCCATCAACACTTGTAGGGCCTCTGTAGACACCGTACGACATACTGGCAGACATGCCAATAACATTACTCTCTGAACAGAGAATAATCGACGCTGCCCGAAGACGCTTCTCGCAGTTTCGCACCAAACAGAAGACCCAAATGTTGCAATGGCAACAAAAATGCCCCTGTAAACGGTTCTGACTGCTTTACGACTCAGACCCCACTCACTCCTCATAACGCGCCTAACCTTTCCTACAACGCTCGTCAGTTTCTCACGAAGTCTCCCTATATGAGGCAAAAAGTTCATCCTTTCTCCCATGGTGACTCCGAGGTACTTCACCCCGTGGAGTAACGGATTGTGCCACCACCATTCAAACGCACGATTGGAAAATGGGACTTTAAACTACCCTTCAGCAACATGGCCACTGTCCCATTTGTAATACAGCAAGATATTGTTCATTTTTATACCCTCCACTGTAAGTGATAGAGGGTATATATCAGTTTGTCATTCTGATTGTAACATATAGAAATAAGGCTTTGCGACCCCATAAAGTAAATATATTCTTGATCCTTATAACAACCGGAGTCGATATAGCCATGTCCGTCTGTCCGTCTGTTGAAAACATTCTCACGACTTCAATCGGCGATAACGCGGTTTGGTTTTTGGCCAGAATGTTCCACGTATTCCTGAGCAGTTTGGTATTGAAAATCAGCGAAATTGGTCCATTGGAAAAAATTTTATGATTGGAAACGTAAAAACACTCATAAAATTTTCACATTAATTTTTGTAGTTTTATACTAAACTACTCCTTTTGCCGTGTGGTGAATTTCCATGTTGAAAATCTTTGTTGTTCTTTATAATAGGTAAGTACTTTAGAATGTTTAGATGTACTTTCATGTGTTCATACATTTATATGAATTGTCACGCTTCACCTAAGGTCGCTGTGGCCTGATGCGTAAAGGGTTGCGCGTTGGAGTTTGAGGGTTGTTGGTTCAACTCTGGTCCCAGCTTGTTTTTTTTTTTAACAGTTCTTCAAAAAATGTTTTTTTTTTAAAAGTGCTTTGCAGCTTGCTTTTTTTTAACAGTTCTTTAAAAAATGCTTTTTTATTTTTAAAAAATGCTTTTTATACCCTCCACTGTCAGTGATAGAGGGTATATATCAGTTTGTCATTCTGATTGTAACATATAGAAATAAGGCTTTGCGACCCCATAAAGTAAATATATTCTTGATCCTTATAACAACCGGAGTCAATATAGCCATGTCCGTCTGTCCGTCTGTTGAAAACATTCTCACGACTTCAATCGGCGATAGCGCGGTTTGGTTTTTGGCCAGAATGTTCCACATATTCCTGAACAGTTTGGTATTGAAAATCAGCGAAATTGGTCCATTGGAAAAAATTTTATGATTGGAAACGTAAAAAAACTCATAAAATTTTCACATTAATTTTTGTTGTTTTATACTAAACTACTCCTTTTGCCGTGTGGTGAATTTCCATGTTGAAAATCTTTGTTGTTCTTTATAATATGTAAGTACTTTAGAATGTTTAGATGTACTTTCATGTGTTCATACATTTATATGAATTGTCACGCTTCATATAAGGTCGCTGTGGCCTGATGTGTAAAGGGTTGCGCGTTGGAGTCTGAGGGTTGTTGGTAGTACATTTCTTAAGTACATTTCATTAAGTACATTTCTTAAGTACATTTCTTAAGTACATTTCTTTCTTAAGTACATTTCTTAAGTAAATTTCTCAAGTACATTTCTACTTAAGTACTTAAGCATGTGAGCATTTGAGCATTGTGAGCATTCGTGAGCATCCTGCATTTGTGAGCATTTGTGAACAAATAATTGCATTTGTGAACAAGTAACTTATTTTTATTTTTTTTTTTAAAGTACATTTTCTTAAAAAAGGTCCTTTTTAAAATTTAATATTTTGCTGGTTAACACTAAGGTGGAGGGTATCAAAGATTCGGCACAGCCGAATTTAACACTTTTACTTGTTTTTTTTTAAAGTTCTTTAAAAAATGCTTTTTTATTTTTAAAAAATGCGTTTTTATTTTACTTGTGAACAAGTAACTTATTTTTATTTTTTTTTAAAAAGTAAATTTTCTTAAAAAAAAGTACATTTCTTAAGTTCAAAGTATATTAAGTACATTTCAAAGTACATTTCTTAAGTACATTTCATTAAGTACATTTCTTAAGTACATTTCTTTCTTAAGTACATTTCTTAAGTAAATTTCTCAAGTACATTTCTTCTTAAGTACATTTCTTCTTAAGTACTTAAGCATGTGAGCATTTGAGCATTGTGAGCATTGTGAGCATTCGTGAGCATCCTGCATTTGTGAGCATTTGTGAACAAATAATTGCATTTGTGAACAAGTAACTTATTTTTATTTTTTTTAAAAAGTACATTTTTTTAAAAAAGGTCCTTTTTAAAATTTAATATTTTGCTGGTTAACACTAAGGTGGAGGGTATCAAAGATTCGGCACAGCCGAATTTAACACTTTTACTTGTTCATAATACTTTCAATACCAGTACCAATGACGTCCATCGCCCCTAAAATCGATGGATTTTAGTCTCATCAGACCACATAATCTTAAACACAACGCGTACGTAACTGTATTTTTATTATTTAAAACGTGTCAAATTTAAAACGTTACCTTCTTCCAGTCATCTCATTCCAGTTTTTGTAGACCTGGGAGATTTCTTTATGAAGCTTTATATTCTTCTGTAATCAAAATGGTTTCTTCTTCTTCTATGCAGCCTTAACTCCCAATATTTTGAGACTTCGATGAGCGGTGCTTCTCACTGGCTTCAATAATTAATGTTTTTAGCGTCGAAGCTGGCCAGTGTTGCCAGGTTAGCACTCTAAGTGCTATTCTAGCTCTGATTTTCTTGGCTTCTGCATTTTCTTTTGTAAAAAACATCTGCTTTTTTTTGTTTTTTTTTTCTTTCTTTCTTTCTTTATTGTTACATCCTGCACAAGCGACAAAGTCATATATACAGTACAGAAGAGGGTTTGTTTTGATAGATATAAAAAAAATTATAATAAAAAATAAATATAATAATAATAAATAATAATTATAAGATATTTCACAAACAAAACCAGTATATATGTATACTAGTTGGACCCGGCAAACTTCGTTTTGCCTTCAAAGGTTTTGTAATGCCACAGGGTGAACAAAATTATTTTGTTCCTTTATGTTTGCAGTAAATGAATGGATCTACTGGCGTTCCGACACGTGATAATAATGCAATGTTTAACCTGTTATTTGAATGGAATATTATGAAGAAGAATGTAGAATAACTATTTTTTAGAAGTATTTGTTTAGATTTCGATCGTATGCTCATTTGTTTAAAAAGCTTATCATTATACTATAATAGCTGTAGCCGTTGTGCTTCGCTCAACTGAATTGAAATTTTATGAAACACAATTTTGATATTTTTTCCTATTTATTCAAGTGCTCTAGGACAGTGGTCCCCAACCTTATTGTCGCCGCGGACCGATCAACGTTCGATAATTTTAATAATTTTATGCATATGGTCGTGCGGTGTTTTTTTTTACTTCAAAGGTATTGTGTCGGCGGCTACTTAGCGTAAAAACAGAATAAATTATTTTTTTACTCTAATTATTACCAGTACCGGTCCGCGGAACGGGGGGTTTGGGACCACTGCTCTAGGATATACAATATTTCTAGCTTTGGCATCTGGAGGAAATATATATCAGTCTGAAGGTTTGCCCACACGTCAACATGGAACATATATTGTCCGTGGGAAAAACACGGAATTGTGTAATTTAAGCCACAGACTTGAAGCGACTACCACCGCGCTTAATTTATGATCATCGCAAATGCCAACCGAATCGGAAATCTTTTGAAATAGATGGGCATGTCTGTAGGTGTCATGGGAATGCGTGGAATCGGTTCCTTTATAATTTCCCGTGAATGTAGTAGCCTCCATAAGATTATTCTGGATTTTTTTTAAAAAATTCATTATTGTGATAAAGATATTTAGGATGCTCTCGAAACGGACCTCAATGATAATTATATTCATTAGTAACTTTAAAAAAATGATTTAAAACGAATCGGCCATATATTTTTGAGATACATTGAAATATGTTCTCAAGTGCCTGGAGTACGGACAATTGTTTGATATAGTATGCTTTATGTAATAGTCAAATATTGACGTGTGTGGGCGGCACCTTGACCCCTTTCTGTCCACTTGCTTCCATATAGCCCGTTCGTATCTGTAGGCCAACTGTAGCATACTGTGAAATTTTCAGGACGATCAAACTAGTATTATGGCTGATATAACGGTTTATTTTAAAAGGGGCGTTACACATCCCACTTCCACCGTGGCTGTAATTCATACTGTACTAACAACATATATACCAAATCTCATCTTCATACCTTTGATAGTTCATGAGATACAGCCGTAAAAAATTTCAAGTTGTTTGCCACGGCCACTCATCCAATACCGCCCATTTTTTGTTGGAACACGAATTTTTCTGCCAAATGCATCCACACACATTTTCACGATAATTGGTGAAACAGTCCTCAAGATATGGCGTTTTCAAAAATAGAATCCAATGGACGGGGTCACGGCCACTTCATATACTAAAAAATGCAAAATGACCACTTTGGAATGACCATAATATTGAACATCAGGGCTCGTACTGGAATGCTAGTCGTTGTTGGTCAATTGCTCTACGTTTGTTAAAAATTCGTCTTAAATTTACTGCAATACCTTTTGTAATTTGTGATCGCTACGCTTTGGGAAAACGCTTTTCAAATAGTCGAATGCGTTTGGGCAATTTACAACGGCCAGTTCGATGAATTTTTTAACAATTCCCAATTTTATGTGGAGCGGTGGCAGCAAGATGTCTTGAGTATTGTCTGTTAAAGGTGCATTCCTCAGTTAATGTTGTTTCATTTGTTCCTCCACACTTCCTCTTGGTCTCCACGAATTTCATTGGTATTGATTCGGAGGTGAGCGCGAATTGATGACCTTCAAATCACAATTATTTTCGTAGTATTTGATTTTCTTCATTATATCTTTCAATGTTTCATAGCTTTCTTTCATGTTAATACCCATTGCTAGCGGAATGGAAGGTTTTCGGTTCGACACATGCAACAACACTGCTTTCAAGACTGAAACAGGACCATCAATAAATAATCTCAACTCACTAGCGATGTAGTTCATTCCCATTTTTACCACCAAAGCTTTTACATCGTTGCAGTAAGCGAACGAATTGTCATCAGTCGCTGCGATAGTCCCAATATGGCCACAATGAAATCCATTTCCATTTGTGTTATTAGTTGTGGTCCATCTCTTCCCTGTTGGGGCTCATGATCGGTATCAAATGGATCGTCATAAGTAACACCACTTGCTCTAGTCATTCCTGTACATTCTGTACTACGATCTGGAGTTGGCGGCCTTGGTGATACAAAATGTTCAGGTGCAAGCATTGGTAGTGTGGCTGTTACAGTTGCTTTATAACTTTTGTTCCTCTCAGCATATCGATTTAGACCACATGTGTAATTTACGCATGCGTAGCAACTGGTTTCATCATGATCACCTGGGAGATTAATCCAGTTTAACGGTTTACATTACTTCATACTATGTTTGCCTCCACTCAACCATGCCATGAGATTGTTATAACATTGGCGACACACTGATTTAGGTGTGTAATTTTCCCCGGTCAAGTCTTCTTCGTCGAAAAACAACTTATATGCTTTCTTGAATGCACTAGTTAAAAGATTCTTTGCCTTCTGCACTGTTGTAGAACTATTTTTTCTGATTTCGTAGCAAAATAAATCAATATTTTCACACTGTATATTGAAATTGTCAGTTGCCAATGTTGTATTCGCACACTGTAGCACTTTCACTTTTTTTACTTTCACTTTCACTTATAACTTTCACCGCTGAGCTCTCGTTGACGTCGCGCTGTGTAATGCCTCGATGTGAGCGTCGTGTCGCTTTTATAGTGTGTGCTGCGTCCCTTGTGAATTCAATGCAGATGTTTGCTTCCAGGTAGTTTTTTGATAGAAGTTTTTTTGATTTTATATGTTCACAATTTCATCTTTATGACAAGAGCTACAATGTGTTTCCAGGTATTTTTTTTATATTTTGGGTTGTTTTTATGTGAATTCAATGCAGATGTTTGCTTCCAGGTAGTTGTTTGATAGTTTGGGCACGGGAAGTCACCCACCGGCTTGAGCATTTTTATTAGAATGAACTTACTATCAGTGAAGGTACAGTGTACGCACACACTCGGCCTCCTCACTGACAATTATTTACGTTTAAAGGTTTGAAAATCAAACTTTTTTTTTAAGAAATCGGTTATTTTCTTACACTTCAATTGTTTTTAAGCGAAATTTTGGCTCCCAGAAAGTACTTTTGTTAGAAAAACTTCACTATCTCCGGTCTTAGAAGGGCTAATGCGGAATATGATAACTTTAAAAAAATGCTTGAAGAGTTGTCTTTTACTGAGTCTAGGAAGAAATAAGTTTACTAGGGCTGTTTTTTGAGAAAACCAGAGAAGTGAGGTTAAAATTTTTTTTTTAATTTGCCCCAATGAGTTAATAAATATTAACATATTTATATACAGATTTATAGCGTTTTCAAAGGTCTTCTCAATGATACCCATCTCAACCAGATCGGATAAGTAATGGGTGAGATATAAGCGATTATATCGGTTTATGTATTTTACCCAAAGTGTATTGGTCAAAATGGAATAGACGATTGGCTCCCAGAAAGTACTTTTGTTAGAAAAACTTCACTATCTCCGGTCTTAGAAGGGCAATGCGGAGTATGATAACTTTAAAAAAATGCTTGAAGAGTTGTCTTTTACTGAGTCCAGGAAGAAATAAGTTTACTAGGGCTGTTTTTTGAGAAATTTTTTTTTTAATTTGGTATTGGTCAAAATGGAATAGAAGATTCCACCGCCTAATTACTTTAATGAGTTTAAAACACGAAAACAGCTTTTATTAAAACGGTTACTTGGTTAACCGCTTTTGAAATTTGAATACGACTTTTTAATTTTAGTCTTGAAATCATTTTTTCTATAAGTAGTTTAAGTATATGAAATTTCATACAAAAATGAGCCACTTAATCTACATTATTAATTTATCAAAATTTGATAAAATAATTTATTTTAAATTTAAAATTTTAAATAGAGCCTGTTTCTCAATCTCGAACGAAAGTTTTCGTTCGTGTTTTAGACGAAAGAAAGTTGATTTGGGTTTCACAATTTTGTCGTTTCGTTTTTCAAAACTTTTCAGTATAAATTTTGGTTTCTCTATTACGAAAGTGCTGTCAGTTAGGAACAAATATGGAGTCAGGCGAACGAAAATTTCGACTTAGAGTCGAATGTGAGTTAGTTACTTTCGTTCGCTTTGCTTTTCGTTCGAGAAACAGGCTGATAGTATTATCCGAAACCGTTGTAATAAGCCAATTCTAGGAACGATATATAAGAAAAAAAATTAACGTACTGAAACGATAATAGTTGCGAAACCTAACTCGAATCAAGTACAGAACATAGCCTCACCCTTAGTTATCCTTTGGGTTCGACTTCTATTAAAAAAAGTTCATATTTTTGTTTTGACAGCCGATCAACCTTCAGTTATCTGTGGCAAATTAGTGCATATTCAATAGCAGAGTGATATCTGCGAAATATTATCTTATTAGCAACTTAATTAGGATGTGTTGTGATTTTGGGGTATTTATCATGAGTACCAGGTAATTGTCCGCTCAAAATTTGTATGAGATGTTCGAAAATGGTTACCACAAATTATTTACACAGTAGCTTTTGAAAAATATTGTCATGTACCAAATTTCACTAAGATCAATTTTGGTTTGCGCGAGATATCGTGTCGGTCATCCTGAGAGCCGCCCATATTTTGTGTGGCAGGCACATAAATGGGTGTAGCAAAATCATCATTGTTTTAGTAAGTGAGTGGCGGCTTACGAAATGACGGCTAATACAAATTTCAGTAAGGCTGGAAGTATTTTACACCAGTTATCATATCGTATCGCTTTTCTATGGAAGGGCGTAGTAGTGCCCGCAATACTACAAATTCAAATAAACGTAACTAACACTAGCCGGGTCATCGAAAAGCTATAGCACGGAAAAATACAACTCTGTGATGTAGATTAAAACTCACGTCAAAGCACTGCAACAATGCGAGAACTCCTGAGGAAAAGAAGAACATGGTGGACAAAATCTGTATGTTTTTGTTGTTGGAATTATAGGCCTTTCTGTGTATGCTGATAATTAGAGATCTTCGATCGATACTAATTCGCACATATAAATTCAGAATTGAGTTTGTATATATACGATTGATGATCAACCGATAGTATCACTTCAGGCGCAGTAGTTAGGCCGCTAGTCATGACAGTGAGTGTGCTTTACTGAATTTTCTATTATTTCCAACAAAAACCAACCATTTTAAAATTAAAAAACTACTCCTGACTTGTAAGCTTGCAGTATAAATTTCTCATATATTAACCAAAAAGTAAAATTTTTGGTTGTTTAAGTTTCAGCACTTTCTTTTGCAAATTGCACTTTTTTGTCGTGTTTTTTTAATTGCATTGTCACTTGTGACTAATTCTGCCAAATGACGACAAGTGCGCTCGCCAATCTTTCTGGGGTGTCCATGTGCAGTTGAAATTTTAATATTTATATTTTCCTCTGGATCTTCATACGACTTACATTAAACTTTTTGCAACGTTCCGAACAAAATTAATAGTTTTTAATAATTCCAAAACGTCAACTATCGTACTTTAGATGCTTCCATATTTTATCAGCACGTGGACACTAAGGAGCAACTGAGAAAAATAACTGTAAATTTATGAGCTACGGAATGGTTTAATTTGAGTTTCTGGATTTTTAACTGTTACATTGGGGATTGTTTTGGTATTACGCTCTTTAAACATACAGGCTGAGATAAAAAAAACTGCAACAAAGTAAAACGCCATAATTTTTTAATTTTTTTTTTTAATTTTATTGAATGAAAGCAAAAAATGTTGGAAATAGCATCAAATTTTAGAATAAGTTTAGATTTGTTCGAATTGGTCACCTTTGGCACGAATTATGGCCTTCAAACGGCCAATGAAACCGTCACACCCTGCCCGAATGTTGCTCTGCGGTATTTTGGTCCATTCCCGGCGAAGCGCTTGCTTGAGGTGATCGACACTTTGGTATTTTTTAGTGCCAACCTTGCTTTCCAAAATACTCCAGACACAATAGTCCAACGGATTGGTATCCGGAGATTTCGGTGGCCATTGTGCGCTGGAAATGAAGCGAGGAACCTCATTTTGTAACCATTCTTGGGTGGCGCGTGCTGAGTCCTGTTGGAATGTCCAAGGTCTGCGGCCAAAATGTTTGCGTGCCCAAGGCTTCAATACACCCTCCAGAATATTTTCGCGATAATATTCGGCATTTATTCTGATGCCACGGTCGATTAATACGAGCGGAGAGCGACCATCGGCTGTTATGGCGGCCCACACCATCACCATGGCCGGCGCTTGAGTTCTGGTGGCCAACCGAAGGTGCACATTTTCAGCTGACCTCTTTGGCAAGTAAACACGATCATTTTGGTTGTTTACAAACTGCTGGACAACGAATGTTTTCTCATCGGAGAAAACCAAATTCGCCAGTTCACCACTTGCGGCCAAGCGAAGCAACTCTTTGGCTCTTTTGAGTCTATTTTCTTTCTGTTGCGGTGTAAGTTCTTGCACTTTTTGGAATTTCAATGGCTTTACCCCGAGCTCATTTTTCAATATTTGCCGAATGGAATATTGCGATATGTTCAGCTCACGAGCCATTTTTCGGCCACTGCGACGCGGATTTCGATCAAGTCGCTTCTTTACTTTTCGAACCATTTCTGCTGATGTTGCTGTTTTCTTCCGTCCACTTCCTTGACGTCGGGCTACGCTACCAGTATCACGGTAACGAGCGATGGTACGAGACACAAAAGATTTATTAACATTTAAATGCTGGAGTGCTCTAACGATAGCCACTTGTGGTTTTCCAGCCAAATATAAAGAAATCACTCTATCACGCTTGAATTCCATCACGAATAACTTTTTTTCTGGAAAATTCTCACCAAAATGCTTTTGTACGCTTGTAAACAATATAATCAGCTGTCACTGGAATAATTTTAACAGCTGTCGGACGAGTGGCTTAGAAATGACAGCAGTCTGAAGTTGGTTGCAGTTTTTTCATCTCACCCTGTATATGTAAATTGTTGTATATTTAAATGCTCATTATGAGAGAGACTATACCAAAGTAAAATTCAAAATAAATGTTTTAGTTTTAAGGTTAAACGCTGTTAAAGATCACAGTTTCAAACTTCCGTTATGGGAAGTCTTTTACAATTTTGCATAAAATGTTGAGTGGATATATTTAACTACAGTTATTTTAGGCCTAATTTATGAGTGGAAAATCATCTTGGATCAACGATCAAACATAATTTAAACTCGGAATTAACTTTTTAGGCTAATAGTTAATTGCTGTTTAAACAGCCAATGTTGGTCATATAAAATATTATCAAGTGGCCATATGATTTTGAAAGAAATCAAAAAGAAGAACATATACAAATTTTCTTTAATTGTTTAATAATTTAATTGTTAAGGTGAACAATAAAAACGTATCATTTAACTCGTAGTGCAGTGTAAACTTTATTTCTGCTCCAATATTATTCAATTTCATTCATTTTAAAATGGCGTCAACTTGGTGCATTGTAACGATTAGCGGATATACTATGTATGAATAACGGTTATTTTTCGTAGCATTTGCCAATGCTGCCATATATGTAGGTAGTAAGATTATTTGACAAGGCACTGAAAAACTCTTTTCGTATTTAAAGTCAGATCAAACATAAATCAAAGTCAACTGATTACCAATTAAAATAACCAGTCAAAAATTGGTTTTTAATGCTGTTTATTTATTCAGGTGAGAGATTTTAATCAATATATGTCATTCTTAAACAATTCACTGTTCTTAAATCCACAATGATTTTTGAACGCACCCAAAAACTTTTAGAAAAGACCAAACATTTTTGTGATAAATTATGTTCCCAATTCTGAACAATATTTTAAAAATTCACAATACCTACTGATTTCTGCTTGCTTTTATCCCAGCTTTTCGCCATCACAAACATTGTTCGCGAACTGAAATTAGGTATTCATTCCAAGTGTTGACTTCGTCTCTTTAGCTCACCTTGCGTGCGCAATTTTCATCTTTAATTCTATTATCTCACTTTCATTACAAACTTTTCGAGAGTTGAAATTTCATATGAAAAACTAAAAAGTACGAGAAAAACTTTGCCCAAATTCCATTTTTCATCTGTTCTTACTATCTGTCCGCAAGTCACTGCGATGGCGAAGTGTTTCCGGTAAATATGGGGTGTTCAGCAACTGATACGACTCTAGTCTTCCCTGTTATTAGTTTTCCTTTTGTTTACGATACTTTTACTTTCAGACGGAGAATAAATTGATTTCCTAAGAAAAGTAGCAAATGAAGAGGACAAGCAAGAAGCATTCACTGCCTCACTCACTCACTGAAATAACCCATTTAAACTTTCAGCAGCATTGCGATAATCTTGGCAAACAGTATGAGTATGAACAAAATAATATGCAACGAATACATACTCGTACATCTTATACCGGTGCGTGAATCTAATGAAGCTGAATATGGTAAGAATCTAATACGAGAACTATCGCATGGGCATATACTTTATTAGGGTGATGAATTCGGTTCATAAATCTGCTCATAAAAGTCATGACTCTTTTACATTGCCATTCTTATGGAATACTGAAAAAACATGATATATCACGATTTACTTTATAATTTTTACCATTTATCTTTAAATTTTCAAATTGTGTTTAGTTTTGCATGTTATTTCTTAGTATATTAATCTGATAGCTAGTCCCAGCAAACACAGTAATATTGCTGAGATATCGTCATTCATTTTGCCGGGAAGATAGTCATTCTTGCGGAAATAATTATTTTGGTTTGGTAAATGTTTATCGCCGGCAATAGTACCAAGCAATACGAAAGACAATGGTCCCAGAAACAAAATCGCGATATTGCCGCATAACCACTATGAAGACAATTTAGAGCAATTTTCAAGTTTTTACATAGGTTTTACAAGAAGACGATATCGCTAGATAAATCCCCAGAAGATAGCTATTTTTTTATTTTATTTAACTTTGTTTGGGATTGTATCCTCTGGGGTTGGCCCAATATATCCTCGCCATAGATTTGTCATTGATATGGACTTCTACATAACCGGCCTAATGGATTTTCGGGTCCACAAAGGTTATTAACTGGTTTCGGTCCTTCGACTTTCGAAGTAAAAGTCTGTTTCGAGTGGCAGAGTTCGTGAGTGTGAGCCACGAAAAATCAGCGATGAAATTTCCTACTACCTCGACAACCGCAAGACTGAGGAATAAGGACTCTTATCTATTGCTCCATTTATAGTGTGTGCTCTAGTGCTCTTGATCACAACTCTGCAGCCACGAAACGCTGCGACGAATTATCCAAATGTGGTAATACGCGCCAAATAACGAAGCCGACCAGAAACGTCCTAAAAGCGCTAAATCGTTCGGCGGGTGTGTTGCTTAATCTCTTGTTAATCATCCGGTTACTTATTTGTCAGACAATGGAGACTACTCACCATGGCAAGCGTTGAGTAACATGAGCAAATGATAAAACTTTATTACCGAAATAGGTGTTCTCTTGTAGCAACGATGTTCGTGTTGCACCCACTTCGCGGTGAGCCCCTTTTTGGATGAACGGGTTCGACAACAATCATTACTGGATTTGAAGCGAACGAGTCCACCAAGTGGTAATGAATGTACAGAAATACATTGTTTGTTGCGGATTGTGGTCCGACGGCCTCATCGGTTCGTACGTCTTCAAAAACGATAGGGGCATTGCTATCACCGTCAAACTAGAGCGCGACCGATCGATGATAACCAATATCCTTCAACCAAAGTTGACTGATATGAATGTGAATGATATGTGATTTCAACTGCAGAGTGCTACGTGCCACACAAACTCGTACGATTTGACTCAAGCCAGAGTCATCAAAAATTGAAAAAGCGGGGGTTTTCAAATCAGCTGATCATCCTTCTAGGTAGAAATTTTATACATGATAGAATGTGAAGGAGAATGAGCGACAGGTGAATGGAAAAAACGGTGTTATAGGCTATAAATGAGCTTTGATGTGAACTAATGCAACAATTTTAAGTTATTTCCGTTCGTTTTAACGCAAATTTTTTACATAAATTCTTACTGTATCAAAACTCCAATTGGTGGAAGTGAAACATTCAAGCACACTTTTGAACTGTGATTTTAAGTCCAGCACTAGCAAAAGAGTTTCATTCAGTAGACGAAAATACTCGTACTAGTAAATAAGCAAAATAAAAGGC
The DNA here is from genome assembly GCA_963931995.1 of Phaonia tiefii. Taxonomy (NCBI): domain Eukaryota; kingdom Metazoa; phylum Arthropoda; class Insecta; order Diptera; family Muscidae; genus Phaonia; species Phaonia tiefii. The sequence continues at coordinate 265,002,956 of OZ008367.1, forward strand.
ATACACAGGTGGTAGCGCTACAATAGCTCAGTTAATTTTTTTAATATCGTTGCCACACTTCACTTTAAAATTCATATGTATTTTAGTTTTGAGATGAATTAATTAATGTGAGCTGAACTGGACAGTGAAATATACCAAACAGATATGAGATTGCTGTTGATGTTGTCTTGTAGTCGTATTAAAACCACCTGGTAATACACATGTTGAAAAAACAATTCTAGAGAAGAAGAGGAAGAAATAAGATGTCATAAATACAAAATCCAATAAAAATATATGATTGTCGAAAGCCATTCTGATGTGACTTGCCAATTCATGAATCACATTGTGAATCAATTTGGTTCCTTAAATTAATATCATTGGTGAGGTTGTAAGTGAGCACTTGCATTGCTTTAATAATACCAGGTGGGAACATTACTACACAACAGCCAACACAAAAACAAAAACGGCATTTTGTGTTTAAGTGGTAGTAAGTTCTGTTAAATACGACACAAATGTATACGTATGACAAGAGTCAACAAAAAAGTGCAAAACGCGCTTATATTTCAAATTTGTATTTTAAAATTTGGGTTTAGTTATTTTTAAATTAGGGCGGGTAATCCCGATTAACCGAGAAGCTCTCCCTAATCCCTTCGTGGGATGCAATGGGAAACCATTTATATTTATTTTGTAATCCTGATTAACCGGGTTTACAGTATAAACCCTGTGAATCCGGTTTTTTGAACTACAGTTATTTAATTCAAATTTACGAATAGTTCGTTTTTGAAAATGTCGAAATTATTAATCACCCTAACACATATCCTTAGGCCATAAAGATGCTCTGCCGAATTATTTGAAGCTGCTACGTCTGAAAACAATGTCGAATAGTGGCATACATTTCGCGCGTAGGGGTCAGTATACCGACTCGGCGGTCAGTATCAGGCTTATCATGCCCGAAAGGGCGAGCATGCAGACCCACATCCACTTAGTACTGTGGTTTCATGCCATGGGCGATGAGAAGAAAATAAAGAGCACTCTTCGAAATTTATGTGATGTTCATTCGATGGAGGATGAAAAGGACATGGACAATGACGCTGCAAAAAAAATGCTGAAGCCCTAACAACAAATAGTCAATGAACAGCACAAGAGGCAACAGAAACAACCACACCTCAGTCACTGCACCAGGATGGATTTATACATTGGCAGTCGGCAGAGACAGAGGTAATCAATAGCGGAAATGGCGAAGTGGTCGAAAGTTTTGATATCATGGGAGGAGCTGGTGTTGGGCCCCATAAGACCTGTTCTATGCCTGCCGACGAGAATGAAAACATACGTATTTCAATCGCTTAAATCCGAGTTGGCAAATTGTATGAAGCAACGGAAGAACAATGAAAAACGCGCCATAACAATGATTTTCGATTTAATCTCACTCCAATCATTGATGGGAACTACAGTATTGGTAAGTGTATGCGTGTGACTTCTTTGATATTCGTGTGTTGCTTTGTATATGTGGAATCGTGGTTCACACACTCTTGGCGCGCCGATTGCCCTTTACATCCTATCATTCACGCTGCAATTTGTTACAGGATACAACTGCAGCATTGAGGTCATTTAAACGTCCAATCTATTATGGCCGGCCTGCGAGATGGAATTGAATAAGGCTCTGGTCTATCTGCGTCAGAACGGTGTCAATCAAGCGACTGAAACTCTGCAACTGTGCGACCGCAAAAGTGAAGGATCCACGTCGGTCAGCGCGCTAACCAGTTTAAGTTTCATTTACATCAATGTAAGTATGTGGTAGGCCAAAAAAAGCTATCAACTGCGTATCGAGGCCATATATTATCTTATGTTAATTTGCACACACTGAAAATTTAACAAAATTTGATTTTGACCATATAACAGAACTTTGACTTAGATGTGAACCGTATGAGTTTCGCTGTTGAACAGTTCATCTTGTTTGTTCGTGCAGTGTAGAGGGTAAACTCTATTTATAAATCAATTAAAATACACGGTGAGTGACAGCACCATTAAATCATGCAGGCGGGTAACTGAGTTTTTCACACTGAATCCAAATTGGATTTTGGAAGTTTGAAAATATGGAGGGGATGTATGTAGTACATATCCTAAACAAGTCAATAACATTGGTTATAATTAAACTTAAGTTTCCCCAATAGCAATTTCGTTAAATCAATAATAATCAAAATGTAATTTGTCTCAGAGTCATGTAGAGAATATTAGGGACATATCGTGGTTAAGCGGTTAAGTGGAGTATTATAAGTCGCTTTAGTTCGTTGAGTAAAGAGAAAAATCAAATGGTCTTAAACTGAATGACTGGTTGCAGTTCTAAAACTTATTTGTCTCACGTCTATATTTATCTTGGGCGACGGTCTGTTTGCTTTCCGGCGAAAATATCGAGAAATAAACCATTGCTAAGCTTCTTACATTAAGCATTGCAGAAACTGTGTTAACGAGGCGTTTACGGACCGGAGACATACCAGCAAGGCTTTATGACAAAATTTAACAATAAGCGTGTTCTCGTGACACAATTTGGATAGTTTAGCTCATTTTGTTCATACATCAATGATATATAAAGCGGCACGTAAAATTAGCGCTTATATTTTTGCCTTAAACAGGCACAAATTTGCCAGTGTGCTAAATTCAGGAAGATGACGTGATATGTACTTATTGGGAATAACGACATCAGAAGGATAAAATAAAAATTTGCAAGATTGACTGCATACCAAACGTTAGAGCAAGAGGATTATATTGTTACGATAGAAATGCTTTAAGTTTTCAGCTAGTTTAGTTTACGCTTTCAGCTTGTGGGGTGTACCACAACTTGATTGAGATTAGCAAAGCTTGAAGTCGATAAGTAGTCGATTTCAGTTGAAATTTATCATATATGACTCCCCCATGAATTTTTTTGCATTTGGATATATCGGGTTTTTCAATAAGAGCGCTACAAAAGTTTTTTTAAATAAAACAAAACCGGTTTTAAAGTTGTAATTTCCTTTAAGGCTTTACGAGATCATGTTTTCTCCGGTTAGTGAAAAAAATGTAAATGCCGCAGGTGGGATTCGAACTCATATTCGCTGGACGTTCGTTTCGATGTTTGTGAAGCATCGTCTTCAGCAGCGTCTAGCACGGTTTTAGATACTAATGAAAGTTTTTATTCCTTGGAAAGTACGTTCGATTCCATTATGTATGGAACTCGATTTATTGTGCACGGCCACCACGGGTACGCTTGCAGAAGTCCAGACGCTGAACCCAATTTTCGACGGTTTTCAAGCATAAATCGGCCGATACTGTTGCAATTTCACGTTCGATATTCGTACGAAGTCCATCAATCGTCGCTGGCTTGTTGGCATAGACCATAGACTTGACGTAGCCCCACAGGTAATAATCTAACGGTGTCAAATCACACTACCGAGGCGGCCAATCGACTGGGCCATTTCGTGAGATAACAGTAACACGTTCACCAAACTTGGTTTCCAATAAATTGATTGTGGCATTAGCTGTGTGGCTTGTGGCGCCGTCCTGTTGGAACCACATGTCCTCCAAGTCCATATTATCCAATTGGGGCCAAAAATATTTGGTTATCATTGAACGGTAGCGATTCGCATTCACAGTAATGTGCCGGTCTTGATCATCACGGAAGAAGTACGGCCCAATGACCAAACCGTAATTTTTTCGGGATGCAATGATGACTCATGGATTACGTGTGGATTGCTGTCTGACCAATAACGCATATTTTGCTTATTGACGAAGCCATTCAGCCAGAAATGAAATGTAGAATTCTGAATTCAGAAATCGGAAGTAGCGCTCTTAAAGTTGAGGCCACTGACTCCAAATTTCGGTAGTAAATTTTAATAATTTCGACTCGTTGTTGGCTCGTATATCTTTCCATGATGAAATGGCAAACCTTACTGGACCTCAAAAGAGCGGGAAAACATATGGCGTCGTTTGCTGTCCCTATCGATTTATTTTGTGGCGTCTCTGTTGAAAACTTAAAAGGCAACTTGCGACAAAAATCGATTGAAATGTTGTGGAAGGTATAGAGAATAATAATCGTCGATCAGAATTATAAAAGACTAAAAATCGGATGGAATTTTTGGTCTTTTATAATTCTGAACTTATAATAATAAATGACATGACATGATTTGAATTTGTTAAAAATTGTGTTTGTGCGTAAAAGGAGCCAAATATGAATATGCGAGAAGTCTTCTTCATAAAAATTATATGTTTGTAAAATAGGTCAAAAATGCGGGAAAATCATTTGGAACGTGTTAAAAATAGAATATGTGGATAAAAAATTATAAAAAGGTCAAAAAGGCGCACAAATTCGAAATGCGACAAAAGTCGTTTGGAAATAATAGTGCACGTGGATAAAGTGGATGATTGGAAGAGGGACAAAAATGGTTAAACTTAAAAAAAAAATAAAAATTCGGCTTGGAATGGTTTATAACTTGTTAAAAACAGTGTATGTGGCTTAAAATGGGGCAAAAAAACTGTAAAAGCACAAAATGAGGGAAAAATACATCTTGATTGCATGGGGTTGTGGATGTTTTGGATCTAACACTGAGCATGTTGTTCGTGTCTACCGCATTCAAAATTTTTGCTACATTCCTAATGTTTCCAATCCACTTTTTTCGCATCTTCCACATTTACTTGTTCTCCCACTTTTACAATACGAGTTAGAAAACACAAAAAAAATGCAGGCCTTTATGTTATCACCTACAAAGAAAAGATCAAACAAAGTCTTGTATTCACTCACAGAATTAATTGTTTTAATAGATGGATCAAGCTAAATTCAAAATTGTTGCCAAAACCGAATTGAGGTAGTCACGACTGAATTTAGTCCCCACAGCTGAAATTCGGTTGAAACAACCTCTAATAACGGGTTTTTCAATAAGAGCGCTACAAAAGTTTTTTTAAATAAAACAAAACCGGTTTTAGATACCAATGAAATTCTTTATTCCTGTGAAAGTACGTTCGATGCCATTATGTAGGGAACTCGATTTCTTTTGCATGGCCACCACGGGTACGCTTGCAGAAGTCCAGACGCTGAACCCAATTTTTGACGGTTTTCAAGCATAAATCGGCCGATACTGCTGCAATTTCACGTTCGATATTCGTACGAAGTTCATCAATCTTCGCTGGCTTGTTGGCATAGATCATAGACTTGACGTAGCCCCACAGGAAATAATCTAACGGCGTCAAATCGCACGACCGAGGCGGCCAATCGACTGGGCCATTTCGTGAGATAACACGTTCACCAAACTTGGTTTCCAATAAATTGATTGTGGCATTCGCTGTGTGGCTTGTGGCGCCGTCCTGTTGGAACCACATGTCCTCCAAGTCCATATTATCCAACTGGCGCCAAAAATATTCTGTTATCATTGCACGGTAGCGATTCACATTCACAGTAATGTGCCGGTTTTGATCATCACGGAAGAAGCGGCAGCAATATTCTCGACACTACGGGCACTTCTTTGTCTCACTGGCACGGGAACATTTTGTACTGGGCCTGTGGATTCAAATTTTTCCATCAGACGCTCAATTGTTGATCTGGTAGGACGATTATGACGACCATAAATTGGACGTAGCGCTCTTAAAGTTGAGGCCACTGACTCCAAATTTCGGTAGTAAATTTTTAATAATTTCGACTCGTTGTTGGGTGGTATATCCTTCCATGATGAAATGGCAAACCTTACTGAAGAGAAATGTCAAAAGAGTGGGAAAAAATATGGCGTCGTTTGCTGTCCCTATCGATTTACTTTTGTAGCGTCTCTGTTGAAAACCCCTTTAGATTGTGACAACCTCTGCTAAGGCTGATTACTTTTAATTCGGTTACTTTTTCTGTGGGAGTATGTATGGTTAACTTATTTTATATTTTGTTAACTTTTTCAAAGTCGTGCTGCAGATTTTTCCGACTTAAGGGGTTGGTTTTCTAAATTTTTCCCACCACTTCTGGCAAAAATATAGTGGAATTCCATTCAAAATTGATTGTTCTTCATTCCACTAATCGCACTGTTGCTACATGACCTCTTCTGGGATTTGGTTCATCATTTCATACCCATACAGTCGACTGCAGTTTAGTTTCACGCTCTTACCCCGATATGTCAAAAATCCGTCACCAGTTAGAATCGTATGCACGTGTTTGACCATCTTTTTCAGCTTTTGTCAAATTATGTGGGATCTCATTCCAATCTTTTTCTAATGGTTGGTCACGGATAAATAACGATGCAATATTTTAAATATACTAGTGTAAATAATGCCCTAGGTTCGTCAATCTCACAGTATTTTAAATGAGGATCTTCCATTATAAGTTTTTCACATCTTCAATACACGAAATTCGTCCCTGTGTGATCGGTGACCGGTTTCAAACTCGATATTCCAGCTTTTCATATACACTGAAAATATTCAGCTCCAGCAACATATTGAAGGAACCATGTAAATGTTTGCAAGCAGTGTTTTCATGAATTGAAGATTTGCTACGTTTTGTTTCTTTATTGTCGGTCACGTTTTTATTTCCAGCAGTTTTCAACAAACAAAGTCACATTTGGGTCACAAATACATATATTACAACCTATTAATCTTTGGGTCCCAAACATGTTATATTGAATAGTAAACACAATATGTTTAGATACAAGTATACTATATTTGCGACAAGCTACAAACACGTTATATTTGTATCCAAACAACAAAAAAAGTCAATAATCCTTAAATGTGCCTTGATAATCCATATGGAGAATCGTATTGAATCATCGCACGAACATTTTTGTGAGTTGATTTATTTTTTTTTTCTGGCACACAAATTCATTAAAAATTAAATTTTTTGAAATCTGATTAGCACATGAAAGAGTTATACATCGTTTTAATGCCAAGAATCCACACGTTAAATGACATTTTTTTCATACCTCATTTCCTTTCAATAAAGTTGAAGAAATTTTCGACTTAATATTAATTTATGATTCAACAGTTGTTCTTAATAATAGATTATTAATAAAATAGGAAACTGCAGGTGGTAACTAGTCCAGTGGTACCAAATTCCGAATAAACCGAACAATCCTTACTGTATCACTTTTATTGTGTTTACTTTGTTGTTATTTTACCTCTTTAATTTTTTTTTTTATTATTTTTTGGTTCATTTGATTCATTCTACTTACATGTTCTAGCCAGCATTAGCCGTTGGTTTGATTAGCTTAACTACGTCGAGGTCGGGATACACTTCATTCAGATCGTGGTTCATATGATGTCGACACTCGCCGTTCTCTATTATAGGACCTTATATTTTTCCAAGCATTTCTCGCTCGAAAATATCCACTGCTGTTTCGTCAGCGTGAGATATGACCCATGATTCTGGAACATAGAGCTGGGCAGGTTTCTAGGCTGACGTACATTTTTTAGTTCACGGCAGAGCCGAATCCTCTACCTCGAAATTATAACGATTATCATCCTTTCCTCTAAATGGTGGAGGCTTGGCGTGTTGAAACCATTCATTTTATCTTGCTCTCATTTACTGCTAATGCGACTTTTGTCAATTCCTTCTCATGTTAACTGCAGCTTTCCTCATTATGATCTCAATTAAAATATTGAAGACCCTCTTTGATGTCTCGCCTAATATTAAATACGAGTAGTTCTGTAAGATCATTACCTAAGTAGTCTGACTGTATATAGCCGTGTCGTTTGAGTAGGAATACCAAGCTCAGACTTACCTTCACAGATTTTTTCCCGTATTGGGTTATCGGGGGCAGACTTATAATCAACAACTTATAAGATGGTAGGTGTCGATTTGTTTTTCGTGGGGTTTCTCCTGGATTTATTGTAATGTGAATATCTGGTAGGTAGTAGATTTCCGGGGTCTAATGCCAGATTGATAAGGCCTAATCAGGTCTGCTGTTCTGAGCTTTTTTTTGGATAAGAGGGGGAGAAGTGAACTTCCACCCATACACAATTCTTAACATTTATTTTACGCGTTTCCACTTCCAAAAAATTCTGGGCTGAAAAAAATATTCTTCAATTTGTCAATGCCAATGCAGTGTTTTGGAAAAAACATTTTGATGTGTAAACATCTATACGCTGGGGGTAAAAATCTTTTTCACAATACAATCACAAATTTAGAGTAAGATGTGCGATGTAATCGTTAACCAATCGTAAAGCGTTATCAAATCGGTGTGAGCTATGTATGAGTGCATTAGTGTACTCATACGCTGCATGTGTACTTGTCGTACATTATGTTATCGTAGGCAAATTAAAACAAATAAATAAAATGAATACAAAAACATTTAATTTTAATAACTTTTAAAAAGGTTTTTTGCACTTTTATTAAAACTAAACTTGTCAAATATAAGGAAAACTAAAAACTAAAAGTTTTCTTCATCTTTGAGATTGTCATTCATACTTAACAGCTGCATATAAGCACCATCTAGTGTGCAATATTAGCTACTAATTTTCGAAAACCATTGCTGTAAAATAACATTACATTTCAGTAAACAGCTGATTAATAACTTGTCAACCGCAACAAATACAAAATAATAAAATATTTTACAAAACACCAAAAAAATTATAACTCAGAACATAAAACAACACAAAGTGTATCAAAGCTGAATGGAGGTAATGTTAATTCTAATAAAATTTCTATTAGATTCCAATATAAATTAAGAATATAACATATCTTCATTACGTACTGTTGCCTTACACTGAAACTGGTGCACGACAATTGGGTAACAATCTCCTTCTCATGCCAATTATTATGGGTGGAGATTTTAATACAAATTGTGCAAACCCACAGTCGCAAGCTTTATCAAAATTTTTATTTGACGTTTTCCACTTGCATATGAGCAATTCTCCACAACCCCCCACAACTTAAATACAATCGAATCAAAAATTTACATATCTTATTTTAGTTACCATAAGCCAATATTAACTATTTGTACTTAAGGCATTTACAATAAATGGGCACTTTGCAGTACTAGTACAATTTCAGTAAAAATAATTCTTTAACTAGTAAATTTTTACTGATTACTAAAAATTGTTTCAGCAATTTTTATAAAGTGCCTACATGATTACGATGAGGTGCATTGAATTTTCAGTAATCAGTAATGCCCGATTACTGATTATTATGAATACGGCCCTATGATTTGACTGGTAATGCAAATTAAATTTCATTATCAGTAAAAATTTACTGAATTTTTTCAGTAATCAGTAAATTTACTGCTTACTGTAATTTTTAATGCAGTACATATATACTGCAGTGTGCCCATTTACTAACCAAATAAGTTAAATAAAACAAACAAAAACCAGCAAATTCCTATGTATTTACAATATTGAAAGTTTTGATACTTTTAATTGATTAATTAAAAAAATATACTAAAAGCATAAGTACTTCCAACTTCATTACTAGATGTTTACACATCTCCCCTGTGATCGGACTCACATTAATTTTTTTTGTATGTAAAAATTACAGAAATGGAAATGGGATTATATACTTCTATATTTCAATGTGTTTTACAGTATATTTTCTTAAACAACCCCTACAGAACAACCTACCTATATACCCAGGGTAAATGTAATCTCTCGACCTGCTCTTAATTGCAGTTCTTGTCTATCGTGTTTATCGTAGGCTGGTTGTATTGAATGCGAATAGTTTAACAAGATAGAAGTTTTCAGTCGATCGATATTAATTTTTCCTAATAACAATGCAGGATTTTTTAATATTTGATCAGTTCTGTAAACTACCTTAAATGGACCAACGTAGGGCTGTTGAAAAGGATTTTAGAAACACATTGGAATATCTTCTGACGAAGAGTTGGTTTAGCTTTATAGCTCTGCTTCAATTCTCTGATCTTTATCCAAGTGTCTGAATACTTTGACTTTCCGTTACCAAACAGTTCTGCCGGAAATCGTGTGTTGTTCCAAATACCATTTCACCCGGATAATATCCAAAATAGTACTATGTATTGTTTGAATATCTATTGAAAGGGCTTCGACCCAGTTTTCAGATTTATACGATTTACGAGTATACACGCTGAAAAAACGAACTCTGTAACATATTCTGCAGGAACCATGCATATATTTGGAACACACTTCAAACATTAATATGTTTGCAAGTCCCAAACTCACTTGTATTTAAATGCAAACAGTAGCATGTTTACTGGTTTTACGTAGATACATATGCGTTATTCATCAGAAGCATTTATATACTTATAATATTTAGAAATGTATTATTCTTTGAATTCAATATACTATATGTAGTGTTTATTATAATTCATCTTATCAATATCAATCCACGTTTATAAATAATTAACACAAAAAATTAAAAGATTTAAAACGACCATTATTGCATTGAATGCATTATTTGTTTTTTTATGAAATGAGAATCTGCTGCTCTTTTGCATCTCCTTTCTTTGTTGTGTCTCACGTTTTTGTTTTCAGAAAGTTGCAACTAGTGTATTAATAAGCGTGTATTAATAATTTGTGTTTCAGAAATGGTCCGCGGTTCTGATTTTTTCAGTACAGGCTCGGAGAGACTAAGAGCTTGACGTTGTTGCCCTTTCCAGTTTCTGTCATCAAAATCGTTTCTCACTTTGGTAGCATACATACATATATACAAAACACAAACCCCAAAGAAAGATCAGAGCCTTTGTGTATTCTCTTTTCACTGATCAAGCGCTTTTGATATCCTCTGTCCGCTGAATAATTGACGACTGAATACATGAAACTAAAACGCAATACATCAGGCAAAATAAGAAATACTTCATCTGCAATTTACATCCGCATTCAGGAACATTTATGACTCACTGACTGAGAGAATAATGCAAAAATACAAGATAGACTCTCTCGACGTCCCTCTTTTATTCTCTTGCTCTCGAGAGAGCATAAACAGTGCAACAAAAATAGCTGAATTTGTATCACAAACACAGATATATTTGGGTCGTAAAAAAGAGATTGTAAGATGTGCTAAATACACTAGCCAACAGTCGTTTTGTGATTTGTTTCTAGCATACTTTTTCTCATTGATTTTGACCTACTAAACACGAAAATGAGTTTTAAAAATTTTTCTGTTGATTGGTTTTCGAGATACAAATTTTTGAACTTTTTTTTTAAAATTTTTGGAGGTACACTTACAATTTTGAGCATATCTTTCGTCTTCTTTGATGTATTTGATCCTACTACTACTCAAATTAATGCAAATTGAGCCGTCTACAACTCATTCTCAAATCGGGTGAGTAGTTTTGATGTTGGCGGCTTAAAAAGGTTAAAAAACTGCGTTTTTTTAGTAAAAATGTGGCAGAAAAATTCATATAAAAATTCATATAAAATATAAAACGCGATGCTAACAGCGATTTTGGGTTTTTTACGTATAGCTGGCATTTTTCCAAAGAAAATAAGCACTTACTTAACAAAATCTGACAACAAATGGCGGACTTATAATTTTTTTGGTAAAACACCGAAATTCCGCTATTTCCCGATATTTTGATTTTCATTATTTGCACAGCTTACCTACCCAACGCAAACGAATAAATACATTTGAACTTAATTTAAAATAAACAAATTAGTCTTAGTATATTATTTTTTAATTTATTTAGAGCACTACATACTCAATGTATGGCACAATTAGAAATGGATGTGCCAGGTTAGCTAAACTAACGAAATTAACCAAATCAACGCCCATAAAAAATGAGTAGAAACAAAGATATAACTGTACATTTTATGCCATGTGGAAAAAGAGCTAACTTCTTCTTTGTTTTTTGTATTCGCTGCAATTGGTCTCACGTATTAGGGTCCAAATGTAGTCACCCATCATAGCCGTGTCATAGATGCCCTGATAGCGTCGTTCCATAGCCTTCAATTCCTGATGAAAGCGCTCGACGTGTTCGTCGCTCACGTCTCCTAAATTCTCAGGGAAAAAATCCAAATGAGAATGCAGAAAGTGTATTTTAAGTGACATGTGCACTCCTACCCAAAAATGAAAAAAAAACGAGAATTAAAACGCTATTTAAATTAACATTTGTTTCAAAAAAAACCTACCCATTGCTTCATAGTTCTTTACCAGATCCTCAACTATGTCCTTATAATTATGGCTTTTGTTGTTTCCTAAAAAGTTTTCCACAACAAGCCTGAAGGAATTCCATGCTGCGGCTTCGATGGGTGATAACAGCTTCGGGAATGTTTCATCTTTCAAAATTTTTTTTATATCGGGTCCTGCGAAGACTCCTTCTTTAATTTTTTCCAGCGAAAGGTAAGGGAAAATTGACCGTAAATAGGCAAAAGCTTCACCTTCTTTGTCCAATTTTTTGGCAAAATTTTTTATCAAACCCAATTTTATGTGCAGCGGCGGAAGTATTATATTTTCACGGTTCTCTATTAGTGGTTTGCGCTGAACATTCGCTTCTCCAACTACAGGTTTCGTTCGTTCCGGCCATTTTTTTTGAATATAATGCTGATCATCAGCGCGGCTATTCCAAAGGCACAGAAAACAGCAATGTCGCGTATAGCCTCCTTGGAGTCCACACAGAATGGCCACAACTTTGAGGTCGGCGCATATTTTCCAATTATATTTGCTATACTCTATGAATTTCAGCAAAATGTTCATAGTTTCATAGTTCTCCTTTGAATGAACCGCATGAGCAATAGGAAGAGATGGCTTTTCATTCCCATTATGTAAGAGAACTGCCTTCAAGCTCTCTTTGTTGCTGTCAATAAACAACCTCCATTCATTGGGATTGTGAATTTGGTGAAGCTCTTGGAACAAGCCGGAAATGTCGCTGCAAAAACACATTTGGTCTTTCTTTGTATAAAATTTTGCATACTGCTGGTGACGCTTCCTGTACGCTGTTACTTTCACTTCTGAATCCGCAAATCCACACTGTACCATCCGAGACGCAAAAAGTTCGGATTTCTCCTTAGTGAGACCAAAATCGCGCACCCAATCGTTTAGTTCGGCCTGTGACAGTAATTTTCGCTTTCTGCACGCCCCAAATTCGCTTGCACTTGACTCGGACTCTTGATCTGACGATTCTGCTTTTTGAAAAGATGCACCAGGGCACACTGGATATAGTACATCATTCGAATGTGGTACTGGAAGTGCAAACGATCCCACTTGAGCGTAGTTCCATTTTAAAAATCTCCCTACCCCACTGTTTGTGGTGAGGCAAAACTAACAGTCTGTGGAATGGCATAGCGGCTTTTTCCACATCATTGGTGTATCGAATTTCATATGGCGCCTAAAATTAAAATAAATTACTATATTTGCTTTGCTTAATGTGTTTAAATAAAAATTCTTACCTTCCGCCAGCTGCCCAGTTGGTTAGGATTATATAGCAAAGAACACATAGCGACTTAGGTGTCCATGATTCTGTGATATTTGGTGAAATACCAAAATAATTCAAATAGTGCAATTGCACTGCTGGAGTAAACGTGTGTGCGTGATTATTCTTTATAAACTCGCCACAAACATTGCAGAAATTGTCTGGATTGTTCAAACACTCGAACACACGTAGTCTTTTACTCATTGTCTTACTTGTTGGGTAGGTATTATATGCACTTAAATTCAATTTGTTTCACTTTTTACTCGTACTACTCGCGTTCGTAGACACTTGTTGAATGACAAAAAACGATAAATGAACACCTATAAATACTATACCTGGCTATATACCTGATTCAGCAAGTGTGCGTTTCAAATTGTGGAAAAGTTTCCAAATAATGACCACTCACAAATGTGGGGGGAATTTCTGTAAAAAAATCCGATACAGGTAGCCATCGGGAAAACACACATCAATAAAAAAGTGTAATTCCCTTTAATTGACTGTGAACGGAGTAGCAGTCATAAAGGAACACGAAGAGCGTCCACGCACATTCAGAAGCGTATATTACTCTGCAAATGTGGGGGGAATTTCTGTAAAAAAATCCGATACAGGTAGCCATCGGGAATACACACATCAATAAAAAAGTGTAATTCCCTTTAATTGACTGTGAACGGAGTAGCAGTCATAAAGGAACACGAAGAGCGTCCACGGACATTCAGAAGCGTATGTTACTCTGCAACCACAATCATAAAAATTAAATAACTATTTGTGTATTACTTATTTTTTTTAATTCTGAGAATCATCAATCCAAACAATTTTGTACATGTAAAGTGGGTTTGCCAAAATTCGTATCGTAAAATGCACCTGTGTTTCTATGTTCTGCATTTTCATTATACCATTTTCTTAAAAACATCGACGAAACGTCCCTACGGTATTGTAAATAGGTTTTTTACAATTATGAAATATTTGTGTTATTAATATTAATTTAAAAATTTTATCAAAACTGCTAAGTGCTGTGACATTTGAAAAAAATTTCCAAAAAAAAAAATTGCTGATTTCACTAAATTTTTGAAATTTCACGTCCCTTGCCAGAACAGAAGACATTAACCCAGGGTGGTGAAATTTTGAACAGAAGTAACTTATGTATAGGAGCAACTGTTCCGTTCTATTCCAAAAGGATTATAAAAAACTTGCTTTTTCGATCCCTCCTAGTAGGTTAGCTGTGCAAATAATGAAAATCAAAATATCGTGAAATAGCGGAATTTCGGTGTTTTACCAAAAAAATTATAAGTCCGCTATTTGTTGTCAGATTTTGTTAAGTAAGTGCTTATTTTCTTTGGAAAAATGCCAGCTATACGTAGAAAAACCAAAATCGCTGTTAGCATCGCGTTTTATATTTTATATGAATTTTTATATGAATTTTTCTGCCACATTTTTACTAAAAAAACGCAGTTTTTTAACCTTTTTAAGACGCCAACATCAAAACTACTCACCCGATTTGAAAATTTTCTGAGAATGAGTTGTAGACGGCTCAATTTGCTTTAATTTGAGTAGTAGTAGGATCAAATACGTCAAAGAAGACGAAAGATATGCTCAAAATTGTAAGTGTACCTCCAAAAATTTAAAAAAAAAAGTTAAAAAATTTGTATCTCGAAAACCAATCAACAGAAAAATTTTTAAAACTCATTTTCGTGTTTAGTAGGTCAAAATCAATGAGAAAAAGTATGCTAGAAACAAATCACAGAGAAAATTTTGTTATTTGTGACCTAGTGATATTACTCACTTAAGATAACTCCTTCCATTTTTGGCCGCTCTTTGTATGAAACGGCAACCACTGTGCGACGGTCACCTCGCTTAGTGACGGCGCACAGTGGCTGAAAATCGTTTTTCATTGGCCAAAATTCTGTAACTTTTGAACCGATCAAAATATTTAAGTAATTTTTTTTTAATGGATAGATATTTAGTTCAGTTTGACTCAGTTTTAATTACATTAAAATTGATTGAGGACTTTTTAATGAATTCTAGGTCAAAGTTGAACTTTTGATTTTTTTAACTTTTAGAGTGAAATATAGGTTTATTATTTTTTTATTTATTAAAAAATTTAATATTTGGATTTTAATAATAATTATAAATACTTTTTGTAATAATGGAATTTTTTTAATGTTACACTCAAAAACATGTTTACACTCAACAAAAAAATAGGTTAATCAACTGGAGATTTTGCTATTATTACAGAAAAATTAAAAATTGTTTGCTGTCAAATTTGCTAATTTGTTTACACTCAAAGAATATTTACACTTAAAAAAAAAAACGTTAATAATATTATCTAAAAATCTTGCTATTACTACAGAAAAATTTATTATTTTTGGCTGTCAAATTTGATAATTTTAAAAATAAAAACTGCAATAGATTTTAATAGCATTTGTAACAATGGTACGTTCTATTTATTATTATTTTTTACCAATACTAATACTATAATTATTATTCATTTGACTCAAATATTGATTGAAAATATTCCATATTTTGTTCTGTGCTATTTCTGTTCTTTAGTAGTTTTTTGGCGTCTTCATCTAAATCCCGATGTTCATTTGTATTGCCTGACCCTTGTTTTGGCTGATCTATAATCAATCCAAATTTGCGATATTCATCTTGAACATGTTTCTTTTTTGAACTTCTTAACTCTTTGTTGGTTTCGTTGTTTCTTATTGATCCTGAAGACCCGAAATCCAAATCATAACTGATTTTTAGTATGTGTTCCATAAGTCGTATTCTTGCATGTAGTGGTGATAGTCCAAATTCATATGCATCGGTATTATCTAATGACATTGTCTTCCAAAATCTTTTTCAATCGCAATGGTACAAATGATACCATGAACATATCTGAGTCCGAAATATTTTCACATACAACTTGTTTGTATTGTTTTTGTCCCGAAGAACCATCACATCCCCATTTACAAAAAAGAATTAACTTTGTGTTTCCATATTTCTTTAACTCATTTCCTGATATTGATTGTAGCAAGCGTTCGGCTGTGTGATCAAGTAGAGATTGTAGTTGTACCTCTGCCGAAATTGGTGTGATTGTAATAGTGTCCTTTGATGGCAAACAGTCCATTTTAGCAGCGGTTATGTGATGATATGCTGAATACATATTTGAGCCTTTTTCAATCGCACGCAATCTGAGCTGAATATACTGCTGTTTTGTTAATTTCAAATCCAGAAATAATGCTAATGCCTCCTCATTTGTGAACTGTTTTGCATCGCTCGGAGTTGGTATACTTTTAAGATTCCGTTTTGTTCTCACTGGACTAGCTTTAAGAACTTTTTCAATGATATCCACTTTTGTTAATTGGTTCTGTGATCGTAATTGATGTAGGAAAGATTATTTTATATTTGTACAACCAATTTCATCGTTAACATCTTTAAGTTTCCGCCTCTTAGATCTATCGCTGCAGTTGTCCAAAGATTTGCGTGGTCTTCCAGCCTTATCTTGCTTTGCTGTTTCTGGAGCGACAGTAAGTTGGCCTTCTACCCAGTTTGCACTTTTTATATAAAACTTTTGTTTACTGTAGCTAACTTCTTTGTAGCGTTTTTTTAGTGCTTTGACGAAATTAGATAATTGTTCTTGTATTTCGGTGCTACACGAATTTAAGTTTAATTTTATTTTAACGTAACTAAGAACATCTTCCTGGTTTTTGTTTCTAAAATACTCTTCGGCCAGTTCTTTATAACTGAAGCTCTCCATTTTTTTTTTCTGAATATTTTTATTTGCGTCTGTTATTGCTGAAATATATTAGAGCAATTGAGTTTGTATTCAAATGTCGCTTTTTTATAAGCCTTCTCATAAGCCATCAAACTATATTTCTAGGTAAAATAAAAAGATAAGAAAATGGCATTAGTGCATTGTTAGGTAAAATAAGTAAAATAAAAATTAATTACATCCTCTGTGTATTGACATTCTTACTTACAAATATATTACTGCTAATAGAACAAATAATGACAATTATAAGCTATAAAATGCCTAAGGCACAAATTTAATACACCATTTTATACGAGTACTTATAGGGCTGTTTAAATTATCGTAATTTGAATTTTTTAGAGTAATTTCATTAAAATGAAAAAAGTGTTCTAGCGGCGGGTCGTGGCGGGCGCAAAAGTATATATAGGTTTAAAGAGGACACTTTCACCTTTCTCCGGGTGGAATACGTTTCTTGTTCCCTTTTGTTCCCTAGAAGTTCTATTCCACTAAAATTTAAATTTGAGGAAAATATAGTAGTTTCATAAATATTTCATAACGCCCCTAATATTAAACTCTAGAGCTGTGACCACTTACAACAACTACAGACTATAATCCTAGAAACATTATAAAAAAGACCGCAGGCGAGTAGTAACCATTTATTTTTGATAAAAAACAAAACAAGACACCTTTTTCTGAAATTAAAAAAACAGTTGAGTTTGACAGCATGCCACGCCCATAATTAGCAATAGTTTACCCTAATTTTTTGGCTACCTTAATCTGGATATAGTTGGCCAATGAAATCAAAATCTCAGCCACAGTGCGGCGGCACTATCGAGCACTTAGACATGAAAAAGCTTATCAAAACCCCGTTTGGAATTGGTGTAAATCATAG
Source organism: Phaonia tiefii (assembly GCA_963931995.1). Classification (NCBI taxonomy): domain Eukaryota; kingdom Metazoa; phylum Arthropoda; class Insecta; order Diptera; family Muscidae; genus Phaonia; species Phaonia tiefii. The sequence goes on from OZ008367.1 coordinate 265,020,870, forward strand.
ATCGCAATCAGTGTGTGTAAAACTGGAAAGCGCACAGCTCACTGGCTGTGAGAAGTTCTCCCCAATCCCTTCATGGGTTGTAATGAGAAACCATTGTTTTAGTATGAATTTCCAACTAGAATTTCTATTTACACCAGGTAGACTTGTTAGCAGCATATAATTCCAACGGCGTAGTATTTTAAAGTCTTTCTGTAGAATTCAGAGTGAACCTCAAGTCACCGGCACCAGTACAAATAAGAACTATCATTTAATCCGTTTATCATGCAGGAAAGGGGATATATATCTCGGCTAGCCCCGTTCGTCACTCCAGACGGGATGCCTTCTAGATTAACGGGCAATGTTACACACATTTGGTTGACATACATTTGGTGTACTTAGTGACGCCAAAAATATAGTTTGTTCGACGTACGGCTTATTCTGCTTTGTATTCTGGACCTGATTTTCGGGCAGCTCGTCAGGACCTCAATTTTTAAGGGCAGTGACTTAATCTTCTGTATTAGGGGTTGAATATGTTCAAAAGTCGTGGAAGCAGTTGATGGCAAATAGACTGCATCAGTATACCATGCTTCCGATGTATCCCCACTACAACGGACAAAATCCATAATGATTTGAGATTTTCGTCGAAATCTTCACTTGAAACTAAACATATTATTTCACGAAGCAAGACAAACTATTTTTTGTCTCCAATTCCCAAATCTCGTAGAAGTTTCTTCAAATGCAAACAAGTCATATTTGGTTTGATATATAATGTGTGATGATATACCTAAATACTTGTGCAGAGGGGAGCTGACAATATGCCTTGGTGGGCATTGAAATAACTATATACACAACCATCCACCATAATAATAAATTTAACATTATTTCTTTAAAAATATATTCTATTCAATTTCGATTTCATTTATTCATCCATAATTACATTTAATATTGAGTTTTTATCTGGAAGATATTGCAACAAGTACTACTTGGTTAATGTTACAGTAATAGCTTATTTACATGATAATCTTGCTATAGGTAAAAAAGGATAAAAACCTTTATTTGGAAAATACATTAAAAGAGTAAAAAATTTTGGAAAATGTCTATATGTACCTATAGTCCACATATACTTCAAAATATTCTTGAACATTAAAGATCGATTAATATAATCTAAAACGCGAAGTACTTTTTTAAGTAAATTCGACAGAAATACAAACTATATTAAAAATCTCTATATTTCAAAGTATATTGCAACTGTACTATTTCGGGGCGATTGACATCATCGTCTTCTATCGGGTGAATTATCGTGGGATTTGATTTATAATGTAAGATAAAACATTACAAAGTCAATTTACAATTTTTGTTATCGGTTAAAAACACAAGTTTTGGCCTTTACTGTTTGAAAATGATGTCATGTAAATGTTGGACACGACTACGTCTGAGGTGGCCCATTCGGAAGGTCCAATTATGGGCGACTCGTTCGAGCATAGTGACTGGTGTCTCGCGAATACCTCGAGTAATGTTCGCTTCCAAAGCGTCAATCGTAGCTGGCTTATTCCTGAATACCTCCGTCTTTGCATATTCCCAAAGGAAATAGTCCAAAGGTGTGATATCGCATGATCTAGGCGGCCAATTTACCGTAGCAAAACGTGAAATTAAATGCTCACCAAAATAATTTCTCAACAAGTCCATTGTTTCAAGCGCTGTATGGCTCGTAGTGCCGTCTTTCTGAAACCAGAGCTCACCGAGACCATGCCAAGCACTTCGTTCGTTAACATAACGGCGATAACGGTTACCATTGACGGTAACATTCTGATTTGCCTCATTTTTTAAGAAATATGGACCAATGATTCCATTAGCCCATAAACCACACCATGCCGTTGTTTTATGTTTAATGGGGTCTAACCGGTCGAGTATCATACACTAATGTAAACCTGGGCCCTACTGAACCAACGACTTATCACTAATCACTTTACAATTTTTGGATAAGGAATTTTTTTGAAAAGTAAAGTTGATAAGTGTTGCACTTATTACTTATCAAAAAAAATTATCCTCTCTTAAAAAATTGAGTAACTTTTCAAATAGAGTGCTTAGCTAATATGATAAGCGTTGCTCCACGCAAATTGAAGACTTTGCAAACCCTTGTGCGTTTTGATAAGCAGTTACAGTTAATATTTACGACTATCATGCCACGCGCGCAAACCAAAGCCAATAAATTGGCTGTGTAAAACATTATAAAAGAAAAGAAAGTAAGTTTTTCCTGAATATCGTATATAAATAAATAAATATATGCATAACAATATTTTTAAATTGTTTAGCATTATTTATTTGGATCTTTCCAAAATAATAATGTATCAAAGGTACAAAAACAGGATGCTTGGTCAGAAGTGCTGAAGACGGCACAATCCCTCGGGTTAGCTACTGCTAATCGAGAGTGGACTTATGCCAGAGACCACTTATTTGGCCTATGGAAGAGTCGAACATTGGTAAGTTTGTTAAATAAATTTTAACTTCAGAAACTACCGTTTTAAAAATATTTATTATTCCATAACTCAATAACAAAAAAGTTAACAAATAACAGCAATTCTGTATAACAGTTCTAAACAGGGTCATTCTGAATAAAAAGAAAGATTTAAAAATGTCCCTTTTTCAGGCAAAAAGAGACAATGCCAAGAGAACAGGCACGGCGGGTGGCAAAAACGTCATACTCGATGACGTCGACAACTGTATCCTCGACATTTTGGGTAACGAGTCGTCGGTTGTGCTGGGTCTCTGCCAACCTGAAAGTGATGGGGTATTCTCCAATTTGGACGCAACGTTGGAGAATATTGAACCTGAGAGAGTAAGAACGAGTAAGAAAGACAACTCCAGAAAACGAAAACTGGATTTCAGCGAAAGGCAAGCTGAATTGAAAGTACAGTTATTAGAGAGTGAGCTGTACAAAAACAAGTTACAAATATTATGGTTGGAAAAGAAATTAGAAATAAAAAGATCGAAGTTTACAATGGATTTAGAGGAGAATTCGAACAACAAAAAAGGAAATGGGAAAGAAATTCTCACTCAATCTCATGTTTCTGTAGTGAGTCCGACGCACTCCTTCACCCATAGTCTCGATATTATTGAGTTTTAAATACTTTTATTGTTTTTATTGAAGTAGAACTTTTTTATTTGTATAGTTGAAGAGAATTCGTTTTTTATTTTTTATTTTTAATCTACATACATCCATACATATCTACTACATAAATATATATATAAAATAAAGCGCTTTAAACTCTATGTTGTAGTGATCTAATTGAAACTATTCATTAAAAAAATTAAGCAGATTTCTGAGGCTTTCAGAGTTATTTGGAGGCTCCGTAATTTCGAATAAATTCTCTGCAAAGTCGTTTTCATTTGAACCATCGAGAGATCCTTCGTCATAAACTACATCATTTTGTGCATCCAGGCGACAAACGTTGTGAAAAATGCAGCACATTATTGTTATCTTCGCTGCTTCTGTTGGCTGTAACCGTAAATGATTCAAGCAAGGAAACTTTTCTTTAAGAATGCCTGTAAAGAAATTCTTTATAAAATTTATCAACGGTATATGCCTGAAACTCGTACCAAAAAAATTTTCAATAATCCTCCTTGTCTTTTTATGCGCTATATTAAAACGATGTACTTGTGGAGACGTAATGTTGCTGTGTAAAGGAGGAATTAGCCAATCGAGTTGTGGATAGGCACTGTCTCCTAAAATCACGCCACCAGGGAATGGACGGAATCCATTTTCAAATCTGTGGAACAGTCCTGAATTCCGCAAAACTCTAGCATCGTGCACGCTCCCTGGCCAATTACAATTTATGGCATAAAACTGATAATTAGGTCCACAAACCATCATTGCATTTATTGCATAATTTCCATGCCTATTAACAAATTGCTCTTCATTTACAGTAGGGGCGTCTATGTTTATCATTGTTCCACCTATGCACCCTGCGACTTGTGGGAATCCACCAATGTTGAAAAATTGTGTGCTTATATTTTGAGTAGGCTCCGGCCAACGAATAGTTTCATCCATCAATTTGTTCACAACAGCATTTGCCACGCGATGGATTACTCTACACACCGTTGATTTGTGGACTCCATGCATATAACCAACTCCGTGATATTGGCTGCCATTGCCCAACCAGTGCAGAGTCGTTAGTAATTGCTGTAGTGGGCTTAAGCAATTATTACGATCACTGTTGTATTGTAGAGTTGCTCCAATTTTTAATAAAATTTTTTCAATTTGGGTACGAGATAGCCGAAAATTTTCAACCACACCAATATCTAAATTAAAGTTCAAACGCTCGTTTATAACACGACTTTTTTGTGAATTTTCCTCCTCTAATAGATCTAATAACTCTAATCGAAGCATTTTCTTTCTTTTGTAACAAAATTTTTACCGAAGCACATGTCACACCACTAAAGAATTTATTTAGACTGAATAAATTTTACTTTTCTCTGAAGTGATAGGTGAATTTATTTTTAGCAAAACAATGCTACAATTAGCTAACAGATAGCAGATTAGTGATGAGAGACAATTGTTAGTGCAACTAAATGCTATCTTTTTTGGATAAGTTGCATAGTTTCTCACTTATCCGCTAAGAACTTTTCGCTTATCATTTCCAGTCTTGGTGCACCTCTTATCAATGATTTTGAGTGATATTTTACTAATCAATACTCAGTTGAGTGACTTTTACTTATCAAATTGGTGAAACACAAAACTTTTCGAAATACAGATAATTCGCTAAAATGCTAATGATAAGTCGATGGTGCAATAGGGCCCAGGACTCAAATTTGCGAATGGTATTAGCAATAGTGCTTTCAGTAGGTCGATTATGCGCACTGCACTGTAATTTTCTCGAATCGCTCGAAAAACATTTCTCACAGAACACTGATTTTCGTAATACAGCTGAACAATTTGGAGACGCTGTTGTGGTGTGAGTCTTTCCATGATGACTTGCCAAACGATACTGAATAAAAATAACAAAGCAGTTTGATATGAGTCACGCGTGATCTGTCAAAAAAAAGCCTATTAAATATCAAACCTCAAGTAAAACTAAAATATAAAATAATACAGTAATATAATAATAAATAACAAGTTCTAAGATTTCCAACCAGTGTTTTTTGTTTCAAATTTCAAAATGTCTATAATTTGATAAAGAATTAGAAAGGCCTTTCAAACATTTTAGTTTTTAAATTTCAAACTTAAAATTAGTATATTATAAGCGGTTTACGTTCAAAAAAAAAAACAATCGAAAAATTAAATGCCGAATCCCGGTTTCTCGCAATTGTTAGTTTCCACCAAACCGAAACTCGGTTTTTGTACACTCTAACCGCAGCTCGCGTTACAAATGACTGAAGCATTTTCATGCGTGCAGAGTTATTTTCGTCACTTTCCATGCGACTTATTCTCTTCATCGTACCATTGTAGGAGGTTTTCATAACCAAGAACGGACTGAGCAGCAGTTATCATTGCGTGAAGAGGCGTTTAGCTGTAGTAATTGAGTGAGCTTATCTGAATAGGCCGTGGCTATAGGCGTCCCGTCATTTCGTCCAATGTCATTTCGCCCAAAAACGAAAATGACATATCGCCCCTAAAATTTCAATATTAGTTGTTGTTGTCCAAAAAAATCGGAATTTTGGGCGTTATGACATGATTTTTTGGGCAATATGACATTTTTCCAAGCCAACAACGATCCAGGACACATCCCCCAAAAACAATAAAAATGATACAATACCCAAAAATATTGACATATGTGTAAAAGAAATATAGGTAAATTTGCTATGTAATTTGTAAATAATACATATTTATTTCACATTGTTAGTAGAAAAATAACAAACCGTCCTTGTTCGATCTGGAATGCCTCTAAAATTTCCAGAGGTGTTTTTGGGGGTTTTAAAAAAGTTGGCGATGCAAGTCTCTCAGAAGTTCTTTGTACCCGATAGTAAACCAATTTTTGAGTACTTTCCTGATTCCTCTAGAAAATATTTTATTTCAAGGCAATTATTTTATTTGGCTCAATACTGTTTAGCCTCGCCGCGTGGGAGGATGGGTCGCGCCCGCGGTGAAACACGCACGGGCGCGGTGCAAAACGCGCGGCCGTCGCGGGCGCGACCCATCCTCCCACGCGGCGAGGCTAAACCAATTTTGGCGTAGAATACGTCTTACCTTACGGTATAGGGAGTCATGTCAGATTGTTATTGTTGTAATCTTTATTTCATTGATTATGAGGAAACGGCGAGATAACTTTTTTTAAAATTTTTTTTGTAGGTAAATGAAGATGTTATCTTTCGTTTGATATACATTTCATATTGGTTGATATCTTCCTAATATTTAAATTTCTCAAATGAAAATTGTTTAAACACATACACTCCAACATATGTGTGGTGTTTGGTTGAGTGTTTGAGTTTGTAGCGTGAACACAAACTATGCTGCTGTTTCAGTGTGGACACAAATCTTCGGCTGTTGTTTTGATTGATGAAATATTGAAATTTTTTATATTTACTTATGTATTTAAGTGAAACAAAATGTTAAATGTGAATTTGAATTTAACATGTATATATAATAATAAAAAATACATGAAAAAATTAATTCATACGTTTTTATGTTAAATGAAAGTGCTGGCAAGTAAGCAAAATAACAATGCTGCTTGATGCTGTTTGACAGCAGCTGACAGTTGACGTTTAGTAAATTAAAATAAAAACTACTAATCAAAATGGCACCTACACGAAATACAAGAAAGCAACGAGTGGTTGTTATGTTATCATTAATTGTTATATATGTTTTCTGTCTTATCGGATGGCGTATTCTACGTTAAACTTAATGGCCGTGTCTCTGACACAGCTGCTGTAATTTTTTGAGTACTTTCCTGATTCCTGCAGAAATTATTTTATTTGACTCAATACTGTTGATCCTCCCACGCGGCGAGGGTCAACAGCTACACGACAATGGCAAAAACGACTCAGGAAACATTACATTACTTCTTCAAACAAAAGCCCTGCAAATTTACCGCTTAAAATTACAAGCACCCTACTCCCACCATAGGTTAGTAGCTCATGCCTACAACGCACGGTGTCCCAAACATAACGACTAACCAACATGTAGCACCATTATATGATGTAGGGTGCTATTACTGCTATTCCGTGGTCATTTCGCCCAAAAAATATGTACGTCAATGGTTTTGGACGATATGTGATTTTAGTTTGGGTCTTATGTCATTGCTATTGGGCGATATGTCATTTTAGTAATTAATGGTTTTGGGCGATTTGACATATCTGGGCGTTATGTCATTTTCGTTTTTGGGCGAAATGACGGTACGCCGTGGCTATCGCCAGTTTCGTACGACTTCGCTCTGGTTAACCGCGTGTGGACGTTTCCTGCAATGAAGGAGTGATCCGAATCGATATTAGCGCCTCGTACGCCTATTATAATGTATTCAGTGCCATTGAGTTTTCGTTTGCATTTAGTTTGATACATTTTTTAAAAGTATCATTGTAAAAAACTGGTAATGAAAATGCCAACACAAATAAACTATTTCTTTTTAGGTACACGCTGAAAAATCTGTTTAATGTTTGGTTGCAAATATAACGTGTTTGTAGCTTGTTGCAAATATACTGTACTTGTGCCCAAACACATTGTGTTTCCTCTTCAATATACCATGTTTGCGACACAATGATTAATAGGCTATAACTTATTTTTTTGAGAGCAAAATGTGGCATTGATTGTTGAAAACTAAAAACGAAACAAACAACAAAAAGGCAATAGATCTTAAATTATGAAAACTATGCTCGCAAATATGTACATGTTTACTACAATATGTTGCTGGGGTCGATATTTTTCAGCGTGTATTTTGTCCGATATGTTAAATATTAATTTTTAGCGCTGTATTATTTCCGGTTAATAAAGCAAGGATATTTTTAAATTACGATAGGTAAAACAGTTCTCTTTACCACTTAACAATAAGTCTTTACTTGATATCACTGTTGCCGACCAACTGTATCTGTAACCGTACGATCACAGACTAACTCCCAAGGTGCATTAAGAAAGGCGCATTTCACAGCTGATTTGCTTTGTTTACATTTTTACCGTTACCATAAGTTTTCAAAAGTTGTTTACTTATTGTTGTTTGCATTGTTTTGATTCACAGAAATAAAGCGACGCGGTTTAAAGTGGAAAAGTTTATTTTCAAACTGTGTGGAAAACGCAAGAATAAATAAAAAGGAAATTGCGAGCCTGTGCCCTTTGCATAAGTCTGTACTCCACTATTTTTTGTTTTTGCTCAACCCGGACTATCTTTTCACCCAATATATGTATAAAAAGTTCTTGCATTTGCATTTGTTAAACATCCAATCGCATTATTATTGGTAAATATTTTGCACTAAATATTGAATTGACTCGATTCACAAATAAAACAATAATACATTACTGATTTGCTTCTGCAGCTGATAAATTTTACCATTTTATTTACAATTAAATCAACTGATATTGACAACTTATGCTGTTAGTCTCATTCATAGACGAATAGAGTATAGATATATTTATTCTCTCATCTGACGTTTCATTTCTCACTCTTCGTCGTAGGTTTGTGGAAATGAGAGAAATTAAATTTAATATTAACTTTCAGCAGGTAGAGTTACAAAATATGTTCACTTAACTTTTTCAAGTTGTGTTGGTGTAGAACTGAAAAATTTTAATTTAAATGTATATATTTGTATTGTATTTAACACAACTGGTTTGCCACAAAAACATGAAATGCGGTTGTTGTTCATTTGTTGGACGTTGTTTACTATTGCCTCTATCTGGTATTATTGAGCCCATATTTTCCACCATCCAATGTTTAATCGCAACCATACCTATGACGTTTAATTTATTGAGAGAATAAGTGTGGCTATACTATATTCGTCTATGGTCTCATCAGTCTCATTATTGCTGTTAGTCTCATTATCTAGAAATTTCGAGCCGTTTCCAGAACCAGTGCCCTGGTATTGTCGTCTCTTGAGAAAAATCTTAACCGAATTTAAGCGGTGTTGAAGCGAATTCAATGGTTTGGCGAGCTGGTATGTTGTTGCAAGCCATACTTTTACGCGCAACTTTAACGGCCTGTTGTTCATATAAATAACAGTACCATTAATGATGCGCCTGAAAGAATGTATTTTAACAACATACCAGCTCGCTAAACCAGTAGCATAAATTGGCCTCAGTTAAGATAATTCCCCACTAGTCGAGACGATTCCACATTATTCTAGAGGTGGATTAATAAATTAGTAGAAAGATAACTAAGAACAACAACTAGAAGGTTCCTGAATTCGCTAGACATAACTACATTTGAGTATGGTGAGTTCGTATAAATATCTGGGGACTTTGGAACGGAGAGTTAACAGCCTAAAAGTAAACACCGCGATTTGATAGTAAAACATAAGACTTATCGTAAAGTGGTGTAAATAAAGTAAACTGTTGTACTATAGAAGTAAAATAAAAGGAAGTTAAACTGTTGTAATTATCGTAATTTAAAACGAACGTAGTTTTATTATTGGGAATAAAATAGCGCTAAAGAACGAATAAGGAATTTCGCAACAATATATATGAAGCATTCACATTAACATGAATTCTCTATTAAGCATAATTAAAGCATTTAACGGTACAAATATTAACACAGATTTTTATTGAATTATTTTCAATTCAATAACCATTTCTATTGTAATTGAAAAACCAATTTATTATAAATTTTTTAATTTTCTGTATTTTTTGTGTCAAACTAATAACATGTTTTATTAAATATAAAATTAAAACCAACAACTCTAGTTATGAGTATTGATTCAATAAATTTTGTTGACTAAAAAAATAAAAGTTTATAATTCGCTTGCAAATTTCATTATCAGTAATGCAAAAACCATCATGACAGGAAATTCGATATTTTTGTATTGAGTTCGTGATTTTCGTGTTCAAATGAGAAAATTATTTCCTTGTGTTTGTTTACGCGGATTGCATATGTCTTATGTGCCACAAATTTGATGACATTATGGCCAGGATAAATAGACTCTACAAAAAGCGATAAATATGGGATTCAGGGGAAATATTAAGAGGATAAAGCTAATAACATAATTCACCACTAACAGATTATGGTTCGTTGGTTGAAGACGTTGGGTGAAGAATTACAAGAATGGTGGGTCAGCTTCATATATAAATGATCGGAGTAATAACGCCGGTGTTGAGCTTTTGAACATGCTTAAAATCTGAAGCTCATACACACTGAAAAAATGGTCCCATCAACATATTGCAGGAAAAATGTATATGTTTGCAAGCATTGCATTCATTATGTCTCAAACATGTAATATTGAACAGGAAACACAATGTGGTTGGACACAAATATACTATAATTTTGACATGCTACAAAACCCGTTACATTTCCATCCAAACAACAAAAAAGTACATATTTTTCACTGTGTAGGGGGCTGAATTGCGAATATTCAACCACACCGTTATGTCCATAGAGTAATAACGTATAGAGCTGCCACTGCTCTCATCTAACATTTTCTTTCACACTATTCGTGGTGCGGTCGGTGCGATGGAGTGTTATTTGACGTAAATTGATTTACAACAGGAGGAATCATAACAATTTTTGCCTCTAATTTTTAATATAGTTTTGATGAAAAACTGTGAAATTTTTTATTGATAGTAAATATTTGAGGTGCATTTACACAAAAATTTCAACGCACAAATCGATATGCTGTTGCTGATTTATTGTTGGATGGTTTGAGCCATTGCCTCTATCTGGTATTATTAAAGCAATACTTTCCAACATCCAACCGCCCATCTGCAACAAACCAAATGTCATCAATTTACTGAGAGAGTTGGCGTCTCTATACGTCATTAAATAAATAAATAAATAGTTTCCCATTACATCCCATGAAGGGATAAGGGAGAGCTTCTCACAATCAGAGACTTGTGCACTTTATAGTTTTACACTCACAGATGGGGACCTACAGGTTTACACCGGTTCCGAACGGTATTTTGAGAAGCTTTTTCATGGCTAAATACTGGCTAGTGTTGCCGTCACTAAGAGAGGTGACCATCGTCGAAATAAATGTAAGGTGATTAGAGCAGGGATCGAACCCACATTCTCATGTACAAGAGTCGCGCACACTACCATTGCACCACCGACGGCCTATACGCCATTACTCTATGGTTATGTCTGTGCTGTTATACAACAGTTCTACTTGCAACTCGACGAAGGCATAATAAACAATAATATAACAAAGACGGCCTAAACGTTTGATGATCGTTATCTGAGGCAAATACTCATTTAAAAAAAATAAATGGGGTCCAATTGCATCCCATGAACGGACAGGGGAGAAGTTCTCAAAATCACTGAGCTGTGCGCTTTCCAGTTTTCACTCACTGATTGGAACCTACAGTTTTACACCGATTCCGAACGGTATTTTGAGAAGCTTTTTCATGGCTATATACTCGATAGTGTCGCCGTCACTATGCGAGGTGACCGCCGCCGAAAGAATTTTTTTTTGAAGGTGGTCATAGTAGGGTTGGAGCCCAGGATCTCATGTACAAGAGCCGCGCACTCTAACCATTGCACCACCGATGGCCATACTCATTTACTGTATTAATAAAAGGTATAATGAAGACAACGCACAAGTACAGTCCTATTGAATTCACTACACATAGGACAAAATGTACTTGGATCGGCCATTACTTAGGCGTCCAACATAAGATATTGCTAAAAATGGGAATCGACGGAACAACTTTTATGTAAACTTCGAATTGTTATGTAAGTACACTGAAAGAATAAGGCTTCGTCACATGGATGAACCATTTTTGTTAATGTTTTTACGTTGCTACAATGAAAGCTCGTATATCCGACAATTTGGTTAAAAATTCCATACATGATGTCTTTGACAATTTTTCATTTTGTTGCTGCAATAACTTAGTTTTCGTTCTTGCAACAATATTATTTAATTTTAATTTTGTAGAAAAATGAGATGAAAATGAGATTTAAACTATTGATATTTGGTTTATCTCTTCCTTTTTATAGTTTGTTTTTATTATTTATTTATTTCGGAGGTTTGCCAACTTACAGTTGACGAAACAATTTCGTTATTGCAACGAAACCAATTTTTATGAAGATAAAGGGAGAAAGCAATCAAAAAATGTGCGAGCGTAAAAAAGAGGCAAGCAAGATAAAATGCTGAGCGTGAGTGCTGGGTGTCGTACACATATTAAATCAGTTCCTTTCCAACAACCGAAATTGGTGAACATGTGTCTCCGCCGGCATAATTTAAATAAATTTTTGAAAACATATTAATTAGCTATACTTAGTAATAATCTTTGTTTGTGTTTGCTGTAAATTAGTTCTCAATAAATTAAATAGATAAATAAACAGAATGCAAGGAGCAACATGACAGCAAAGAAAGTGACGCTTTGATGACAGAAATACTACCCCGAAATGTGTTTGAACATTTGTGTGTGTATGAGCGTGACGGTTCAAACCGCAATAAAATTTTGATTTTTATTAACCATAATTCGGTTGCTCTTGTTTCGTTGTATTGGTATTTGAATTCGAAGTCAATGTAAACGAAGAAGTCAAATGAACAAAGTCGTCTTACAAGAGTAAGACGATCATAAAAAGTAACAGTTTAACGAACAATGAAATGAATCCAATCGGAATTTTAAAAAATTTGGTTAAAATAAATAAAAGAGCAGTTGAAGAAACTGCTTACAGAGCGAATAATTTCAAACACACTTTCAGAAATTCATTGCAGCAAAGAAACAAAATCATAGCAGCAATGAATCAAAATCATAGGAGCAATGAACAAAGTTCATTGCAGCAATGAAATAATTTCATTGCAGGAACGATACTTATTCATTTCAACAATGAAACAAATTCATTGCAGCAATGAAACAAATTCATTGCAGCAATGAAATAAATTCATTGCAGCAACGAAACAAATTCATTGCAATAATGAATCAAATTCATTGCAGCAATAATTATACTTTCATCACAGTGTCGAACAATTTGCAGTTGATGAGCACATTTTCGTAGTGGGAATGAAATTGAACGTTAGCTCACTTTCGATGAAAAAAGTTTTTGGCGTGATGAACATTTTCATCCGTTGAGTGTATATGTGTAACATAATAGGCTTTAATAAAAATGAGTCTGTTAGAAGTAACAATGGTCTTGTGTGTCTACGAAATATGCTAATTTATACACTGTGTCACCGAACTTTCAGGCCTTCCACCATATTTGCCATATCGCTAGAGGTTTTACCCCGAAAACTGTAATTCGAAGAGATTGGACATTCCAGTTTATGTTTGTTAACATTTTGCGAAATTAATTAGCTATTACAATTTTATCAGTGATATTTATATTTGCACCATCTTACTTAGGTGACCTCAAACAATCCACAGGGATAAAGGCCTTACCAAATGGGGACAACATGTCTCCCCAACTGTCTCGTACTTCAGCTTTATCGTCTAGTTGGTAACACCAAGCTCTCGCAAGCAGTATACCACCTCGTGTTTCCAGCGAAGTCTTGGTCATCCTATTTTTCGATGTTCTTCGTCCTCGAATAACTTCCCCTCTGGTTCATTCTGATCTATTCTACTGACATGGCTTAGCCAGCGTAAACGCACTATTTGATACGCATAACTGCATCGATGTCGGGATACAATCTATAGTCGATACTCGCCGTTTTATATTATAGACCCACATATCTTAATGAGAATTTTTCTCTCGAAGGCTACCAATGATATTTCATCAGCATACGATATGACCCAGGATTCTGAGCCATAAATCAAGACAGGTTGCATGAGACTGATATAGTTGGATTTTCGTTTCTCGAGAAAAGGTCTTATCTCTGAAGTGATTGCTTAGCCAGAATAACACCTGGTTGCAAGTACAATTCTCCGTTTGCTCACCACGGCAGACCGGAGGTAAATAAATTAGTTCACTACCTCGAAATCAAAACGGTTATCATCCTATCGGGTGGATATTCTGCTTATCGAAACCTTTAGTTTTGTCTTGTCCTCGTTTTCTGACAAAGCCACTTTTGCTAATTCCTTCTCAATTCTCGTAAATACTGTAGTAACTTCTCGCAGATTTTGGTCACTTATGTCAAAATCATCAGCATACGCCAGCAGCATGTGCCTTTTGCTGCTTATAGTTTTATTCGTGTTGACTGCAGCTTCCCTCGCGATGATCACCATTAATATGTTGAAGAGGATTGAGGATTTCGTGTCCGCTCAATGTGATTCTACAAAGGCTTGCCAGCTTAGCAGGAATACCAAGCTCCGACATAGCTTCGTACAGTTTTCCCCGTATCGGGGTATCGAAGGCAGCCTTATAATCTACAAAGAGGCTGAAAGTTTCGATTTGATTTTCGTGGGATTTCTCCAGGATTTGTCATAATGTGAATATCTGGTTGATGGTTACTTTCCGGGCCTAAAGTCGCACTAATGAGGTCCGATAAGGTCTGCAACAAACGACATATGCCTTTGACTCATTACATCCTTGAGTGCGGTAGATAAAAGGATTATTCGACGATAGTTTGTACGTATGCTTGGTCCGCATGCTAAGACTCCAATCCAATCGTCTCGCCAGATTTTGCACATGAGCTGATGCATGCACCTTTTCAACTAATAACCGCGTGCCTTAAAAAGCTCACCCGGTATTTCATCAGCACCAGGGGCTTCGTTATTCTTAAACCGGGGAATTTCTGTTCTAACTACGCTTAGGCTAGGAGGGGCAGTCAACGCCATCGTCCTGCATTTGATCTATATTGAAGTCTCCTAGAACAAGTAAAGCAGGCAAGTGATTTCACCATATTCCCAACATACTTTGCACAGGATACCCGTCCTTATCTCTACAAAAAGGGGGCCTTGATCCGGTTCCGTTGATTTGGCTTTTTACTTTTCGGTAAAATTTACGGACCTCATTCTTCCTTCTGTAAGAGTCAATTTTCTCACTGTTGCGCTCCTCCACAACCGTTTTTTCTTCTTAAACAAACCGGTTTCCTCGCTCCTCTTCTCCTTATACCACTCTATCACGGATCGCGTTGCGACTGACTGAAGCATTGATAGACGTGCAGCGTTCTTTTCATAACTTGCGAAGATGCACTCTTCCTCGTAAAATGGTTTGCCTTTAAGCGGTTTTTCATAACCAAGTACAACTTTCCAACAACCAATAGGCTTGGTTTGATATGGACGTTGGATTAATAATAACAGATAGAGGGATACGTTCAAAACTACCAGGAAGAATATAACAATGGTATTTCGTTTTCTTGTGTAAAAATTATTGTGTTAAATTCAACACAAAATAACAATAACAGTCTACAAAAAAATTTAAAAAACATTTAAATTTCACAGCGTTTCGCCAAAACGATATGTAAAATGCAAGTCAGGAGTAAGTAAATTTTCGTTAAACATATCTCTATCACTCCCACCTCACTACGAAGAGTGTTAAATGAAAAGTCAGATGAGAGAAATTTTGTCTCTAGATATATTTACTCGTGGGTTGATTTATTGTAGTTTCTGCACTCTCTCGAGCATTTTCAAAATTTATTATTTGAAATATTCTGTTTCAATATTTTCCACATCCTACTACGTCCGTGATGGAATCTGTAACATATTGTTTTTCACAAGATGTTGGGGTATGGAAATGTTTCCGCTTTGATGATTAATTCTTGTGATATTAACAGTTTCTTTATTAATGTTGTTTCATATAAGCCTTTTGTGTAAAAATTCGTAAAACTTTTTGAGACTTTATTGCAATGTGCTGTATTTGTGTTATACCTTTGTTTAAGGTCTGTGTTACCATTACGGCTGTCCAAAAATGTTTTATACATGTCAATATGGCGAAAATCACATATAATGCAGCCGTGACTAATTCTTCACATGAAATGTCATAATTCAACGTGGGGAAATTTGATGCGAACCTCTATTTAAATCGTTTTCAACATCTTAGATTTTTAATCTATTATTTGACAAAGATGTTAACATTTCCATATATTAAAATACTATAGATTCACCAACTCACTCTTTGTTTTCTGACTGAAGGGAAGGTCGGTGCAATTTTCAAAATTAAGAGCAGAATTCTGTCGCTGAGGTTTGGTAAACAAAGCCGATATTGTTACTGTGAATGTCCAAAGTATGTATAAGTAAATCGTGAATGTACTAAAATAATAACGGAGGATTTTGTTACATTTTCGCAGAATTTGTTCTAATTAAACAGCGAATCAATTGACAAAAGTTGAATTACTCTCGGGAGAAGCACAAGATGACACGTTAGATGAGACGTGTAAACGTTGGATGGTGAAGTGAATCGGTTCAATATTAGCAGATAGGGCATTAGTTGAAAACAACTAACAACAAAAGAGCGACGGAACTTCGTTTTTTGTGTTCAAATTTTTGTCTTAAATACAACACAAATGTGTTTTCACAGTTCTCTACCAAAACGACATAACAAATTTAAGTCTGTTTATTGACTACGTTTGAAGTAAAATTCAAAACACGTCCGAAAACGTCTATTTTTGGGGGAAATTCGACTTGTGAGACCTCTAAACCTTTTCAGCGTTCTAATAAATTGTATCGGTTAGAGGCAAGCTTACTGAGTAGATCGGTACCCCTGAAATGTCTGTATCAGGTAAAATTATTCGATTTTTATCAATTCTCAGGTTTTCCTGCACTTTTTTTTAAAAAAAATTGTTCTCTACTTTCAGCATAACTTGAAAGGAATTGTAGCCACGGTAAAGCTGAACAACTTTTGTTAACATATTAATACAATATGAATATATCTAGGCTCCCTACATAGCTCATAAAAATCACTTTGTAACTTCAAAGTTTTATTTTTTTTGGCGTAGAATACGTCTTACCTTACGGTATAGGGTGTCATGTCAGATTGTTATTGTTGTAATCTTTATTTCATTGATTATGAGGAAACGGCGAGATAACTTTTTTTAAAAATTTTTTTGTAGGTAAATGAAAATGTTATCTTTTGTTTGAGATACATTTCATATTGGTTGATATCTTCCTAATATTTAAATTTCTCAAATGAAAATTGTTTAAACACATACACTCAAACATATGTGTGGTGTTTGGTTGAGTGTTTGAGTTTGTAGCGTGAACACCATAGATTAATACTTATAGTATATCTACTAGTTCTCCCACCAAATTTATAACATTTGGCCTGGTGTGATATTTACGTTTGATGTTGAAAAGAATTGCTTTACTAATACCAGATAGAGGCAATGGTTCAAAACAACGAACAAAATAACAACAACGGCATTTCGTTTTGTGTGTTAAAATTATTATGTTAAATACAACACAAATGTATGCTAACAATAACAGTCAATAAAAAAGTTTAAAACACATTTAAATTTCACAGTTTTTCACCAAAACAACATGAAAAATTAAAGCAAGAAGTTATTGTAATTCAACCTGGTGTATGTCACTTTTCGTCAAACATCTCTCTATCACAGGAAAAGTGAAAGGAAACGTCAGATGAGCCAAATATTCTCTCTAGTCTGAGATTACTCTATGGTGAACACAAACTATGCTGCTGTTTCAGTGTGGACACAAACCTTCGGCTGTTGTTTTGATTGATGAAATATTGATATTTCGTATATTTACTTATGTATTTAAGTGAAACAAAATGTTAAATGTGAATTTGAATTTAACATGGATATATAATTATAAAAAATATATTATATATATAGTATCAAAAGTAACTATCAAATAAATAAATTCATTTGCTTATGTTATTTATCATTTATTGTTATATATGTTTTCTGTCTTATCGGATGACGTATTCTACGTTAAACTTAATGGCCGTGTCTCTGACACAGCCTGCAGGGACCGTCCGTGACCGAAGGCCTCGGACAACTGTCTGCTGTTTTTTGTATACGTATCATATCATATATGTATGCATATCATCATTACTCAAGAACGACGTGTCCGATTTTGTTCCAAATAAATCTAGAAAAGTCAAGAATTGCAATACCTTTAATTTATTTTTCAACTACTTCTGTATGTAACAACAGTTTCGCAGTTTCGCAGTTTAAACAAAAAAAAAATATGGTGAAAAAAAATGTTTTGTTTAAAAACTTCAATTTTTCTACTTTTAAAAATCACTAAGCATAACAAACGGCAAAAAGTATTAAGCTTTATTAGTTAATGGTAAAGTCACATGACCTATGAACCAAATGAGATCTGGATCATGAAAATGGATGGATGCGTATCGCTCTTATTCAGAATGTAGTGAAGGTATCTCATTTTGTCAAGAATTTTGATTTTTTGTTTGGGTTGCATAATGACGAGTAATAAATGGTTTCCGCTATACTGAATGAATTGTACAAATTGTCCCTCCCTGTTATGTACAAAATTCTTTGAAACCAAGGTTGATGCATTGACTCTCAGAAATAAAAATGATATAGAACGGTTATATATTTTTTATGATTGTATTCTCGAGTAATTCCCACAAAATTGGTGAAACCAAAATATCATATTGTACCAGGACACTGAAACAGGTAGATATGACACATTTAATAGATGCGTCTATTCATATGTACCTGCAAGTAAAATTAGGGATGCAATTTGTTGTAACAGACGCACACTTAACAGTACCGCCCATTCCTAACTACTTTCAAGGAAAATTTTGCTTAAAAACTTTATCAGGTAAAAATGAGTAGTACTTACTTATATCACAGTTGACGGAAAATGCAATTTTTAAATTCATCCCTTTTTTCCATTTAACAAGTGTTTACGAAATGTAAAGCGTGTTATTTTTGTTAAATTGTGATGACTGAGTGCCGACGACACTTTAATAAATTCTGTTACATATGTGGCAGATTAACCACTCCACGGATTCGAATAGAAATTATTTTAGAACCTTCCAGTGATTCATAATGTAGACTTGGCGCCTAAGTACGCGTGTAGTTCATGTGTATTCGCGTTGAATAGTTGGAAGAAGAACCGCAATAATAAAATGCCATATGGAATATCCACCAACTGATCAATCTCTACTACCACATTCAGACGCAGTTCCGATTCCAATACAACAGAGTCCCATTGCAGAATACATACCAACATCGCCCAATTCTGAACTACTATCGAGTGTGAGCCTGCATCCGATATCACGCAGCCGTGCAATCACATTGCAATATTGCAGCAGCGCTTGGATGTAATTACACGGCAACTTAAGCTGTCTCAAGCACGCTCCATCAGCCCAACATCAGTCCAATAACAGAAAGCGGTTAACATCTTGGCACCAGGTGTACAAATTTATGGAGCTCACGGCCGTCAGCGTTGAGTTCTCACGGCACAGTATCGCAAACGGGACGGATTAAAACGGAAAACCCATGCAACCATTACCAGTAATTTTTTTCTGATTACTGATACTGAAAAGTTTTAACACTGTATTTTTCATTAAATAGTTATATTAATATATGTCTTTATGTAGATGTTAGAATGGAGGGTGTTTCCAGCAATTGTATACTTGGTCGAACGAAAGACAATTTGGCTAACAAATCATCCAGCAATTAAAAACGTTTTTATAAATTACGATACCCTATGACTCATCTGCTGGGATTCTGAATAATTCCAGACGGACAAAACTCAGCGATGTAAATTTTGAAATGCTTGTTTTAAGAAAACCTAACAACATATATGATATATAATACATGTTTCAACGGGAAAAAATAACCTCGATGAATATGAATAATTTAGTGGTTGTACATTGGTGTTTGACTACCAGTAACTAAATTCTTTCGTTTTAGTTGTAATGCAAATTAAATTTCATTATAAGTAAAAATGTATTTATGTTGGTTGCATCGAACGAAAATACACATTCCCTTTTATTTCTTTCATTTTATGCCCAACCAAAGAGTAACATACAACAGCAACTCAAACTGGATTTAATTTCCTATTACGTCGACTACCGCAAGCAAACGCTAAAGCTGGGATCACACGATTTGTACATTTTCATAAGGCAGTGTGGTTTCGATTTTAAATGATCAGTTGGGAAAGCTATCCGCAAGATGGGTGCCGCGTTTGTTCTCAATTGTAATCGCGTGACAACTTCAAAGGATTGTTTGGGGTTGTTTAACCGCAATTCGAAGGAGTTTTTGTACTGTGGATGAAACATGAATCCATTACACAAAACTCCGGAGACCAAGCAGCTGTCTAAACAAAGGTTTTCTCCGGCTGAACCGGCTCCGAAGAAGGCCAAGGTAATTTCGTCGGCCTATAAGGTGATGTAACAGTTTTTTGGGATGCACGCGGGATAATCCACATCGATTACCTTCAAAAGGGAAAAATAATAAACGGCAATATTATACCAACTTATTGGACCGATTTAACGAGCATTTAAAAAAACGACCACATATGGCCAAGAAAAAAGTTATTTTTCATCAAGATAATGATCGGATACACACGTGTGTAGTCTCAATGGCAAAAAAATTAATTGGGCTAAGAATTGATACCTCATCCGCCATATTCTCCGGATTTAGCACCCATTGACTATTTCCTATTTCCAAACATAAAGAAATGCCTCGGTGGAAAGAGATTTTGCGCCAACGATGAAATTATTGATCAAACAAATGCCTATTTTATGGACCTCAACAAATCCTATTTTTTGGAAGGGATACAGAAATTGGAGAAACGTTGGACTATGTGTATTGAGCTAACAGGAGAATATGTTGAAAAATAATTTTTTTTGCAAAAACAAAAAACGTAGTTAAGAAATGGTGGCATCTGACCGCATGACAAAACAATTTGTGGAAATTTTCAACCACTTGGCGTAAAATATTTACCCGTCTGATCGTATCTTAACACGAACGCAATGTGACATATGTACTACATACTTTGTTTTATCGCCGGGGAATGCGTTAATGGTTGTCTACAGTAGAGTTACTCACTCAGTGTTATGTGATAAGACACTGTGAGCACCACAGTTCAGTACTATCATTGTTTAGAATCACATAGTTAGATTTATGTAAAAACTTGGCTAAAATATTGTGTCGGCTGTTATTTCTTGTAGAACCTAAAAGTTTAGGCCATCTATTAAAATCACCAGTTATTAATCTGAGCTCAGACGATTGCTGTAACAAAGCTCTTAAATTATTAATATTAAAACATTTGTTGGGTAAAATATATACATATGTATTTCGTATGGAGATTTTCCTGATAATAATTTCTTGATTTTATTGTTATTGAAAGTAGGTCGAGATTGCCTTACACACATTTACTCATGTTGAACTTCACTGTGAAGTAGTGCAGCTGCTCAAACAAATGTATTACCAGAACTGTTATTGTTGTAAAGCGAATAGTTTACGGTTATTGTTATTTCCTCAATGGTACTTAAATGTGCTTCCTGTAACGTAATATCATGAGGATAGTTATATCTTATAATAAGCTGTAGCTCCTTGTGATTATATTAATACGGAACAAAATATAACGCATAGAAGGAGGCATATTAGACCTTTGGTATCTCTGAATGGAATTTTTTTTAGGACTTCTGAAGACATTTGCTTCTGACCTAGGCCCTTAGATAAGACACCAAAGCCTACTTTATCGTCAAGTTTTGAACCATATGTGTAGAAGATCGCGAATCTCTTATGTCCAGGGATGAGACCATTTCATTCTTATGTATCAGGTATAAGAGTGTGGTACTTCTTGTCAAAGAATGATTCGACCAATACCTGGAAGGTCATGCATTGTGTTGAGAATGGCACTTTGGCCGAAATAATTTTCTGGCCGAAGTGGCACTTGCCTAAGTGGAATAGCAGTAGGTGTTTCATACTGCCTTCCTGCAATGTCTAGTAGTATCAAATATAGTATTACATTTAGTGCGTCACTCGGTGTCGTTCTCAATGCTCCATACTACATACACTAGCTATTCGCTGAACTTTATTCAGTATAGCGCAGTAGATGGATTTCAGTAGAGCCGTCCACCAGACGATAACTCGATACAGCATTATCGGTCTAATTACTGCCGAATACAATCAATGCACTACATACAGTTATAAAAGAACAATCTGAGTCCTTTTACATGTATGTATAAGTATATAGCGGTAAAACAGTTGGAACCTTCTACCTCCTGCTGAAAAGAACCAGTTCCGTTTTGGCATTAGGCGAAACCCATCTTACAGTGGTTTGAAGGTCCTGTTTTAGGATCTCCCTAAGAGTACTTGGAAACTTCCTCTTATCCGTAATTGGCCCGTCATACCCGTAGGCAATAGGTTTAGCGCCCATTTTCTCCGGAGAAAGCAGAATAGTATTCGTGGAACTCCTTGAGGCGTTCCTCCGCTGACAAATCTACAGAGGTCCGTTGACTCTAAGCTAGTCAAAATGTATATTTTTGTAAGAAGGCTGTGGGAAAACAATCTAATATTGCTGTCAATCTCCAGGACCGTGAGTGCCGCAGTTATTGCGACTGAATTTACATTGTAAAGTCTCCCTTTATGTCTAACAAATCTAGCTTAGTATATTTTTAACAGCAAGAAATCCTTCTACGTGTACGTGTAAATGTAAGTCTTGCGAAACCTCTCTGCATGATCCGGTTAGCTTCATAGAAGGATTTCTTGCTGTTAAAAATATACTAAGCTAGATTTGTTAGACATAAAGGGAGACTTTAGTATGTAAATTCAGTCGCAATAACTGCGACACTCACGGTCCTGGAGATTGACAACAATATTAGATTGTTTTCCCACAACCTTCTTACAAAAATATACATTTTGACTCTTCAAACATTTATATGTTTGTACATCCCAAACTCAGGTGTATTTAAATGCAAACATTATCATGTTTACTGACAAATGTGTATGCTTTTACGTGGAATCATATGTGTGCTATATCCCAAACATCCATATATTTACGTGTAAGCAATCGAATGATTCCCCCAAACCGCCATATACTTACGTGGAAACATATGCGTATTTTCTCCCAAACAAAATAATATTTAGAAACGAATTATTCTTTTTTTCTTTATTTATTATAACTAATTTTACATATATCCACATTTACTTATATAAATAATTACTACACAAAATTTAAAGATTTAAATGCTTTTTAGATTTACTTGCATTGAATGCATTATTTGTTTTCTTTTGAATCTGCTGCTCTGTTGTGTCTCCTTTCTTTGATATCTCTCACGATTTTGTCTTCAGAAGGTTTAAACTATGCGTTGGTTATCACTATGAGTTGGTACACGAACAATATACTTATATACAAATCTAGTTCATGCAAGACAAGCGTATATATATTAATTACTTGTTTTTTTTATTATATTTCAAAAATGGTCCGCCATTCCGATTTTTTCAGTAGAGGCTCGGGCAGAAAAAGGGATTCTCGTTGGTGACCTCTCCAGTTTCTTTCCTCAAAATCGTTTCTCACTTTGATAGCGCAAATAAATATATGCGAACACATACACAAAAACCAAAGCAACATCACAAACTATTTAACCGTCCGAGCGTTTGTTTATTTTTATTTCACTGATCAAGCGCTTTTGATATCCTCTGTCCGATGAACCATTGACGACTGAATACATGAAATTAAAACGCAATACATCACGCACATTCAGGAATAGTTATGAATCACTGACTGAGAAATAATGCAAAAATACAGATCCCCACTCAAAAGATTTACACACTCGTTGCCCCTATTTTAGTCTCTTGCTGTCGAGAGAGCATAAACAGTGCAAAAAACACGGCTGTATTTGTATCACAAACACATATATATTTGGGTGGCAAACAAATATGTTATAACATATTAATCATAAACATGTAATATTGAATATCAAACACAATGCGTTTGGGCACAAGTATATTATATTTACGACAAGCTCCAAACACATGTTTTTCTTTTCATCCGAAAACGACAGAGTTGTCAGCGAATAGGTGTGGTGTCGAGTAGACAGTTACCAGTGATCAATGACTATCGGGTAATCTCTCCAAGTCGGAAACATTAAGATTCCTTATGCGATTGTTTCCCCACTTTGGGAATGAAGACAATGTCCGTTTCCCTCCATTTCAGAGGTTTGTATGCCTACTAGAGAAATCCGGTGAAGAGCCCTTTGAGCGAGGGCGCCAGTGGTGCAGGTTTAAAAGGTCACAGGCAATAAGTTCATATGGCCATATTCTCATCACATTGATAAATAAGGCCGTATGGCTTTATATCCACAGACGAAGTGAAATAAAGCCATTATGGCATTATGATTTCGTTTATTAACAAAAAAATCATTCAGTTAACAAATTGTTATGTTTATAATTATTTTAATAATTAACAAAATATAAGTATGCCATCCTTGATAATGACAATAAAAATTGGGCACAATATTTGGGTTTCTTTTCCTTAGCCTTTTCTTTTAATTGTTGGTAGCATAGTTGACAAAGTGTGCAGATAATATTACCCTTGCCTACTGGTGTCAGTGCTAAATGAAATTATTTTCAATCATTCAGTTGTGCAGATATTGAAGAATGGCGATCAAAATGTTTCAACTTATTAATTATCATTAAATCTTTTATATGTAATTCAATTACGTATGTATATACTAATTTATCATTATCATTTACTTTTTTCTAATTCAAGTTGTATTGTATTTTCATTGCCAACTTATAAAATGACTTTTAACCATTTTGTTTCTTCTACACTTATCTTTTATATTAATTATTTGTACTGGCAAAGTGTTGCGAATTTGTGGCGAGGTTACCGCTAATGTTTTTCCTTTGAACACTCAACACCACGCCCCTCTTTTCGAACTAACTAACCAACTAACCGCTAATGTTTCCCTGCCATATGTAACGGGCTTTTCAATAACAGCGCTACAAAAGTTTTTTTAAATAAAACAAAACCGGTTTTAGATACCAATGAAATTCTTTATTCCTGTGAAAGTACATTCGATGCCATTATGTATGGAACTCGATTTGTTTTGCATGGCCACCACGGGCACGCTTGCAGAAGTCCAGACGCTGAACCCAATTTTCGACGGTTTTCAAGCATAAATCGGCCGCTACTGCTGCAATTTCACGTTCGATATTCGTACGAAGTTCATCAATCATCGCTGGCTTGTTGGCATAGACCATAGACTTGACGTAGCCCCACAGGAAATAATCTAACGGCGTCAAATTGCACGACCGAGGCGGCCAGTCGACTGGGCCATTTCGTCAGATAACACGTTCACCAAACTTGGTTTCCAATGAATTGATTGTGGCATTCGCTGTGTGGCTTGTGGCGCCGTCCTGTTGGAACCACATGTCCTCCAAGTCCATATTATCCAATTGGGGTCAAAAATATTCGGTTATCATTGAACGGTAGCGATTCGCATTCACAGTAATGTGCCGGTCTTGATCATCACGGAAGAAGTACGGCCTAATGACGCCGTCGGCCCATAAACCGCACCAAACCGTAATTTTTTCGGGATGCAATGATGAATCATGGATTACGTGTGGATTGCTTTCTGACCAATAACGCATATTTTGCTTATTGACGAAGCCATTCAGCCAGAAATGAGCCTCATCGCTGAAAATGATTTTCCGATGAAAATCCGAATCATTTTCAAGTTGTTGCTCAGCCCCAGTCACGAATATACGACGCTTATGGTGGTCAAGCGGCTTCAGTTCTTGCGTCAATTTGATCTTGTAAGGATGTAGGTCAAGATCTTTTCGAAAAATTCGCCACAACGACGTCACAGAGATGCCCAACGCTTGAGAACGGCGTGTGAGAGACACATTTGGACTTTCTTGAACTGAAGCCTCAGCGGCATCAATATTCTCGACACTACGGGCACTTCTTTGTCTCACTGGCACGGGAACATTTTATACTGTGACTGTGGATTCAAATTTTTGCACTAGACGCTCAATTGTTGATCTGGTACGATTATGACGATCATAAATTGGACGTAGCGCTCTTAAAGTTGAAGCCACTGACTCCAAATTTTGGTAGTAAATTTTAATAATTTCGACTCGTTGTTGGCTCGTATATCTTTCCATGATGAAATGGCAAACCTTACTGAAGATAAATGTCAAAAGAGCGGGAAAAAATATGCCGTCGTTTTCTGTCCCTATCGATTTACTTTTGTAGCGTCTCTGTTAAAAACCCTTTATTATGAAAGCATTCTTATTTGAATCGTTCTTCCGCACGACGCCTTGTATTGTGGACATGGTCGATAGGTTGAAGAAATCTTGAGTCATTAACGAATTCGTTTACTAGAGTTGTGCAATATATGTTTTCACATTAAGAACGTTTAGTTTCTTAGCCAAGTTCCTGTTGTTGGTGGCATTGTGGACGATTCAGGTGTTGTTGTTATAGTTATTGATGCTATTGTTGTTGCTGATAGTTTTGTTGTTGTTCATTATCCTGTTTTTGATTCCGTTATTATTGGAGACCCTATTATTATTGTAGATGCTTCTGATGTAGTTGTCGAATATGTTGTTGCTGACGATTGTATTGATGTGGATTCCAGGATTCTGTTATTGTTGATGTTTGTGTTGTTGTCAACTGAATTGGTATTGACCAATATGTCATTATGTTATTGTCGGTTATGATGTTGTTGAAGACTACATTGTTGTTTCCGAATTCGTTGTAGCTGTTGGTCGTTCTGATGTTATGGGCATTTGCGTTGAATATTAAGTTGCTGACGATTCTGTTGTTGGCTATTCCATTGCTGTTGTTTTCGTAGTGAATGTCGCTTATATGGATTTCGTTGTTGTAGGTGATGTTGTTTTCGAAAATGTTGTATTGGTTATTGAGTCTTACTTCGCTGTTATTGCTGATGTTAGTACATAGTAGTTTCCGTGGCTGCTGTTTACGTTAATGGAACTGTTGTTATTTAATGAAAATCGTTTATTTTTCCAGAGAATTTTAATAAATGATTCTGCGTGATTTATAATGTTCTACAATACGTTGCACTACCCCAAGCTGATATTCCATGACGAACATACGACTCGGACAAAGAGAAATACGCTTGTCTTAATACGCTGTAAGTCGCACATTTGCTTAAATGGAAAAGTGCATATGCAAATTTAAAATTACTATCTACGAGGACACCAAGGTATTTGTAGGAACTTATGACTTCAATAAAAGTGGTACATGAGCCACTGTAGTTATTCATTTTGTGAAGGCAATCTTCATCATGAATTTTGATACATTTGTGTTGTGAGTTGGTGGTGACATAATTGGCGCCCAACGTTGGGCCCGAGCGGATATTTTCGTTAGTCCGTCGTTTAGTGTGACAAGTTTATTTTTGTTCCTACGCGATACGTAAGTCTCGTTTAAGGAGTTTTCAAGTTCCTTGACACGTTGCAACGGATTTGCGTGGGGCAACGATACTTTTTCGTTATGTTTATTTTTCGGGTCGTGAAGTCTTGCCTTGGCGTTGTAGTCTGAGACAATTGCTCACGATCGTGCAGGAACTTAAATTTTTGTTTGATCCAATTCTAATTGAGTAAACTAGAGTCAATAATTTTGTGTTTTGATCATATTCACGTAGTCAGTCTTGCCGTATGTCCCGGTGGAAAATTTTTAATTTTAACCGCGTTGCGATATGTTTGCCTGATGCATGGCTGACAAAGCTTTTGTTTACATTTGATAATCTTTTGTTTCGTTAATGTCCGAGGACAGTGCGTAATACCCTTTTCACATTTACCGCGTTTCAGCTGAAACGCCGGCGTTTCGCTCTCTTTCGATGATTTCAGCGAAACACACTTTAATTGACACTTATTTCCATACAAAAAAAACGCAAACATTATGCTCTTTTTACTGTAGTTTGTTTGAAATCACAGTAAAAATGAGAGAGAGCACAGTGTTGTACTCCAATAGTAGCTACAAAAAGGAGTAAAATGAAAAAATTTCCATTGCTGGTTCAAAGCAAATGTCAGAAAAATGAGGGAAAACAAATCTGTTGTTTACATTTCTAGTTTGCTTTGTGGTGGTAAGTACTTATTGCAATGTGATTTATGTATGTATGTATCAATATTATTATCAATGTATGTATCATATGTATGTATCAATGTTATTTTATATTTCTTTATTCACAAATGTGCGTTTGTGTTGTTTACACTCAATACAGAAAACACAAAACAGAAATGAGAAATGTCACATGAAACCACAGTAGTTTAAAAAAGCATAATGTGAACACCATGGTTTCAAAATGATTTCAAGAGAGCGAAACGCCGGCGTTTCAGCTGAAACGCGGTAAATGTGAATAAGCTATAAGTCCCGGAAGATATTTTATAATCGAACCGCGATTCGACGAATTGTTTACGGCATTGGCGGAAAAATTAATATTTATTTTTGAGCTGACAGTTTACTTTAGAATCAGTAGTTTAAGGTTACTATTAGTGTTAATGATTAAGCTGAATGCGGTGAAAGCGTTCAGGCGAATCTGGAGGAGTGAGGCACGTTAGGTGGCCACAGGCCTATAAAGTTTGCCTCGTCTTAGTTCGCAGTAAGCCTCACAGTTCAGCGTTTGAGTTTGTTTGTTTTGAAGAAATTTTTGCGAAACTTATTTGTCAATAAGTTGCCCAAAGTAACTTAATTTTTTTGACTACTCCAAACTACTATTTGTGACGATAAAATTTTTGGTTTCAGTTTGAATATTTGATATAGTAAATTTTAGATTCAAGTATTCAGTTTTGAGATTTTGATTATTTGAGTTTCGAGTTTAGTGATTTCTGATTTTGAATATTAATTTTGAGATTTGAGTTTTTGAAATTTTAATTTATGATTTTGGGTGTTTGATCCCGCATTTAGTTTGGGTGTTCGATCCCGCATTTGAATTTTAAAGTTTTTAGATGAAAGATTCCAAGTTTAGTTTTGAGTTAAGTTCTGGATGAAAAATTCCAAGTTTAGTTTCTGAAGTTAAGTTTTTGGATGAGAGACTCCCAGTTTTGAATTTAAGTTTTCGGATGAAAGACTCCAAGTTTGAAGGTTACGTTTTTGGATGAAAGATTCCAAGTATTAGTTATTAAGTTTTTGGATTAAAGTTTCCAAGTTTTTGTATTTCTGAATTTAGTTTTTTGATGAAAGACTCCCAGTTTTCGTTTTTGAGCTTTTTGGATGAAAGACTCCAAGTTTTGATTTCATATTCTGAGCATAGTCTCTATAGAAGATAGTTGAAGTACGGATTTTTCAATATCTTCAATTCTTGTTTTTGCATCATTTGATAAGTATTATTGAAGTTGATTTCTTTACGCACTATATTATAAACATTCTTCTAAGGTTGATGTAAGCTTAGAAGTTGTGTTTCTTTTCTATTGGTGATTTATATTCTTACATTTGAATTCATATTATTGGAACGACGTTCCTTATCGCACAAAATGTTAAACAACTTGTTTTTAACTACTTTATTACAACCCATTATTATCAACTATATTGGATACTTTTGGTTTGGTTTAAAGGGAAATTTTCCAGGTGGAGCCTGTGTATTGCATATTGAGGTTTGTACCCAATACTGGCAAATCCATGAGCATGGAAATAAATTTGGCAGCACACTTACACTTACCCTTGTACTTTTGGCTTGTGTCTAGACTAACATATTCTTGTTTACTGTGAAATTTTCTAGGTGGAGCCTGTTTATTACATTTTGTAATTTTGAACCGAATAAAAAGTAAATTTAGAAATCCAAAGTGAAAGGATTTTAAAAAAATAAAATTTTCTTAAGTAAGTGCGTTTTCTTAAAAAAAGCTAATTTTCGCAAAAAAATTCCTATTGACATTCTTAAACAATGTACCTTTTCTTAAAAAAATACCTTATCTTAACGAAGTACCTTTGCTTAAAAAAAGTAAATTTTCTTACAAAAAGTACCTCTTCTTAAAATTAGAAATTTTTTTAAATAAGTACCTATCTTAAAAAAGTACATTATCTTACAACAAATTGTCGTTTCTTAAAAGACTACCTTTTCTTTAAAGAGCACCTTTTTTGTAAAACAAAATAACTTTTCTTGAGATACATAAGTACCTACTCTTAAAATTGTACATGTTCTTTCGAAAAACAAAGCTTTTCTTCAAAAAGAAATTACCTTCTCTTAAAAAAATACCTTTTCTTACGTTCTTAAAAGTACATTTTCTTAATTTCTTTTAATTTCGTGAGATAAAAGTAAATAAGTAAATTTTATTAAAAATATAACTTTTTCCTAAATAGAGTACCACTTCTTTAAAAAGTACCTGTTATTAAAAAAAAGTACTTCTGTGTAAAAAAAAATCGTACTCTTAGGCTTTTTCTTACAGAAAGCACTTTTTATTAAAAATTTTAGCTTTTCTTAAAAAACATTAGCTTTAATAAAAGAAGTACCTCTCATTAAAGAAATGACATTTTCGGGAAAGTATAATATATATTCTTACAAAAAGGACCTAACAATATACTTTTTTTAAAAAAATAAATTCAATAAATAAAAAATTTCTTAAAAAAAGTTTATCATTTTACAAAAAGTATATTTTCTTAAAGATCCATTTAAATTATAGTATTTTTCAACAGGCGCCTTTGGCGTGTTGGAACTAACTAGTGTTTTTGCCTTTTCTACGATTTTCGCTTTTTCTTCGTTTTCGGACAAATAGATTGTTATTTGTTTTCCTTCCATCGTAAGCTGTGGTTTACAGACAAGACTCGGTGGACATATTTAAAAGTTTTGATAATTCTCGCTATTTCGATTACCTCTACGAGGTTATACTAACCCGGTTATTGCATTGTACCCCCATTTAGGGGAAGAAATTTAAATTTTTGTCATCTTTATTCGTTTTTTTTTTTTTGATTTGGAACTGAGTGCAACTGGAGGGGGTAACCCACCACTAGAGTCCACGGTAGAAGCATTCTTCACCCAGGCAGCATCTGCACCTCTCACCTACACTACTGCGGCAGGAATTACCCAGCGAGTTTGGATCAAATTACCAGCGACCGTAACTTGTCTGATCAGGAAGAATCTCCAGACTACAGCATGCTGACAGCCCATCGTGCACTGGCTGAACGTAGGCTAATGGTAGATGCAACACCATCCGATTTTGGAGCCACATCCAGAACTAATGCAGAACGGCAGCCGAATCATCGAGTGGAGGTAGATCGACAAAGAGACGACGAAACCCTGGAATGGCGTATTTTGGCAGCTATCATGGAAGCCACTAGGCAGTCGTTAGCCAGCAGCATGGGAAGCCAACCTGAGTCACGAGTACCACCGCCACTGATGCCAACGCAGGCAGCAGATGGATCCAATAGGCGACCCGAAATGGCAGATTACCCAGAGCATGAGCCAAGGAGAAGAAGAAATCCGATGCAAGAGGAAACTCGGGAACGGCGTTTAGAGGCAGATCAACCTTCGAGAAATATCAGACCCGAAATGATTTCGATGATGGAGTTAGCGATGACCACAAGACGGCAGCAGCCCACCGACGATTTTGCAGCGCCAACGCCTCGGATCTGGCCGGCTCGCGAGTCAACACAATCTCCAGGCAGCAGAGCGAGAATGAACGACACACGCCACCGGCGCAGCTCGAGTTGTGGTGGTCGTGTGGAATATTCTAGTCGAGGTGGACGCAAAGTTGTTGTTACTAAATGGGGCATAATATTCGACGGAACGAAGAAAACAATGAACGTACAGGAAGGAGTTCCTATACCGTGTTGATTTTACGTGTGATGGCTAAGAGTGTCATGTAGCAGATTTGTTAAAGGATTTGTATCATTTGTTAGAAGGTCACGCTGTGGAGTATTATTGGAGCTGTAGAAGGCTGACGCCAGACCGCGGATGGAGTGAACTTAGGCAAGATATGCTAGTGCAGTTTCAACGCTACTATAATGAATTTCAAATTCAAAGTCAAATCCCTGCTAGACGTCAACAGCCGCAGGAAGCTTTCGAAGAGTTTTACATTCGAACATATAATAGCTGTTCATCTGTTGAAAAACAGTACTGGGAAGGAACATGCACTTGCAGTTTACAATGCATTAGTTGAATGGAATTTAGACAAAAAAGTTGAGTTGCTCTGTTTTGATAATACTGCATCAAATACCGGGCGCTTTAATGGAGTATGTGTACTCATTAAGCAGAAATAAAACAGATAATTATTTTCTTTACCCTGTCAACACCACATTTATGAGCTCGACTTACGAAGCGTATTTGCTGCTAAGCTATTTCAAAGACTGAACTGAATATACCTCTTTTTGAGATGTTTAGAGAAAATTGGAAACATGTTAATTGTAATAACTGTAAAATTGTAAAATTTTGTAGCACTAAATTATTATAAAGAAATTTTAAAAGGAAATATTTTAAGATTTCATTATCGCGAATTAATTGAACTGTGAAAGAAACTTAAAATGCATCCTCCGGGTGCAATTCATCAAGCGCCCGATCAATGGCCAAATCAATATATTCTTTAAAAATATTTTTGCTAAAGTCACAACTGTCCTTATGCACTAAAGTAAAAAATGGAGTAAAATACATACGTATGCATATTAATAGTCAAAATTTTTCTTAATCCGTGTATGATCTTCAATGATCTAGTAAAAGTTCCATATCAAGATAAGTGCGTTCTGAAATCTCTAAAAAAAATCTAAAAAATTTATGAAACCATTTCTATCGTAGCCTTAAATTAATGCAGTACACATTTGTAGTACTTCTCGGAAGATTTGACTGGACTTTCGCTTTTTGATTATAACGTTTCTATAGAAACGAAACAAAGGCTCAACAAATTGGACAGATTTTATCAAGGAACGGAGAAGAGGTACATTCCCATTGATGGGAATCCAATATTCGGTAGGTTTGCACAAATTTTTATACATTAAATTTTTATACTTTAAATTTTTAACCATTTAACATTTCTGTTTCCCCGTTTTTTTAGAAAAAACTATAGATAACTTTATTCCAAAGAAAAGTATAGATCTGTTTCACCGGCTTAATATAAAAACAGATTTTCTTCAGCAATGTCTTTCAACTTGGAGTTTTAATGCGTCGTTTCAAAAAGTCAAAGCCTCTTTAAAATATTTTAAATCCACTCAATGATGCTGCTGAAAGAATTGTATAATTGTGACAACTGTAGACGAGGAACAGAGAATTTGTATTGCGATGCGTTCAGGACAATCGTAAAATGTCCCTGATTGCAAAACGGAACTATTAATTAACATAATTAACAAATGAAATAAATTTATGCACTCATTAAAAAACTAAATATACAACCACAAAATACCTCTTACATGAAACCAGGGTGGTAAGGGAGAACTGAGTAAGCAATCACCTACCAACCTGGTGAAATAATACACAATTTTTATACGGAATATCAAAACACTCTTCGATTTTAAAACCACTTACTAAACTGAACAATATGTATGTTTCTAAGCATCTCCATTCGTTAAAGGAAATGTGTGCCAGGCTTTCTCCACAGTTAACGCCAAAACTATAAATTGCACCTCTATTGGTTCAGCTATGTAACCGTATTTTATTTATTTTTTTTATCTCCTTTTTTATTGCAATCTATCAAATACATGACAATAGGCAACTAGTATATAATATTCAAACAATTTCAAAAAATATACAAATTAGAATTTGTTGCTGTGTTGGCATGATGAGAAACAATCAGTGCTGGTCCTCTTTGTAGGTGGTTTTTATATCATGGAATGCTGACTAGATGCGTGAGTTTGAATCTTTTAAGTGTTATGCTTTGTGAAGTCACTTCTAGAAGATTTCGTGCTAAGACGTTAGTGTGTGAAGACAGTCTTAAAGCGTATCGTTCGTCGATTTTGTCGATCTCCTGTTGAACAATATTTATTTGGAAGTCTCTATGAAGAATTTCGTTTCTCACGTAGGTGGGTGCATCAGCGATGAGCAGTAGACATTTTGATTGAAATCTTTGTATGATTTCGATGTTTGTTTTTGACGCCGAGCCCCACAATTCTGCACCGTAGGTCCATACTGGTTTGATAATTGCCTTGTACAGTAGTAGCTTATTGTCCAATAGAAGTTTAGAATTTCGGCCAAGGAGGCAGTGCATAGACGTTAGTTTAATACAAAGTTGTTTCCTTTTTGTCAGTATGTGTTTCTGCCTTGTTAGACGTCTATCTAAGTGAATGCCAAGATATTTAGCACTGTCCGTATTTCCCATTCGTACCTGTGGGCAAGTTCCAGCTCTAAGCGTGAAAGTTACATGTACTGACTTGGTTGCGTTGCGGTTGGGTTTCCACGACTGACACCAATCCTGAATTTTTTTCAAGTGGATTTGCAGGTTTTGTGTTGCCGTTGTTGCGTCATGGTGTGTTGACAATAGTATTGTGTCATCTGCGAATGTAGCCGTTACGGTGTTGTTGCAAGTGGAAAGGTCCGCAGTAAACAGAGTATACAGCAATGGTCCAAGAATACTTCCTTGTGGTATGCCAGATTTAATTTCAAATAAATTCGTTTGGCTACTATTGACTTTAACATAAAAGTGTCTACACTCAAAGTAGGATCGTAGTAGTTCATAATAGGGGATGGGTATATTTTTCTTTAACTTGTAGAGTAGGCCTTCATGCCAAACCTTGTCAAATGCTTGGCTGATGTCTAAGAATGCCGCTGAACAATATTTTTCTCCTCAAATGCTGTCCTTATTGTTACCAACCTTCGGAATCATAATCACTTCGGCCACTTTGAGCTGCACGGGAAAGTAGCCGACTCTGAAAATAATATTTATTATGTTCCTGAAATATATTATAGCTGTATCCGGGAGTTCTTTGAGGATTTTTGCCGTAATCAGATCAAAACCTGGCGCCTTTTTCCTGTTTGGTAGGCTTCCTATTATTTCTTTTAGTTCATAGCAGGTTGTTCTTTTGATTGGTAGGTCCATTTGAGTAGGTGATGTAAGAAATTCATCGACCTCAGAAGTGAAATTTGTTGGGTTGGGTTGGGTTAAAAAACGTGTGAGAGGTGTTGAGCAAACGAGTCCGCTTTTTCCTTATCAGATCTGGACCACGTACCGTTAGTTGATTTTATGGGAGGAATTCTTTCCGTTGTTGTGTTGAAATTTTTGCTGGCTTTCCATAGGTTGTAAACAATGTTTTCCGATGGGGAAAGATTAGAAACGAAGAAGTCAAACTTGTTATTATTTTCCATTGATAATTCTTTTTGTAATATTTTCCTAACCCTGTTGAGTCTAGTTTTGACTGCTGGTAGTCTAGTTGTTTCCCAGGTTCTTTTCAAGTTCCGCTTTTCTCGTATGAGGGGTCTAATTTTCCCACTCGTTCGATTATGGTCGGCATGACGTTTTGTCTTGGGAGTAGCTTCCCAAGCGGCTTGTTGGATATGCCGCTGTTCAAAAATAATTTTTTTTGAATTTGATTATGCATTGTACCTAATTTTGTTCCTTTTTAATAAACATTGCGTTGTGCAAAAACTCAAACAAATCGAAAAATATTTAGGGGTTGCTCAAAGGACTTCTTTTTATTGAACTTTAAGACATATAATCTAAGCAAAATGTGCTAATCAGCATTACATAAAAACCACTTAACACATTTTATAATGCATTATGATCTCGTTATCGCGGATTTTCCCCTTTTGTTTAACTTTTCGAGCATCGGGAACTCTCTTTCTGTGATCCTCTACCACCTGAATTAATTTCTGCATCTCTGTCTCATTCTTCGTAATAGATTCGTTGAAGGCAGACATTAGAACAAGAGAACGTTCTGCTGCATCGTTAACCACTCTCAAAGAATCAACAATGTGCTTGGCTTCTTGGAATTTTGGTGATTCACTCCACGAATCGGGATTAATGTTGAGAAATTTCAGATCAATATTTAAGGCATTCAGAGCACAGACAGATGAATAATTCACCAGATTGTGCAAGCTTTTGCTCTCTAACCGATCGCAGCTATTCAGCTTGATTCCTCTTTCTCTCCAGTCTTTCGGGAAACTTTTAATTTTATTTAACTCGTTTGCCAACATTCGTTTCTCCTGAACTGTAAGAAATCCACGCTTTAACGTAAATGATGCAAGCGAACGAACAAAATTCGGCGAGATTCTTCTCCTCTTTGACTCTTTGTCATGTGGTATGCACCAGGAATCTTGAAACGATACTGATCAGCTGTGTGTAAGTCCCCTAAAAGTAATAAACAAAGTTCCACCATCTCATTGTAGTCATCTCGAGGCATGTATTCTTCTCTTGACGATAGAATACCCTTGAGGAAAGAAGTTACTTCCTTTTTCAGATCTTGTAGGTATGGCGTGTTTAGGCATTTATCGTCCAAGCTTGAAGTTCTGATGATTGATTTTTGCCCAACTTGCTGAAATCGTTGAAAAAGTGAAATATTAGGACCTTTGGATGGTCCAAACAACACTGAAAACACATTTCCAACAATCAGCTCGTGAATGTGATGTCTACAAGAAAAATATAATAAGTTCCTGCCCACCTGTTTCTCAAGAAGAACGCACGCTCCATTTGTAGCTCGTGTATTTGCAGCAGTTGTATCAAAGCTCATTCCAATAATATCATAATAATATATTGAAAAGCCACAATGGCTTTTCAATAGTAAGAAAAACCTTCTCTCAGAGACATTTCAATATATGATCGATGAGCTGCTCGCTTTCTTTGTACAGTTGATGGTGAACTTAGTATCAGAAAGATTTATACGATCCAATGTTGATGTCACATCAGGAGAAGCAAGAATGTTGTGGATAATACGTGATTTGTGTGGAGGGCTATCTCCAGATGACACAAAAATATTGTTAAGTTGTTTCCGATAATACGATGGTATTTAAATTTCATAGCTTGGATCAATTGTATCATATTCATAATTGTCTTTCTTACCATCTTCGTCGAGATTTTCAAGTGCACTAAATGTACGAGTAGCAGCTGTCTTTCTTACCTCTTCACGTCGTTTTCTTTCTTCTTTCGTTTGTTTCCGTTCCTGGATGCGCAGTTCCCGTATTGCCAATCCCGTATCCACTCCAGCCATCTTCATCTTCCTACTTCCTCGCTGATCCTTCAGAAACACTTCATCTTCTTCAATTCTGATCTGGCTTTCAGCTTCCTGATGTGCTACATATATCGAAAAGCAGTTCAATTTTGTTTGAGAACGTATTTTCTCTAGTACCCTGTGCCTCTGAAACTCGTGATTTGTTTTTCTTCAGCAAATTGTATTCCTCAACAAGATATTTCATTTTAGAAACGATGTTTGGTTGGAAAGCCATTGGGATACGAGCTTTGTCCCAAATTTCCATTAATTCTCCTGTAGTGAACTTCAGACTTTGTGGAACAGTTTTTTTAAGGGTTTTGTGGTGATGGAAAAAAGTTTTTAAGACATCAGATGCGGTTGGAAGTACATTTAAGGGAAGATTAGGTACTGGCTGTCCAATTTAACCAGATATTTGTTTTGAGTCTCGTCGTAGTAGCAACTGTTGTACTTGAAGCCATTATAAAGCGCAATTAATATTATATCAAACCGTAAAAATTGTTAAAACACTATTCAAAAACCGACGCTACACACAATTGACAAAGCTATGCATATTTTGGCAGAATAGTCTAGTGTGCTTGTTTCTCAAGCGTCAACTTCAAACTGACTACTGGGCAAATGGGAAGGAGAAACTCTTGTTGCTTTGTTGACTTTTTTTTTGTGTAACTGAGTAATATTTACGCACTTTACTTGCTGTTACCAAGCAGCGAACTGCGCAGACGACGTTTGCTTATGCAGCGAAGCAAAGAAACGGTTTTAAAACGAATTGTTATTGTTTGAAGATATTGATTAAAAAAATACGTAGGAACAAACAACAAGTATGTAAGTGTGTTGAGAACTTGTTAACAGCGGGCCTTGAGCAAATATTACCACACTTTTTCGTACAATCATGTTCAATTTCCAATTCACAAATCGACACCGGGACAAAAATAGTAAAGAAATATGTCTTTAGGAGCGTTGAGCAACCCCTAAACGTTGTTCGATTGAATATCTTTTTTGCAGCTCTTATTTGCACTTCAAGTGGCACAAAATAAGCTACTATGCGTTTAGATCCGATAAAAAAAAATTTTCCCACTATGTCGTGAACAGCCTTAATGCGCAGTGAACATATGTATTGCGTCTTCTATTTCGTCTTCTTTTTTTAATGAGACAGCTAGATTGATTAGCCTACTACAGGTTTCTTTAAAGTACTTCCAATCGGTATTCTCAGTGTGCAAAATAATCGGTGATTCTACTTGCTTGACTGATGGTCGTAGAACGGTGATTATTGGAGAGTGGTCTGACGAAAGTTCATGGCACGAGTAAATATCGCATTTGTTTCTGTCCACATTTTTCAGGATAAAAAAATCTATGACATCGGAGGTTTTTGAAAGATCAGAGGGCCAATAAGTTGGTTCTCCTGTTGACAAATGGGAAAGTTGCTCCTCTTTCATGGCCTTGTGTAATTCTCTACCTACCTCTTGTATTGTTCAATCGTGAGCCCCATACTTGGTGCTTAGCATTGAAGTCACCTCCCACCAAATATGTTGAACCAAGCTTTTTAAAATACGAGACAAACTGATCTTTGTTCGTTGAGCATGATGGAGGGCAGAATGGCCGCGAGTACAATTGGACCATTATTGCCTACCACTTGTATTGCCGTGGATTGTATGTTCTTTGTCCTATAGCTATCTAGGAGTGTATGTCTTATCCTGTCTAATGAGAATGGCGGTAGCACCTCGAGCTGTGTTCGCTGGATGATTTGTACAGTACATTTCAAATTTTCGTATTTTAGTAACATGTTTGCTAGTAAGATGCGTCTCAGATATGAACATGACATCTATGTTGTGGTTGGTCAAGAAAGTTTCTAGTTCAAGAACGTGATGGGTAAGACCATTGGCATTCCAGGCAGCAATCTTGAGATTGTGTTTCATTTTGTGGTTTTTGTGTTAAGGGTTGTTATGAGGTTGAGCAGCGTTGCGATTTGTTGCATAAGTGATTTTGATTTAGTATTTTATTGATTTAGTTTTAAGTTAAATTGACATTCGACATAATTATAATCTGTAAGTTAGCGGTAAGTGTGATGATAATGGTCAGGTTGGCCTTTTAGGCATACTCCTATTTTTATAAATTCAGTGACTTCCGTCTGCGTGTATATATTAAAAACACCTTAATTAAGCGAAAATGCTTCAAAAATATAAGACTTTTGGCAGTTTTTTTTTTGAAGGCCACCTACTTTGCTCCAACAACCTGATTAAGAGGGTGGAACAGGGATGCTGTATTATACATCTTTTAAATTGTAAGGACCTTCACAATTGATTTAAATGTTAAAAGGTAACCCAAAAAGTAAAAATCCACATTTTACAAATCTTTGAAAATTATCCCGAAAGTTTACCATGCAAGGCTATGTAGAAGGATTTTCCTAATCGAATTCAAATTGTGGATATATTTTCCTCTGTATAGCATACAACTTTACCTATAAAAGGTTTTATTTAATATGTTGTTAATATTTTTTTATTCCCTAAAGAGCGATTACACTTTTTAGCGACGCGCTTAAATCTTTGGGGCCAGAGAAGTTCGGTTTAGACTACATCGATTTTAATCAAACTTCACAGGAAGTAATTTTATGGCCCTAGAAACGTCTTTAAAACCGACCATCTTAAAATATCTTTCGACGACGGTCACCTCCAATAGTGACGGCGACACTATCGAGTACTTAGCCATGAAAAAGCTTCTCAAAATACCGTTCGGAATCGGTGTAAAAACTGTAGGTCCCAATCAGTGAGTTTAAAACTAGAACGCGCACAGCTTACTGGTTGTGAGAAGCTCTCCCAAATTCCTTCATGGGATGTAATGGGAAACCATTTATTTATTAGACACAGCTCCATGGTTCGTTTGATGTAATTGATAATCATTATTCAAAAGGTTGGTAGTTATTTTCAGAATCTTTCACACAAATTATAAGAAATATTATCTACCAATACATAAAACGGTTAAATTTCTCGAATAAATAAGTAACAGAACCCGTTTTCAAAAATTAAAATCCTTTTCCAGTAATTAGAAGCTTTTCCAAAAATTGATATTAAGAAACATTACCATTATATTTAACCGGGTCCAAAATCCTGCAAAACCGGTTCCATTAACCCGGTTTCAAAAATTTATCCAGTAAAAGATCCGGTTCCCAAAAACCGGTTAAGTCTTTGCTTAGAGCATATAAAGACACAAAAGACAACTGCAATCGGACTGGGGCTATTTGCCGATGGTGCTCTTATCTGGATGTCTGTGCAGACAATTGCACCAACAACGTTCGGAACGCCAGCCATGCTTTCAAAGGATTGAGTTGTTGCTTCAAAATTTGATGGCCATTTGATGTAGAAATGGCCAATGGAAATGATGAATTTCACAACTCTATTAATAGCTCTCCAAGCAGTATAGTTCGATACTCCAAACATATTTCCTAACGTTCGATATGGTTCCGTATTAGCAATATACCAAAGGAACGTGTAAACTTCCTCATCCGCTCCTAACTTTCTGCAGCCAGCCGGATTGGTTATCTTTGACTGGAAAATGTTCGACTGAGAGTAACGGCCTAAAAAATATTTTATATTACTTTGCTTATCAGTTTTAAAACTCTTTATTGACCTATCAGTTATATTGCAGTGCTCCTTCGTACTCGAAAATGTCTTTGAAAATCAGCTTGGGAATACCTTTGTACTACACAAATGAAGTTTTTATTTTTTTGATGTTTCGTGTATCATTCGACACCAGATGAACTGCTTGATGTTGCTGAAGAAGTTTCACTAGTTGACACTTCCATTTCTATGTATGTGTTATTATATGCTGCTATTGAACAAAATTCAAATTTGAACTCAAACTCGAATTGTGAAGTATTTATAAAATAAGTAAAAACTATTGCTACGCCTACCCATAGAATACTACATACATAGAAACTTATATTCGCTCAATAAATTAAACGTCATAGGTACGATGGAAAGTAAACATTGGATGGTGGAAGACTTGGGTTCAATAATACCAGATAGAGGCAATAGTAAACAACGTCCAACAAAGGAACAACAACCAAATTTCGTGTTTTTGTGGCAAACTAGTTGTGTTAAATACAATACAAATGTATACCAACGATAAAAGTCAACAAAAAAGTGCAAAATACATTTAAATATTTCAGTTCTACACCAAAACGACATGAAAAAGTTAAGTGAACAGATTTTGTAACTCCACCTGGTGTAAGTTAATTTTAAATTTAATTTCTCTCATTTCTACAAACCTACGACGAAGAGTGTGAAAGGAAACGTCAGATGAGAGAATAAGTTTATCTATGTATGTATTATAATGTGTGTGTAGCATGAGGGAAAACCATAGAGTAAATTTATAGTAGAGCCGCCATTAGTCTCATCTGACGTTTCCTTTCACACTCTTCGTGATGCGGTCGGTGTGATAGAGAGATGTTTGATGAAAAGTGATATACACCAGGTGGAATTACAATAACTTCTTGCTTTAATTTTTCATGCCATTTTGGTGAAAAACTGTGAAATTTAAATGTGTTTTAAACTTTTTTATTGACTGTTATTGTTAGCATACATTTGTGTTGTATTTAACACATTAATTTTAACACACAAAACGAAATGCCGTTGTTGTTATTTTGTTCGTTGTTTTGAACCATTGCCTCTATCTGGTATTAGTAAAGCAATTCTTTTCAACATCAAACGTATACATCACACGAGGACAAATGTCAGAAATTTGGTGAGTGAAAGATTTTCTCTACCCATATTTACTCTATGGGGAAAACTGGCCGATTTTAAACTACACTATATTAATGAATGTGGGTACTACTGCTACAATTGGAGTAGTTTTTTAAACACTGCTCAAGATACCGTTCGGAAACGGTGTAAAACTGTAGGTCTTAATCAGAGAGTGAAAAATTAGAAAACGCACAGCTCACTGGTTGTGAGAAGTCCCTTCATGGGATGTAATGGGAAGCCGTTTTTTTATATGTTTAAGTCGGTTCATTCAACAGGAATTTCTATCACAATCCTTCTTAAATAACTTCTACGCGTGGCAGTCGGTGGTACAATGGTTAATGTGTGCGACTCTTATACATGCTAACGACGACGGTCAACTCGCTTAGTGACGTGGCCGCTATCAAAAAAACCCGTTCGGATCCCGTATAAGGCTGTAGGTCAGTCAGTATCTGTACAACTAGAATGACTTCTTCTAACTTCTACGTCTCAATGCCAGTTAAGGCCTGATGATGAACTAACAAACGCGGAAACGCACTTACTTGCTATACAAACAGGTGATGTCACAAACCATTGATACTATGAAAAAATAATAAATATTATTACCCCTGCATGTGTACTCAACTCTACGAGAGTAAAACAAATGTGTAGGTGTGGGTGGATATACGTACAGGTGCTTGCACAATTTATTTGTACATTTATCATTCTGCGGGTAACAATATATCAAACTTATCCGTAATCTCCACTCAGACTCAAAAAAAGTTTACAAATCTAACACACAAACAATAAATTATTACACTTATACAAATGAACTCACTCACATTCGCAGGTATAAATGCTCATACGGATGCACTCACTTCACGACTGAGATCTGCAGTTGGAGCAGGAAAACATTTGCACTACGTATCTTATGTATGGATGTGTGTACACATCCTTTGTAAGTCTGTTTGCAGTTGTAGCTTTGAAATAATTTAAAAAGATATTCATCTTTTTGCTAAATGTTTCAACGCATCCTGTAGGGGAAGGATTGATAGTATTCATATTCCGAAAATCAGAAATTAATATGAAAACTAGGCTTTGTATTTATATGAACAACAAATCGATAATCAGCTATACACAACGAAAGTTATACTTAAGTTTATCTAAAAATAAGCTAAGACACAAGTTTTATGAAAAATAATAAAAATGATGTAAAGATAATAAAAAATGGCATTAAACATTAAAATTTAAAACAAAAATTTAAATAAGCAGCATAAGTTAAAAATAATATTCTCTCTATTTACAACATACATGCACCCTGAAAAAAAGCGGCTTCTGTAATGTATGTATGCCCAAATATAGTATGCAGGACCCATGTATAAGTTTGGAACACACTTCAAACATTCATCTGTTTGCAAGTCCCAAACTCATTTGTATTTAAATGCATACAGTAGAATGTTAACTCGCAAACATGTATGCTTTTACGTGGTAACATATGCGTTCTTCATCCCAAACATCCATATACTTACGTGGAAGCATATGCGTAGTTCCTCCAAAACATAATAATATTTAGAAACGAATTATTCTTTGAATACAATATAGTAAATGTATTATTTATTATAATTTGTTTTATTAATATAAATCCATATTTATAAATAATTAATACAAAAAACTAAAAGATTTAAAACGGTAATTTTTACATTTACTTGCATTGAATGCTTTATTTGTTTTTTCATGAAATGAGAATCTGCTGCTCTTTTACTTCTCCTTTCTTTGTTGTCTCTCACGTTTCTGTTTTCAGAAGGTTTAAACATCGCTAAAGGCTATATCATTTTAAATCATGATTAACAGTATACGCTGGTACACAAACAATGTACTTATATACAAATCTTGTTCATGCAAGCCAAGCGTGTATTAATTGTTTGTATTTTTTTCTTATTATATTTCACAAATGGTCCGTCGTTCCGATTATCTCTTTTCTCCGATGTTTCGGGAAGACAAAGGGCTCCCTTTCCAGTTTCTTGTCCTTCCCAGTTTCTATATACTATAGTAAATGCATATACAAAAACCAAAGCAATATCAGATACTATTTAACGGCCCGAGGCTTGTTTATTCTTTTTCACTGATCAAGCGTAAGAAACACTTATGTCATCTGCAACTTACACGCATATTCAGGAATTTTTATGAATCACTGCCTGGGAGAATAATGCAAAAATACAGATACACACCTACAAGATAGACTCTCTCGTTGTCCCACTTTTGCTTTCGAGTGCAACAAACACAAACTATTACAAACACAGATATATTTGGGACGCAAACACGTATATTATGACATATTAATCATTGTGGCTCAAACATGTAATATTTATTAGCAAACACAATGTGATTGCACACAAGTATATTATACCCAAGCAACTAAAAAACGACAGATTTTTCAGCGTGTGGTATATTCGGTTTGTGATTTTATTTGTGACAATTGGTAACATTCTTATCAAGTACTAGTTTTGTGCCCATATTTAGACGTAAATCAACTAAATTCTGGGGTGAATACGGAGTTATAGAGCAAAATTTAAGACTGCATTTTCAAATTATTTTAATGTTGAGTAATTCATTTTAACTGTTCGGAAAAGCGTCACTGCTCTGCATCTGTTGCACACGACGTTCGAAAATGCAAAATCTGACAACTTTTGCAGCTGTTTTGGTTTGTTAACTGCAACCAGTGTTGCCAAACCATTATGCTAAAATTTACATTTTAGTCGTTTTGTAATTCTGTGTCCAGAACACACAAAATC
This sequence comes from Phaonia tiefii, assembly GCA_963931995.1. Lineage (NCBI taxonomy): Eukaryota > Metazoa > Arthropoda > Insecta > Diptera > Muscidae > Phaonia > Phaonia tiefii. The sequence continues at coordinate 265,065,266 of OZ008367.1, forward strand.
GCTCCAAGAAATGTGTGGTTATCCGTATTTCAAAATTTAAACAGTCGTTATACCTAACCTGAGCAACAGGTTGCGACCAAAAGGTGTAACTTAATAGGTAACAAAGAGATTTTTGTTGGACTGAAATAAAAATACATGTATTTATTTAAAAAAAGACATGTACATAACAGGGATTAATTTTGTAAGTACATAATCATTTTGTTATTATAGATTCAAGTCAGTCTGCGACACCCAAAATGCGGAATAATTGCGCAAAAACCGGGATAATCGAGCAAAACGCGGGTTAATCGCGCAAAACCGGAGTCATCCGCTCATAGCGGAGCGGTTGGTAAGATTAGTTTTACCTAACCCGACCAACTGGTTGTAACCAAAAAGCGGTACACAATAGGTAAAAAATAAAAATTTTTTGGTTTAGAATGAAAAATTAAATGAAAATACATACATTTAGGTCGAATACGACTAAATACATAAAACAAAGCCTTTTTACAGTGTTTTAGTTAACTTGCTTTTTTCCTTTTATATCATTTTTTGATGTGGTAACATCTATAGGCACTGGTAGGGCAATCTATCAAAGTGAACACATGCAAACAACACACAGCGTTAGCATCACATACGTTGTTGTTGTACAACAATGATCTCTGCCTGAAAATAAGTAAGATGGCATTGATGTAGTAGCAGCGAACAAACAAGCAGGTATTGAATAGTATAGAGAACTCTTGGAACGAATTGTATGACTCAAAAGCACTGGCGAATGAGTCAAAACGTATTACTCTCTTTTTGTCGTAACTTGGTCCATTCATAATTTTGATGTGAAATATTGATGCGTTTTGAAAGATTTATGATTTTTGTGTTGTTTTGTGTAATAACATTGTCAAAATGGTGCATTTATATTGAAATATTCTATAAAGAGAACAAGACTCATTTATGCTCTTTTACTCAGACTCTCTTCATGAGAGCGGAAAATGAGTGCAATAAGTTCTCTATACTATTCAACACGTTTTGTCGTCGCTCTGTTTGTGACAAAACAATTATTTTAGTGAGCTAAATATTGCTTTATTTATTTCAACTATATTACTTCTAATGTAAAGCATATGTAAGAAAAAAAAAGTGCATCAGCAAAAGAGCCTTCAGCGATTTTAAACCAGAACAAAACAATTTTGAACTAAATTTTATGTATAAGTATTAGAGTGGCATTTTTTTGTATGAAAATTTTTTTTCTTTCTACTCGCTACGTGTTAACGTTGCCCCATGTTGCCTAAATTTTTACCAGATACAAAGTAACTTCTGTGTTGCAAACCCACCAAGTTTCGCAAAAATCTGCCGAAAAATAAGTATATTGCAACAATCTGTCACTTAGAAAAACATAATTTCAAAATTTTTGAACTTTGACCTTCGGGCGCGACGTGTTAACATTGTCCAATTTTCCCCAAATTTATAGCATAACATTTTTTCATCAAGTGGCATAATATGCGGCCCGGCAATCCTTGAATTTCAAAAGTAAGGGAAAAAATGCCACTCTAATAAGTATGTATAATGTAAGCTTTGATCAATACTTATGGCCAGTTTCATAGTTGAAAATTCACCATTTAAATGAACCTTAAATGCGCGATGTTTGTCATTTAATATGAGAATTTTCACTGAAATTCACTGAAATTGAGCTTTTAAATGAGGAGTGTGAAACTCGCCCTTATTAAATGAATTTATAAATGTTGAATTTATAAATGTATAATATTATATTTTTGCAATATTTCAGTATATAATCATATCAATATACTTCCATGTGTATCAATATATTTGAAACTTTGTCAATAAATTCTTTCCTTCTCATTGAACGTTTATATGATGCAGTATATTTTGCTGTTAAAATTTAAATTTTTAATTTTTTTTATTTTCCAAGGTAACATTTACTAATGTGTTCATTGAAATCGAACAGGTACACGGTACAGGTACAAAGGTGTTAACACAACGCCCGTGAGTTCGAACACTCATTGATTTTTTTTATAGATTAAAGTCTGGATGAGACTCCAAAATGAGCGAAACTCTCTCAAAAAGCGGGGTAATCCCGCTAAATGCGAGACGGTTGGTAAGATTAGTTATACCTTAACCCTTCAACTTCAAAAGAAGTATTATTATGATTTAAATTTGCTATAGCATGATTATTAATTTCATTAAAAAATATACCCTAAAATATTTTCTGAATTTCTAAAACATTAAAGCTAATTATTTTCAGCTCCAATAAATATCACATTTTTTAAATAAATCTTTGAAAATATCCATTGTTTTTAACAACTTCTTTCAATCTTCTTGCATAATTGCTTTTGGAATCCGTTCCACTTATCCTAGAAAACAGTGACAAAATCGTCTATATGATGCAAACATAGGTGTGCGAAGTTAGCCCCCCATTTTTGGAAATAAATATTTTTGAAGATTGTTCTGAATTGTTCTAGGATTGTTCTACATTGTTCCAAAACAATGATTTTCTAAAATATAATTTGTACCGGTAAATCGAAAAAAACCAATATTAAACTTTGCACCCCATTTTTGGAAAAGCGAAATTTTTGCGGTTGTTCTGGGTTGTTCTAGTTGTTCTAAACATTGTTCCAAAACGATGATTTTCTAAAATATAATTTGTACTGGTAAATCGAAAAAAACCAATTTTAAAGTTGCACCCCATTTTTGAAAAAAAAATTTTTTTGCGGTTGTTCTAGTTGTTCTAAACATTGTTCCAAAACAAAGATTTTCTAAAATATAATTTGTACCGGTAAATCGAAAAAAACCAATTTTAAAGTTGCACCCCACTTTTGTAAAAAAAAATTTTTTTGCAGTTGTTCTAAGTTGTTCTAGGTTGTTCTAGTTGTTCTAAACATTGTTCCAAAACAATGATTTTCTAAAATATAATTTGTACCGGTAAATCGAAAAAAACCAATTTTAAAGTTGCACCCCACTTTTGTAAAAAAAAATTTTTTTGCAGTTGTTCTAAGTTGTTCTAGGTTGTTCTAGTTGTTCTAAACATTGTTCCAAAACAATGATTTTCTAAAGTATAATTTGTACCGGTAAATCGAAAAAAACCAATTTTAAAGTTGCACCCCACTTTTGTAAAAAAAAAATTTTTTGCAGTTGTTCTAAGTTGTTCTAGGTTGTTCTAGTTGTTCTAAACATTGTTCCAAAACAATGATTTTCTAAAATATAATTTGTACCGGTAAATCGAAAAAAAACAATTTTAAAGTTGCACCCCACTTTTGTAAAAACAAATTTTTTTGCAGTTGTTCTAAGTTGTTCTAGGTTGTTCTAGTTGTTCTAAACATTGTTCCAAAACAATGATTTTCTGAAATATAATTTGTACCGGTAAATCGAAAAAAACCAATTTTAAAGTTGCACCCCACTTTTGGAAAAAAAATTTTTTTGCGGTTGTTCTAGTTGACAGAATGACAGAATTTACGTGACACGCACTTTTCGGGTTTTCAGGACATATAATTTTTGAAATTTGTTGATTTTTTTGAATATTTTTACTTTTTTTGTTACTTTTACACATTCGTACGTACTCACATATTTATAAACCTTGGTTTTCACACATTTGTAATAGCCAGCTATATAAGTGACTTCACACTCACACTAATATCGAAAATTTAGAAATGGAACTAGTTGAGTTCAGGAATAGTGTAATATGGAGAAACAAATTCGTGGAATTAAATTGTAAATTAGAGGAAAGTTATGAGAATACCGATAAATCATCATCATTACCAGAAGAAAGAATAGAAAATTTAATTTTAACAGTATGGAACTCAATTCCCAGTTCATTCACATCAATGAAAATTGCTACAGCGCTCTGTTTGGATCAACTTATAATAGTGAGCAGTTATTTTCCGCAATGAATTTTATTAAGTCCATTACAAGAAATCGTCTTGGAAATTATATATCTGCCGCTTGTGTGGCATTAAAAGTTACAAAATATTCACCAAGAATTACTACATTCGCATCGGAGCAACAACAACAAATTTCACAATAAATTAAAAATTATTTAATAAAAACTTATATTTACTAATTATAATAAAAAATGTATATGTTTAGTACGAAAGGAATTTTATTTTCAACTTTTTATAATTTATAGGTGGGTGACAAGCGAACTTTGTTTAAAAATTTTCAAAAGATTTTTTGACACACTTATGGCAAAAGTTCACCATCACTGAACTAGAACAACCCGAAACCAAGCTTTATATGGCCGGAACAGAAAATTTCGATCAAATTTGTCTTCCATTCAACTCTTTTCGAACTTTTGCTGGAAACAAAAATGGACGTCGTTGGTTGTTCTTGGTTTATTGACGATTGTACTAGATTTGTATTAGAATCGGTTGGTCACGAATACGTTGAAAGTTGAAAAAACATTGAATGAAGAATAAACTCGGCTGGAAGTTTTTATTCGAGCGATATCAAATTATGTTCTAAAATTTAAAATTGGTTTTTTTCGATTTACCGGTACAAATTATATTTTAGAAAATCATTGTTTTGGAACAATGTTTAGAACAACTAGAACAACCTAGAACAACTTAGAACAACTGCAAAAAAATTTTTTTTTACAAAAGTGGGGTGCAACTTTAAAATTGGTTTTTTTCGATTTACCGGTACAAATTATATTTTAGAAAATCATTGTTTTGGAACAATGTTTAGAACAACTTAGAACAACTGGAAAAAAATTTTTTTTTACAAAAGTGGGGTGCAACTTTAAAATTGGTTTTTTTCGATTTACCAGTACAAATTATATTTTAGAAAATCATTGTTTTGGAACAATGTTTAGAACAACTAGAACAACCTAGAACAACTTCAAAAAAATTTTTTTTTACAAAAGTGGGGTGCAACTTTAAAATTGGTTTTTTTCGATTTACCGGTACAAATTATATTTTAGAAAATCATTGTTTTGGAACAATGTTTAGAACAACTAGAACAACCGCAAAAAAAAATTTTTTTTCAAAAATGGGGTGCAACTTTAAAATTGGTTTTTTTCGATTTACCAGTACAAATTATATTTTAGAAAATCATTGTTTTGGAACAATGTTTAGAACAACTAGAACAACCCAGAACAACCGCAAAAATTTCGATTTTCCAAAAATGGGGTGCAAAGTTTAATATCGGTTTTTTTCGATTTACCGGTACAAATTATATTTTAGAAAATCATTGTTTTGGAACAATGTAGAACAATCCTAGAACAATTCAGAACAATCTTCAAAAATATTTATTTCCAAAAATGGGGGGCTAACTTCGCACACCTTGCAAACATGTTGACACAATAAATATTTGACGTTTTGATGTGGGACAATGCATGAAAAATAGTGTGCACTGTTTTGCAAAGCCCTCGCTTTGCCGAAAATACGCATCATAGGTGTGTAAGGACATTAAAATGCGGAATTATACCACAACATTCCGATAAATGTTTCAGAAATAGATTTTTAGAAAATTAAATTGTGAAAGTTTTAGTAAACAAATTGTGCCGTTTGCAAAACAATTGTGCGTAAAAATTAGTGTTAAATTGAAAAAATTTGCAAAAATGTTGGGGAAATTGTGCTAAACGGCACTTGGCATAATTTTTCAAAAAATAAGTGTCAAAACTAAAAAAACCGGAACAAATTAGGCCAACATGCTAACACTGACTGCAAGTACCCAGCGGCGGAAGTCACAACCTGGAAGGCCTGAAATCATGGCTAAGCAGACCTTCTTTAAAATACGGAAGGCCTTCTCTACACATTACACCCTTCTTTCTTTTTAACATTGCGTGAGATTGGGAGGCAAGGCCTTCCTTGACCATTGCCTAAAGAAGGCCTTAGAGGGCATGCAAAGAGGAAGGCCTTGGAAGGCATTTACTTTAATTTATTTTTGCTAAACAAAAATAAAATTAAAATAATTTATTTTAATCCAAAATCATTATCCACTTCTACATATTTATTTATGTGTATGTCAGTATCAATCTTAGAAAGGTTTACCACGCCCAACTTCAAATTTAAAATTTTATAAATACCCTGAAAAGTATTAAATAAAAAGTATAATTTTAAATTTTCTATTAAATTTTCCAATTATATTACGGTTAAAAAGAATCGGAAGAGAAGTTTCTCAAAATTTTAAAAATCTTCTTTTTGGTTATATCTGTTGAAATAATTCATGCATTCCGCAGGCCTTATTTTGGGAAGGCATTACAAAAGAATCATTCCGCATGAATTATTTGTGAAAGGCCTTGCGACCTCCGCCGCTGGGTATAATGTGCAACAAACAAGTATCTGGTAAAACAACACATGTACAAATATAGAGGGTTTTTCAATAACTACAAAAGTTTTTTTAAATGAAACAAAACCGGTTTTAGATACCATTGAAATTCTTTATTCCTGTGAAAGTACGTTCGTTGCCATTATGTATGGAACTCTATCTCTTTTGCATGGCCACCACGGGCACGCTTGAACCCAATTTTCGACGGTTTTCAAGGATAAATCGGCCGATACTGCTGCAATTTCAAGTTCGATATTCGTACGAAGTTCATCAATCATCATTGGCTTGTTGGCATAGACCATAGACTTGACGTAGCCCCACAGGAAATAATCTAACGGCGTCAAATCGCACGACCGAGGCGGCCAATCGACTGGGCCATTTCATGAGATAAACACGTTCACCAAACTTGGTTTCCAATAAATTGATTGTGGCATTCGCTGTGTGGCTTGTGGCGCCGTCCTGTTGGAACAACATGTCCTCCAAGCCCATATTATCCAATTGAGGCCAAAAATATTCGGTTATCATTGAACGGTAGCGATTCGCATTCACAGTAATGTGCCGGTCTTGATCATCACGGAAGAATTACGGCCCAATGACGCCGCCGGCCCATAAACCGCACCCAACCGTAATTTTTTGGGATGCAATGATGGCTCATGGATTACGCGTGGATTGCTGTCTGACCAATAATGCATATTTTGCTTATTGACGAAGCCATTCAGCCAGAAATGAGCCTCATCGCTGAAGATGATTTTCCGATGAAAATCCGACTCATTTTCAAGTTGTTGCTCAGCCCAATTCACGAACATACGACGCTTATGGTGGTCAAGCGGCTTCAGTTCTAGCGTCAAATTGATCTTGTAAGAATGTAGGCCAAGATCTTTTCGCAAAATTCGCCACAACGAAGTCAAAGAGATGCCCAACGCTTGAGAGCGACGTGTGAGAGACACATTTGGGCTTTCTTGAACTGAAGCCTCAACGGCAGCAATATTCTCGACACTACGGGCACTTCTTTGTCTCACTGGCACGGGAACATTTTGTACTGTGCCTGTGGATTCAAATTTTTCCACTAGACGCTCAATTGTTGATCTGGTAGGACGATTATGACGACCATAAATTGGACGTAGCGCTCTTAAAGTTGAGGCCACTGACTCCAAATTTCGGTAGTAAATTTTAGTAATTTCGACTCGCTGTTTGCTCGTATATCTTTGCATGATGAAATGGCAAACCTTACTGAAGAGAAATATCAAAAGAGCCCGTTATTTGCGATATATGAGTTTATTTGGGAGAACTACATGAACGGTAGCGATTAATAAATTAATACAAATCAAAGTAGCTATTGGGCAATAAACGTTTTTTTTCTTTGCGTGTACATATAAACTGATATTACGAAGTTTTCATAGGTTGGCTAAGAGGGCATGACATGTAAAAACATACTAGAATTAATTCTTGCCTAGCTACGCATATTAACGGTATTGTAAGATTGTTTTAGACCGTATATATTTTATTACGAGGTATTTTACCTCAAAATAAATCGTTTAATGTTTGATACCCAGAATGATTGGCTTTCAATACTTAATAATCTTTTCAAGTTCAAATGCTTGAAGAGGAAACCAATAAAGTTAACGTTTAGTTCAAATAAGTGCAAACAAATGCATTTCAACTAATATACACATTCACACGAATACTACAGCAGGACAAAGGTTTAGGGTCCCTTTTCGGTAAAACCCTCATGGTGCCTCCGTCTGGGTTTTCACTGCGGAGGGGCCATCACAACAGATTTCCCTAATAATCTTACACGGCTTTTGCGAATACTTGAGGATGATAACATTTTTGTCATAGAAGAAGCTCGTTTCTGTGTTAAATAGTATGGCCTGACCTACTGGTTGTGGCCAAAACGCGGGACATTGTGGGTCAAAACGAAATTTGTTGGTTCTGAATAAAAAAATTAAATACAAATACATGGATAAAGGGATTCGATTTGTATTATAATCATAATTTTCATTTTGTTAATTCAGATTAATGTCGGGATGAGTCACCAAAAAGTGGGGCAATCCCGCAAAAAGAAGGGCAATCCAGCTAAAAGCGGAATGGTAGGTCAGGTTACCTTTTGGACTCGTGAGTAACCGAAGGCAATACATGAACTGCTAATACTTCTGGCAAAATGAACTGGCTTTGGTGGGACTTGTGAGCAGCCGGAATCATCGGTATGTCCTTACCTTCAATGGTGCAGGCTATCGTTCGGTGATTTCGACCTTTTTCACTAAATGCACGAGCTGAAGGTGGTCCGCATGTGGTTTTAACATCACAGCGCTACATTCAACACGGTACGTAAATCAATAGCCCCATTGAAAGATGAGTTCAGTGAGCAATTTTGATCTTATTTAGGGACATATATTATAGGATTACATTTTTAGGACTACATTGTGTGAGGTTATGTGAAGTCAATTGCAGCTTTGGAAGACAAAATAAAGTTATTAGGGAAAATATATTTAAAAAAAGTAAGTATTTATTTTCTTACACTTTTATATATTTTCTATGTTTCTGTCGAAAATAAAAAGCCAAACACGATGCGATTGATTGTCTGTGGCAACTTTTTTTAATAGATACAGTAACTTGTCTTAACGGCTATAGCATTTTCTATGTTATTGAAACTAAATTACATTTGCGTTTATTATTGAGCTTTAGTTTTATTAACGACAATTTTTAAACCCACAAATATAGCTATTTCTACAAATATAGCTATTTTCCCACAGATATTATTTTATACAAACATTTTAGTAAAACCATGGCACAACTGCTCGACTATGAAGTAGGAAATTGGTAGAAAACATAGTGGTTAGGCGAGTGAACGATAAGCATCCTGAACAAACCATGTTGCAAACTAAAGGTGGTTTTACACGACATGTATTTTCGAAGGTGTTTGTTAATTAAGTTCAACAAAAACCTGAAGACATACTGGTTATATTTGACTGTATAGGTAAAATGTTACCCATTTCCCAAAACGATGGGTAACAGGTTATCCAGGGTCACACATTATCCCACGAAATACGAAATCTGGGTAAAATACGTTCAATATTTGCGAGAAATTGTGCTGAGGGAGGTTGTCTCTGAATCTCTTCGTCCATTATTGTTTAATATGATTTGAAAAGCAACGCATCGCATATTTCCCTCATTCTATTGTTGCTCATATATTAATGCATACAAATAAAGTTTTTAGTTTGTAGTTTTTTAATAAATCCACTTTATTCATAGATTTCAATTTCTCTTTCACCTTAAATGTTTATATTCTTTATACGTAAATTGTTCGCATACAAAGTGGATTTAGTGATGGAAAAAGACGAAACATTTCTATAATAAATGTATAACAGATGAAATGATAACATATCAAATGGTAATTTTTAAAAAGAACATTTATGACGCTATCAAATCATATGTGATGTTTTAGTATATTCAATTCTCCACCTGTTTATATTCCATTTGCAACTCTTTTAGGATCATTATATTGCTAAAATACTAAAGCATGTTGCAACATGTCACGAGATGCTACAAATGGTTGAATTTGAAAATCGAATATAATTTTCAAATTCCTAATTTTTGCCACAGCAGTTTACAATATGTGGGTATACACACATTAGGGTGGATCAATTTGTCGAATAGTATAGCAGGAACTTAAACTACGGCAAATTCTAAGAATCCCAAGAAACCATGTCTCTAAATCCAAAATCGAGCCCGCGATTTTTCGGTTGAAAATTTGTATATTAGCGTAAAAAAACGACCCAACACCAATACTTTTGAAATTTGATACTCCTCGATTTCGATGAAATTGTACATATATATTCTACTCGTTGCTGCCCTTACAATGACGCTTGTTTTAGGTCGAAAATCCCCACGGCTCATCTTTTATAGTTGTGTAAAATTAGTCATCTGCAGCATTTTTATGATGCATAGAAATAGAGATTTAAGTTTGTGTTTTTTAATAAATGTACTCATATATTTTAATTTCTCTTTCACCTTAAATGTTTATATTCTTTATACGTAAATTGTTCGCATACAAAGTGGATTTAGTGATGGAAAAAGATGAAACATTTCTATAATAAATGTATAACAGATGAAATGATAACATATCAAATGGTAATTTTTAAAAAGAACATTAATGACGCTATCAAATCATATGTGAGGTGTTAGTATATACAATGCTCCACCTGTTTATATTGGAGAAAACAATAAATTCGACTATAATTTTCAAATTTGTAATTTTTGCCATAGGATTTGGGTGTGTCACTTCGTTTGGGTTTCTGCAAAGAGTATAGCAGAAACGTAATCTACGGCAAATTCTAAGGGAACCACGGTTCTAAAATCAAAATCGAGTCCGCCATTTTTCACTTGAAAATTTGTATATTAGCGTAAACAAACGACCCAAAGCCATACTTTTGTAACTTGATACTCATCGATTTCGACAAAATTTCACATATACTCGTTGCTGCCGTTACAATGTAGTTTGTTTTAGTTCGAAAACCCCACGGTTCATATTTTATAGCTGTGTAAATTTGGTCATCTGCAGCATTTTTGTGAAGAGATACCTGTGTTACTGTTAGAATAACTGTTGAAGGATGTCAGATAGTAACGATCAAGGTATCGCCTGATAGGTTTTAACCTTCTCTTTAGGAATAAAAAATACCAATGGCAGATACTTGTGGACCAAGCACATCAAAATTTACAAAATATCCTTTTCTTAATTTTATTTTTTAATTTAATTTTATTTATATATTGGGAATTCTTTTCTTCACAAGATGTAAAAATTTGAGTATAGTGTCAGTGGGGATTTAGAAAATATTGGCGTTCTTATAACGCAATTATCATAGTATACTGACAAAAAATTTGTTTTTTATTATTGAATTAAAAATTTTCATTTTGTAAGATACGCACCAAATATTTTTCACAATGCGATATTTTCAATACATATGATATATGTAAATAATTAAATAAACAGCTTTCAATAACCTATATTGTAATACATACATATACGTTGTTTGCAAAATGCACAAAAAAATTTTAAATATATTTTCCCATACACACCAACCACCTAAAATTCAGTTTTGTAGATCATTTTACCACCAATTGTAAATAAGTCCGAAATTAACCCTGAATCAGATTTTGAGTTTTGATTTATTTGCGGCATTCAAGTTAAATTTTAAGCTTTAGTGTATTCAGAGACTTATAATAAATCTTTTCTATAAATATTGTTGTAGAACGTTTTAAACCATTGGGAAAAGGGTAAAAAGGCCCATATAGTGACACGGTAGAGGGATATATGTTTCCACAAAAATTTTCCTAGTAGTATTTTATGTAAAATTACTCAACACATCCTTTATCTAAAATATAAGGATCACATGGATTCCTAAGCCGATTCATCATAAGAATGTGCAAAAGGGGGAAACTTTCACTCTCCCCCCGCCCTTAAATAAAATTAATACGTAAAATTTCAAAACACCGCTACACATCTATTTATATCCTCACCCATAGGATGGGTGTATATTAGGGTGGACCTTGTGTCGATATTTTGGTAGATGAGGGCTCTATTCCGTGCCTTTTTGAAAAAAAATGACAATGCCGAAAAAAAAAATTAAAAAAAAAAAACATTAGGGGTTGCGCACGAGCCGAGAAAAAGGTCCACTTTGCCAAAATTAGGGGGGAAATTGCCATAGGTCATCAGGGGTCACCCGTAGGGGGGAAGAATGTATGGCCGACCCCCATTAACTTTTTACCGCCAACATTTTCCCCCAAGACACCCACCCCCTATCTCCTCCCCTTAGGGGGGTCACCATACAAAAATGGAGGTTGCTCAGTATATATGACCGACCCCCATTAACTTTTCATCCCCAACATCTTTTCCGAACAAACTTACCCTCTATCTCCACTCCTTGAGGGACTCCCCATACAAAAATAAAAGAAGCTGTAATTGAGTAGTAGTACTAAGCACTCTTAATATAATATAGTCAAATTAACATATTTTTGTTCGCTGATGGGTATTTCTTGCGGTAAGAATCGATAACATGTAGTAAATACTGTTTCTCTTCTTCGCCTTGACACAGTATTCTATTATAATCTTGTATCATTTTTACTCTTCTTTCGGCAGTGTCGTTCACAACGCGCAAGTTATTTACAATTCTACGACCTTCTTGATAGTCTGCGCGAGATTTCCAGGTTGCTGGATTTGCAAGAATGAAATCTTGCGATATTCCAAATCGTACAAATAAATTTTTGGTATTATGAGAGACGAAGTAGCTCAAGTCTTTAGCCAAGAATTCCTCATTCACATCTTTGAATTTCACCTCGATTTTTTTAACGCTGGTGCTTTTGATTACGACGCGAGGAGCTGGGGGAACCGGGTCGTCTTCTTCATCTTCTTCACCTTCTTCGTCTTCTTCATCTTCTTCACCTTTTTCGTCTTCTTCATCTTCTTCACCTTCGTCATTCTCATTTTCTAGCAATGCTTGGGCCATTTTGGCCTTCAACTCATTTGAAACCTTGTCATCGAAAAAGGCAAGGGCTATGTGCTCATCGGCGAGATACCATAGGTGACCGATAAATTTCTTTATCATTACCCGAGATAAATCCTGGTCAACGGACTTGTACTCGACGATGTCCTTCAAAAACTTCCAATCTTGATTCGGCGCCTCAGCTGCTCGAGAAGAACCAAACCATGCCTTGACGTAAAGTCGCACCACAAAAATACAAATGTGTCGAATACCATTCAATTCACATACAGATAAGTGAAAAGTTCTCCGAAACAAAAACATCTTGAGGCTGTAAATGGCTTTTGCCATCCATCGAGCATGGGAAACGGGTCCTGGAGGTCGGAAATGGTAATTCTCAAGTTTTTCACCCAGAAACAAAAGAATTAATTGTAGCATTTCTTTGTAGTCATCGCGAGGATGTTTCTCCTTCAATTGATCTAAGCAAAACTTCTTTATGCCGACCCAGGAATTTTTCTGACGACTTGATCGTCTATCAAGCCAGAGTGGAATGGTTTAACCTTTACAGCGTCCCATTCCTGTTTGAAACGGTCAAAGCAAGGAACGCCTGGTGCACTGCTCTTTCCCATTTTTGTCTCAAAAACTTCCCTTAGCACCAGTTCGTATACGTGGTGTCTGCAAGGTAAATATAAAATTTCTCTCCAACAGCCGCTCAAGAGCAACTGAGGCTCCGGAGAATGGGCCACTGTTCGTTGATGTCGTGTCGAAAGAAAGTCCTTGTATTCGATGTGTCATATGCCAAGATGCCAACAGTTGATAAACGGCATGTGCTATTCTCCGGCCTTTTCCTTTCCCATCTTCTACTTTGGGAACTCCAAGAAGTTGTTCTTTTTCTCCGTACGAGACAATTACCGGTAGACGGTCCACCTTCTTTGTACCCACAAAATCCAAAAGCATTTTGCCATCCCAATGGACTACGAAGGATTTAGCTGCGACAAGCTGGAGATGAATGAAACGCGTTGAAGAATAAGAATTCTGAATGAGAGCAAATAAATCTATGCGATCTTACTTCTGGATTGTCTTTCACATAACTCAGCATGTTCTCTCGATTTGAACGCCGACATCTCCGAAGCGACGTACGGTTTATTGTGTACTGTTGAGGATCGCGTCCAAATGCTTCTGCCGCCGCTATCATAATGCCGACCGCGTCTCGGTCAGTCACTTTGCACTTGTCCAAAGCTGATAGGACTCGTTCAGTAAAACATTGTTTGTAACCTCTTCTGTCACCAACATTTGACGGGCCAGCTTCTGCCGGGAAGTTTTCGTCCTGTCTCCCATTATCATCGCTTGAATCACTGCTTGAAAATTTAACCACTGCAATTGAACGAATTTCATTTGAATATAAACATTGGACGAACACACAAAGCGCGAAATAGCTTACCGCCTTTAGCGAACCGATCTCTACTAGATTCCGTTGCACGTTTGCGTCGCAACTCTTCTTGTTCTTCGCGCTCAGCTTTTCTTTTCCTCGTTCGAGTATCAGTAGCGTCCACACCTCCCATAGTTCCTGGCCGGCCATCTTCTCTTTGCTTTAGCAGAAACTCAATGTCTTCGGTATTTGTCATTTTCTCAAGGGCGTTGGCGTGTGCGATGTCGAAAAGATTATCCAAGCTATCAGAAAACGTATTCTCTTTTTCACTAGTGGACTCAGTCTTTCTGTGAGATGACTTTCTTAAAGCATCCCACTCATCGTGCAGCGCAGCTATTTTTCTTGTAACATCTCCTCTGGCTTTCGTCGGAATAGCTGCTTGGCGCCAAAAAATCATCACTGCGTCCGCGACTATAACCGCACTATTTTTCTTCGACATGTTTCGTTTGCGAATGTTGAAGAAATGCATTCTTAGCACTTGCTTCTTCGACGGTAATTTGTTCCCCGTAATATTCATGCTTGGATAACCAATCAAAAAAATATCGTCGCGCGATCTAAGTCGTGTTGTCATCTTAACTTTTAAAAAACGGGAGAAAAATCAATTTACTTTTCGCGGTCGTCGGCACTTGTTGAATGACAACAATCGATGAATGAACTGCTATTTATAACTACTACGTATTTTGCAATATTTTACTGCCAGGTACTGATGAATGGGGGCATCTGCTAAGGGTGCCTATGTACCTGATTCAGCACGTGTGCGTTTCAAATTTTTCAAGACTTTCCAAACAATGACCACTCTTGAATATTGGTGGAATTTCTGTAAAAAAATCAAAAAAAATCAAAAAAATCTCGATATTGTGCAACTGTAAATACATAGATTTTCAGTATTTTTGTATGGGGAGTCCCTCAAGGAGTGGAGATAGAGGGTAAGTTTGTTCGGAAAAGATGTTGGGGATGAAAAGTTAATGGGGGTCGGTCATATATTTTGCCCCCCTAGGGGTGACCCCTGATGACCTATGGTGTTTTTCGAAAATACTGAGCAACCTCCATTTTTGTATGGTGACCCCCCTAAGGGGAGGAGATAGGGGGTGGGTGTCTTGGGGGAAAATGTTGGCGGTAAAAAGTTAATGGGGGTCGGCCATACATTCTTCCCCCTACGGGTGACCCCTGATGACCTATGGCAATTTCCCCCCTAATTTTGGCAAAGTGGACCTTTTTCTCGGCTCGTGCGCAACCCCTAATGTTTTTTTTTTTTAATTTTTTTTTTCGGCATTGTCATTTTTTTTCAAAAAGGCACTGAATAGAGCCCTCATCTACCAAAATATCGCAAAAATGTCATTTCAAGGTCCACCTTAGTGTATATATATATCATTTAATACGTTAAAAAAATTAAACACACTGAAGGAGCTATTTTATACCCTTAGTATCTTTGGACGAAATTCGTTTTAGGACTTTTTAAGATGTTTGAGCCATGTCCGTCTGTCTGTCTGGCTGGCTGGTCAACACGATAACTGCCGTAAATCTTTACAGATCACAATGAAATTTTATCAGTGACTATTATTTGGCAATGGGGCTTTGTGAACACGTCCCTTCTGATACCTCCCATACAAATCGACACATTTAGCACAAACTCATATTTCTTTCAAACATTTCTTTTGGTAGATGTGATTAGCTTCAACTCTCACACCGGTTAATAATCTGTAAATGCCTACATAACTGGAGGAAATGGGCGAGATTGTCACGCCCATTCTGGTACATCCCATACAAAACAAGGGTTGTCAATCCGATAAATCGCGTGAAACACTTCCGACTTTAATGAAATCACGTTATCAAACGACAATCACCAATTAAAACAAGGGTGACTTTGCAACGCCCATTGTGGTACCTCCCATACAAAAGTTGTTTGGCCGTCTGGTTGTTCGGCACGAGAAGTCCCGCAAAACCGAACCAATCTTTATGAAAGTTTGTACTAGTCAATATTTAGGCGAATAAAAATGGGCTGTTTTGCCACACCCATTCTGCTACCTCCCATATAAAAGTTGGGCGGATGACCGGTTGATCGATTGAAACTTATGTGTTGGTTTTTTTTCACTACCTCTACCAGAATCCGTTATCAGAACATTTTTTCTATGTTGTACATTGTACTTACATATATAAGTAATTATATACTTGATATTATTCGTACCCGAGCTCTTTATTTCGCGCTCCTTTTAGAAAGCGACAGAACAATAACACACACATCAAAATTAGCATTTACAACGTTTTTGTATCATTGCAAAATTTGAAAGAGAGTACTTTTAACTATAGTATATGTAACGGGGTTTTCAATAAGAGCGCTACAAAAGTTTTTTTTAAATAAAACAAAACCGGTTTTAGATACCAATGAAATTCTTTATTCCTGTGAAAGTACGTTTGATGCCATTATGTATGGAACTCGATTTCTTTTGCATGGCCACCACGGGCACGCTTACAGAAGTCCAGACGCTGAACCCAATTTTCGACGGTTTTCAAGCATAAATCGGCCGATACTGCTGCAATTTCACGTTCGATATTCGTACGAAGTTCATCAATCGTCGCTGGCTTGTAGGCATAGACCATAGGCTTGATGTAGCCCCACAGGAAATAATCCAACGGCGTCAAATCGCACGTCCGGGGCGGCCAATCGACTGGGCCATTTCGTGAGATAACACGTTCACCAAACTTGGTTTCCAAATAAATTGATTGTGGCATTCGCTGTGTGACTTGTGGCGCCGTCCTGTTGGAACCACATGTCCTCCAAGTCCATATTATCCAATTGGGGCCAAAAATATTCGGTTATCATTGAACGGTAGCGATTCGCATTTACAGTAATGTGCCGGTCTTGATCATCACGGAAGAAGTACGGCCCAATGACGCCGCCGGTCCATAAACCGCACCAAACCGTAATTTTTTCGGGATGCAATGATGACTCATGGATTACGTGTGGATTGCTGTCTGACCAATAACTCATATTTTGCTTATTGACGAAGCCATTCAACCAGAAATGAGCCTAATCGCTGAAGATGATTTTTAAAAGTTGAGGCCACTGACTCCAAATTTCGGTAGTAAATTTTAATAATTTCGACTCATTGTTGGCTCGTATATATTTCCATGATGAAATGGCAAACCTTACTGAAGAGAAATGTCAAAAGAGCGGGAAAAAATATGGCGTCGTTTGCTGTCCCTATCGATTTACTTTTGTAGCGTCTCTGTTGAAAAACCCGTTATCACTTGCAATTGGTTAAGCTTATCTCTGTTTATTGTGACAGATTGTTTGACGTATGTATGTGTTTTTCATTTTGCTTGGTTTTGTTTTTAGTAAATCTATATTTTTTTTGATTGATCGTCCTTAAAATTTGTGCTAATTCAACTTTTAATATCTGTGTTTCTTAAAACTTAACTAAAATTTGTATCAAGTATAGAGTCGTCAGCAATCATAGAGTAATACTTAAGAGTTTCCATTACTCTCTTCGTTGCCTCTTCATGACGACTAGGTAGTAGGCCATTTCACAGAGTTTTATTTGCAGCTGTATTTTACCAATTTTACACTTCCGTTGGACAGAAATCAAAGGGAATGCGTATTTTCGTTCAATGCAAACAAAACAAAACATAATTTAGCTCTCATTAGTACAATATTTAAAATTAGTTCCTATTTAAAATTAGTTCTACCTTCTTTGCTCTATCATTCACCGTCATCGGCCTAGTACCTTTTCGATCAGCTGTCCCATAGAATCCCCCTGCAGCAATGTCTATTGGTTCTTCGAATTTAGAGTTCTAGTCTCTTACATCTATTAATTCTGAGCTTACGTCTTAATTCTCAAGTTTACGTCACATGTCGCAACAAAATTATGAGTATAATGCTTTTGGATTGCCAAGTGAAATCTGCGAAATTAATTTACCTAATATACGTGATGTTTTGAAGTATTATTTTTCTTGAGCGATTGGTATAAAGTTAATAGAAAAATGTTTTCATATGGAAGCTTTACCTCTCAAGTGGCAGATAGAAAAAATTGGATATTACGATCGTTAATAAGAGAAGTGTTGTAAAAAAGCTTAATAGCTTGCTTAATAAGTACTATTAAGAAGAAGAAATCCACATCTAAAAGTTACAAGGCATTCTTGCAATCAATAAAAATGTATTTTACATCGGGAAATGCAAATGCGATTTAAAAATAAATCTTTTTTCCTGTGGATTGGTTCCAGCACACATGGCCAGTTTTTCAGTCGGAGATCATCTTCGGATATGAGTTAAACTACGTTTAAACAAGATTTTCATTTTTTCAGTCAAAGGTAAAACTACGTTTAACTCCAGTATTACTGATGATCCAGTGCAGCTTTCAAGCAAAGTTGTATCCGAGCTAAGTAGTAGTGAGTCCAAGTCGGCTTCATCGTCTTCGTCCGTCACTTTCATGATAGCCTGCTGAATTAATCTTTTAAGCTTACGGTTGCTCCCAGCTGTTCTCAAACCTCGAAGTTCTGAGGCGACAAAGTCTCCAAATATTTGGTATTCATCAGCCGGTTTTTGCATTATTTGAAGAGCTTTATCCAATTCGACGTCATGTTCGTATTTTTCAGATTTGTATTTTTTGTCGTTTCGGTGGTACTGATTGGACTTTTTTCATAACAAATGGAATTTTCCAAATTGCCTAGCTGCTATGGATGGGAAATATGTGGTGATACAGGCACCAAAGAAAGAAGACAGTGTTTACTTCAATTATTAAGGCACACATAGCATTGTACTGTTGGCGTTGATTGGACCTAATTATGAGATAATTTACTTTGATGTGGGGTGTAATGGTAGAATTTCGGACGGGGGAGTATATAACAATTGTGAATTATCGAAATGCCTTGAACAAAATACATTGCATTTGCCATCTCCACGCCCTGGTAGAACTATTCCAGCTCCATACGTTATTGTTGCAGACGACGCATTTGCTCTTAAGAAGTACATTATGAAGCCATTCCCTTTCAAGAGCCAGCCAGTGCAAAATTATCGGCTTTCTAGGGCCAGAAATGTTGTTGAAATTTTTTTTGGACAAATTGGACAAATTTTAAGTCCAGAAAAAAAATTTTAAGGCCATTTGCGCTCTGTTAAGCCGCAATTCTCAATATGCGTCGTTTATGACATCTGATTCTCCTGTATCCGATAAGGAAGGATAAGGGATACCAGGAAGCAACATGTTACCACTTGAACCACATAATTCACGCAGTCAACAGCAATAACTGAAAAATGTTCACTTGCTTCAAGTAACTTCAAGTAAAAGACTTCGTAGGACGTGTTTACACGACAAAAACTTCTAGAAGTCACTTCTGGAAGCAACTTCCGCAAGAAAACTTGCTAAGTTATATTTTATTACACCAATTTGAAATGAATTTATATTAATGCAAATTACTTACCTCAGTTGAAGAAAAGAAGCTGCAACCACATAGAACAATTACCAAAACAAAAATCAAAAAAAAAGACAAATAACAACAAACAACTGTTGATATATTTGGCATTTGCACAAGGTTGCCATGACAGAGTAAAAAAATTGTGATGTATTTAACTGTGCACTGTAAAACAGAATGGACAGTTAAACTAAGATTAAATCTAATCTCAGTTTTAGTAATCCGCGGTTTAAACTCGCTCTGAAAAACTGGCCATTAAAGAAATTTATGCGAGATCTGCATACCAGTAGAAGACATACAATTCCTGAATCTGTTGTAGAAATTTCTGAGTTGCTTTCAACACAGCCACCAGTTAGTCATGAACCAGTATCACACAGGCCCTGCTGTTCGGAAATGGAAATTCACAACGAAGAATGGAAATTCACGAAGAAGTGCAGAGGTTTTCTGCGTCCACAACAATACAATGACTCCGATATCCGATAGAAAGAATACTTCTTTAGCAAGGGAAAATATTAGAGGCAAGTGTCATACAAGCCTAGTCAAAGAAGCTCATAGGGAGGTGGTTAATAATGTTGTGTAAAACCATGCGTATTTTGCTCACCCGGAAAATGATTTATTGATAAAGCTCTACGATGACATAAAAGCAGTGCATGAGAGAAGCATAAGAACAATTTTAAATGACATACATTTTTTGAAAATGTACAAAACTGGGAGTAAATCTTATATTTTTGAGTTATATGATGTAGCTTCAAAATTGTCCCTCATTTATAGTTTTTTTTTTTTAAATACGTATTACGTAAAAAATCAGTGTTTTGATTTTAGAACCATACTTTCCTCGAAAAAATTTTCTAAGAATCTTCTGCTGATTACGTTTCTGCTATACTACTACACCCTAATAGGCACAGATATAGAAAGCTGAGGAAATGTGCGTTTAAACAAGCCTTCTGCTACAATATAGGATATCCAAAGATTTCTACATTCTAAATTTTTATGTCCTTGTCCCACAAGCATCTACCATTGGTATTATTTATTCCCAAAGAGAGAGTTAAATCCTATCAGGCGATTCCTTGATCGTTACAATCTGATATCACATTCAAAAATTATTGTAACATTAACACAGGTATCTATTCACAAAAATTTTGCAGATGATTGTGCGTCATTGTAACGCCAGCGACAAGCAGAATATATGTGTGAAATTTAATTGAAATCGAGAGGTATCAAGTTTCAAAAGTATGGCTTTTGGGTCGTTTTTTACGATAATATACAACTTTTCATTGAAAAACCGCGGGCTCGATTTTGATTTTAAAATCATGGTTTCTTGGGAAAATTTTCGTAGAATTTGCCGTAGATTACGTTTCTGCTATACTCTTTGTCGGCAAAAAAATTGACCCACCCTAGTATACTATACATACTTAGTAGCTTCATAAGTGCTAACGCACGATTACACGCCAGCACAATAAGAAATCCACGGACCATATTAGACCCAAGGTATCTTTGAACCGAAATCCTTTTGCAACCTTTTACGACTTTTGGGTCATGTCAGTCTGTCTCTCTGGCTGGTCGCACGATAACTGCGGTAAATCTTAACAATGAAATTCTGAAAGTGACTATTATTTATCAAGCTTAATTTGCAAGTGAAAATGGATACTACCTCCCACACAAATCAACATTTGACACAAACTCATGTTTCTTTTAAAACTTTTTCTGGTATATAACTATGATTAGTTTCAACTCAGGAATTGGCTAATAATCTGTTCATTTCTACCTAACTGAAGAAAATGATCACTGTTGTCACGTCCATACTGGTACGTCCAATACAAAAGCTGGGCGGTCGTTCGGTTTGTCGGTACGATAAATTGAGTAATACACTTCCGATATTAATGAAATTTCGGAATAAGCTTAGTGTTGTCAAATGCGAGACATCCATTAAAACAAGGGTGATTTTGCCACACCCATTTTGGTATCTCCTTTAACCAAATTGTGTGACCAGTGGGTGATCGACAAGGCTTCTTCCGTAAGTAAAACTGAAGCAATCTGTATGAGATTTGCATGCAATATTTGGACGCACACCACTCCGCTATGTAAATTGGATGAGTTTGACACTTCCATTACAGTACCTCTAATTTAAAATATGGGCGACCACCCGTTTGACTGATTCGATATATCCAGTAAGCCACAACCGATAACGCTGTTGAACAAAATGAAATTTTTGTATAGATTTTTGTATACTGGATAAAAGAATTTACGTGTATCAGCGTTTTGAAAGTTTGCGACAGAATTTTTTTTTTGTGTTTATCGAAATAATATTCTACGTAAAATTTCACTATAAGTCACCAAACAAAAGAAAACTGTGGATATAATATGTATATATAAAAGATCATTATAAATTTTGGTACCTAAGAAAGAATTCATTTATTACATTTTTCTTTTCGCTCTTGGCAATTCTAAGCCGTTATCAAACAATGTCCAGCATATGTCAGCTACAAGGGAATGAATACTCTTTCCTTTATAGCGTTCTTCAATAGGTGCACATGTTTGATAAAATCGTTCATCATATTCATCGGACTCTGCTGCCTACTGATGCTCAAAATAAACCATATGAGAATTCAAAAAATTAACCGAGTATATGGGAATGAAACATGGTGTCGGCGTATATTCGAGCAGTAGGGCAACGATTTTTGCCTTAAAAGTTGTAAATAAAGGCTCATTTAGACTATTGACAGATTTTGACACGCGTCAAAATTTTCTGACACAACATTTTGAACTAGTGTTTACACATGTCAAAATATTTTGTCAGAAAGCCTTGTCAGTATTTTCTGACAGCATTTTTTGAAGTTTCATCAGAATATTTTGAAAGCCGTCTACACTCAGACAGAAACACTACTCGCAATTTTGCAATGGCTTGCGATAGATTCACTCTGTTAGTACGAAATTTTTTTCACATAACCTATTATGTTATTCGCGAAAATAATTTAAAACTGACAACGTTCTTACTGTTCGTTTTAGGATGAAATGGTGGACGAATTCGAAGAAGTAGATTTACTTTATCGCTTCCCTGATGACGAGGATGATGACGATCACTTCTCAGAATTATCGGATAGTGACTCTGAAGATGATACCGATAATATGTACCTTGATAAATCTGATCTTGATTTACGCGAAGAAAAGGTAGTTGCTCGACTGTATGGTTCAAAAATACCTCCGTGTTGTTCAAATCAATGCAATGAAGTGATCCCTAAGAAGATGGCTGTGGATTTTCGTACGTCTTTCATGAATTTAGATAAGGAATCCAAATATTTAATTATTCTCGCACATCTGGCAGCTCACCGTGAGGATGCAATGCTCAGGTCAAAAGTTGGTGTTCGATCGCAAGCTATGAAGAACCGGTACAATCAGATATATTATTTTCGAAGTTTGCCGATATGCCGTGATATGTACTTCTTCCTGTATACAATGGGAATTGAACGCTACAAAAATCTAATCGAACATTACGACAAAAATGGTGTTTATCCACGCGAACATGGCATGACGAATACAATTAATCGTACAGATGCTTTAACTACTTTGGAAACAAAAGAAATTGTTTCATTTATCTGCCGTTTTGCTGAAACTGTTGCTATCACTTTACCTGGACGTCAACCAAATCATCGTGATTATCTTTTATTGAAACTTCCAACTACTGAAAGTAAGACTTCTGTTTACACTAGATACACCAACAGCGTCGAACCGGCTGACAAAATCGTAAAACTTCGCAATTTCCAAACGCTGTGGAAGAAATATTGTCCCCACATCGTCATTATGAAGCCGGCATACGATTTGTGCGAATTGTGTCGAAATCTTGCAAAAGATGCTGTTAATACAGTAAACGTTACTGAAGTTGTAAAAGAAGCAGCATTGAAGGTGTATTCTGATCATTTGCAATCTGCCAGCACTCAGCGAGAGTACTAAAACGACTTGAGAACATTAGTCAAGCCTGATCCATATGCCAGGCATTCCAGAGGAGGATTATCTAGTAATATCTATGGATTATGCTCAAAATGTTAGCTTTCCGTCGGGTCCACAGCAAATAGGAACTGCATACTTCAAATCAAGTCGCAAAACAGCAATTTTCGGAATTACAAACGAACGTCAAAATGTTCAACACATCTTCTGTATTGACGAAAGCGATTCCATTGGAAAAGGTCCGAATTCAGTAATATCAATGCTTGATTACTACCTACGAGAAGTGCATTCAACTAAAAAATTAGTGATATTCGCTGATAACTGTGTTTCACAAAATAAAAACAATGCGATGATACGATATTTACAACACCTTGTCGATACTTCCAGATGTGAGTCAGTTGAATTGAACTTTTTGTTAACCGGACATACAAAGTTTTCACCTGATCGTTTATTCGGAGTTTTCAAATCAAAATATGTCCAAACTAATGTCGACTGCTTAATGGATGTAGTTGATTGTGTTAGAAAATCATCTCGTAATGGATTTAATGTTCCTGTACCTATTCGACTTCCAAACTCAAGTGAGCCTGTTGTTGAGTGGAGAAAATGGGACGAATACTTCTCCACTAAATATAAAACTTTAATTGGAATATCGAAGTATTAGAACTTTGTATTTATTGCTCAGTCACCATTGCAATGTAAACTGTTTGCGAATTCAGCCAGCATAAATGAAAACATACATCTGAGTAACAATACCAGTTTCGATGACAAACCAATTATAATTCCTTCACCAGTGTTATCGATGAAGCGTCAATGGTACTTGTATAAAGAGATCCGGGGTTTATGTTTTGACGATTCAAAAAAAGATTCGGTTGCTCCTCTTCCTTTGGTCTCTGGAAATGGAAACGAAGAGGAGGATTTGGAGGAAGTGGACAATCCTCAAGAAGTGGAGCCAGCAGACGTTAAGAAGAAATCGAAAAAAAATAAAAGACCGGTACCGTCAAGTTCTATGGAACCAATTTGCAAGAACCGTCGATTAAAATGATTTTTCA
The DNA here is from genome assembly GCA_963931995.1 of Phaonia tiefii. Taxonomy (NCBI): domain Eukaryota; kingdom Metazoa; phylum Arthropoda; class Insecta; order Diptera; family Muscidae; genus Phaonia; species Phaonia tiefii. Next base: position 265,089,817 of record OZ008367.1, read on the forward strand.
ATTTATTTAAATTGTTCATAAGGAAAAAAATAAATTTTTTTTAGTTTCGTAAAATCTAGTTATTTTGTTAATTTAGTAGGGGAAAAAATGAAAATAAATAAATTTTACCGTTAGGTCCCTTTCTATTTGCGCTTAGAATCGTCGACTTCACTTTCATAAAACGCAGATATCTCTGGGAGGGAACACTTTTGGGGCATGGGATCGGCCTCATTCGATGCTCAGATGTTGTCCACATAAAAAAAAATTAAAATTTATTTTTTTACCCTTAGGTCCCTTTCTCTATGCGCTGTCACATATATATTTTATCGCATTATAAGTTTCATTCATGTCAAGTCCATACGCAATTGAAATAGGAATCTGGGAATTATCGTAATAAAGGAGCACAGCTTTGAGACTTTTCTGGATGTATCTATAAAGAAAAATACTCCGAAAAATTTATGGCCCTATAGTGCACAACGGCGAGTATCGGCGAAGCATGAATCATGAGCTGTATGAGCTTTATCCTGACATTGACATAGTTAAGCGGATCAAGATAACGCGATTGCGCTGGCTAGGCCATGTCAGTAGAATGGATGAAGATGAACCAGCGCGAAGGCTTTTCGAAACCGAACTCGAAGGAAGACGAAAAATAGGAAGACCAAGACTCCGCTGGATTGATCAGGTTGACGAATCCCTGCGTACACTTGGTATTGCCAACTGGAGAGATAAAGCAAAAGATCGAACTGGTTGGCGAAATATGTTATCTTCGTTTTGTAAGGTCCCTGACCCCCCGGGGTTGTCCGAGACCGGATAAGTAAGTAAGTAAGTAAGTATCTATAAAGATACGCCAGCCCTCGGGGTTGTAGTCGATATTCATATCCGCCATTAAGCCTTCAATATGGTTGCAACTAGTAATCGTGTTGAATTCGTTAACTGAAAAGTATCGCAGAAGAATGCCCTGGTGTTTAGGAAAACAAGTAACATTAACACCAGGTTCAAGCAGATGAACACTTTTCAAAGTCTTCAGTTAAGATTTCTGATTTTTTTTAGACAGACTCAGCTTGCATGGCAATGCGGGTTTTTCAATAAGAGCGCTATAAAAGTTATTTTTAAATAAAACAAAACCGGTTTTAGATACCAATGAAAATCTTTATTTTCCTGTGAAAGTACGTTCCATTTCTTTTGCATGGCCACCACAGGCACGCTTGCAGAAGTCCAGACGCTGGAACCCAATTTTCGACGGTTTTCAAGCATAAATCGGCCGATACTGCTGCAATTTCACGTTCGATATCACAGTGCAACACGAAAAAAAATAACCATATACGGACACCACTACGTGATAAAAGACTAAAAAAAAAAGACCCGTGTCTCCCAATTTTTGCCAAAGTCATGCAGTTTTTTTTTTATGGGCCGCCAAAGATTTGGGGCCTCGGTATCATTTTCGTAAAAATGTGATCATTTTCTCAGGCTCATATCTTGCAAACCGTTCAGAATTTCGATTTACTCTCTGAGGCATAAAGAAAAGAACAAAAATTGCGAACATATAAAATCAAAAAAACTTCACCTTCCAGATCAAAATCGCAAAAAAACTTAAAAAAAATCGATTTTTTTTACCTTTTTTCCCGTGTTCAGGTCCATAGGTATCAAACCGTTCAAAATTCAAGGAAACAATCAACTACAAAAATTTACCTAAGATCTCAATAAACAAATTTCTATAACATATAAACTTCCTAGAGATGATTCTTAACACTGTTTAGGTAGCACGCAAAAGTGAAAAATTTGCCGAAAATTTTTTAATTTCATTTTTTTACCTTTTTCTCCTGTTCAGGTCCATAGGTAGCAAAAAATGAAATATGCCGGGCCAGAACCATGTGTTTGTCCAAGGGTTAACACCGTTTAGGTAGCGCTTAGGTATCACGTGATCATGCACCGACAGCAGCAGCACAGGCAATGCAGTAAGCTCAGCACACGCAACAAGGGACGCAGCACACAATATAAAAGCGACACGACGCTCACATCGAGGCATTACACAGCGCGAAGTCAACGAGAGCTCAGCGGTGAAAGTTATAAAGTGAAAGTGAAAGTAAAAAAAGTGAAACTGCTACAGTATAATTCGCACACAACATTGGCAACTGACAATTTCAATATGCAGTGTGAAAATATTGATTTATTTTGCTACGTTTGCGGTCATCAAACCAGAAAAAAAAACATCTACAAGATTTCAGAAGGAAAAGAATCGTTTAACTAGTGAATTCAAAAGAGCATATACATTGTTTTTCGACGAAGTGGACTTGACCGGTGAAAATTACACACCTAATACAGTGTGTCTCCAATGTTATAACAATCTCATGGCATGGTTGAGTGGAGGCAGAGGTACTATGAAGTATTGTAAGCCGGTAAACTGGATTAATCGCCCAGGTGATCATGATGCAACCAGATGCTATGCATGCGTAAATTACACATGTCGTCTAAATCGACATTATGAGAAGAACAAAATTTATAAAACAACTGCAACAGCCACGCTACCAGTGCTTGCACCTGAAAATTTTGTATCACCAAGGCCGCCAACTCCAGATCGTACTACAGAATTTACAGCAATGAGTACAGCAACATTGCTTCCCCAACAGGGAAGAGATGGACCACAACTAATAACACAAATGGAAATGGATTTCATTGTGGCCGTATTGGGATTATCGCAGCGACTGCCAATATTTTTGACAGCTTTTTTAAAGCAAAGAAAACTCACACATGCTAATGTTAACTCTACGGCGTACCGCAAACGACAAGCTGAATTTCAGATGCTCGACACTCTAAATGATGACAATTCGTTCGCTTACTGCAACGATATAAAAGCTTTGGTGGTAAAAATGGGAATGAACTACATCGCTAGTGAGTGGACATTATTTATTGATGGTTCTGTTTCAAGCTTGAAAGCAGTGTTGTTGCATGTGTCGTTGTTGCAATGGGTATCAACATGAAAGAAAACTATGAAACATTGAAAGATATAATGGAAAAAATCAAATATTACGAAAATAAATGGAAGATTTTCTGTGATTTGAAGGTCATCAACATTTTGCAAGGGATCATCGATAAGGGCGGCTTCCCAAAATTCTTTTGTTTTCTTTGTAATTGGGATTCACGCTCACCTCTGAATCAATTCCAATGTAACTCGTGGAGGCCAAGAGGAAGTGTGGATGAACAAATACAACAACATAGATTGAAGAATGCACCTTTAATTGACAATACTCAAGACATTTTGCTGCCACCGCTCCACATAAAATTGGGAATTGTTAAAAAATTCATCGAAGTGGCCGTTGTAAATTGTCCAAACGCATTCGACTATTTGAAAAGCGTTTTCCCAAAGCGTAGCGATGACAAAATTAAAAAAGGTATTGTAGTAAATTTAAAACGAATTTTTGTTCACCTAATTGTACTATTTACACTATTTATTTAATTGTACTATTTATTTACACATGTTAATGTTTTCTTTTCTGTTTTTATTTTTTGTTTTCATTTAACAGGCGTACTTAATGGCCCTGACATTAGAAAGCTATTCAAGAGCAACTTTGATTCATCGCTTGATGAAAATCATTCAATGGCATGGATTTACCTTCAGCGTGTATGCACCAGAGTCTTGGGAGGGGATCGAGACGCGGAACCGGAAGCAAGAGAATGGGTGAAACAAATGCTGCATTATTTTGAGATAATCGGCGCATCGATGACATTAAAGCTGCATTTTCTTCATTTTCATTTTGACGATTTTATCAAACAAATCCCTACCGAATCCGATGAGCAAGGAGAATGGTTTCACCAAACCACAATGCCCATGGAAAAACGGTACAAAGGCAAAAACCTGGACGCATTGCTTGCAGAGGTATGTTGGTGGAGTCACAAGATCACTCTGTATGATGTTAATGAAGTATTTGAAGAAGAAAGAGCTGATGATGGACGGCAGTCTGGAAGCAACGTGCCTGTGGACACCATAATTGCTGAATCAGAGTCAGATTCGGACGATTCGGACGACGATTTGGATCCACAACTTAAGAGAGCGCGATTTGCAAGTCCAGGGCCATCAACATTATAAACATAATACGAATACTTTTTTTTAATATTTTTGTATTATATAGCATAGTATCTCAATGTTGAAGTAAATAAAAAAACAAATGAAATTAAAAAACGGTGTTATGAATAATTCCCAGGAAGTTTATATGTTCTAGAAATTTGTTTATTGAGATCTTAGGTAAATTTTTGTAGCTGATTGTTTCCTTGAATTTTGAACGGACCTGAACACGGGAAAAAAGGTAAAAAAATCGAATTTTTTTAAGTTTTTTGCGATTTTGATCTGGAAGGTAAAGTTTTTTTGATTTTATATGTTCGCAATTTTTGTTCTTTATGACAAGGGCTACAACTTTGCCTCAGAGAGTAAATTCTGAACGGTTTGCAAGATATGAGCCTGAGAAAATGATCACATTTTTACGAAAATGATACCGACGCCCCAAATCTTTGGCGGCCCATAAAAAAAAAGTGCATGACTTTGGGAAAAATTGGGAAACACGGGTCTTTTTTTTTTAGTCTTTTATCACGTAGTGGTGTCCGTATATGGTTATTTTGCCATGACTTAAAAAATTGCACACAGTGTATTCGTACGAAGTTCATCAATCGTCGCTGACTTGTTGGCATAGACCATAGACTTGACGTAGCCCCACAGGAAATAATCTAACGGCGTCAAATCGCAGGACGGAAGCGGCCAATCGACTGGGCCATTTCGTGAGATAACACGTTCACCAAACTTGGTTTCCAATAAATTGATTGTGGCATTCGCTGTGTGGCTTGTGGCGCCGTCCTGTTGGAACCACATGTCCTCCAAGTCCATATTATCCAAGTGGGGCCAAAAATATTCTGTTATCATTGAACGGTAGAGATTCGCATTCACAGTAATGTGCCGGTTTTGATCATCACGGCAGAAGTACGGCCCTATGACGCCGCCGGCCCATGAACGGCACCAAACCGTAATTTTTTTGGGATGCAATGATGACTCATGCATTACGTGTGGATTGCTGTCTGACCAATAACGCATATTTTGCTTATTGACGAAGCCATTCAGACAGAAATGAGCCTCATCGCTGAAGATGATGTTCCGATGAAAATCCGAATCATTTTCAAGTTGTTGCTCAGCCCAATTCACGAACATACGACGCTTATGGTGGTCAAGCGGCTTCAGTTCTTGCGTCAATTTGATCTTGTAAGGATGTAGGCCAAGATCTTTTCTCAAAATTCGCCACGACGAAGTCAAAGAGATGCCCAACGCTTGAGAACGACGTGTGAGAGACACATTTGGGCTTTCTTGAACTGAAGCCTCAGCGGCAGCAATATTTTCGACACTACGGGCACTTCTTTGTCTCACTGGCACGGGAACATTTTGTACTGTGCCTGTGGATTCAAATTTTTCCACTAGACGCTCAATTGTTGATCTGGTAGGACGATTATGACGACCGTAAATTGGACGTAGCGCTCTTAAAGTTGAGGCCACTGACTCCAAATTTCGGTAGTACATTTTAATAATTTCGACTCGTTGTTGGCTCGTATATCTTTCCATGATGAAATGGCAAACCTTACTGAAGATAAATGTAAAAAAGCGGGAAAAAATATGGCGGCTGTCCCTATCGATTTACTTTTGTAGCGTCTCTGTTGAAAAACTTTAAATTAATATTGGGCTTGCGGCTGCTTCATTTCCGGAGTAACCACTGGCAATGACATCTGTTCCAAAGCATGTAGTGGCACCAAGATGTTGATTAGGACTTCTAGGATGTAGCTCAGGTGGTGGAAGTTCATCAGAATATACTGGGAGCGAGGCTGATGGTATTGATTTATACACAAAATACTTTCGCGTATACCTATTCAAATGTAATTTGGCAGTATTTTGACATACATGCGTAGTAAGTGGTGTTGTCATGTTCACCTGGATCTAGCCAGCACATGGGAATACAAAACTGCATCGATTTTCGTTGACGTACAGCGAAAATTAAAAAATATTAAAAAATATATATTAAAATTAAATTACCTTTGAACCACAGCATTAAACCGTTGTAACATGTGCGACAGCCATGTTTGGGCGTCCACCGCTCATCAGGAAAAACGTCCAGTTGCAAATACCTCATATATGGATGTCTTCTACTTTGCTGTTGAAAAACGTAACTCCTTTTTCAGAAATATTATGCTTGCCGCTTCACGTGAATTGCCCACATATAATGCCATTCGAACAGATAATTGAGTCAGTAATTTTGAGTTCTATTTTGATTTTCCTTCTTCATAGTTTTTTGTTGCAGACCGACGGATCTTATCAGCCAAAGTGCAGCTGGCAAAGTTTGTCGCGCCTAATTAGCGCACTGTGAATTTTATTTATAGATATCATTCCACAGCTTTATTTTGTTCGGTGATTTACAGTGAACTTTTACGTAGAATATTTTTCCAATACACACCAACCCCCTAGAATGCAGATTTGCGGGACATTTTAGCGCCAACTCGGAATAAGCACGAAATTAACCCTTAACCCGCCAATGGTGACGTACTGGTCTGTGAGATCGGCTGTGTTAAAAAATTCATATAACTTTATTCTCCGTTATTTTTTTTGTTGCGATTTCGAGTAGCTGTAGCATTGCACATCCCCCACCATCAGTTAATGACGAATCTGCTTAGTGAGCACAACTTCTGTATTTTTTTTCTAATCTGGTGTGTGAGACCGTGAGTCACCGTGTATGTAAGTAAAATAATCGCAACACTTTTGTATTATATTTTGGAAGGATACCAATTTTTGTTCATTTTATAAAAGTTCCTATTGTCGAAAGACTATTAAACATTATTTTCCATAATGAATATGCGATTTTTTTATTTTTTCTTAATTTTAAAAAATGTATTGCTAAAACATTGTTATTTTTAATGCTCTATTTAAAAACATTTGTGAATTTTAATATTGAAATAAAAGAACTTAAAATGATTATATATCTTTGTTTTATTGTCAAAGTGCATAAATAAAAAAACATTAACTATTAGCAACACGTTTCGCAAAATCTTCAGTTGAAAAACCCGGTGCATGAGACCGGCGTCACCATTAATCAAAGTCAAATTTGCGTCACCATTGGCGGGTTAAATGGGTTTTCAGTTTTGACTTATTTTTGGCAGTCAAATTGAGTTTTGAGCTTTGGTGGGTTAAGAAACTTACAGTAGAATTTTATAAGGAATAAAGTGTGTTTTTTTTACCATTTTCCACAAAAAGAACAAACAAGACCCATATATTGAGGCGGTAGAGGATTACACTATTCCACAAAAATGTTTCTCATAAAATTGCTGAACACATCCTATACCTAAAATGTAAGGATAACATGGTTTCCAATGCCGATTCATCATAAGAATGTGCAAAAGGGGGAAAATTTCAACCCTTTTAAAAATAAACTCAGACGTAAACTTTCAAAACGCCGATACACATATATTTTGTATCCCCTCTACTAGAGTCCGTTGTCAAAACCTTGTTATCATCAATTGTCACTCGAATGGATTATATGAGGTTAATTTCCATTTCATACTAGCTATGTGGTTTTATTATGCGAACTAACTACTGAGCTGGCTCAAAGTAAACGAGGGCGGGTCAATTTGAGTTGGTATAATGTGTTGTTTTTTACTTCATTATTATATTTTTTATTTATTACGGGTTCACACATGCAACTTCTGTTCTTCTTACCTCTCTCTCCTTAGAACTCAAGAACGTTAGCAGAGTTTTTCACAGTTGCATGTGTAAACCCCGACTAATGCGGGGAATAGACTACACAAAATGCATGCACAAAATGTGTTTTCTTCTTCTTCTTATTTCGCCACACATAGTGCCAAGAATTTGTGCAAAACTTAAATTTTTTGTATTTTTTACATCTCTAGTAGTTTTGCTCAAGCTTCAATATTTCTGCATTTTGTACTTATTTTCATTCATATTTTACTACCAACTCTCGGTTGGCAATTGGGTCCTTCTCTTTTAGTTTTTCTATTACAATCGCGTATTACGTGTTTTTTAGAACTCTATAGTATTTGCGTCTCACTTTCCAAAGTGAAGGCAAATTTCTATACGTTTCTATAAATTTTTTTTTGCACCCGCCATGTTTCTTTTTCTCGATGCTTCTCTTATCAAAATTTAAACAGAATGACGCCGAGTTCGCGCAAAATAACCGGTAAATCACACAAAGCACTTGCGCAAAACGGCCAAAAATCTAATCAATTTGATTTTTACACAAAGTTTGTGCAAATAGAACAACGACCCCCACATACAGCACAACGGCTTACGCAACGCCCATTTTGTGTAGTATATTCCCCCCTTAAGCAAAACAAAAAATGTCCCATAGTCGAGTAAAAAAACAAACATAAACATTTAGCTGTGGAGTTTTGATTTCTTGCAAGCATTGTTTAGTCGCGATTTGAAGTTCATCGAAGTGTGTACAGAAGATTGGACAAAAAATTAAAACTTCTTGATCGAGTGATTAACCCAATTTGATAAAGGTAAGAATGAGCAACAAAAGGAAATTTAAGGAGAATTGTGAAATATTAAACGGAACAATTTGTGGCGATAGAACAGAAGAGCAACAAAAGGTCATCTTAGCTAAAAAAACAAGAAATCATCAACGTGCAAGACAATAATGTTAAAGAAGTTGACGTTAATGAAATATTGAGGTGGTATTAAATCACAAACCATCAAGAAATAGTTTTGAGGATTTAGTTCTCATTTTAAGAGAGGAACATTTAAAAGTAAAAATGGAAATTATCATGGGGGGTCGTACCTGCATTTTGGATTGATCCCTCAACTAGAAAAAATGGTTAGTGTCATTGAACTTCCCGATTTTATAAACATTGATATTAATATAGACGTTTTTCCGCTTTGTAGAAGTTCATGAACGCAACTTTGACCTAGTTTAATAAGGATAAATAATATAGAGGGTACGCCCGTTGTGTGGGTATATAGAGGGGGGGGGGGGTGATAAAAGTAAATCATCAAACTGCAGATTATTTGGAAAAATTTGTATCTGAGTTTTCCAATATCCTTCAACACTTGATATAAGGGCTATAATTTGTGATGATACTCCACCAGCCATCATTAGTGGAACACCTTCCCACACGTTGGGCCATTGATGTACAAAACGTCCTCAAGTGGCTATTGGAAAATCTGGGTATTTTAATTTTAACACAGATAACGCTGATAGATTTGATAGACGTATTAGGTACAAGAAAGAGTTTACTAAGGATAACATTCCCATTCAACATTCCCATTTCACGAGAGATTCGATAATTGGTCGAAGATTTAAAAATATTCGAAGTTTTTACCAAAAACCTTGTCACTCAAGGACATTAGGATGCTGAAGCTTCTGATATAATATAAACTTTTTCTTTGGAGCAACTTCAGTGTAAAGCAATAACTGTTCCATACACAGTAAATTTGGTAATTATCCCTATGTTGCATTATAGCCACTAAAAACCCCGAATTTTGCTATCACACCTTTTTTTTGTAATAAACTTTAACCATAAATTAGACAACCAATTAGAATCACTTCAAACTTATATATACATATATAAACTTATATATAACACCAACAACATGAAAAAAAAATTGTGGCACACTGATTTTAACATTTTTTTTATATATTATTCTCTAAAAACAGTTCGGTCAACTGAAATTTACTGCAGCGGAATTGGCAGCACAAAATGGTCCAATACCAATAAATCTCTTAAATGACAAAACCGAGCCACAATCCCTAAAGAAAGAATTTTCACTAGATACTGAACATATATGTCTGTATATATTTTACAACATATGATGAACTTGTCACGGAGTTCGACACTATTCAAGCCAGTGAGTGTGCATAACTGAATTGTTTATTATTGCAATAAAAACCAATCTGACCTTGTATGCTTTTAGTATGAATTTCTCATACATTAACTAAAAACTGACAAAATCGGTCATTAAATTCAAATTCAAAAACGTAACTGACACTGTACCATCTCTATACCAAAGAAGAATTCAACTCTGTGGTATAGTAAAAACTCACATCATAGCACTGCAACAATGCGAGTATGCAAGAGAAAAATAAGAACATGGTGGAAAAAGCCGTCTGTTCTTTTGTCAAATGTGCCAATATTCAATATTATTCAATAAAATATAAATATTATTCAATACCCAACTTAATTAGGATCCTAAATGATTATGGGGAGTTATCGTGACTACCAGCCAATAGTCCGCCCAATATTTATATGGGAGGTACAAAAATGGACATGGCGAAGTTTACACAGTATTACACAAAATATTGATCAATACCAAATTTTGTTAAGATCAGTTGTGGTATACGGGAGATATCAAGTCGGCCAGCCGGAAAGCCTCCCAAGTTTTGTATGGGAGGTGTGAAAATGGGCGTGGAGAGTAGTTTATCTTTAATATTTAGGAAAATATTGCCGAGTACCGAATTTCATTAAGATCGCTTGTAGTCTACGAGAGTTATCATGGCGATCAACCGGTCGTCCGCCCAACTTTTGTGTGCAGTTGACTAAATTTTGTCTACTACCAAACTTCATATAGATTGGTTAGGTTTTACGGGAGAAATCTTTGGTAACAACCAATAGGCCGCTCAACTTATGTTGGTAATAAAAAAATAAATAAATGGTTTCCCATTACATCCCATGAAGGGACCGGGGAGAACTTCTCACAATCACTGAGCTGTGCGCTTTCTAGTTTTCACTCACTGATTGGGACCTACAGTTTTACACCGATTCCGAACGGTATTTTGAGAAGCTTTTTCATGGCTATATACTCGATAGTGTCGCCGTCACTAAGCGAGGTGACCGTCGTCGAAAGAAATTTTAAGGTGGTTGGAGCAGGGATCGAACCCAGGATCTCCTGTACAAGAGGCGCGCACACTACCCATTGCACCACCGACGGTCACTAACTTATGTTGGTAGGTCGTGGAAAAATCACCCTTGTCTTGTAACTGGCGTTTGACAACCCGGACGACCACCACGCTCTTGTATGTGAGCTACCAAATAAATCGACTCATTTTCCATAGAATAGTGGCATTTGACTAAATTGAATCTACTACCAAATATCATGAAGATTGGTTCGGTATTGCGGGAGTTATCCTGCCGGACGAACAACTTATGTAGGGTAGGCGCCAACATGGGCGTGGTACTTGGTGATTCGCTTATGATAACAAGAAGCCTATAACCTAATTTCATTAAGATCGCAAGTGTTTCACGCGACTTATCGTATTGACAACCCGGACGACCATCAAACTTTTGTATGGGAGGTACCAGAATGGGCATGGCAACCTCGCCAATTTTCTTCAGTTAAGTAGACAATTACAGATTACTAACCAGTGTTTGAGTTGAAGCAAATCACATCAACCAGAAAAAAGTTTTAGAAGAAACATGATTTTGTACTAAATGTGTCGATTTTTATGGGAGGTACCAGAATGGGCGTCTGCAAAACTCCCATTTTCAATCCCAACCTAAGTTATACAAATAATGGTCCAATTTTGTCACAGACCTCTGTGGCAAGTGTTGGTACTGTGAATGAGGTAAATTGTTCCGGTGAGAATTCAGTGCGGACGAACGTAAATTCTTCCAGTGAGGAACCATCACCAATAAATGATTTGGTTGTAGTTCCTCCACGGAAGACTATATTTTATTCCCGATTGTCCCCGGATACATCCATTGACCACATTCGAAGTTATGTGAAATCGAAGTGTGCCGGTATATTTGATAATGATTTTAATGTTCTTGAATTTAATTTTTCGCAGCCTCGTGATATTGCATCCTTTAGAATATATATACCAGCGAGAATTTTTGATATATTAGTGAATAGATCTTTTTGGCCTGAGGGTACTTTGGTTAGAGAATTCGTTCATAGGGATCGTGTTCGATCCGATGTACCGAAATTGCCACCTAGAATTGTCGTCCCAAAAAACTAGATAAAACTCTGTCAGTGTTATATCAAAACGTTAGGGGACTAAATTCGAAATTAAGAGATTTATATTTGAAAAGTTTTGGTTGTGGTTACGTAGTCATTGCATTTTCTGAGACATGGTTAAAGGATCTGAATTTTTTGTCCAGATTATCAAGTTTATAGGAAAGATAGGGTAGATAAGGTTGGTGGTGGAGTTCTTATTGCTGTCCATAACTCCATACCTTGTGAGTTAGTTGAATTTGCGTATTATGCAGATGCTGAATTTTTATCTGTGTGTTTATCACTTAATGGTAGAAAAATTTGCGTTAATTGTTCATATATTCCACCTAACTCTAATATTGACTTGTACATGCACCACTTTAGATTTTTACACGAAATAGATTTTTACACGCTGGTCTTTCGCCTTGTGTTGAAATTCTTTGTTTAGACGAGTTTAATTTACCCTTAGTGTCTTGGCGATTTAATTCCGAATGTAATTGTCTACTTCCCTACTCTACATCTAATTCTGCTACTGAATTCCTTGAAGCTATGTCGGGATTATGTTTGTATCAAATTAATGATGTCTCTAATTGTTGTGAGAGAAGTTTAGATTTAGTATTCTCTAGCTCCCTAGAATTTTCTTTCCGTGGTATTGATCCCCTAGTTTATCCTGAGGATAAAGATCACCCTACATTAATTGTGCATTGTAATATTCCGATTCTCATTGTCGGTAATGGCACACATGCTACTAATTTGAAATTATATAACTTTCGTCTCTCTAATTTTCCTATCTTAAAGTCAACTTTATATGATACCAACTGGTCTAATAGTGATGACATTGAATTGCAGGTCTTAGATTTGAATAATACTCTCGATAACGCTTTCTGTTTTTCTGTTCCCTTGGTAACTGATGGACCAATATCTGGTCCACCTTGGTGTACTAAAGAATTGAAAAGGTTGAAGAATGTGAAAAGTAGATTGTATAAGAAATATAAGAATAATGGTTCTGTGGTAAATTATGTCAACTACACAGTAGCCCGGAGTAAATATAATTTATCGAATCAGAGGTGCTATTCGAATTATATTACAAGGATGAGGTCTAAGATTAAGACAAACCCTAAATGTTTTTTCCAATTTGTAAACTCCAAGAGAAAGGTTCGTGGATTTCCAACATCGATGAAATATGGGGACATTGAGTCTTCGGGTGATTCCGAAATATCTAATTTATTTTCTGAATTTTTTCAACGAACATATTTGTCTACTTCATTTAATACCGATTATCCCTACGAACTCCCAATGTATGAGGCATTCACTAATGTAACTGTTAGTGAAGATGATGTATTAAATGGTCTGAGAAGATTGAAGTATTATAATTCGTCTGGAGACGATGGCGTCCCTGCGACGGTGCTAATAGTATGTGCTGATGAATTATGCATTCCTCTCATGAATATTTTCAATAAGTCCCTTCGTTTAGGTTATTTCCCATCTTTATGGAAGAGGAGCTATATCATTCCGTTATATAAGAACGGTAATAGACGATGTGTTGATAATTACAGGGGAATAGCTAAATTAAGTGTTATTCCAAAGGTGTTTGAATATTTAGTAACTCAGAAGATTATTCGATCGGTTTGCTCTGTCATTTCACCCTACCAACATGGTTTTATTAAGAATAGGTCGACTAGTACAAATTTATTGGAATTAACGTCCCATGTTTTTAAGGCTTTTTCCAATCGTTGTCAGACTGATGTCATTTATACTGACTTTAGTAAAGCGTTTGACACTGTTGTTCATGATCTCCTCATATTTAAATTAGATAAGTTAGGATTTCCTCCAGGTCTATTGAAGTGGATATCTTCGTATCTTACAGATCGTACACAGGGCGTTATGTTTAGAGGTTGTTTGTCTAAAAACATATTTGTTACATCTGGCGTTCCCCAGGGAAGTCATTTAGGACCCCTCTGTTTGTTTTATATTTAAATGATTTACCGTCAGCTATTTCGTTCTCGAAGATTTTAATGTACGCTGATGACGTTAAACTGTTCTTGTCATTTAAAAACTTGGATGACACCAATCGATTACAGTCTGACCTTTCTAGCTTGGTCAAATGGTGTACTATTAATGGTATGTCCTTGAACTTGAAAAAATTTAAAAAACTATCTTTCTCTCGAACATCTATAATGCCTTGTGAGTATACTGTTGGATCTTACATTTTGGAAGGAGTAAACTCTTTCCTGGACTTGGGTGTAGTATTAGATCAGAGACTTCGATTTCATCTCCACATTGATAGTATTATTAATAAAGCCTTATCTATTTTGGGATTCATCAAAAGGTGGTCTAAGGAGTTTGCTGACCCATATATAACGAAAAGTCTTTTTGTTGGTCTAGTTAGGCCCTCCCTTGAGTATTCATGCGTAGTTTGGAGCCCATACTATAACGTGTATATAGATAGAATTGAGTCAATCCAGAAAAAAATTCTCGTATTTGCTTTACGTGGTTTAGGGTGGAATCAATCGGAAAATTTACCACCTTATGAAAACCGTTTAAAACTTATTGACCTTCCTACACTTGAACGAAGGAGATATATGTTAAGATTAGGGTTTTTTCCCGGGAAATTTGCTACTGCGGGAAAACGGGATTCATTTTTGGATTTCCCGGGATCCCGGGATCCCGGACGAGAAATGAATGAGACAAAAATTTTTTTTAAATGGTTTATTTAAAATATTGTTTAGACATTTGTACTCGTTTTCAAATATAAATGTAATATGTACATACATACATATATTAAATTAATACTTTTCACAAGAAATTAATATTCGTGTTTAAAACTTATTTATTTGTCTCAAGCTCATTACAAAAACTTTTTAATACACAAAACGCATTTAGAGTTTCATTTGAAAGTTTATTTCTTATTTTGGTGGCAAAGTTACCTGCAACAGAAAACGACCTTTCACTTTCCACTGAAGTTGGGTTTGTTGTTAAAACGGCATTATATAAATGTTCTAAATTTGAACCTCTCTTCCCAGTTGCTTCAAATAATTTAAATTCCGATTTTAATATGTTTTTAGAACGATTGCTTGTCTTAGCTCTTACATTTATTGATGCATTATCAATTGCATTATTGAGCTCCTTTTCGAAAGATATATTAGAAGAAGAACAATCAAAATCGCAATCAGCATCGCTATTTTCGTCAGTTTGAAAATAATTGTGGAATAATCGATTAAATTGGTTATCGGCGAACTGCAGTGCAGAAGTCTTTGTGCACCTGGAGAACTACATTTATGTATCAAAAACGAAAGGCCATTATGTAAAATATCATGAGTGAATATGAGAGAGCCAAAATTTAACTTGTAAATTGCATTGAGAATGTGGCTTAAATGTTGTTTAACATTATTTTCAAACAGTAGACACATAAATTTTAGTTTAATTTTTAATGTCATACCATTTTTCTGGTTTCTGGGAATGTAAAAATCCCGGGATCCCGAGTGCAATTTCCCGGGAAAACGGGAATGGAAAATGACGGGAATTCCCGGTTATTCCCGGGCGGGAAATCCCGGGACAAAAACCCTAGTTAAGATCCATGTTTATTATAAAATTGATAAACGGTCAAGTTGATTCAAAATTTTTGCTCAGTAAAATTCGTCTTAATATACCATCTCGGGTGACTAGAAATGTTCGTCCTTTAAAATTGTCTGTGTCAAGATCTAATTACGATAATTATAACCCGGTCCGCATTCTATTTCTTCTTTATAATGATCTTTATATTTATCTACCGTTTTTTGAACCATTAGCCAGGGTGAAAAAGTATATTATTTACGAATTTACACATGCTATGGTTGCCAGTTCATATCATTCGAATCGTTAAATCAATGTAACGCTTGTAATGTCGTTAGGATTGAATAAAGTCGTTGCATTTTATTACCTCAATTCTTTTGCCTGCAAGAATCATTTCTCCGACGATTCTTGAGTTCTATATGTTGATATATATATGTTCCTGGTTGCTGAGAATTTCTTCTACTGATGATGTCGTGTCCAATTATTGCTGCTCCTTATACCTGTTGAGTTGATAGCACTGCGTCTTCTAATTACATTTATTTGGTGTTGTTCCTGGTTTCTTGATATTTTTCCTGCTTCGTAACTCTGGTGTTTTAATGTATGTTCCTGGTTCCTGGACTGATGATGTCGCGTCTAATTATTGCTGTTGCTTATTTCTGTTTCCCGTATTTCTACCGATCCTGTCCCGTTAAATTATTTGCTGTTGTTTATTGATTTCGTTGTTTGCAGGTTTCCTGTATAATGTCAACTCGATATCATGGCGTCTTTTTATTTCGTCTATTTGGTATTGTTCCTGGTAGTATTGGTGTTATTTGTCCCGCTCCGTAACTCTGATGTCTTAACTTATGCTCCTGGTTCCTGATTTCCTGCTGCCTGTCCTAACATTTATTCCTGATTTTATTGGTGTTGCTTCTCCTGCTGTGTAACTCGGGTGTTTTAACTACTATTTATACTGCCAACTCAACATCATATCCCATATGACGTATTTGCTGTTAATCAATGTATCTCGAATGCTGGTTCCTGTTTATTCCCGCTTGTCTTTGTGTTTTGTTCCTGATTTCGAATTCTTCTCCTTCATCCTATTCCCGGTTCCTGCTTCCTGATTTTGCTGTCTCTTTATTTTAAATTTTTATTATATTAATTTTGTTTTGTTTTTAATTTCGCTATTCACATGTATGTGCTGTTTCTTGTTTCCTTATTTTAAATTTTTATTATATAAATTTTGTTATTTTTTAAGTTTTTTTTTTTATTTTTTTTTATGCTAAACAACACATTTTTTCCTGCTCAATGTTTAAAATTTTATTTAAATTTTTTATTTTTTTTTCTTCTTTGTAATTGTATTTATAAGATATTTTTATTTGTAAATTTTAGTTTAAGATGAATTTTGAAAAAATTATTGCATCTCCAGCTTGACTTATTTGTAGCGGAGTAAATAAATAAACAAACAAACAAACAAATATAAGGAAATATCATTGTGATCGGCAAAGATTTACAGGAGTTATCTAGCCGAACAGCCAGCCGGCGGAACAACTTTTGTATGGTAGGTACCAAAATGGGCGTGGAAAAAAAACATTTGTCTTAATCGGTGACTGGCGTTTATTGACATGAAGCCTACTACCTAATTTCATTAAGATCGCAAGTGTTTCACACGACTTTTCGCATTGACAACACGGAAGACCACCAAGCTTTTGCATTGGAGGTACCAGCATGGGCGTGGCGACTTCGCCAATTTTCTCCAATTAAGTAGATATTTACAGATAATTAACCAATGCTTGAGTAGAAGCGAATCACATCTACAAGAACAAAGTTTTACAAGAAACATGATTTCGTACTCTATCTGTTGATTTGTATGGGAAGTACCAGAAGGGAGGGAAGTACCAAAACATCAATTTTCAATCCCAAACTAACGTTGGAGAAATAATAGTCACTGACAAAATGTCGCCGTGATCGATACAGGTTTACGGCAGTTATCGTGTTGACCAGACAGACAGATGGACATGGTTGAATCGAGTGTATAAATATGCAATTATTGTAGGTAGGGTGTACTGAAAACATTTTTTTGTATTGGGGGAGGGTCTCTAAAGATGCGCACTGAAGAGGTGATTGTGGGAGCGTCAAACTTTTTTTAAGTTTTTAATTACACTAGGAAACGAAGCTTCAACGGCAATTAAGTGTGTATAAGACCTACGCATAAAATACCGCTGATTTTAGTACACCGTATTGTTCAGTTCATAAAGTGGGGTCTACGATATTTTACTCGCAATGTTAATAAATGTTTATATTTCCAATTATTGTAAGTGATGTCACATCTAGGTACAGTAGATCATCTTCTTATTCACATAACAGGCAGGTTTTATGAATGAACAAATTTTGCAATTATTTTCGCCTACAAACCAAATATATAAAATCTGGCTTCAAATTGACCTTCCCCGTCGTTTGTACTATAATATATATATATATGTGCACCCATTTAAAAAAAAAAACCAATGAGTGTTCGAACTCACGGGCTATGTGTTAACACCTTTTGCTACATGTTACATTGGAAAATATAATTGCTCTTGTGGCTGCTCTTGCTGTTGTGGAACTAATGAATCCTGAATCGTTTTTATTAAAATTTTGAATTTTAACAGCAAAATATAATGCACCATATAAACGTTCAGTGAGAAAGAAAGAATTTATTGACAAAACTTCAAATGTATTGATGCACATTGAAATATATTGATATGATTATATACTGAAATATTGCAAAAATATAATATTATAATGAAAACATCAATATACTACCTCAATATACAACCTCTTTCAAACATTAATAAATTGATTTAATAAGTATTGACCAAGGTTTATATGATGCCCAGAATGCAGTCAATTCCAAAAGCCATTATACGAAATACTTATTCCATTATGCATAAAATTTAGTTTAAAATTGTTTTGTTGTGATTGGAAATTTTTGTTTGTGCTGAAGGCTCTTTTGCTATTGCACTATATTTTTTCTTACATCTGCTTTAACATTAGATGTAATATTGTTAAAATAAATAAAGCAAGTTTTGTCATAGACAGAGTGACGACAAAAAGTATTAAATAGTATGGAGAACTTATTGCACTCTTTTTCCGCTCTCATGCATAAACGACTCTTATTCTCTTTATAGAATGTTTCAATATAAATGCACCATTTCAACAATGTTATTACATAAAACAACACAAAAAGCATAAATGTTTCAAAAGGCATAAATGTTTCACACCAAAATTATGAATGGACCAAGTTTTCGTTCCATGAGTTCTCTATACTATTCAATACTCTTTGGCGACGACGACCTGCTTGTTTGTTCGCTGCCGCTACATCAATACTATCATGCTTAGTTTCAGGCAGAGACTATTGTTGTACATCAGGTCTGCGTGTGAGTAAACTTGAATCACGATCCAAAAAGTTGGAATCACTCACGTTCACGGACGAAAGTTTTTACATTCCTCACGATCACACACGCTCATGTTGGGAAATACTCACGTCACGCACACTCACGAAGAAAATTAAAGTAGTGTTAAATTTTTGTTGTTGTTTTTTAAAGAAATATCCACATAGATTTCACCAGTGTTTAACATAAGGTTATAAAGAAATTTAAATATTTTTGTGAAGAAATAAAATCTTATCAATATTTTTGCTTAAAAGCCGGCTGCGCCTTTCTTCTAGTACACGTCCCGACGTTGAAAATACACGCTCGCTTGTTGCAGAGCTGGCAGGTATGTGAAGAATCTGTTTTGCCAACTTTTTTAAAAAGGGGACGCCATCGGCATTTTCCAAAATTCTAAGACATCATAATTATCTTTAATTTTATTCTTTAAGTAGTCATTTATAATTTGTGATTGTGAGTAGCAGTGTTGCCAGTTTAGCATAATTAATGCTTTTTTAGCATAATTTTTTTGCCATCAGCATAATTTTTTCAAACATGATGCTAAATAATTTTTGGCATAATTTTCAGAAAATTTTTCCAAAATTTTATATTTTTGAACACACCCCAAAGGCTGAGAAACGAAACATATGTATGTTCAATACATTTTTTTGCCTCATGGGTCAAAAACGATTTGGCGAATTCTGTGTTTTCAGCCTTAGAGGCGGATTTCTCCCGAACCATTAACAAAACATTAATAGCCTGTTTCTCTATGTCGAAAGAATGCATTCGCAACGTTTGAAAGCGAAAGAAATCTGATATGGGTTTCACTAATTCAACTTTATGCGAACGACGACTTGAACGACAAGTCGAAAGAAAATTTCGAATACAAAATAAGGTTTCTCTATTTCGAATGAGTTGTCAACACTGCGAATGGAAGCGTTAAATTCAGTCACTTGCTGTTTTGTTTTCGAGTGGCAAAGAAATATAAAAAGTAAAGGAAATCAAATACAAATTTTCAAATTAAAATCAATGGCAAATTATAGTCTGAAAAAGTCAACGATGCAGGCACTAGTCCACCATATGAAAAAAAAACCCAGAGTTTGCAGCGGAGTGCCGGTTGTCGGAGCCAACCATATTTCGGTGGAGGAGGAATGGGGGAACATTTGTATTTAATTTTTTCCAATTTGTTATATTACTTTTGTTTGTTTACTTTTTCTTGTTTGTTTTTCTTTGCTTTTCACTGACAATCGATATCAATAGATCGGCAGGGTTGTATTCAGGACTACACAATAAAGTAGTATTTTTTAAGGAAATTGTAATCATGTGAAAAATTTCGATCTGGCAATTCATAAATGCGTAATTACGTAACACATACAAATTGACAGACGTAAGTGCATAAGAACGAATACTTAAGAGATAGATAAACCCAAATTGAATTGAATTCGAGTGACTGTCTTTCGTTCGCTTATGTTTTCATTCGACATCGAGAAACAGGCTATAAGACTAAGAAACATTTATTTCTATGCTACTTACTTCACACTTGTACATTACATTTCGTACAAAATTGGTATAATGATCTCTTGTTTGTGATGATTGCGGAATTAAACACTAATGATCTAATTAATTGGAAAAATTAAATGTATTCCAATTTTCCGAAGATGATGTTTTTATATGTTTTATAATAGCCTGTAAGTACAAAAAATTCAAAAAACTATGAAAACCACTGTAGATACTTTCGCAAAAAAAGTTCCCTTGATTTTTCTGGTTTTATGTACCAAAATTTGTTTGGAAACAATGTAAAGCGTACATGGGTTTTTGGGCACTTCCAATGAAAATGGTAATGTTCGTTTACACCTTTAGGGTATCACTCTAAATTTCTGACTGTTTATACTTATCAAGAGGTTATACTTTTGAAAGAAAACAAAACTTATACATTTTTCAGAATAATCAGAGAAAACGGCTGCTGAATTTACCCTTGCGTCAAAAAATAGAATTTAGCTTTTCATTAATGCCAAAAACGTGAATAAACAGAAAATATACAATTTTTGAAAAATCCTTATCATAGAGTAATTTTTTTAAACATTTTATACGAAAAGCACAAAACCGTAGGTATGTTTTGCATTGCTTCTTTAAAAATTACAGGCCTCCCAGATTAAAATTTCAGGGCTTACTACTAATAAGTGTAACAAATACAAAACGAAAATGTAAATGGTCTTAAAATTACACCCAAGAAACTTTGATAAATCATCGGAGCTTTTGGTTTATAAAAAAACAAAATATTTTAAACAAAAATACTTTTTTTATTTTTATGTTTTTATAGACTTTTTTGAATCAAAAATACGCATCTATAGGGCTCTGGGGACGATCAACAAAACTCATCAACGCTTTAATTGTGTGCGTGCAGTCGGCTTTTGTCGGCTACACATACGCGTTGTCGGCTCTGATTGATGAATATCTAAACTTTTTGAGTTGATGGTTTTTAGTTGATCGTCCCCATCATGTTTGTCAACGATGACATCATTTGTGTTTTGTAGTGAACGAGTGAGGATGAAAAAGTGTGCGGATGAACAAAAATTTTTAATGCGTTTCAGCGAAACAGACCACTGCCTTGAAGCTTTGTGGAACATAAAAGTAGAGGCTTATTGCAACAGAGATGAAAAAGGGAAACAATATGAAATGCTTTTGGACAATACCCAAAAGGAACTGTGGACGATGTAAAAAAAAATTGCTAATTTAAAAAAAAACAAATTGCTGTACACGCTACCAACAACATATCATCTTCCGACGACGACATATTATGACCGAACTTGACAAAAGCAAAATAAAACTGAGGGTTAATGGTTTTCAGTTTTACGTTTGCGGGCAAGACACGAAGAAAGCGCACGCACACAACTAAAGCGTTAATGGGTTTTGTTGATCGTCCCCAGAGCCCTTATGATTTAAAAAAACGTTTACTTTCGGTCTGACACAGGGTGTGTTCAAATTTTTTCAACTTACACCGGATGACTCAGGTAGACACATTCCAGCCGGTTGTTGACTACACTATTCTAGGTTTTCATTAGCCAATTCAGGCACCATCATGATACAGTTTGAAAACTAGTGGTATAACATAGAATCCAATGCTATAAGAGGTTCCACAATGAATGTGGGGTGTAAGTCCATTGTATACAGATTCCACTGTTCATCGGCGAATTTAAAACAAAATCCATGCCTAGTACATATTAAGGTTCTTGTCTGGAGTAAAATAATTTTGCTGGGCACTAGTTTTGTGATTGTTGCCAGGTGTTAAGGTTAGTATTCTTCTGGTTGGTAATGATAAGTTTATATTGGACTGTTATTAACTACTCTAAGTACGTTCAAAAATTCAAATGTTATTCAAACAAGTAGGCTATGCCGTTACTGAAATTCCATCGAATCGTGTGTTATTTCATTTGTTTCTTTTTTTGTGAGTTGTGTTTTATGCAAAATATGAAAAACAAAAATTTCGAGCTGGGTAAGAGAAATTGTAATTAATTATTATGTGAATATTTCTAATTTGGTGTGTGTTGTTAGTAGTAAATAAGTGTATTGAATTAATTTATGTATAATAATATAATATAAAATAATAATAATAATAAAAAAGTTATAATAAATTATTACCACACGTGCATATAGTGACTGTAAATTCAACGTCCCTTATGAGGGGCATTGCGACCGTAGTACAATTGTAATACAATGATTGAATAACTATTTTTATCATGTGCGGTTTCTGAAATATTAAATGAAGTGGATGCTATTGACGACAATGAGTTAAATGGTATTAAAATTTACGCAATTCTACCAATAAATGGTGCCGATACTGACCAAGATACTAAAGAAAGCGATAGTGAGCACGAGGCAAATCTTAATCATATTGGTCCAAAGTTGTTATCTACACAATGTGAAGTAGCACGAAAAGAAAGTACAGATTGGAATGAAAGTGATGATGAACCCCTTGAAAATACGTGCGACTCTCCACCATGTCAAACCGACAGACAAATGTGAATTGTTCGCGCAAAGGTGAACCATCCTACGAAATAAATACAGAATGTACCACGATTCCACCAAGTGCTCAAACTCAATTATGTAAAACTTTAGACTGAATTTTTGCATCTACTTTCCTCCGAGCATATTATTAGGCATTTTGGGTAGCATACAGACTTGTATGGCCTCCAAAATAATGTTGATTTACAAGTAAAATTAGAAGAGATAAAAGTATTTCTAGGAAGAATGCTAATGTCTGGAGTATCCCAACAAAAGATCGTGTTGGTGACATAACCCTGACTGTCCTAAACTGCTCTCCAATAGTAAAGAAGCTTGATCAAATTGCTAAGCAACTTTAATTTTAATGAAAACGACACGGTGGGGTTGAAGAAAATTTGTCAATAGATGAAAGTATGATCCCATATTATCGCAACCATTATGCCGAACAATATATTCGTGGTCCAATTTGGGTTTAAAAATTGGGCGGTTTTATGGTACAATTTGGTGTATATGTGGGAAAAACCGCCGAGTCTACTCCCAACGGATTTGGTGTAAGTGGCGACAAGGTTATTGACCTCCTCTCAAAAGCAAACGTACCATCTAATAAAGGATTCAAGGTAATATAACAAATGGTCCCATTTAAAAAACTTAAATAATTTTATGTATTTCAGGTGTTCATAGATAACTATTTTACATCCGTTAAATTTCTGCGACACTTATCTTCCATCGGAATATGTACCTCGGAAACCATTCGAGAAGGTCGGACAGAAAAATGCTCCTTCGCGCAATCCCCTCCGATTTACAAGTAACGGAAATATATTGCTCCCCCGATGGAGGGGTATTGATGTTGTTACAATTGCCACCAATTCCCAACATTCATGAAATGGGAACATGCAAACGCTTTGTTAAAGGGTGGGGTGGTGTGAGTATTCCCCAACCAAAATTGTTTCATTGATATAATGTAGTTATGGGAGGAGTGGATAAAACGGACCAACTATACTGCAACTAGTCTGGAATCAATCAAAAAAATGGTGATGGCCCATATTTGTATAACTGCTTGATGGCAACAGCATACCTGGAAACGTATGGTACCCCAACATCAAGAGGTTTGCATTAACAATGTCATTGCAGATTCAAGTTTTTGATGGTATTATTGAATATTCAAAAACAGATAGACAATGTGGATTTGAAAGAATATCATAAGCCAAGTGTACCCAATGCACAGTGTCTCTTATAAGGGACGGTGGTCCATATCCCTAAAAGTATAAGTTTTAGTATTTTTTTTGTTATTCCCGCTAAACTATTATTTCGACCACTTCGTTTGAGAAGTCGCGTAAAATCGCTAGTGCTCCACGCAAAATGTAGAAAAATTAGCTAAGCGAGGACAAAGAACACATGTACCATGACAGAACGTCAGCTATTTTATCGGGCAACTTTCTCCACCTTGACTCGCTGAAAGAGTGGAAAATGCAACATTTTTGCAGTTTTTAGTGTAACATTTAGCGGCATTTAATTCAAATTTGAAAAACCGTTAATTTTGTTTTAACAATCGATAACAAATACATTCACTAGATTTGTATCGATTTTTAAAAGCTCAGCTTACAGCTGATGAACAGCTGTGACCTGTCAAAGTCAGCATATGTTTCTGCAAGTGTTGTGCAAAATATTTCCGCCTTTTTGATCATCGTTTTGCTATTCGTGTTAAACTTGCAAATTTTATTATTTTCATTAAAAGTTTTGTTATATACTAACGCCAAGGTATGTATTATATAAAAAAACTGTGGTTGTGATCTGTGTATACTTATGTTATTTATAAAATGTAATCGTGTTTAAGTGTATTAGCAACTCGCCCATTGTAACGTACACCTGTCTTTCGTGGAGTAGAACTTACAAAATTCACCTGTCTTCAGTGTAATTTTAAATTTTCCTATATGTGTAAACCATTGTGTGTCCAAAATGTCCAAAATGAACTGCGAGTACCTGCGAGCCTTCAATTTATTGTACTTTGTGCTTGCTTAGAATGCATCATTTTGAAGATGATTTCTCTGAATCTGATACTGAAGAATCTGATTAATATTTCTTTTATAATATGGTTTCTCTTTGAGTTGACAATTTTTTTCTTATTTCATATATGAATATATGGTGGAAAATGTTTATTGAATTAAAAACAAAAACAAAATTTAAAAAAAATTAAAAATTAAAAAAAAATTAAAAATAAAAAAAAAATCCAATGAGTGTTCGAACTCACGGGCGATGAGTTAACACCTTTTTGCTACACGGTACCTGTTCGATTTCTATGAACACATTCGTAAATGTTACATATGTTCAATCATATGATGACGTTACAGTTAAATTATATTAATACTTAAAATTATTTAAAGACCCAGTGCAAGCACATGTGTCATTATTTTCTTGCTCAATACTTTTTGTTTTATTCCCACAAAAGTCAAAGAATGCAAAGCAACAGACACTTGTACATACATACATACATTGTTATATTCGTACGAAATAACCGAAGATCAACATAAAATACTTTTTTAATATTACTCCAAATTAATACTCCAAATTAAAACACTTAAATCTCGGCTCGCCGATATCGGATCGCCTTAATTTTTGGCCTAAACTCTTCGTCGAAACCAGCACTAGCTTTTTAGTCCAAAAATGAATAAAATCGGCTATGAATTTCCGGAGAAAATCGCGTGGGAAAATTATATGAAAATCGCCCAATAATCACTTTCAATACCGACTGCCAAGCAACGAACAAAGAAACGATGATTTACTCTTCCAAACCTAACACTTGCGTATGTATTAAATTTATAGTTTACTGCCCTAGAGGCGCGCGTATAGATGTTAACACATCAAAAAAAAAATTTTAATAAAATAATAAAAATAATAAAAAAAATCCAAAAATTGTTTGATTTTTTTCTGAATTGAGAAAAAAAAATTTTGAAGATATCTTCTTTACTTTGGAAGCTATGAATAAAATGCCGCTAGCGAAGCCAAATTGGCCACTGTGCGATGGTTCTCTGGAGATGCACACTAGGTCAAATGGACACATTTTCTGTGCGAATTTAATAGCGTCTAAAATATGGTATTATTTCAAACTAAAACGATGACAAATGTTAAAGCAAATGTAAAGATAGTAAATTAACCAAAAATAAATGTCTTAACATTATTAAATCAGGCTTTCTGAAATATGCGAAGTAATAAATATGTGTTCGGATGATAATAACTTGTGTTGATTTTTGACACAAGTTATTAACTGAATTTTTTTTACCACAACTTTATTTTAAAACACCAGTTTAAAGTCTTTTGTTGTTGAGTCCGTCTGCCTAAATATTTTCTAGAAATCAGCGGATCTGATGTATCAGCTGCTCTGTTAAAAATAGCTCGAAAATTATTAATGCGATTATTCATACGTGCATGATGTAATCTGTCTGATTTATAAATTTTATGTCTCGATTCGGCAGCAATTTCTCCAGAACAGTATTATCAATGATCTCCTTCGAATGTATGAGAACCTTATGTAAGGTGGACGTCATTGGCAACCAAGGATTCAACTTTTGAATAATTTCAGCTGTGGCAAAACAAAACGTCTGAAATTGTTCAGATTTTAATGGAATGGAATCAATCGATAAACAAAACATAATAGTTTTAAGTAATATTTATGTATAGTTGACCCGTAATCTTTTCGATTGTACTCTAGTGATTAGTTTGGCTTAAGGTCATGTAAATAAAAACAATTTATCCGTTCTACCGAATAATCATCCATCCCGATATATTCCAACTAGCATCGCTAGTCATTATCAAGAATCTATTTTACAAAAAAACAAAGAATAAACTTAAACGTCATGGTTATTAACCCCAATTCATGTTATTCTAATTACAGAAAAGTCGATAGACACAAACAATTTGAACCACAACAATTAAACAATTCACTGCCCAAATATTCTCAGAAAAAGATCGTAAACCTAGCTGGGATATATCGGGATGGATGATTATCCGGTAGAACGTATAAATTGTTTTTATTTAAGCCGAACAATCGAAAATAGTTTTAAGGCGAAATATTAGGTGTTGATGAAAGCTTGTCGAGCAGTGTTGCCATCATTTGTGCTACCGAAGCCACCAACTTTTGGCATATCTACCCGAAGATTGGTCTTAACGGAATAATTGTTGTTGCAAAAGGCGATGCATCAGAGCATTTCGATGTATTTAGCTCATTGAAAGCTTGTTTAAATTGTGCATGACCAGTGCTGCTATCGAATCCATAACTTAATATTAGCTCAGACTTTACATAATTGTTTTTTTCTTTTTCCAATAACACCCTCGATAACCCTCACTTTGCATTTCAACTATTCTTTTCACAGTATGGGTTATAACCGATTTCAGCGGAGCCTTTGCCATGGTTTCGCTTACCTCTATACCATCCGGTCGTCATTTTAGTTTAGCGTCTGCAATTTTGTTATAATGTGGATATAATGCCTCATCTGCAGAAAATGAAATTGGTTTGGCATTGCTTTCAGGGCATAGCCTTTTTATTTTGGAGGTCCTGGTTGGGCTTACTAATCTTGATTTTAGAACTGCAGCCATATCCACGTTTCCGAGCCTATGTTGCTTCTGCACGTAGTAGTAAGTTTGTTTCGTCATTTACTGATTTTGAAAGCTCGGCTGCTTCTTTTCTTTTTCCGAACTCACTCTTGTTACAAAATTTAGATTTTGGGCGACCAACAGTCGATGAATTACATTTTGCAGGTGACATTTTAATTTCGAATTTAACTTCAGCTCTGTTCGAGTACTTTCCCAGTAAAAATTTGCAAGAATCTACTTTTGAGAGCGAAACAACAATTTTACTCTCTTTATGAAAATTTGCAAACAAAGTACGCGAACGACTTCCAGTAATAATTTGCAACGAAACAGCTGATGTAGTTTTATCATTTGCTACACACATTTTGGCTTGTAGTTACATTACATATACACTGCCACAGTTGTCCAATTATGACGTCGTCGGTTCACCAGAATTTGCTGAATGGTACTACATATTATTGCTTTACATTTTCTTTCTAAATTCCAGTGATATTTTAAATAAAATAGTAAAATAATCATTTGTACTTTTTTCGGCAGTTAATTTATTTTGGATTTTTCTTTGTTTACATACAACAGCTAATTTCAAACAGCTGTTTTATCTTGCAAATTTTTGTTGGCTAAAATTTCTCCAACCAAAATTTGCAAAATCTCTAACATCGAACTGTCAAAATTTTCGCTCTCTGGCTGTCATTTAGTGGACTTTTGGAGTAAACGAACAGAGTTCAGTAAAAATTTGTACAAATTTGCACAAATTTTCGAGTACTCGAACAGAGCTTTCATCAGTAAGCCAAACGCTGTTATCAAATCTAAATTTGTCTGCGTTCTTCCCAAATTTTCTTCCATATTTTTCGTATTTAGTTGTTAAAAATTCGCAGAAAAGCAGGGGTTTTTCTTCCAACAATTTCATTGTTCCTTCGGAAATATCATTATCCGAAAGTGACCGAAATTTTTAAAGCTTACATGAAATCGTAATTAAAAATCAATCATGAAAATTTTGAGGTTACGTAAAGAATTCAGATTTTTTTGTGAACAAATGATAAAAATTTTCTTTTTTTTAAACTAAAACTGTAGTACTCAGTTATATTCTTGTCTTCCATTGCGAATATTCCTTTATTTAGTCCCACTTTATCAAAAAAAATCACTTCAAACGTAATGAAATTATAGGCTGCGCAAAACAGTCTTTCAATAACTTGGTGAACGTGTGACTTTGATTGATAGCTGTCAGACGGTGTTAGACATTTTACAAAAACAAAGTAAAGTTTCTGTTATTATGTACTATTCCCTACATGGTCGCAACAATAACCAATGTAAAATCGAGATGAAGAAATTCGACTTTCGCACCGAAAAAGTGTCAATTTGACCTAGTATGAGATGGAAAGAAGTTTTTGCAAATGTTTTCTTGTGTGTTTTGATTGCGATATTTCTCGAGCAGTGAGTTTTCATTTGCATTTAGTTTGATGAATTTTTCTGTAGCATCATTCCAAACAACCGCTGATGAAGATCTGTGGCTAGATCTGAAATAGCTATACGGTTTGCCAGGAATCATAGGAATACATTTGCAAAACTTCTTTTTGAAAACTATATTTCTATTAATAGAGATATAGAATGGCCTCGAGCTTAACTAATAAAATTAAAAAGTACCAATGAAAAGGCCGAATAAATAAAAAATCATCCCTGATGGATTTCGAGAAAATATTGTAAATATTTTTTTTTGTTAAATAATTCTTTTCAACCCCGTGTTAACAAAGATACACCCAATTTAGTAAATTAACAAATCGGGTTTTTAAGCTGCATCAAACTCCTTAATATACCAAATCTATATAAGTTGCAAACACAAAATATTGCTATATTATCTGCACCTATGTTTTCAAGACATGAAGTCCTTATGTCCTCTAATTATCCCGATTTTAAAAATATCAACCGTCAACATCTTTACTTTGGCATAGCATGGGACTATAAGTATGTACCTTGAATCGGCTTGGAAGTAAACTCATTAATTGATCAAACGAATCACGTGTATGCTCGCTGCAAAATTCAAAATTGTCCAATTCAACACGTGTACAAATATATAAGGGATAACGTTTGCAATAGGCAGCGATAACAGTGTGTTTATGAACAAGAACAACCTTTATTTTGTTAGGAAAATTTAACAAGTTGTAAACTAGAAGCAATCATGGAAACATATTGATGTGTAACTCCATCTAACCAGACCAACCGTCACGCTTTTGGCAGGATTATCCCAGTTTCGATGTCTCTTCACGCCTTGGATTTCAATCCCGTTTTTTACAAAGAAGTCCCGCTTTATGGCGTTTTGGGCTTTAGGAATAGTAAAGTATAATTTACCTGGGTAACCCATTACCCACTCCTACCCATATGTAATGGCTAACTAGCCATCACCCTATGGGTAATATGTGCTCGAGACGGGTAATTCCACATTGTCGTGGGTAGCTACCCATTATGGGTAATCGTGAAGGGTAGTTACCCATGATGATGGGGTAATGTGTACTTGTAACGGGTAATTCCCCATTGTCGTGGGTAACTACACTGAAAGAAAAACGCTTCGACGCATGGATGAAACATTTTCGGTAATGTTTTTACGTTGTTATAGTGAAACGTGTCGTATATCCGACAATTTGCTAGTCGCTGCAACGAAAAATTGTATACTTGACTTCATTGACAATTTTTCATTTCGTTGCTGCAACAACTTACTTTTCGTTCCTGCAACAATTTTATTTAATTTGTATTTTGTAGAAAAATGGGTTGTAAATTAAAAAAAGTAAAGGCATGAGTTTTAAACTACTGATATTTGGTTTATCTCTTACTTTTTGTAGTTTATATTTATAATTTATTTGTTTTGGAGATTTGCCAAAATTTTTAGTTGACGAAACAATTTCGTTATTATATACCATTTTTATGATACCATTTTTATGAAGCAGTCGAAAAACTAGAGAGCGTAAAAAAGTTGCCAGCAAGAGGAAATGGAGAGCGTGAGTGGTGGGTCACGTACACATCTTAAATCATTTCAATTGCAACAACCGAAAGTGGTAGACCAATGAATTACACTTAGTAATAATCTATAAATCAAGTAGAATAGATAACTGAACTGAATGCAATGAGCAGCACAGCACGACGGCAAAGAAAGTGATGCATCGATAGCAGAAAAACTACCCCGAAATTTGTAACTGAAAAGTTGTGTGTGTGTATGCGCGTGACGGTACCATGGAGTAAATCTTAGTAGAGAAAATATTTGGCTCATCTGGCGTTTCCTTTCACAGTCTTCGTGATACGGTCGGTGTGATAGACAGATGTTTGACGAAAAGTGACATACACCAGGTGGAATTACAATAACTTCTTGCTTTAATTTTTGGTGAAAAACTGTCAAATTTAAATGTGTTTTAAACTTTTTTATTGACTGTTATTGTTAGCATACATATGTGTTGTATTTAACACAATAATTTTAATACACAAAACGAAATGTCGTTGTTGTTATTTTGTTCGTTGTTTTGAACCATTGCCTCTATCTGGTATTAGTAAAGCATTTCTTTTCAACATCGAACGTAAATATCACACCAGGCCAAATGTCATAAATTTGGTGGGAGAACTATTAGGTCTACTATAAGTATTAGCCTATGGACGGTACAAATCGCAACACAATGTTCGTGTTTTGATCATAATTCGGTCGCGGCTGTTTCTTTGTATTGGTATTTGGATTCAGACAAAAATTAAAGTCATACAGACATTTGTGCGTGCGGGCAGTCGAAGTCAATGAAAATTAAGAAGTCAAAGAAACAATGTGTTTCAAGTACGCCGAACATAAAAGGAAACAATTTAATTTACAATGAATAAAAAGAGCAGTTGAAGAAGTTGAAGAAAATGCTTGCAGAGCGATCACTGGCTTAATGACGGGAGGATTTTGCGCTACAATGGAATATCAGGACCCTCAACACAACAACAATTGCATGATTTAACAAATCAATGATGTGGTTCTATGTTAAAGGGGTAGATCATAGGAGAGTAGTGCTTATGTTCACGGTAAGTTTAAGTACAGACATACATAGATATGTACATATTTTAGTAAGAAATATTAATAATAAATTCGTCGTATTTATTTTTAATTGCAAGACCTGAATTCGACGGCTACAATATCACTCAACTCCTCGACTACCACAATCTTCTCTAGACGAGTGTTTCAACATAGAATGAATATAATCTATTTAGCCAATTGAGGCCATTTTCAAAACAAAGATTCAAAAAATGGTTATCAAAACACCTGCAATGTAATACTAAAAGTGTATTTTTGTAAAATTTTTAATAAATTTCAAACACAGTTCAAAACATTCATTGCAGCAATGAAACAAAATCATTGTAGTAATGAGACAAATTCGTTGCAACAATGATTCACATTCGTTGCATCAAATGAAACAAGTTGATAGCAGCAATGAACTAATTCGTTGCAGCAGTGAAGCAAATTCCTTGCAAGAACGACACTTAATAATCGCAACAATGAAACAAAGTCATTGCAGCAACGAAATAAATTCGTGGTAATAATGAAGCAAATTCATTGCAGTAACAATCATACTTTCACCACAGTAACGAACAATTTGCAGTTGATGAACACATTTTCATAGCGGGAATGCAACGTTACATTAGCTCGCTTTCGATGACAAAAGTTGTTGGGGTGATAAACATTTTCATCCGTGTGACGATGCTTTTCCGTTCAGTGTACCTATTATTTTCACCATAACCCATAACCCCAACATATAAAATTCAACCCAAACAGATATAATTCAAAAATATCATGTGTATTTTGCCATCCACAAAAATAATTCCTCTAGAGAAGTGCCCACAATTATTTGCATATGTTTGTGAAGGTGTCAATATTGTCATCAGATTCAACGATTGTGTGTAAAAGTCTCACTTCACCTCAACTTAAGGTAGTACTAGTAAAATAAAGGGTTATCCATTTTGCGGTTTCAAAGGTAAACGCATATAAAAGACATATAAAATATTTTTTTTCACAATATTTATTTTTTATTATAAAGTTTGAACGTTGACAGTATGTGCGAAACACTACATCATATAAATGGCCACCACGTGAAGTGTTGCAAGCATTGATTCTTTTGAGGTAATTTTCGACCACTTTTTGACTGACACATATTGGGCGGTATCTCAGCCATAACTTGACGAATGTTGGTTCTTAAGTGCTCAAGAGTTAAAGGTTTATCTGCATAAACACGGTCTTTCGCATAGCCCCCCAAAAACAAGTCTAATGGTGTCAAAGCGCATGATCTTGGTGGCCAGTTGATATCGCCACGACGAGAAATTACGCGGCCAGGAAATGTCTATTGCAATAAAGCCATATTCGCTCGAGTTGTGTTGCATGTGGCACCGTCTTGTTGAAACCACATATTCTCCAAGTCGTATTCTTCAATAGCAGGCAAAAAAGTCGGTTATCATATGACCATAACGCTCCGAATTGACGGTGACAGTCGTTCCATCGTCGTTTTCGAAGAAGTAAGGTTCAATCACACCTTCGGACCAAAGAGCGCACCAAAACAGTGACTTTTTCTGGATGTAATGGCCTCTCTTCAATTACTTGAGGATTCTCAAAACCCGACATACGACAATTTTGTTTATTAACATACCCACCGAGTGAAAAATGTGCTTCATCGCTGAAGAAAATTTTGTTCAAGCACCCATTCCACGTATCTACGACGTTGTGAATGGTCAGCTGGCTTCAGTTGTTGTGTGAGCTGGACTTTATATGGAGGTAGGTGTAGATCCAAATACAAAATACGCCATAATGTGCCGTAAGACAGTCCTAATTCCTGAGAACGACGAGGAATCGACACATTCGGGTCTTCGGCAACACTTTCACTTGCAGCAGCGATATTTTCAGCGGAACGAGCGAAACGATGATGCACAGGCCTTACAATATCTGTAACCGCTCCAGTCTCTTCAAATTTCTTCACACTTTTGCCAATTGCTTGCGTAGTTGGACGATTATGTAAACCATAATCTCCTCTTAAAGCACGATATGTGGCTGTGCCAGAATCACCATTTTTGTAGTAGATTTTAATAATTTTTATGTGTTATGTGAGAGTTAAGCGATCCATTTCGATCCAACCACGAAATGGATAACCCTTACATGCGATTCAGAAACTAGTGTGGTGAGATATATCAACTGGGTCGTGTCGATAACAGTAAAATATACATGGATTTTAAAGACCTTATTTTGATTTCGTATAGAAAAATATATGTCAACCATTGCTTTTGTGCAAAGCATATCAAATTCTGGGTCTTCACGGCGTAAAACGTTAATATGTATACTTGCAATATTCCTCTGTGGATGATAAATACACTTTATTTATTTTTTTGTTAAAAAACGTTTTTTTTTGAAATGTCCTCGGGTAACATTCAAATATAGATTCACTTTTACAGCAACGCCTCTTAAGAAAAACCGAATACACAGCTTTGTAACAGAAACTACAATAACTAATATTCGAAAACGAATTCGAATATTGCACTTATTATCAGTTGTAACAAATAATTTATAACTTTTTAAATTTGCAATATCAACACATACATAAGTCTTCTCCTTCTTTTTATCGATTTCCCGGTGGTAAATTCCTTGTTCTCTCGGTTTAAGTCCTGTAAAATAAGAAGAAACAATTTCAGTCTGGTAAAGTTTTTTCCCATATATTTTTTTGTTGGCAAACTGAAACTTTTTCAGGGTTGGTAATATTTCCCCACCACGTCGTGAAAACCCTAACTATAAAGCATAGATAAAGGAAATAAGTAGATATCGCACAGGCGTTGGCAAGTAATACTACCACTAGGTGCTGTTATGGCGTTTTGTAACTCTCATTGACGTTTCTCATAACACTCACTGACGTTTATTCAACACTGTTTTTTGCACACAAAAAAGTATATTTTTCCAAGTTCTGTTTCATTGTTGATGTATTAACATCTATAGGCACGGATAGGGCAATCTATCAAAGTGAACACATGCAAACAGCACACAGCGTTAGCATCACATACGCGGTTGTGGTACAACAATAGTCTCTGCCTAAAAATAAGTATGATGGTATTGATGTAGCGGCAGCGAACAAACAAGCAGGTCGTCGTCACCAAAGAATATTGAAGAGTATAGAGAACTCATGAAATGAAAAGCACTGGAGACATCTGGCGAATGGTTCAAAACATATTACTCTCTTTTTGTCATAACTTGGTCCATTCAAAATTTTGATTTGAAACATTGAAGCCTTTTGAAACATAAATGCTTTTGTATATATACTTTTGAAATATTCTATAAGGAGAATAAGACTCGTTTATGCTCTTTTACTCAGACTCTCTACATGAGAGCGGAAAAAGAGTGCAATAAGTTCTCTATACTATTCAATATTTTTTGTCGTCGCTCTGTTTATGACAAAACAAAAACAATTATTTCAGTGAGCTAAATATTGCTTTATTTATTTTAACAATTTTTAATGCTAAAGCAAATGTAAGAAAAAAGAAAGTGCATAGCAAATGTGTTCATAGAAATCAAACGGGTACCGTGTAACAAAGAGGTGTTAACACATCGTAAGTGAGTTCGAACACTCATTGCCTTTTTTGTGATCAAACATTATATTTATTGATTTTAGCTACATCTAGAAAATATCCCATTGAACAGGAAATTTCCCAAGATTTGTGCGATATCTAGTTATTTCCTTTATGTCTGCTAGAAAGTAGGGTTTACTTAGGTAGTGACACAGAAAGCCTGTTTTTTAATTCCCTGCTAAACTAATTTTTCGACCACTTTGTATGAGTAGCTACCGATTTTAAACGTGATCCCATACAAAGTCTTCGAAACCTAGTTTAGCGGTAAATAAAAGAACAGGCTAAGAATTTGGGTATGATGAATGATCCGACACATCACAAAGATCGTTGACATAATTTTTAATTTTTGTTGACCTTTCTGAGGTCCATTACAGCCACAATACATATGTAGATAATCCGGGCATGCTTTTTTATTTAAATTTAAAACTCAAAAATTTTACGGAAATTTTTAACTTTATTTTTTAGATTAGTTTTTTACTTCGCTTACTTAAAACAAATGTATATACGGTTTTCACGATGTGGTTGGGAAATATTTCCAGCCCTTAAAAAAGTTTTCCAATGGGAAAAGTTTCCCTTTGCCGCCAATCAAATGTATGAGGAAGAAATTTACCAGAGTGCAATTATTACTTCTTATTTTACCCGACTTAAACCAGGCGAAAAAACGAATTACTCA
Source organism: Phaonia tiefii (assembly GCA_963931995.1). Taxonomy (NCBI): domain Eukaryota; kingdom Metazoa; phylum Arthropoda; class Insecta; order Diptera; family Muscidae; genus Phaonia; species Phaonia tiefii. The sequence goes on from OZ008367.1 coordinate 265,125,563, forward strand.
AACCGAATTTGGTACCAATTTCGATTACTGCATCCGAATTAATTCTAAATTCGGTTGATCCAACCGAAATTTTGGAAAATTTAGTCGACAGAACGGATATAATAGAAGATTCAGCTGTCACAACCAAATCAATTATGAAACGAGGTTGCTGCAACCGAATTTCAGGTGTGGGGTCTAAATTCGGTCGTGACAACCTCAATTCGGTTGTAGCAACCGCAATTCGCTGACAGCAGCTGAATTTACGGTTGCTACAAGCTCTTTTCAGACAATTAATTCTCTAGGTGTAGGTTAAAAATTTCTTGACAACTTTACAAAATACAGTAATCAAAAAAATTATATTTAGATCCACCATATGGATGTAGGAACAATCATTTTACCAGTTGTATTTTTTCGCTTATAAGTGTACAAACTGAAGCATTGGATATGGCTAAATCCTTCAAAGTTGTAATACTTAAGGCCCTTGAGAACACTGTCAAATATAGTATACAAAACTTTTTAGCTGTAAACTATAAAATATTTCATATTTACTTGACGTTTCGCCATTGTATGGAGTATTGGTACATTGTTTCTGAAAGACATATTAGAAAGAACAACGAAATGGGGAAAGAGCTACGATGTTACCGAAAGTTGCAATGCAAAATTTCGGAATCTTTAGGACCTATTGAAGTAAAATCAAAAATAAAGCCCTGTCCCTCAACCGAAATCTTTTCTGGCCTGTAAAGACAAATTGTGATTATCATGCTGAAAACAGATTTTGGATACTTTTTTTGATGACTTGTTTTGGCTTGGTTGAGACCGAACCCAAATCTACTGCCTCACAGGTATATGGTTTGAGACCCCATTTCTGTTTTTGCACCTTCCCCACATTTCCATTTGAAGTGATTGAAAACTTATGATATTTATTTGGTAAACGTGTGAAATATAATTATCTCTGGCAAATACTAGGAAATATTCGAAATATGATACTGCGTTTTCATTCAAACTCCTAAATACTCCGTACACCTCGTATTTCTCATAAATTCAAATCCAAATTTCAGATTTGTATAAAAAATATTTGACATTTCATAAAAACTTAAGTTTTATGAGGTACACGACGCATCTATGAGTTTGAATAACTATTTATTACTGAACTACAATGGATGAAAAATAGTCCTAAAATTTGGTATTTATGTAAAGGGTTTTTCAATAAGAGCGCTACAAAAGTTTTTTTAAATAAAACACAACCGGTTGTAGATACCAATGAAATTCTTTATTCCTGTGAAAGTACGTTCGATGCCACTATTTTCGACGGTTTTCAAGCATAAATCGGCCGATACTGCTGCAATTTCACGTTCGATATTCGTACGAAGTTCATCAATCGTCGCTGGCTTGTCGGCATAGACCATAGACTTAACGTAGTCCCACAGGAAATAATCTAACGGCGATAATCTAATCTAATAATCCATATTATCCAATTGGGGCCAAAAATATTCGGTTTTCATTGAACGGTAGCGATTCGCATTCACAGTAATGTGCCGGTCTTGATCATCACCAAACCGTAATTTTTTCGGGACGCAATGATGACTCACGGATTACGTGTGGATTGCTGTCTGACCAATAACGCATATTTGGCTTATTGACGAAGCCATTCAGCCAGAAATGAAATTCAGAATTCAGAAATTGGAGGTAGCGCTCTTAAAGTTGAGGCCACTGACTCCAAATTTCGGTAGTAAATTTTAATAATTTCGACTCGTTGTTGGCTCGTATATCTTTCCATGATGAAATGGCAAACCTTACTGAAGAGAAATGTCAAAAGAGCGGGAAAAAATATGGCGTCGTTTGCTGTCCCTATCGATTTACGTTTGTAGCGTCTCTGTTGAAAACCCCTTTACTTATATTATAGTATTTGCCACAAAACATATGGGTTTAGAAGTCGAGCTTTCAATCTTAGTAAAAATTTTACCTTTTTTCTTTGGTTCTCTTTGTGCGGTGGATTTACCAGGTTTTGTTTGTAATTTGATTTATTTCTGTATTTTGTTATTTAGCTCTTTTTTTTGTGTTTCGACGAAAATTAACTTACACCAGGTGGAGTTACAAGAACTGTTGACTTAACTTTTCCATTTCGTTTTGGTATAGAACTATGAAATTTAAACGTATTTTGCACTTTGTTGTTGACTTTTATCGTTGGTATACATTTGTATTGTATAGAACACAACTATTTTGCCACACAAAAACGAAATGCGGTTGGTGTTGCTTTGTTGGAGGTTGTGTACTATTGCCTCTATCTGGTATTATTGAAGCCAGACATTGAAACATCCAAAGTTTACATGCAACCAAACCTATGAAGTTAAAATTATGGAGAGAATATAATACTCTATTCTAGTTTGCTCTATGGTTTTTATTGGAGAAATTTTTGCCGGTAAAAATTTGCAAGTTCGAACATATGTTTTGCGTAAACAAATAAAGGTAGTAAATTAAAGAATACAAAATAACAAATTAATCATTGGAATATTATTTTTAAAGAGGCAATATGTCGTACTTCTATTATAAATATTATAAGTCTATATAACTATGTATATAAATATTTCTATAAAAAATGGGGACAGTTTTGGTGAGTTGTAATGAATTATTCAAACCGCGTTTTTTGGGCTTTCTGGGCTTTCAATGTTTACATTGCAAATCAGCTATTTATATTCAAAAGTTCTTAGTTCTTTCAAGTTTTTATTGGATGTCGTCTGTGTACTTTGTGTGCTATTTTCTACTTGGAAAGTGAAATCTAATTAACTCTCTCAATAAAATTTTCAATGGAAAAGTACGTAGAAAGATGTAAGTATATTCAAAGAAAACTTCTTAATTTAGTTAGACTTAGTTCAATTAAAATAATTGAAATGAAGGTGGAAGACGATTGAAAAAAAAAACAACTGCTTATTTTCCCCCTATCATCGTGTAAATTTAAATGTAACAGGATGCTCACGATATTGATGTTGTGAAATTTAAAATATTTCTGATTTAAAACATTGTTGAAAAATTTATCCAAAAATGATTGTGAGTACGCTTATGGTTTTTATTTTCATATATATACGGGTGCCATACCAAATCCAAAAAGCCAGAGACGTTCATACTTTTGGGTATTAACAAAATCCGTCGGAATCTAAAGAATATAAAGTGAAATCGATTGGAATGGTAACTTTGGAATTAGGTTTGGTCCACCTGAAGTATTTTCATTTCTTGATAAAATAAAATACTTTTAAAATGACAATGGCATCCTGTCGCTCTATCATTTATTTAAACGGGCAAATTAAACTTTTTCTGTTATATTAGAAATGATTTGGATTAAGTCATCAAACTACTATATACTAGACTAAATAATATCCTATATCACTTTTTTTTTGATCGATCATTTAAAAACAACTTTAGTGCCATATGGTAAAATAATTGTTTATTATGACGATTGAACGCACATTTCTAGTCGTGAGTAAACATGTATTTATTTTACCCATTCTACAAATTAATTCTGCACACCCTTTGCATATCCTTAAAATATTTTCTCCAAACTTTCAAACAAAATTTGGTATGTGTTACCCTGGGTAAAGAATCAACACGCAAGTCGAATTCGACTTATTCCATCATAAATACGAAGTCCGATTTATGGAACCCTGCTTTAGAGCCAAAGGTACCAAACTGGTGTGGGAGTCAGAGTTTAGGAGTCGAAGTTCACGAAATTTTTCCGGAGTCGGAATCGACTTTTCCACCCCGGCATGAGAAATATCATAATGACAGACGATGTTGGAATAGGATACTACCCTGAAGAAGCCAATTATTTGACATTGTTACCAACAGCTACAGTGTTCAAAAACCAAAAACAGGTTCACCAGCATTTTAGATATCTATCGGCTACCGGTGTACTGAAAATGATCTCTCTTTGAAATAATTATGTTGTATTATCTTGTGTATTTAACGGGTGGTCCAAATACAGGTATCTTTTAAATCATATATTACGTTGACACTGGTAGATTTTTTCTGTTCGAAATATTGACTATCAGTCAGTAGCATACCTCCGCGGACCACAAGAACGTTTTGAAATACATACTACAAACTTATCTCCAAAGTAAGTGCTGTGTTGGCCAAACTGTGAAAATAAGTGAAGAACCTACCGCGCGAGCTGTACGCAAGTTTGTGCAAAAAGTTAGTTATATAGGCTTGCTAGTGGTCGATACTCACGGTTTAAGTTCGGACCAATGAAATATGCAGTTTAAAGTAGATCTTGGAATGGAGGCGTAATTGGCCGTTTTCTTTTGAAAATGCTGCTGGAAATACCGCTACGGAGCCATGATTACATTATGGGCTGAAATGGAAAACATGAACTTGGAATATCTTTGGTTTCTTTCATCAATCAGTCGATATTTTCGCACTTAGTTAGGTACTGACTGCTGTTGGCGACATCAATTGGCCGCCTCGGTGTAGCGATTTGACGCCCTCAGACTTTTTCATGTATCCAGAAACCATCCATCCCTTTGACACTTGAATCAATAAGTTTACACGACAAACCTTATGCATATATTACATAACATCGCCTATTATGTTGAATTTTAGTGTTCAAGCACTTGACAACGGTGTTAATTATGAATTGTGAGTACAAAATGCAATATAATTATTTAACTTTACCACAGTCGTAAATATAAATCTTAGTTATCTCTCTATTTATTAAAGATGTTCATAAGCTAATTTGTGGTACGACGGAATATATTCGTTACTGACTTTAATTTGTTAAATTTATACTTTTAATTTGGTGGTAACAAATTCAATACACAATTAAACAGAAAATAATTATTACATGTTCTAATTCTAAAGAAAGTTTTGTAGTATAACTTAATTCCATTCCTGCGCTATTGTCATATATAGTTTGACTTTTTTAAAACTTAACTATACTAAGATTATCTCATTATCCGCGAAAATTAACATGATAATGTATAACTAATGTTATAATGTTACCCGATTTGTTTACTAAAACGGAGTAAAACGGAGTAACTGAAATATTTTTTCGATTAAGAAAATATCATTAGGAAAAAAAATTTTTGTTTTGAATTAAACTGATATTAATAACATTGAAGAGCAACAAGAAGAAGTAGAACAAGTACATTTTTCAAGTCTGCCTCAAAGTGCCGACTACCCTTGATCACCATTACTATTGGTAAACAAACTATTAAATGCTTAATAGACACTGGATCGGATACCAGTGTCATTAAGCCCGGAACTCTTCGGGGATTCCCCAAACATAAACTAAAAAAACCTTTGACATATCGAACATTAACAGGAATAGATAAAGTTGAATTCGAAATAATTACACCAATTCCGAAACAATTTATTGAGAAAGGCAGTTTAACTTGGTGGGTAATTAACCTCCAGGGTGAAAAATATGATGCTATCATTGTTTTGAATTTTCATTGATATATTTGGAAACCGAATTTTTTTCGAAGATCACATATACCCCTTCACCTTGGAAGAAATTTGTAACATTGAAAAGATTGAAAGCCATAATATAGACAATAATAGCGATCTCTCCCATTTGAACGGAGAAGAAACAGACCATATTAGGAATTTGCTATATAATTTCAAAGACCTATTTTACAAAGATGAGGACACACTATCTGCCACTAGAGAAATTTTCCATGAGATCAAGACCACTACCGATAGACCATTATACTCGAAAATTTACAGATACCCCCAAATTCACGAAAAAGAGATTCAGTCACAAATCGAACAAGTGCTTTAACAGAAAATTATCAGAGAAAGCAATTCCCCATATAACAGCCCACTGTGGATAGTTCCAAAAAAACTTGACAATTCATAGATTACAGAAAATTAAACGAAAGTACAGTAAGTGACAAATTTCCTATTCCAAACCTCTCAAATATACTCGATAAATTAGGAACCGCTCAATACTTCACTACAATTGATCTAGCCAAAGGTTTTCACCAAATACTCGTCAGAGAAGAGGATAGGGTTAAAACTGCGTTTTCAACGCCATATGGGCATTATGAATTTGTTCGTATGCCATTCGGCCTCAAAAATGCGCCGTCAACTTTTCAAAGCCTTATGAATTCAGTGCTTCGGGAATTCATCAACAAAATATGCGTAGTCTATATGGACGATATATTGGTGTTTATCACATCCCTGAGGGAACACATGAATAATTTAACTTAGATAATTAAAGCATTGCGAAACGCAAAGCTAAAAATTCAAATTGACAAATGTGATTTCCTTAAGAAAGAGACACAGTTTTTAGGTCACATTCTGACTAACAAAGACGTTAAACCTAATCCGAATAATACTGCGGTAATTCAAGACCTTAAATGTCCAAAGACTCAAAAACAAATTAAGTCATTCTTAGGAATGACCGGATTTGATCGAAAATTCATTCAGAATTATGCGAAAATCGTTCATCCTGTGGTTAAATACTTGCGGAAAGGAGAACAGGTCAATCCGGACTATCCTAGTTACATTCTTTCATATGACAAGTTAAAGAATATGGTAATTAAACGGTAGCGAGTTTAATCTGGAAAGCGACCACCAACCACTGAAGTGGTTAAGGGCGAAATATTCTGGAAAAGACATAAGTCCTCGGCTTCAGAGATGGCTAATTGAACTCGGAGAATATCAATTTAAAATTGAATATGTTAAAGGCAAATGTAACTATATAGCAGATTTCCTAAGCAGGATTGATGCGGACAATTGTGAGATAAACATAATATATCCAATTAATGAAACTAATATTACACCCAACAATGTTAATTCTGACCATATGGAAAATGATGTTAACTATACGGGTAATAATGAAGAGCTTGAGGAAATATGTGAATCTTTAGATGTTGAAACCTGTCATTCTCAAGAGGAGGAATTAAATGATTACTTCCCATTTTTGGAAACAATTGTTAATAGGTTTAGAACTCAAATTCTCTTTGTACCCCATAAAGAAGTAGAAGTGAAATCCATTTTCGGAAATAAACGTATTTATATTCATAGAAACGATATAATATCAAACAATTTGGAAGATATATTTCGCCGAAATCCAAGAAATGGCAAAACCGCTATATTCTCCGAAATTGGAGACCACCTCTTTTATAAAGTACAGGAGAAGCTAATAGAGATGTATCCTGGTAACAGTAATATAAAATTTGTAAGATGTTCTTATTTTGCTAAAGACATTGAAGACGAAGAGCAACTAAAAACTCAGATTTCTTATTTTCGTAAAATTTAAACTGGACACTCAGGAGTAATGTCCACATTTGAAGGTATAAAATTTCGACTTTATAATCCAAATATTAAAACAACGATTCACAATTAATAATTGTCATACATACTCTTCATCTAAATACGACAGAAAGCCGGTCAAACCGAAATTTTGCTTTTACTGAAACCCCACTGAAAGTAAATGATATTATCCATGTCGATACCTATACCAATAGCAAAAACTCTTTTATTATTTTTATTGACAAACTGTTTGTTTTCATCTTCCCGATAGAAATAGGCAAAAAAATTTCCAGAAAATTCAAGAATTTCTCTCCAAAAAAGGCAAGGTAAACAAATTCGACTTTGACAATGAATTTAAATCCAAAAACGTCATAGATTTCTTAAATTAAGACCAAATAGAGTTGCATGTAACGAAACCTAACAGCCATACTGGTAACTCAGACATAGAGAGACTGAATAATACAATTGCAAAGCTTAAACCTAGAAGAAAAAATACGTATTACAGAACAAATGACCAAAGCCATAACGTTTTACAATAATAGCTTTCATAGTACAATAAAATGTACACCCCTTGAAGCTCAATATGGTAAAATTGAAGTTGAAGTTCTTAAAGAAAGAATAAATGAAGCAAAAAGGAAAGGAATCAATAAACGGAATGGCGTCAGAAAGAATATCATGAAGGTCGTGAAGAGGGTTACATAAAGAATTACAAGAGTGTCAGGCATAAGGAAGAGCCAAAGTTCAGGAAACTAAATCTTATTGGAATACATCACACAAATATTAAGATACCAAATAAATTCCCATTACTTTCAGACGATAATCCTGTTAATGATAGTTTGCATGCCAATGCTTTCGAAGGCGAACATTCAAATAACACCAATTAATAACGAAAATGGATACAGTGTGATGAAAATATTTGACACGGAAATAGTAAACGAAACTAAAATAGTACTACACATACTACATCACAGACGATCTAGAGCAAAATACACAAGGATTGAAAAGAAGCATTATCCAATCTGAAATTACCGCCCTTAGTACTAAACTGAGATATATCATGTCTTTGTGTAACCGGCAAAAACGTGGCTTACTGAATATAGTCGGATCGGTAGACAAATGGCTATTTGGTGTAATGTACGATGAGGACAGACAAAATATAATAAGTCAACTAGACATTACTAATGGTAATAATCATAATATCATTGAAACAGTTAATCAGCAAGTAATTATAAATATCCACTTCAATGATAGCATCAATCTGATAAGATCCAGTATACTAGATGATAGAAAGAAAATTGATTTAGCCACGAATAGCGTTCAAACACAAAATTCGGAAATAAGAAGTCAATTGCTCTTTAACGACCAACTAATGAAATTAAAATTTTTCGAGAATAAAATAAACCAAAATTACTATACAATAATGATTGCTTAATATTTTCAATTAAAATACCTGTAAACTTTATTAAAGTGGAAGTCACATTAATTCTACCCGTGCCTAATAATATGTATTATGAAATCGAAGAAAAACAAGAAATGATTGTGAACATCGACAACAATACATATACTTACAGCACTAATAATATGTTAAAGGAATTAAAATTAACAAAAAATTGTGTATTTAAAGATAATTGTAAATTAATATTTAACAATAAAACATCTTGTGAGTTGATGGACGATGAAACTGTAAATTAAAAAATGCCGTAAATATGAAAATCGATAACAGTTGTAATGCAAATACAAGCTCCGTAATAGACGGTAATAATATTGTTATGTTTTCAAATTGTAAAATAACTATTCAGAATGAAGTATTCTATAACCAAAAGGAAAGTTACGTGGAAAAGATTCCACATTTTACAAATTACAACAAAAAGAATTTTTCAAGTAAACTAACTTTCAACGATATAGTTTTAAGCAATTATAAAAATATTAAGAATATTAATGAATTAAGAAAGCATCAACAGATTTCGTATTCACTAATTGTATTTATATTTATATCGATAGTGAATAAGTTTAACAATAACACTAGCCAACAGTCGTTTTGTTATTTGGTTCTAGCATAGTTTTTCTCATTGATTTTGACCTACTGAACACGAAAATGAGTTTTAAAAATTTTTCTGTTGATTGGTTTTCGAGATACAAATTTTTGAACTTTTTTTTTTAAATTTTTGCAGGTACACTTACAATTTTGAGCATATCTTTCGTCTTCTTTGACGTATTTGATCCTACTACTACTCAAATTAAAGCAAATTGAGCCGTCTACAACTCATTCTCAGAAATTTTCAAATCGGGTGAGTAGTTTTGATGTTGGCGGCTTAAAAAGGTTAAACAACTGCGTTTTTTTAGTAAAAATGTGGCAGAAAAATTCATATAAAAATTCATATAAAATATAAAACGCGATGCTATCAGCGATTTTGGTTTTTTTACGTATAGCTGGCATTTTTCCAAAGAAAATAAGCACTTACTTAACAAAATCTGACAACAAATGGCGGACTTATAATTTTTTTTGGTAAAACACCGAAATTCCGCTATTTCACGATATTTTGATTTTCATTATTTGCACAGCTTACCTACCCAACGCAAACGAATAAATACATTTGAACTTAATTTAAAATAAACAAATTAGTCTTAGTATATTATTTTTTAATTTATTTAGAGCACTACATACTCAATGTATGGCACAATTAGAAATGGATGTGCCAGGTTAGCTAAACTAACGAAATTAACCAAATCAACGCCCATAAAAAATGAGTAGAAACAAAGATATAACATATATAACATTTTATGCCATGTGGAAAAACAGCTGACTTCTTCTTTGTTTTTTGTATTCGCTGCACTTTCACTTCTTTACTTTCACTTCTGAATCCGCAAATCCACACTGTACCATCCGAGACGCAAAAAGTTCGGATTTCTCCTTACTGAGACCAAAATCGCGCACCCAATCGTTTAGTTCGGCCTGTGACAGTAATTTTCGCTTTCTGCACGCCCCAAATTCGCTTGCACTTGACTCGGACTCTTGATCTGACGATTCTGCTTTTTGAAGAGATGCACCAGGGCACACTGGATGTGGTACATCATTCGAATGTGGTACTGGAAGTGCAAACGATCCCACTTGAGCGTAGTTCCATTTTAAAAATCTCCCTACCCCACTGTTTGTGGTGAGGCAAAAATAACAGTCTGTGGAATGGCATAGCGGCTTTTTCCACATCATTGGTGTATCGAATTTCATATGGCGCCTAAAATTAAAATAAATTACTATATTTGCTTTGCTTAATGTGTTTAAATAAAAATTCTTACCTTCCGCCAGCTGCCCAGTTGGTTAGGATTATATAGCAAAGATCACATAGCGACTTAGGTGTCCATGATTCTGTGATAGTTGGTGAAATACCAAAATAATTCAAATAGTGCAATTGCACTGCTGGAGTAAACGTGTGTGCGTGATTATTCTTTATAAACTCGCCACAAACATTGCAGAAATTGTCTGGATTGTTCAAACACTCGAACACACGTAGTCTTTTACTCATTGTCTTACTTGTTGGGTAGGTATTATATGCACTTAAATTCAATTTGTTTCACTTTTTACTCGTACTACTCGCGTTCGTAGACACTTGTTGAATGACAAAAAACGATAATTGAACACCTATAAATACTATACCTGGCTATATACCTGATTCAGCAAGTGTGCGTTTCAAATTGTGGAAAAGTTTCCAAATAATGACCACTCACAAATGTGGGGGGAATTTCTGTAAAAAAATCCGATACAGGTAGCCATCGGGAAAACACACATCAATAAAAAAGTGTAATTCCCTTTAATTGACTGTGAACGGAGTAGCAGTCATAAAGGAACACGAAGAGCGTCCACGCACATTCAGAAGCGTATATTACTCTGCAACCACAATCATAAAAATTAAATAACTATTTGTGTATTACTTATTTTTTTTAATTCTGAGAATCATAAAAATTACGTAAACGTTTTTTCCAAACAATTTTGTGCATGTAAAGTGGGTTTGCAAAAATTCGTATCGTAAAATGCACCTGTGTTTCTATGTTCTGCATTTTCATTATACCATTTTCTTAAAAACATCGACGAAACGTCCCTACGGTATTGTAAATAGGTTTTTTACAATTATGAAATATTTGTGTTATTAATATTAATTTAAAAATTTTATCAAAACTGCTAAGTGCTGTGACATTTGAAAAAAATTTCCAAAAAAAAAAATTGCTGATTTCACTAAATTTTTGAAATTTCACGTCCCTTGCCAGAACAAAAGACATTAACCCAGGGTGGTGAAATTTTGAACAGAAGTAACTTGTGTATAGGAGCAACTGTTCCGTTCTATTCCAAAAGGATTATAAAAAACTTGCTTTTTCGATCCCTCCTAGTAGGTTAGCTGTGCAAATAATGAAAATCAAAATATCGTGAAATAGCGGAATTTCGGTGTTTTACCAAAAAAATTATAAGTCCGCCATTTGTTGTCGGATTTTGTTAAGTAAGTGCTTATTTTCTTTGGAAAAATGCCAGCTATACGTAAAAAAACCAAAATCGCTGTTAGCATCGCGTTTTATATTTTATATGAATTTTTATATGAATTTTTCTGCCACATTTTTACTAAAAAAACGCTGTTTTTTAACCTTTTAAAGCCGCCAACATCAAAACTACTCACCCGATTTGAAAATTTTCTGAGAATGAGTTGTAGACGGCTCAATTTGCTTTAATTTGAGTACTAGTAGGATTAAATACGTCAAAGAAGACGAAAGATATGCTCAAAATTGTAAGTGTACCTCCAAAAATTTAAAAAAAAAAGTTCAAAAATTTGTATCTCGAAAACCAATCAACAGAAAAAATTTTAAAACTCATTTTCGTGTTTAGTAGGTCAAAATAAATAGGAAAAAGTATGCTAGAAACAAATAACAGAGAAAATTTTGTTATTTGTGACCTAGTGTAATATGTTACATTTTTAAAGGTAAATCTATAAACATTAAAATTAACAACATAATTCTATAACAAAAGGCGGAGGAGTTACGTAACTTCATCCCAAACCGGCTATTAATGCTGATGACAACATCAACATTATTTTGCAGCAATACTTGAAACAAGAAATCAATTAAATTAGAGCAATAGCCAACAATATACAAGTAAGCATATTTTTAGAGTTCACAAGTAGCACCAACAATTTTAATCGATTATTACAACATTGTCGCTGTTTCTGTCAACTTAGCATTTCGAATGTTTAAGAAAGAAAAGAAAACGCAACGACAATGTTTCACAACATTGTCGCTGCTCCCAGTCAACTCAGCATTAATAGCCTGTTCAGCGAACTTTTTTGTTTAAGCAGACGTGCGATTGCTATTCAGGCGATCAAGTTTATATTTGAGTTTTTGTTCCATTTTCATCCGGGAGTGAAAGCTCATTTTACTAGCTGCCCTTATGTCAAAGCAAAGACGATCAAGAATTAGACAACCAGAATATGAGAGCAATTTGGCAACCCTGGTAAAAGAGAACCAAAAAGTGCCAGATATTTACTCAACCGCATTTCTCTCTCGTGTTATTATTTCATACTTTTTGCATAGTTTATGTAATTTTATTTCAACACGGTTGGAATTTGTATAGTTATATACAATAATACTATCAAAAAGCTCCTTGTGTATTGAAATATTCAATGAAGAGAGTATGAGAGAGGGCAGAGAAGTGCTAGGGTTTCACTCGTTTTGTTTGTTGGCATTTGAGTGAAGAGAAATTTTGACTGTCTGTTTGTACATCGTTTTTGGTCAAAGTACATTGTTGCCAATGTGTTATTCTTGTTGATTTTAAAAGCTCTTTCTATTGGAAATTTTGCAAACTGCAGCCAACACTGCTCTATCAGCTGTTTAAGTGGAAGCAGCTGATTGCAGACAAAATAAAATAAACAAACAACAAATTGCAAGAAGAAAAGTGAGAAAAATTAAAGTTAGTGAAGTGAGATAATGAAAGTGTTTTTGAAATGATTGAATCCGTGGCATGTGGTATGACATGTAGCGACTTTTTTTGTTAGAAGTATCCATATTAAACAACAATTTTAATTAATTTTCTTGTAAATGCGTAAAGAAACACATTTGTATACAAACTAAACGATTGACATTTTCTGATTGTCTAATCTGACGTTTTGTTTCGTTCGTTTTTGATTTCGCCGAACCAAATTTTTTAAGCAAAACGAAAGCTCTTTTCGTTTCACTCAAAACAAATCGTACATAAACTATAAGTGTATTGATAAATAAAAAACCAAGAAGCAACAACAATGTAAACAACACTGTCGCTGCTTCAGTCAACTTATCAATAGCAGTATTGATACTATATACAAGAAACGAATTATGTAGAAGTCAGTCTTAAGATCATCGAACAATAAAGCAGTACTCAATACCTATAGTTATTTGTGTTTTTTTTTATTTTTTGAATATCATAGCTGAAGCTATTTAATTCAGCACGTAATTCGAGAGCTGTACGCAAGTTTGTGCAAAAAGTTAGTTATATAGGCTTGCTAGTGGTCAGTACTCACGGTTCTAGTCGTCGTGTGGTTCGGACCAATGAAATATACAGTTTAAAGTAGATTTTTGGAGTGGAGGCGTAATTGGCCCTTTTCTTTTGAAAATGCTGCTGGAAATACCGCTACGGAGCCATGATTACATTCCTTTTATGGGCTGTAATGGAAAATATGAACTTGGATTATCTTTTGGTTTCTTTCATCAATCAATCGATATTTTCGCACTTAGTTAGGTACTCCTGTTGGCGATATCAATTGGCCGCCTCGGAGTAGCGATTTGACGCCCTTAGACTTTTTTATACATCCAGAAACCATCCATCCATACCCTTAAGGCTAATCCGTCTCTGGATCAATCTGACACATTTAATCTGCCTATAGATAGTATCAAAATTTCAATAGCGAATTAATTCCAAATATTTGACACTTGAATCAATAAGTTTACACGACAAACCTTATGCATATATTACATAACATCGACTATTATGTTGAACTTTAGTGTTCAAGCATGGTATTCATTATGAATTGTGAGTACAATATGCAATATAATTATTTAACTTTACCACAGTCGTAAATATAAATCTTAGTTATATCTGACTGACTTTAATTTGTTAAATTTATACTTTTAATTTGGTGCTAACAATTTCAATTCACAATTAAACAGAAAATAATTATTACATGTTCAAATTCTAAATAAAGTTTTGTAGTATAACTTAATTCCATTCCTGCGCTATTGTCATATATAGTTTGACTTTTTGAAAACTTAACTATACTAAGATTATCTCATTATCCGCGAAAATTAATGTAGTAATGTATAATTAATGTAATAATGTTACCCGATTTGCTCACTAAAACGGATTAAGAAAATATCATTAGGAAAAAAATTTTGTTTTGAATTAAAATGAAAATAAAATGTGGTTTAAATCAAATTTATTTTTAAAGTTAAAGTGAAGGTGCCAAGTTTGCATAACTAATACATTAAATGCATTCATAAAAGAATATATTATGAATTTATTATACTTTTTTTCAATTTCTTTTATTTGCAATCTATCTTATAAAGACAATAAGCAAATGTGATGAATACATAAAAATTACAGGAGTTATTTAATTCCAATGAACGAAATAATTTTAAATGAATCATTAAATATTATTAGTTCGCCAAGTCCAGTACATGCTTCCGCTTCAGCCTCCTAGTTATATTGTTATTGTCGAGAAGTGATACCGCTAAGGGGTTGGGATGGTGTCTTAGCCTTTGGAGATAATTATCACTATGACGTTTAATTTCATCCTTTACGGTTAAGATGTTGAGATCAGTGCTTATTTTTGTATTTCTGACGTACCAAGGCGCATTTGTTATCAGCCTTAACGTTTTGGATTGATATCGTTCTAAAATGCTAATATTTGATTTAATTGAAGTACCAAATATTTGCAAGCCGTATGTCCACATCGGCTTAAGAATAATTTTGTAGATTCTAAGTTTGTTGTTTAGGTTAAGTTGTGATTTTGGCCCTAGTAACCAATATAATTTTCGTGTTTTTATTTTAATTTGCTGGCTCTTGGCTTTTATATGTGGTTTCCATGGCAGGCGTTTATCTAAAGTCATACCTATATATTTTACAATTTCCTTTTTTGGAATTGCTTCACCAAAAATGCTGACAGATGGAGAATCACCTCGTGTTAGAGAAAACGTAATTTGATTGACTTTCGCAGAATTTATTTTTATGTTCCATTTTAAGAACCATTTTTCCAGATGTTGAATTTGATTTTGAAGAAATTATGATGCTTCAGTGCGGCATTTGCTTATGGCAATTAGTGCTGTATCATCAGCGTATGTTGCTACGGTGACATTGTTGGTGATAGGCAAATCAGCAGTAAACAAAGTGTACAATACAGGCCCTAGAACACTTCCCTGCGGTATACCAGCTTTTATTTCGTGCATCTCTGAATTTTCATCGTTAACCTTCACATAGAACCTTCAATGATAAGTAGCTCTTGAAAAATAAAAATAATTGAGCAGGTAATATTTGTTTTATTTTAACAAGCAAACCTTTATTCCACACTCTATCAAAGGCCTGTTGAACATCGAGAAACAGTGCAGAGCAATACATTTTCTTCTCGAAACATTCCGTTATTCTTTTGACTATTCGATGGCATTGTTTAGGAGTGCCATGTTTTTGTTGGACTCCAAACTGATAGTCAGGTATTATCATCTTTTTTCTAATATGGGTAATAATCTTCGTATGAAAACTCTTTCAAATATTTTAGAGAATTTCCATCATTTCCCTTACGGGAAAGTAATATAAAGACAATAAGCTTTATATTATTTAAAAAGGTCTTGAGCTTGAATAAATTTGTAAATATTTTAGAGAATATTACTAACAAGCTAATTGGCCTAAAGGACAACGTCAAATTCTCTGGTTTGTTGGGCTTTGGGATCATTATTTCTTCTGTACATTTCCACTGCGTCGGAAAATGATATGAAGAATTTGAGCAATTTTTATATTCTTGGTTTGAGAAACAACGGGAAAAACACTTACCCATTTCTAAACAAATTATTTGCGAAAAAGCAAAGACAATGTTTGTGCAAAAATATGGAACGGAAAAAGGATTTGCGGCAAGCACAGGCTGGTTTCAAAATTTTAAGAATCGGTTTTCAATCCGCGGTCTTAAAATATGCGGTGAAAAACTATACAGCCGTCCAGATCTTTTACCCCCATTTCGAATAGAATTAAATGAGATTATTCAATCGGAAGAGCTGCTTGCATCGCAAATTTATAATGCTGATGAATCAGCACTGTTCTTTAAAATGCTTCCGGACAAAACATTGGTGCATGAAAAGGGAAAAAATGCTCCTGGACGAAAAATGTGTAAAGAAAGGATAACATTTCTATGCGATTCCAACAAATCCGGTGACCACAAGCTAGACATTGTTGTAATCGGTAAATCTCGAAACCCAAGGGCATTTAATAAGGACCCTCCTGTAGAATACTACTCCTCAAAAAATGGTTGGATGACAACACATTTATTTACGGACTGGTTCCATAAATCATTTATTCCACAAGTAAAACATTTTCAAATAGAAAATAACTTACCGCAAAAAGCGATCTTACTTGTAGACAATGCGCCATCTCATTCAAATGAAGCACTTGTTTCAATATGTGGGAACTATAAAACCGTTTTTTTGCCTCCAAATACGACAAGCCTTGTACAACCAATGGATCAAAATCCAATAAGAGTAACAAAAATGTATTATAAAAAGTCGCTCTTGTGTGAAATGGTGAATGCTGATGATGAAGATTACACCCAATTTTTGAAGTCTTTTAACATTAAAAAATGCTGCATTTTGCTAAAAAACTCTTGGGGCAAAGTGAGTGAGAGGTTGCTAAGATCCAGCTGGAAAAATCTGTTCAAGGAAGAATGGGATTCTGAAGATAATTTGCCGCTGTCCGTGGTACAGGAAAGACTTAATTCTGATGACAATATTGAGGAGCCGAATACAACCTTTTTATCACAACTAATTCAAAACTCCTTTCAAATAAACTTTAATAACGAAGAAGTTGAGGCATGGATTAATGATAATAACTCGACAGTGTCAGATATTCTAGTTTCTTCAGAGGATGAAGAAGCTGATAATTTAATTGAAATTCAAGCCGTAAAAGCCAAAGATGCTGTTCAAAGTTTAGACATATCAATAAAATGGGCTGAGGAAAATAATGTAGGCATAAAAAAAGTTTTTGTTCTTCATGAATTGCGCGATCTTGCATTAGAAAGATGTTTAGCTAAATCGCGACAAACAACTATATTTGATTACTTTACAAAAAAAAATTAATGCTGATTTAAGTTAACTTTGAAATATTTATTTTATTTTATTGAACTGTACCTAATATATTAAAAGTTTATTTTTTTGCAATGAATAATTTTATTTTTTAATAAAAACATAAAAACTATTTAATTAAACACTAATTTAATAGAAATTAAAACTAATTAAAAAAAACTCGATAATCCGGACAACTCGATAATCCGGATTGGGGTCTGCAATCAATTATCCGGATTAGCGAATTTTTACTGTATGCAGTGGAATATCAGTGTTAAAAATAGCATACACTTGCTACTTTTAATGTAATGTTTTAACAACGTTTGCGTAAATTTTATCATACCCAGGTGATTTTACGTGTGATAACATGTTTTATTTCATCTTGGACTTCGTTTACTGTAAAAGGTTAAAGTGGTAAGTCCATCTGGCATGACGAATCCAAGAAAGCGTCAATTTCTTCTCTTTCTTCTTGCGAGTTGAATTGAAAAGGCTGAAAAGTTTTCTTTAGATGTAGGGAAAACGCTGTTGACCTGCATTTATCAGATTTGCACCATGCCCCATCAGAATCTTTTATTACAGAAACATGAAAGATATTCCGTCACATGAAGTTGTACATTAAATATGTAAATTACCAGCATTTATGTATATCATTTCAAAATTAAATTCCACTTTTAAAATAGTCTTTAATTTGACTTAGATCGACTATATCACCATCAGTTAAATCATCGTAACATTCCAAATTTATATCAATGGCTATTAAAACAATCTTCTATTTCTTAATAAATTTATTTCCTTAAACACGTCATTCTCTTCTTGCGCACACGCAAAGAAAAATGCGTTTATTGCTCGGTTGCCTCAACAATACTTTGATTGATTTGTATTTATTTATTAATCGCTACCGTTCATGTAGTTCACCCAAATAAACTCATGTATCACAAATGTGTACCATGTTGTTGCAAACGAGTTCCCGTTTGCATCAAACGCGTACAAAATTACAGTTTCCGCAAATTTAAAAAACGTTTGCGATAACTGAAATTAGCCATTTTTCTAAGGACAGCACAGATTACGAAGAACGTAAATTTCTCTCATTCTGTCGACTGTACACACAGTCATATCTACTCGTTTGGCACACACACACGCATACACATAAAAGTGATCACACATTGTAATGCTTCTACCTTGTCAATATATCTTGGGTGGACAATTGACGCGTTGTAGTTTGCTGCACTTTTAGTTGTTATTTGAATGCAAGACGAGACAGGCATGTGTAAGTAGACAGTGAAAAAAGAGACAAAAATTCCAACTTTCTTTAAACCAAACTTTGTGGGTAACTTTGTGGAAGCCATAAATAACAGTTATAATTACTACTTGGTTGCTGTAACCGAAAGAACAGTTGGTGGAACCGTTTTTCATTTCTCGCAAACATTTTTTCAGCTCTAATTTTTCATAACTAGTTTACTGCAAACGTTTTTCCGTTCTCGCAAACTTTTTTTGTTGGGAGCAACTACAACTCGGTTGCTGTAACCGAAATAACAGTTGGTGGAACCGTTTTTCGTTTCTCGCAAACGTTTTTTCAGCTTACGGTTTTCATTACTCGTTTGCTGCAAACATTTGTCGGTTCTCCCAAACGAAATGACATGTATGAATTAACAGAAGTTCGTTATTCCCAACTACAGTCCCCAAATGAACTTCAGTTATCTGAGATTTCATTTGGGAGGAGCGTTTTTTTTCTTTGCGTGCAGTATCTGAGTCGTGACCAGAGCTTCTAAAATATCTATTTTTTTTTTGAAAAATGGTCTAATGTGCTTAAACATTCCAAGTATAAAAGTTGCTTCGTAATTATTAGATTTCTGTAGAAGAATTTTAATGATCTAATTATGCCTTGGTCTAATGCTGAATTATTGAAGTTGCGTTTAGCGTCAAAAAATCAATCTTTATGTTTTCAAATGCTTAATACTAAATTGCTGTTTCATCCGCATTATACACTGCGGTTCATTTATCTTTTGCAATTTGTAACCGATTGCAGAAATTTAAAATGGAAATGGGAGCTAGACATCTTGAGATATAAAAAATCATGACAGTAGTGGTTTCTTAACTAAAGAACTTTTTTTGAGCAATTTATAAAAAAAAGTTCAAAAATTTGCTATTGTTTCGGTTCACTTGAACAAAGGCACTTTAGCTAATTTTAATGAAATCAGTTTTTCTTGTTTTTTTAATTTATTTTACTTTATTTAATCACTATTTGTAATGAGTACAATCCCCTTTGTTTTTAATAACTTCAAATATACAGGTTTTCATTGAGAGATAACAAAAATTTGATTATCATTGAGAGATAAAAAACTAAATTTGATCCCAAGCATCCTTAATGGCATGAATTAGTGACTGCTTGTCATCAAATTGTCTACCTACTTCATAGACCTTACGAGATAACCAACCCCAGACATTTTCGATAATTTTTAGATCTGGCGAATAGGGTGGCCAGTCAAGAATATTAACTTTTTGGCTTGCAATGAACTTCTTTACTACTCTGGCGTTGTGTATAGGGGCATTATCCCGTTGCAATATCCAAGATATGGGACCAAATAGTTCACTGAACTTCGGAAAAGTCGATTCCAATAAAGTTCTATAGCTTGCATAAGCCATTTTTGCACATTGAAATTCTAGATCGATGGTGCCATAGTACGTAATAGCACCCCACACCATAATGCCGCCCTCTCGGCTCTGATGTCTGTACAAAAACGCGTTCTTTGCACAGATCATGGAAATAATAGTTATAGCCATCAGGCGCATCCAAATTAAACGTCTTCTCATCCGTAAATACAACGGTTATCCAGTCATTTACATGACCTCTTGGCTGCACATCCCATACCATGAGGTCTCTTGCGAATAGAAGCCGCTTTTCCTTACGAGGAGCATTAAGTGGCGGCTTTTTTACTCTTAATTACTCTGCGAACTGATGCCTTGCTCGCTCCCACTCCAGCTTGAGCTCTTATTTTTGACAAGGATAAGGCAGAATTAGAAGCAATTCTGATGATTTTTCGTTTCTCATACGTAGATAAAGAAAATTTGTTCCATACCCTTCGGGGTCCTTGATGTAATTGTCTACAACTGTTGGGCTCCGTTTAAAATTTTTTGTTTTGCCACTTTGACACGTAAAATGATTAAGATGTAATAAGTAGTAGTAAACAACCGCTCCCTACAAAAAATCGTCGCTTACTTTAAAAATAATAAAGTGTCCTATTCTAGTGAACCAAAAAAAAAATAACACATTTTTTGACTTTTTTTATAAATTGTTCAAAAAAAGTTATTTAGTTAAGAAACCACTATTGTCATGATGTTTTTATATCTCAAGATGTCTAGCTTCCATTTCCATTTCCATTTCCTGCTGAATATGGAATTTTTAGTGCCTTTAAATAAGTAAACCGGGATGTATATATCTTTCTCTGAATAAATTTTAAGAAGTCCGGGTTACGTGTTTACAACCCAATCATTTGCTTCGGCTGCATTCGCTGAGTTTTTCTCACCACAAAGCTTCTTAAAATGAATGTACAGAAGTAAAGCCTCCTACATGCGTTTATTGGACCCCACTCTAATCAGATTCATTAAAGTATTTTTATTTTGGGGCGGCAACGTTCGAAAAAAAGATTTCTAATTTTTTACAATTCTGCTTACTGTTGCTGCGTTACACCCAAACTTTTCATATACTTGCTTCTAGGCACTCCGGCCTTAATTTTCTTAATGTCAAGTTTTGTTTTGAGACCGAAACAGAAAAATATATGTACATACGTGCCCACAAAAATTATTCATACAGCCATATTATTGCTATACTACCAACCATAACTTTTAATAAAAGAAAGATTTTATTTTAATTCTTAAATATAATTTATGATAGTTATTATTCTCTCTAATACGAACAAAAAAAATCAGTAAATTCAAAACTTCTAAAAAGGAAAAATTAAAATATATAAAATATTGTAAATTTTTTTGACCAAAAATTATTCATACACTTAACATATTAATATAGCAAAGTGAAAATACTTAAATTAATTTATTATTTAATATTTTGTGGGGCCTCCTTCTGCTTTGATAACAGCTTCCAAACGACGTTTCATGCTTTTTATTAAAGGATCTGTGTCATTTTTAGAAATTCTTTCGCATTCCACGCTTAATGCAGTTTTTAAAGTCTCCTTGGATGTTATTTTGTGTTTTCTTATCCTCCTCTCCAGTAGCTCCCAGATGTGTTCAATCGGATTTAAATCCGGAGATTGGGGAGGTGCTTTCAACTGTTTACAGTTATAAAGGAGCCACTCACAACGGGTCGTTGTCTTGTTGGAATAAACAATTTTTAACATCTAAACCAAGTTTTTCAGCACTCGAGTGTAAATTCTCTTTCAATAGGTTCAAATACACATACTTGTCCATCTTTTCTGTTATAAAAACTATTCGTCCGCATCCAGAAGCTGCCACGCATCCCCATACCATAACGTTTCCACCACCGTGCTTTTCCGTTGGAATAATGCTTCTTACATCCATCTCTGTATTTGGCTTTCGCCAAACTTTTGCTGGGCCGTCTGGTCCAAAAATGTTGAATTTTGACTCATCGCTGAAGATGACATTCTCCCAGAACGAATTTGGTTGATTAAGGTACTGTCTTGCGAACTCAATCCTCTTATTTCTATTCACATCAGAAATATATGGTTTCCGGCGTGCAGTTCTATTTCGATAACCTGCTCTATGGAGGTAATTTCGTACCGTTTGCACACAAACCTTTTGAGCTGCCTCCTTTAAGTTTCTACATATTCCTGATGCTGTTATTTTGGGGTTTTGGGTTACTGAAGACAGTATACTGCGCTCCTCTCGACTTGTCAATGCTTTTGGTCTTCCCGCTTTATGGTGTTTTGATGTCAACTGGCCGCTGTTTGTGTAGTTATTAATAACACTCTGTACTGTGGCGTGTGATCGACCAACTATTGTCCCAATTTCGCGCAAAGACTTTTTTCTAAATATAATTGGAGTATTAATTTTCGCAAATCTAGGTTTAAATCGCTGCTTCTACCTTCGTCAAATTCAAGTGTGCAACTGACCCAAAACTAACAGAGTGAGTAAACACGTGTTTGTGTTACAGTAAACCAAACCAAATAGCAACAAATTTAAAATTTTTCCGTTATTTATGCCATCACAGTATCAGTTGCATAAAAGTGTATGAATAATTTTTGTGCAATGTTTTTGGTACTTTCTGAAGTATTTCTTCAATATTTTTGTAAGCAAATAAAATAACGGCACTTTTTCTTGGCCACTTAGAAGAAGATCGAATAACATTACGAATTGATAAAAAAAAAACTAGTAATTTATTTTCGAATCATATAAATTAAGCTTTAGTTGTAAATGGTATGAGGTGTATGAATAACTTTTGTGGGCACTGTATATCGTCATTTTGTTCTTCAACGGACGAAAAATTTTAATTTTTTTGAATTATTTTCAGCGAAATGAATTTGCTGAAGTGAATTTAAAGACAAGTCTCAATTTCAGACAAGTCTCAATTTCAGTTTGTGTATAACTCAAAACTATGTTCAATATATTAGAAAATAAAAAAAAAATAGGATAACAACTAAGAATATAAAAGAGGAAGTGTTAGGTGGTTAGAGCAGGGATCGAACCCACGATCTCTCGCACAACAGCAGCGCAGAAAGACAAAGGGCTTAACGTTGTTAACCTTTTCAGTTTATTTCCTCAAAATCGTTTTCCACTTTGGGAGCACACATCCATATATACGAAACACATACACAAAAACCAAATCAACATCGCAAACCATTTAACCATAGAGTAATCTCATACTAGAGAGAATATTTGGCTCATCTGTCGTTTCCTTTCACACTCTTCTTGATGCGGTCGGTGTGATAGAGAGATGTTTGACGAAAAGTGAGATACACCAGGAGAATTACAATAACTTCTTGCTTTAATTTTTCATGTCATTTTGGTGAAAAACTGTGAAATTTAAATGTGTTTTAAACTTTTTTATTGACTGTTATTGGTAGCATGCATTTGTGTTGTATTTAACATCACAATTTTAACACACAAAACGAAATGCCGTTGTTGTAATGTTGTTCGTTGTTTTGAACCATTGCCTCTACCTGGTATTAGTAAAGCAATTCTTTTCAACATCAAACGTAAATATCACACCAGGCCAAATGTCATAAATTTGGTGGGAGAACTATTGGGTCTACTAGAAGTATTAGTCTATGCATTTAACCGTCCGAGCCTTCGTCTATTCTTTTTTCACTGGTCAAGCGCTTTTGATATCGTATGTCCGATGAACCATGGATGAAACTGAAAAACTAAAACGCAATAAATCCACCAAAATATGAAACTCTGACTTCATCTACAATTTGCAAGCATATTCAGGAATATTTACGAATCACTGACTGAGAGAATAATGCAAAAATACAACAACAAACACAGCTGTATCTATTTGTATCACAAACACAGCCATCTTGGAGTAGCAAACACATATATTATAACATATTAATCAATGTATCTCAAACATGTTATATTTAATAGCTAAGACAATGTGTTTGGACACAAGTATATTATATTTGTGACAAGCTCCAAACACAGTTTATATTTGCATCCAAACAACAACAAAATACAGATTTTTTAACAATTTAAGAGATATATTCTGTATTACAAATTCTTCTCAAATTACTAGTACATAAACTTGATTATGCCCAATGAAAGGTCAACGGTAATTTTCACTTATTTCCGCTGAAAATCGAAAATCCCAATAAACTATTCTTTAATATTTTTTTAAATTCGTATGTTAATCTTCAACTACATTTTTACCGTATAATCTAGTTATGAACAAATATACAAGTTCATATCATTTCATATTAATATGATTTTTATTATAATTAAAAATTGGTTGTGTGATTTGGAAAATATTAACTTGTAAAGTCATTTCGCAGTTTTCTATATATACAAGTTGATGCAAAAGTAATGCCATAATGTGAATTATCTACCATTTTCCTAGAAATTAAAAAAATTAATTCTGTTTTAACGAAAAGTTCGTCTGAAGATGTAAAATATATTACATTAAGCTCAAAAAAATTATATCGGCCAAATGACCACCTCCCGAGTTGATGCACATTTGTGGTTGTTCTATGACATTTTGCGACTTGGCGACTTCTGCGTCCACTCTTAGACCTGCATCTGTGGGGTGAATATTTAGTAATGAGGATTTAAAATTATCTCTTATTAAACTTGTCGAATAAGTCCTCTAGGGCCAGTTTCACAGTTGAAAATTCTCTATTTAAATATACTTTAAATGCGCGATGATTGTCATTTAATATGAAAATTTTTTGTAAGCTTTTAAATTGAGCTTTTAAATTACGAGTGTGAAACTCGCCCTTAATAATTTGATCTGATTTATTCTTTGTATTGGCATTGACATCATCGTATTCCTTGTTTGGACGACCAGAAATTTGTTTGTCAAATTCTATTGACAACTCCAACTTTAATCAATCTTCGTACATTTCTTTTTAGAAATTTCTGTTTTGAGTTTTTACAATAATCCAGTCTTTTTTTTATTCACTTTGAAAAGATTATAATTTTCGCTGTAGCGTTATTGTTCAGCTTTATACCATAAATTGTGTCAATGGTAAATATATGGTTTTTCAACTCCTCTGATTAACACTTGATATCCCAAATATCATCGCAAAGAATATAGCATTTGATTATTATTTCCGTGACGATATTATTGCAATTAAATTTGTCACACTTCAGGTTTTCACAAAGGTCCTCCTCGATAGCATTAATAAAAAAAAACTGACTAGAAATTATTATATACTACACAGGTGATAACAAATTAAGTGTTTTTTTTATCACAAAAAATAGTTTTATGAGACCAATGATTGCTTTGGGACACTTAGCATATTTCGCAGGTAGCGTGAAGTACACAGAGTACATAGAAGGATTGGTATAGGTATGAGACGCTTAAAACAAGTTCAAAGAATGTCGCACTACAGGCAGAATGTGAAGAGAGCTCCGTCAAAATTATACAAGAAATAATCTCGAACCATAGTTTCATAAAGTTTCGCACAAATATGAAGAGTTTATCATTGCAATACTGTATTTGTCCTCCTGAACGATGCAATCGGCAGGGTACAAAAATGGCAAAATCAGGTCAAAGTGTTAGGCTTGCGAGTGATACACACTGGTTCACTTATTTAAAGACTCTACAAATGCCATATTCAGCAGCCTGTATCTTTTGCAATTTGTAACCGCTTGCAGAATTTTAAAATGGAAATAGAAGCTAGACATCTTGAGATATAAAAATATCATGACAATAGTGGTTTCTTGACTAAATAACTTTTTTTGAGCAATTTATACAAAAAAGTCCAAAAATGTGATATTTTCTTTTGATTCACTTGAATAAAGGCACTTTGACTAATTTTAATGAAAAACAGTTTTTATTTTTTTTAATTTATTTTACTTTATTTAAGCACTATTTGTAATGAGTACAATCCCCTTTGTTTTTAATAACTTCAAATATACAGGTTTTTATTGAGAGATAACAAAAATTTGATTATCATTGAGAGATAAAAAACAAAATTTGATTCCAAGCATCCTTAATGGCATGAATTAGTGACTGCTTGTCATCAAATTGTCTACCTACTTCATAGACCTTACGAGATAACCAACCCCAGACATTTTCGATAATTTTTAGATCTGGCGAATAGGGTGGCCAGTCAAGAATATTAACTTTTTGGCTTGCAATGAACTTCTTTACTACTCTTGCGTTGTGTATAGGGGCATTATCCCGTTGCAATATCCAAGATATTGGACCAAATAGTTCACTGAACGTCGGAAAAGATCGATGGTGCCATAGTACGTAATAGCACCCCACACCATAAGGCCGCCCTCTCGGCTGTGATGTCGGTTAAAAAAACGCTTTACTTTGCGCAGATCATGGAAATAATAGTTGGAGCCATCAGGGCAATCCAAATTGAACTACTTCTCATCCGTAATTATAGCAGTTCTCCAGTCATTTACATGACCTCTTGGCTGCACATCCCATACCATGTAGTCTCTTGCGAATTGAAGTCGCTTTTCCTTACGAGGAGCATTAATTGGTGGCTTTTTTTGTAATTTCAGGTATTTCAGATACTCACAGCTCTTAATTACTCTGCGTACTGATGACTTCCACTCCAGCTTGAGCTCTTATTTTTGACAAGGATTAGGCAGAATTATAAGCAATTCTGATGATTTTTCTTTTCTCATACGTAGGTAAAGACAATAAAACCCTTCCTTTAAAATTTTTTCCATACCCCTCGGAGTCCTTGATGTAATTGTCTACAACTGTTGGGCTCGGTCAAATTTTTTTAGCTATTGCGCGGTTAGAATATTCTTCAGAAAGGTAAACATCGATTTTAGTTTTTTCCGATAGATTTAAAATTTTGCAATTTTGACTTGTAAAATGATTCAGATGCAATAAATTGTAATAAACAAACGCTCCCTACAAAAAATCATGGCTTACTTTTGTAATAAGTTCAGAAATATGAAATATATCACTTGTCTTGCACAATACTGAATGCTGAACTACCGAAATTCATCATAGCCAAATGACAATAGATGTACGTTGCCATATCGATTGTAATTTACAGACGATGTAGACTGTCAAACATTGAACACTTATTACATGCTCTTGTTTTTTAAATAAATATATTTTATCTTACTAGTAAGTTAAAATAAATTGAATTAATACAAGAGAACTTATTTATACATTGAGTCTAGACATTGAACCAATGCTTTCAGTATTTACCAACAACAGATTCATTCTACGCACTGGACAGTTCTCCCGCCCACTCCGCGTTCTACAATAACTCGAATTTTCTAAAGACGAATCACTTTTCAAGGCCTCACGATCACTATCCAATACTCCTAAACCGTCTATACCAGCAGTACTCTTTTCACTGGGTGACATGTTATTCTCATTATTAACTACTGGTAGCTCCGGCTCATCCACGCGACTGCCTTCAATATTTCGACTAGACGATGGCATTATGAGAATCTCGTTGTGATTCGACTAGACGTTGGCACTGTCTGAATCGTTGTGATTCGATGGCGTTACCCGAACATCTTCATTCGCCAACGCCTGCCTTTCCCGCGGAACAACATTGTCATCAAGAAGTACGGCACCCGCTTCTATCTCATTATTGAAAGTTTTAGCAATAAATATAAGATTCATCCTGAAGAGTTTGTTAAAATTATCACTGATAATATATGACCTATCGTTAATAATTCCTATAATACATTTCTTTCCCGTTTTCTTTAAATATTACCGGATTACCTATTCGTAACACCGGTACATTTCTTGCACCTCGATTATAGTAATATTGTTGAATCGACATCTTTCGGTTCATTCTGTTCCGGACTTGGCTTTCCTCCAAAATGCTTCTACATAACAGAGACTCTGCTATTGGCAGCCTCGTCTTAATCATCCTCCCAAAAAATAATTGCGCAGGTGCCAAGTGCATACTGGCCACAAGTGTTGCATTATATTCCATTATACGGTGCTCAAATTGGTCTACCTCATTCGCCTCATAACAACGCATAAGAATATTTTTGGCAATTGCAACGCCCTTCTCCGCTAAACCATTACTTTGTGGATATTGACGACAGGGACTTTAATTTTGCAATTACTACTATTAGCAAATTTTCTGAATTCATCGGAAGCAAAGGGAACATAGTCGCATTTTATCACCGTAGGGTATCCTATTTTGTTAAATGATCGGGAAATAACCTCAATAATGTGAGACGACGTTTTATTCTGAAGTCTCTCAGCAATCAAAAATCCTGAGTGTGCATCAATAACTGAAAAAAATCGCGCCCTGCGTATTCAAATAAATCCAGTCCTACCCTATAAAATGGATATTTTGGGGTAACCTTTCCTTTCCTTTCTAAATTTCTCACAGATTGAACAAGATTTTACGATTTCTCTTATCCGCGTGTTCATTCCGGGCCAAAAATACAACATTCTTGCTCGCGCCTGTGTTTTTCCTATTATCAGATGCGGTAAGTGAAGCCATTTTGCCATTTTCTCCTGCAAACTCGTTGGAATTATAAGTCGATGATCTAGAAATTATAGTCCATTCTCGTAGTGCATTTCCGATTTGTATTTATGAAATTCCTGACCTAAATTATCAAGCTGATGAAATATAGGCCACCCTTCCTCAACATATTTACACAGACGACGATAACCCTCATCTCCTTCCATTGCAAGTCAATATATTCTATAGTTATCCTTTGATAAACAAACAGATTTTGTGACGGAGTGAATTATAGCCTCCGTCTATTCATTCTCCCATACCTCAGAAAGCTGTGCACGCGATACGAGCGGTCGGCTACAAGCGGTTCCTTTCCCGGTTTGTATGAAATCTGCATTTTCGGATATTTCAACAAGAACATTAGCATTCTTTGCAGCCTTGCTGTAACTGTATCGATATCGCGTTTAATGAGAGTCTCCAGTGTCTTGTGATCGCTTTCAACTACAAATTCCCTGCCGTACAGGTACAAATTAAAACGTTCACATGCAAACACTATGGCCAATAACTCCTTCTCTTTTTGCGACCATTTCTGCTCATTTTTTCCTAAGGTGCGAGAAGAATAGGCTACAGGCTCTCCATTTTGCAAGAGAATACACGCTCCGTAACCATTTCCAGTATTCTATCATGTTCCCTCTCATCCTCCGCGACAATAGCCACATCATCAAAATATATTAATACACATGGTATGTCACCAAAAATACGAACCATTCTATGCTGGAACATTTCCGGTAAATGGTTGAGGCCAAATGGTACCCGTAAAAACTTAAATCTGCCAACGGACTCAAAAATGTGGTTAAATCTGAACTATTAGTATTCAAGTGCATGTGACAAAATACCCGAGACAACTCTAGTACTGTAAAAATTTTCTTTCCAACCAGCTGAGTCGTCAATTTTCGTCAATTTTAGGGTCTAAGCAAATGCGCAATTGTCCGTTAGGTTTTTCTAACACTTGAATGTTATTGACCCATTGCCTTGGATAATTCACAGGAGCGACTATACCCTCTTCCACCATTTTCCCAATCTCTGATTTAACCCTGTTAATAAGACTCAACGGTATTCGGTTTTAATAATGCACTACCGGTGAAGCACCATCTTTCCAAGTTATCGAAAATTTTCCAGGAAACTTGCCCAATCCACCATACACGTCACTATACTTCTCAACCAGATCCCCTTCCGTTCGCGGAAGATGCCCAACTACATTTACATCAATGCGCTTAACTAATCCGAATGGCCCAATTCACACGGGAGTAATTTTTAGTCCGAACAACTTTTGTTTTTTCCAAAACACACGAGACTAATTAATCTGTCTAAAATTGTATACGTATACACAGCTTTGTGTGTGTTAGTATTTTTTTTATTTATTTGACGTTTGTTTTTATTAGTTTTAATGTTTGTTGGCGCGACCAACCACCTTCTGCTTTCAAATTCATGTTTACACGACGATGGACAAATAAAGACTAAAAATCGCTCCGCAAAAAATAAAACACAGAACCTGTGTTTTCATAAGTGTGCATGTATTAGTTTTGTTCTGCTAATGCGGGGTTGGAGCTGGATGAAAAATTATTCCAACGAAAAACGACTCTCCTCACCGAAAATGCCTACAAGCTGCCATGTTAGACCAGAACAATTAATCCCGTGTGAATTGGGCCAATGTAATGGTATAATCAAATACAGGGTAATTATTCAATTTATGCATTAATTCAATGTTCAAGTTTTTAATTAATTTCGTTGGAATACAATTAATATCCGATCCAGTATCAATTTTAAATGTAATTTTCTCATCAAATATACGGTATGCCTTGGTCCATCTTACACGACTTTGCTTAATCGTATTTGAACTTATTCTATAAACACTATTATTATTTAGCTTACTTAATGCATTACTGATTTTATCAGATCTACCTGTGTCATCCCAGCAAACATTGAAAGTATGCTTTTGTTTTCCATAACCACCGCTTTCCGCCTCATAAAGGCTTCCATTGCAATATTCTTCTTATCTTCTTAGGTGTGAAGTACTCACAAACCATTTTAAGGCTTCGTTCAGAGTACCTTGGTTTGTCGTCGACTGATGTCGTTTTTACCACCAATCATCAAAAACTTTGCATTTTTAACATGTTCAGACTTATTGAGTAATTGTGTTCCTGCCATATATACATATTACAAAATGGCGTTTCCACCCGGGCTACTGAAGTCCCAAATTAGTTCCATCAATTGGTGGAGTCATACGTTCATCGCCTGCTGACGTCATTTTGCCGTTGGTTTCTTTATGATTATTACGATGTTCGATGTTTGTATTTAATATGGTACAAAGATGTGTTTTTAACTTCTGACACCATGTAATAAGTTCAGAATTATGAAATAATACACGTGTCTTGCACAATACCTCAACAGCTGCTTTATTGTATGTTCTCCTAATTCTCCAATGCTGAACTACCGAAATTCATCATAGCCAACTGACAATAGATGTAGCGTTGCCATATCGATTGTAATTTACAGATGATTTATAATAAAAAAATAATAAAGTGCCTTTATTCATTTTTATAAATAGCTCAAAAAAAGTCCTTTAGTTAAGAAATCACTATTGTCATGATTTTTTTTATATCTTCCATTTCCATTTTAAAATTCTGCAATGGGTTACAAAATGGAAAAGATTCAGGCCGCAGAATATGGAATTTTTAGTGCCATTAAATAAGTGAACCGGAGTGTATCAATCTAAGGTGTTTCATGTAATTTTCAAACTTCCCTAACGAATTCCCATTACTTTCTTAAAAGAATTGCCGCCTGTCGTAAGAATTATTTTGAAAGGAAAAGAAGACATGATACATGCTTCCACTTTTGTTACTAAAAATAAAGTGAAGGTAATGCATGTTATCACTCGAGAAACTACAATAACTTCTTTTTGGCAATGAAAGTGTAATGCATTACAATGTTGAGAACGTGCATTCCAAATATGGTTTCTTTTTGGAAGAATTTGTAAGTTATGCTTTCCAAAAGTATGCATTTTCCCCTTCTCGATAAATGAAAACGTAAGCAATAATACTTCTTTCTTCGCTTACAGTGTAATGTATGCGTAAGGTATAAAAACAAAAAAAAAACTTGCCTTACTATTGGAAGTACCTTACCAAATTTCCGACTGGGAATATACGCAAATAGATTTCATAGCAATACGAAGGCGCACACATATGAATTCGGTTTCACAATCCTTAGATAACGAAACCCATTTAACGGATAAGGTGCGAAGCACCGCAATGATAACTCCCCACCAGTTTCCATTTCTAATATATCCTTCCTAATTAACCATGTTTCCGAAAAATAAATAATCGTAAACCCACAATCTACACTATTTAACTATACAATACCAAGAAAGGATACTGATACAATACCAAGAAAGGATAACTTATTTTATTGAGACGGTGATCGGTGGGGGTAACTGTACAGCTACATCTAAACGATTGCGGTATCTGCCAACAAATTCCCGCACAAAAACCTCATCTGGTCAAAATTTTCCTTTCACAAAGTCATCGAAATATTTCTCCGGAACTAGAATTTTGAAAGAAGAAATATCCCTCGGCTGAGAGTAATTAAATTTAAAAATTAGAATATCATCACCAATATCAGGACGATTGGATCTTATATATCCGCCAATCTTGTCAACAGTAGTATGTGGAGCCAATCTGGACAATAACATCGTCCTCTTAGGAGGCACAACTACTAAACAATGAACAACATCTCGTCCGCCATCTGGAGAAGCTGAATAAGTATCATATCCTCGTGCAACAGATGGATATTCACCAGTTGGCGAAGTCTAACCCGAAGAATTTGGAATATCATCTGATCGCGCCGATATTCCCGAACCACAATTATCAGCAGCAGAATTTAAAACAGGTGGGCCAGATTCAACTGTAGAGGGGAGCGATTGAGGACCAAAGTTCACATTCACGACAGGAGAAAGCAAACCTATCAAATTTGATGCATAACGAAGACCAACCAACATTATCTAAGTAAATTCAGAGAAGTTTTCTTACGATTCAGTGATCCATCAACAAACTAAAAATAATTAAATAATGATTTCATGTTCTTAAAATTTTCCATAACTGCAAAATCAGAATTTCATACGAGACATTACGTGTTTTGCATTCCTAAACATTCTATAGAAATCAACATCGAGGGACAAGATCACCGGAGACCATTAGATCGATCAGCCATTGCAACAAAGTGTTTGGCATTAAAACCAACAGCTTAAAAGTTGATGCTCACTATTGCTCTTCACTTTACAATTAGCATACACTAACGCCCTCTCGTGGTATGTAGCATATGCAGTAGAAACTTCAAGTACTAAAAAGTCTAAAAATATACTGCGGAGAATTGCCAAAAATCCATTAAACAAAAAAGAAATAACAAACGATAACAGCCATAGATAAATAAAAACCATAGATGATTCATGTGCTTAGTCATCATTTTCACCAGAGGGCACATGCTGTTTACGTACGACCATTTTTCACTCGGATGCGACGAAGAAGCACTAAAAATTATATTTATTTCGATTCTGTTGTTTAAATTTTAAAATAGAATATAAATAATATAAAACCATATCGCTTGTGATATTTGTTCACAATACAAAAGGCAAAAAAGCATGGTTATATTTTTTTTTCAATAGTTTTTGTTTCCAGGGATATTTACCCATGTGCACCACTCAGGCGCCATCTAGGAAATGTCGCTTTACTGTCAAATCCACCACTTATCTTTCACCATCTATGGTTTTTTATTTATCGATGAAACAGCTCACACAAAGGGTTGTAGTAGAAAATAAACAAAAACTGCCATTTGTCAAGAAACACAAAATTGCACAATAAAAAAACGCGCAAATTAAAACTCACAATTTCATATGATTCATGTGAAAAGTGTACTTTACTACTGTTTTATTCAAAATTTGATAACGAAAATCACTTGAATATAGTGAAATAGACTTCTGATGAATTTGTGTCTGTCAATTACGCCACAGTTTTATATACAAGGTGTTTCAAAAGAAGTCAACCGATGTTGTTTGGCTCTCATTATTTTTCTAAATGAAAACCTTCGATTCTGTTTTTTGATTATGTTTATTGGAACGTTTACAATTTTTTTGGTTAAGTTGAGAAGATGATATCGGTTAAATGGGCGCCGTCACAATTGATTACCTTACGGGCTCGTTTTATGGCATTTTCCATCACTTCGGCGAGAACTTCGGGCGACAGATTCTTGTTCACGTACCCGCTGAGGTGGAAATGAGCCTCATCGCTCATTATGATTTTCTAATCATTATGAACAGAAATGCCATAAAACGAGCCCGTATGGTAATCATTTGTGACGGCGCCCATTTAACCGATATCATCTTCTCAACTTAACCAATAAAATTCTAAAGGTTCAAATAAACATAATCAAAAAACAGAATCGAAGTTTCTCATTAAAAAAAAATGAGAGCCAAACAACATCGAAATGACTTCTTTTGAAACACCTTGTATATAGATTTTATTCGCTCATACAATTTATAGTCTGGTGTGGTCCTAAGCTAATCTTGAATGTTGCATTGCCTGACTTTAATAACACCGGATGGAGCAAACGTCAGATGAGGGAATAAAATACTCTGTATAAATATTTATTACTACGTAAAAGTTGTGATCGAGCAAAACAAATCTCGTTGATAGTGGATAGCAGGCTTCTATCAAGGTCGTCAACTGCCGTTCTGCTAACGAAAATGGGAGAATTTGACACTCCCATTTTAGACAGTTCGTACAAAACCCAATTGATCGTAATTAGTGTAATCAAAAACGAAACCAGTTAACCGAATTGCTGCCGGTTAACCGTACGTCAGTTTTTTAAAAAGTGTTATTCAACCGGTTTCACTAGTTGAATTTCAATTTTCAATTTTTCTTTATTCATCCGGATTACAATAGCATCTTAAGCTTATACAATTATTTTTACGAGATTTTATCTGAAAGATATTTCGTCATTTAAAACTATTTGATAAAATATGATTGTCTAGGTTTTACAAAACTGAAAATTTTAAATGCAAAAAGGGTAAAACACCTTGAGGTGATTATAGTATGTGTTATTCAAATAAAGGGGTTTTCAACAGAGACGCTACAAAAGTAAATCGATAGCGACAGCAAACGACGCCATATTTTTCCCCGCTCTTTTGACATTTCTCTTCAATAAGGTTTGCCATTTCATCATGGAAAGATATACGAGCCAACAACGAGTCTAAATTATTAAAATTTACTACCGAAATTTGGAGTCACTGGCCTCATCTTTAAGAGCGCTACGTCCAATTTATGGTCGTCATAATCGTCCTACCAGATCAACAATTAAACGTCTAGTGGGAAAATTTGAATCCACAGGCACAGTACAAAATGTTCCCGTGCCAGTGAGACAAAGAAGTGCCCGTAGTGTCGAGAATATTGCTGCCGCTGAGGCTTCAGTTCAAGAAAGCCCAAATGTGTCTCTCACACGTCGTTCTCAAGCGTTGGCCATCTCTGTGACGTCGTTGTGGCGAATTTTGCGAAAAGATCTTGGCCTACATCCTTACAAGATCAAATTGACGCAAGAACTGAAGCCGCTTGACCGCCATAAGCGTCGTATGTTCGTGAATTGGGCTGAGCAACAACTTGAAAATGATTCGGATTCTCATCGGAAAATCATCTTCAGTGATGAGGCTCATTCCTGGCTAAATGGCTTCGGCAATAAGCAAAATATGCGTTATTGGTCAAACAGCAATCCACACGTAATCCATGAGTCATCATTGCGTCCCGAAAAAATTACGGTTTGGTGCGGTTTATGGGCCGGCGGCGTCATTGGGCCGTACTTCTTCCGTGATGATCCACACCGGCACATTACTGTGAATGCGAATCGCTACCGTTCAATGATAACCGAATATTTTTGTCCCTAATTGGATAATATGCACTTGGAGGACATGTGGTTCCAACAAGATGGCGCCACAAGCCACACAGCGAATGCCGCAATCAATTTATTGGAAATCAAGTTTGGTGAACGTGTTATCTCACGAAATGGCCCAGTCGATTGGCCTGCTGTGTGGCTACGTCAAGTCTATGGTCTATTCCAACAAGCCAGCGACGATTGATGAACTTCGTACGAATATCGAACGTGAAATTGCAGTAGTATCGGTCGATTTATGCTTGAAAACCGTCGAAAATTGGCTTCAGCGTCTGGACTTCTGCAAGCGTGCCCGTGGTGGCCATGCAAAATAAATCGAGTTCCATACATAATGGCATCGAATGTACTTTCACAGGAATAAAGAATTTCATTGGTATCTAAAACCGGTTTTGTTTTATTTAAAAAAACTGTTGTAGCGCTCTTATTGAAAAACCCGTCTATGGTGAAAATATGTATGCTTATAACTAGATTATTAGTAAAAATAATCAATTATAAAGCAGACATTTTCAATTTGGTCATTTTCGTTTACATTACTAATGTTGTTCTCTGCATTTCCTTATCATAGAATAACACGAACTCTCTATCTTGGCGAAAAAATTATTATTTAATCTATCGGTGAAATCTAGAAACATTTGATACCCCGCTTGTTCATGTAATAGTCTGGTTGAGTATCTCCAATATTTATTATTTATCATTTTTAAGCATTTGTTTTGGATGATTGTCATCTTACTAGTGTGGGATTTGGCTGCTTTATACCATATTGGAGATGCATATGATAGAATTGGTCTTATGATACACTTGTACATCAGATTTTTATTTTTATCATTTAGTGGTGATCGCCTATTCAGGAACGGCCACAGCGCACGGAACGACTTAACGGCTTTGTCGCACGTTATTTCAATATGTTTGTGAAAACGTAGCTTTTTATCAAATGTTACTCCAAGGTATTTAACATAGTCTTGGATATTTATGGTAGTGTTATTGACTGAGAGACTTCTTCTTGGTAATCTTTTCTGAGATTTGTTGAAAGGGAATATTATTGCTTGGGTTTTGTCGTTGTTAATTTTAATTTTTAACTTTCTATAGTAATTATTGCATGTGATAAGGCTTTTCTCCATCTTTTTAAGTAAAGCGCTTGTTAATTTACTAGATGATGTTAGTGCTGTGTCACCTGCATAGTACGCGGTTTCAAATATTCTGGTAGGTTTAAAGTCTGAAGTGTAAATTGAATATAACAAAGTGGACAGTATTGAACCCTGCGGTTTCACTAGTTATTTCAAGTCAATTAACCGATTTTTTCGGTTTTTACACAACTTGTATAACAACACAGAATTACAAATCTAAATCATTTTTCATAGCTCACACGTCACTCAAAACACTTTGCCTACGAATTATTTCGCCGATAGTTTTCTTAAATCAGTTATCCAAGGCAAGAGAAGTCATATCATTAGGAACTTTACATGTAAGTTCCGGAATTAATGACAACACAGGTACATAGTAGGGTACCAACTTAATCGGGGTTTTTGATTAATCGGTTAATCGTTAATCTTGAATTTCAATCAGACAATTAACCGAACAAAACGCAATCAAATTATTCGATTAATCGATTATTCGAATAAAAAAAAAACACACAAAAAACAGTGTTCAAACATTGTACTACACACATTTATTAAAACAAAATCGTTTCGATGTTTGTGAAGCATCATCTTCAGCAGCGTCTAGCCCGTTAAACCACTGAGGTGTGTATTCACACTAGCCACTAACCGAAGACATTTATTGTGCAGAGTCATTGTTTGTCACTACTTACACATTGCTTTCCTAATTACACGCATTGATGCTGAAGTTTTGAGAGATCTATTGATAGCACGCCTACTTTAATTGCAGTTGTCTCGTTCTGTTTTGGCTTGGCCCTACCATATGGTTCAAGTTTACTTGTCTTAGATCCGAGTTATTTTTCAAGTTGTAAAATCAACTTCATTATATAAAATATATGTAGGTACAATTCACAAATCGTAGTTGTAGTAACATGATAATTAGTGACTTTTTGCAAAACGTAATTTTCTGACTATTATCCTTATTGTACATCGGATCAGGCTTTTTGGTACCCCCATACACAGTGACCAGTAGGTCCTGAAATTTCATCAAACAATTACACCTAATTTAATGAACCAATTTTGAAAATTTTTTTGTTTATTTTATTGTTGTGAGTCAAAGCACTGTGCGACGCTTTCTCGCAACAAACTATCAAATCTTTTCGAAATGTGTGTAAAGTTATGAAATCTTTGTCATATGAGTTAATCGAAAAATTAGTTATTAAAATGTTCGGTTAATTTTATAACACGATTAATCGATTAACCGAATAATGATTAATTGAATGGTTACCCTAGTATATAGTATGTTAGCAATAATGCATAAAACTATAAACAGTATTCACAATCCTGAAAGAAGTACAAACGTCCAAAGGAATATTTACTCAACGATGATTTTGCCTAACTGGGGAAGTCCAATATTGGAACAGATAGTTTGAATAAAATAAATATATAAATAATTTGTAATTTGAATATAAATATATTATATATATCGAAGCAGATGGCCAATTTGACATT
This sequence comes from Phaonia tiefii, assembly GCA_963931995.1. Taxonomy (NCBI): domain Eukaryota; kingdom Metazoa; phylum Arthropoda; class Insecta; order Diptera; family Muscidae; genus Phaonia; species Phaonia tiefii. The sequence continues at coordinate 265,163,757 of OZ008367.1, forward strand.
TATGAATTGACAGATTATTAAGTAAAGGTTAGACATTTAAGAAATGGGTCTCTTTACGCTTGAAGAAAATATTAAAAACTGTCATCCAAACATCTGAGCCTTCAATTCGAACTGTAAGAAATCTACGAAATAAATTCGATAGAAATAGAGTTCAATCAACGCCGTTTGTGGATCAATTTGTGAAGCGAGTTTGGCAATCCCGGTCGTTATTGAACAAAGGAACTCGTCTACGTACCCGTCCAATGGAAAATATGCCGCTGCAGCTGAAAGTGTGCTGGAACAGCCATCAACATTAACTCATCACCGTTCACAGCAGTTGAACATTTCTCGCACTTCTTTGCACAGAATTTTTGCAAAACGACCTCAGTACGAAGATTTAAGTTCAAATAGTTCAAGAACCGAAGCCTCGTATCCAACTGATGCGTTTTCACTTTTTTGCCTAAAAATAATCTTAAAAGCTCAGTTTCGCATTTCGCATTTGGGGTTCGGAAAATCTACACGTCGTCGAGGAAAAGGCGATGCATCTACAACGCATAACAGTTTGGTGCGGTTTATGGCATGGCGGCATCATAGGCCCATTTTTCTTCGAAAATGGCCAAGGAGCCGCTGTTACCATCAATGACGAGCGTTACCGTGCCATGTTCAGCAGGTTTTTAAAAAGTGCAAGAGGATGATATGGACGAAGTATGGTTTCAACAGGACGGCGCTACGTGTCACACAGCCAATGTTGCAATGGATATTTTGGGCACTGTGTTCGAAAACCTCATAATCAGCCGAAACTCGGAAGTGTATTGGTCGCCTCGCAGCTGCGATTTGAACCCGTTAGACTATTATCTCTGGAGCGCCGTGAAAGATAATTGTTACGCAAACAATCTCGACTCCACTGAGGCCTTAAAACAGGAAATAGAGTCCCAAACAATCGACAATGTTCTGAAAAATTGGGTTAGTGGAATGAGATACTGTGTCGGTATTTGTATTTTTTTAAAGCGAAATTAAATTCCAAATTTTGCATGGCCCACACCTTAGTTTCCCATCTCATACCGTGAAGGAATAGGCTTACACACTCTGATTGGTACCTGCTGTTTTACACCGGTTCCGAGCGGTATTGTGAAGAGTTGTTTCATGACTATCTCGACTACCGGATCTCAAAATTCAAAAGGTCTGAAATAATAATAAACGATGTTTATAAAAGCCATAGTTTACCATTGTGTCATAAAAACCAAAACCGGTTATTAACCGGTTTCTAAACCTCTGTTTCACCAAACCCCGGTTTCGTCAAAATCGGAATATTTGAAGACACCGAAAACCGACATATTTGAAAACCCGGTTTTTTTTTTTTTGAACTCACTAATCGTAATGAAATTAGGTACTAGGCAATGATTTGTAAATGTCGACATTTTCTGATTATGCTATGAATAATTTGGTACCTCTAATACTAATGTTATAGGACAAACTGCTGATAGACGTGATAAATCTTAAAATTTGGATCCGCCATTTTAAATAGAATTCGGCACAATGGCTGACCTGGGTGGAGTTTAAGTATATGTATGTCGGATCTTTCCACTAAAACTTCTGTATCTGTAATTTATTCAATTTTTATTTATTATTTTATAACACTAGTTCATTTATTAGCTTCGCTATGAAGTAAATACCCAACATAATCCTTCTACGTTTAAAAGTCGGCAAATCAATCAGTGCAAGACGATGTATATAAAGTGCAAATCCATAATGGAACTCCAACCAGGGTTCTTTAGTTAATGTACTAATTTCAAAAATTCAATTAAAAATTAAAATTAATTAACACGAACATGGATGACAGAAATAATAATTAAATTTAATTAGTGATCATAACCCACTTTTAATTAATATAATGTAAATACAAAATTCGGAAACCTGCAACATCACCAAGAAAAATTTATATTTCCTTATGGAAATTATGCATTTTGAATTTGAAATAAACCTTGAATTTTAAATGAATGAAACTTCGGGTGTAATAGGGACTGAGTTCTTTCTTAGCCTCCAAATTCAAATTTAGAGACCAAGTTCAATGGATTTCTATGATTAATAAATATGTACAACAAATTAATTTGTAACCTACTGAGAAAATGTAGGTTTGATGCCACCCTGTCGTTTTTCAGATAAGTCCACTCATCCGCTACAGGATTTTCTACTTGAAAAGTTCGGGTTTCATATGCGGATACGCCCACTCAGAAACCGAATCTGAAAAAATGGGGGCAGGGTTGGATACCTGGACTTCTACTCTATTTATAGAATTCCCGTGATCGATGCCACTCTCACCGTTTTCCTGATGTGCCCACTCAACCGCTCCAATATTCGCAGCCTTGCGACAATGTCGTAGAATACAGCATTGTCTGGGTTGTGCAATTTTTGGATAGGTTTTCCATGTCATGTGCCAATTTGGTTGCGGTTGCTTCAATATTTTCCGGGGAAAGCTAAATTTTCTCAGCAGGTTACAAATTAATTTGTTCCTAACCATTCACAATAAGAGAAATGGTTGGTGTCTGCTAGTTTTAAACGCTATTTTTCACACTATTTTTTTTAAATTTTTTAGACTGCTATTTCGATTTATTAAAATGAATGCTTTGGGTACCTAATACGCTGCTTTGCAGTCCTGTATTTCCATCCAAAGGGAATTTAGGCGCGAGTTTGCCGGCACTTCCCCGAGTAGACATGTTTGCTGAATCTGGAAGCATCGCACGAAGATCATCCTATCGACATGCCATATTCGGGTTCAAGACACAGTCGCTTCTGTAGCATCGTCAATTCAGGTTAATCCAAGCCAAAAATATGGTGTGAATCTAATCCGGAAATACTCCATGATACGGAACTGCACCCCGAAAGGGTCACTTTCACAGTTTCATCAAGGTGCATTGTGGGGCCATACTTCTTTGCAGAAAACGATGTAACAATAACTGTCAATGGGGGCCGTTATTTAAAGATGTTGAATGAGTTTTTTAGCCAGAACTGCGCCGAAGGCGTATCCGATTCAACAGAAATCGGTTCCAGCAAGATGGAACAAATGCACACATAGCCAGACCGGTTATGGCGGACCTCCAACGAATATTCCCAAACAAATTAATATCCAAAAACTGCACTTGCCGCTGGCCACCAAGGTCACCTGTCCTGACTGCCCCAGACCTTTTTTATGAGGGCATATCAAGCAAGAGGTGTACAAAACGGACTTGCGTGGATGGGCATTGAGGTAATTTGCGGTCTATCATCTTCAAAACCAAATAGTTTTCTAAAACTAAATTGCATTTTCTATACAATAATAAATGAAATACACTGATTAAAGAAAAAAGTTATTTGAATTTCATACTGTAGCACAATTGGTGCGCCACCCGTACAAACAGTGAATTTCGTGTGCTCATCAAGCATTAGTTTTTGCGTTAAAAACCATCACCAAACCAAGTAAAGGCTTTATAAATTCTATGTGGACTATGCACCATAAATTTCAATGGTTAAAAAGTGGTTTACTGAATTCCCTGAATTCCCTTGTGGTTGTACCAGCACAATTGAACCAAAAGAGCACGTCACATCAGAAATCGTCGAAAATATCCGTGGAATGATATTGGACGATCGGAAAATGAAAGTGCGTGAGGTAGTTAAGGTATCTCAATTGAGCGGATGCATAACAATTTGCATGAATATATCAAAATGGAAACGATACCCGCGGGATGGGTGCCGTGATTACTCACACTCTTGCGACCACTTCGAAGGAGTGTTTGGCAATGTTCAACCGCAATCCGAAGAAGTTTTTGCACCATTTGGTAACCGAAACGTGATTACAGAGACCAAGCGACCACACCAGAGACCAATGAATATCCAAAGTACTGTACTTCTCCGGGTGAACTTGTACCAATGAAGGTCAAGGTGGGTCTGTCTACAAACAGGGCCATGGCGACAGATTTTTGGATACATGCGGTGTTTTTCACCTGGATTGCATTGAAGGAAGCAAAACGAGCACCTACAAATATTATTCGCAGCTATTTGACATCGATTTGAAGCACCGGTATGTAATCGCCATGGTAAAAATTCTTAAATTGGTACCTCATCCACCATATTGCACTGATTGACCAACTACGTTATATTTTCTACCCTGAATAAATGACGCCCCGTAAGAGATGTAGGTCGAATGAAGATGACATCACTGAACTGGCACAATTGGAACATCGATGGACTAAATGTATCGAACAAAAAGGAGACTATGTAAGAAATAAAATATTTTATACAAAAAAATATATCTTTTATTGAAAAAGCCACGGAGTTGCTCCACGCGAATACCGGACTGAGATAAACACATTCCAAATTATGTTTTACAAATGGGAATACACATTTCGCATTTTCTTTACTATGGTAGCAAGAAACACATTTGCATCAACAAAAATAGCAGTTAATAGTTGCGGCTTGCAAGTTATTTATAGCCCCAGATTTTGGATTTCAAAAAATACAATAGTTTGTTTAAATTAGTCGAGCATACAAAAAATATTAGACTTTCTAACCCAAAGCTAAAGCTGATAAAAGCTATAAAAATTGGGGAAATATCAAAATATACCCGATTTCCTAATTTAAAGTAAACAATTTGGGGTTACATAGATTCAATTAAAATCGGATAATTGTTACCGTAAGCGTCAAATCAACATGTTTTGCCACTCGCCATTTTAAAATAGACATATGAAAATGTTTAAGCCAATATAAATTAAATAAATAAATACAAATTATGAATAAATAAACTGCAAGCATGTGTTTAAATTGTGAAAGGAATATTTTGGAGAGTCTCCACGGGATATGAATAAAATGATCAAATCGCTTTATATGGCAGCAAAATATTTTAAAAAAATACAACAACAAATTCCCTAAAATAAGAATATAGATGTCGTTTCGCCCAAACGAAATTTCCCAGGGAATGCCATTGCGGCAAATGATAATTTGTTGAATCAACATACATCATGGCCAAATTCAACATGCAGCATGGCCCAATTCAACATACAGTATAGTCCCATCGGAAATGGCAGTAACTGCCAGTTTTGTTTCAATATTTGTGAAGCATTGTTGTTTCACTTCTGGTTTTGCTAGATCACTCCAAGGCCTTTGATTGCGTTAATCATAACATAATGTGCATGTTTACTTTTTCCATAACATAATGTCCATGTTTACTTTTTCCCCTTCTTCAGCTAGTCTATTTCATTCTTATTTGGAAAATCCTTGTCTGCCAGTCTCTGTAAATTATAAATTATCGAAACCGTTATTAGCACCAAATGGAGTGCCTCAGTGATCAATTCTTGGACCACTTTTATTCACCATGTACATCAATGATATCGCTGATCAATTACATCACTGTGACCTTCATCGGTATGCGGGCGACATTCTAATATATATTAGCTGCAAATTAGACCACCTCGAAAATTCGGTGTATAAGATCAATGCCGACTTGCGGCGCATACATAATTGGGCATCGGAAAACTACCTGTTTATTAATCCATCTAAATCTAAATGTTTGGTTATAAGGCCAAGGCAAATGCGGCAAACTTTTGTGCCAGAAGTCTTTGTTGATAGTCAGTTAATATAAATAGTGTCGAAGACAATGAACCTTGGTTTAATTTTTAACAAAACACCAACTTGGTCCGATCATATACGCTCCGCAACTGGTAGAACGTATTCCATATTAAGAACTCTTTGGAATTCTCAATATTTCACACTTTCAAATATTCGTCAACTCCTTTCTAATACCTATTTAATGCCTATCTTACTTTATAGGTGTGAATTATTTGCTAGTACTGACTCTACAAGTCTCGATAAACTAAATAACGCATACAATGCTGCAGTAAGATATTGTTGTGGCTTGAAGAAAACTGATCATATATCTGCTGTGGCGAATAATTTGAACGGTGTTAGTTTCTTAAATTTGCTGAGAATACGTTCATTGACCTTTCTTCACAATATAATAAATATATACGCGAGAACCTCTGTATTTATATAATAGAATAATTTTCACACGGACAAATGGTTTAATTTAATCCCTGTTAGGTTAGGGTAGGTGCAATAGTCTGATGACCGATTGGCAGTTTTTGTAAATAGTATTCGTCTTTGGAACCTACTACCTACCTTCATCTATTCAGTTCATAAGCAATGCAGAACAATTTAAAAAATTATTTTTGATCATTATACTCATAACTAACTCAAGACAAATCTCTTATAATATTTTTTATTGTCCTACAATAACATTTACAGCCTTATCCACGATGTCGAACGTTAAATTTCGCTTTCTCCCTATGCGACAAACAGCTAATTTGGTACCGACTAACAAACGAACGAAAACATATACAATGCAGTACAAAGTCGGACCCCACTTACACCCTCTCCCCAACAGAATCTAGGCAAACGAAGTCAGTCACTCATTTTCGCCCAAAATGCGATCCACTATCTTTCGCCTTGTCGTTCGCATGGTTTTACTCATTAAGTAATGACGTAAATTGTTAAATATGCAAGGGTGGCAGACAATCTTACTGATGATAAGGGTCTTCGTTGGTGTTGCCTGGGTTGTAGAAAATTGGATGTGGAGTTCTACAAATTTTTCAGTTGCATGAAGTCCGAGTTTTCTGATATGGAAAATGAGCTTTAGGCTTTATCTGGACGATTTTCTAAGTTTATTGGGATGTTCAATAAATATCCGGGATTGGAAATGAGAGCAGGTTCACCAAAAGCCTCCTCGCGAAAAGGAGGAAGACGGCTAAGAAGTCCCCTCCATTGTTGGTAATTCCTTCCTCGCCGAATTTAATGGACGTTAATTCTCCAAGTTGAAGTGCAGTGAAATCATCTGCCCCTTCTACTTTTGCTGATGTCGTTTCTGTAGTTGCTATAACTTCCACGGACAGCGATAAGCCATCTCCTCCGGGTGGTAATCCCGCCCCGGTGCCAGCACCGGGGCCGAGAACGTTGACTGTCGTACTGGCAAGGAAGACAGTATATGTGGCTAGACTTCCCCCGACACGACTTTAATTAAAATCTAAACATTTGTAATTGAAATTGATCATATTTTAGTGAAAAATCCAATATTATAAAATTTTATAATTTTAAATATAAATTTAAAATAAAATTAAATAAATTTTTCCACCTGAGTCCTATGGGATATATAAGTTTAAGAATAGGCAACATGGTCTGAATTTTACAATATTGATGTTATTAAATTCAATTGCTTTGATTTTACTATTAAATATTGTGAATTAAATATCAACTATAATTTAAAATTCCTACTGATATATTCTGAATTCCAATTTCTTTTGAAATGCAATGGATACTTACTTACTTATCCGGTCTCGAACAACCCCGGGGGTCAGGGATCTTACAAAACGAATATAACATATATCGCCACCCAGTTCGACCTTTTTCCGTATCTAACCAGTTGGCAATATCAAGTGTATGCAGGGATTCGTCAACCTGATACCTCCAGCGGAGTCTTGGCCTTCCTATTTTTCACCTTCCTTCGAGTTCGGTTTCGAAACCCTTCGTGCTCATTCGTCTTCATCCATTCTACTGACATGACCTAGCCAACGCAATCGCGTTATTTTGATCCGCTTGACTATGACAATTTCGGGATATAGCTCAACAGTTCATGTTCATAGGGCCATACATTTTTCGGAGTATTTTTCTCTCGAAGACTCATACAGATGTTTCGTCTGCTTGCGATAAGACCCAGGATTCTGCGCCATAAAGCAAGACAGGTTGTAGTCTGGTCCAGCTGGACTTTTGTTACTTGAGAGAGGGCTTTATCTCTAAAGTGCTTGCTTAACCCAAAATAACATCTATTCGCAAGCACAATTCTCCGGTTGATCTCAAGCCTGACGTTATTGTTTTTCTTTACGGCAGATCCGAGCTGCACAAATTCGTCCACCACCTCGAAATTATATCGCTTATCAATCAAATCAATGGTCACGCTTTGGTCAAATCGCGTGGAGGCCATGCTCGTTGAAACCATTTATATTATCTTATCCTCATTTAATGTCAGACCCACTTTTGCTGACTCCTTCGCAATTCTCGAAAACACCGCAGTAACTTTTCTAATAGTACATCAGCATACGCGAGCAGCATCTTGCTTTTGCTGTTGATGGTTTTATTCATGTTGACTGCAGCTTTCCTCATAATGATCTCCATTAAGATCTTAAAGATATCGCACAGCATAGGGCGTCGAATTGCCTGAGGACTGGCAATGGATGCACGTTGAGATTAAATATAGTTGTTGAATTCTAATAAAATTCCCGAAATATTACAGAATTCTTTATTAAGGAACCTAATATTTTACATACGTCCAGGGTCTCACAACCTCTTAATTCACCATTGAAGATTAAAACACCATTTGGTTCAAGTCGTCGATATTATCTTATAGTTAGGGTGTTCACAACTTGAACTGAAGTGAATTAAAGTGAATTGAATTGAATTGAATTGAATTAAATTAAATTAAATTGAATTGTATTGCATTGCATTGAATTGAACTGAATTGAATTAACGTGAATTGAATTGATTTGAATTCTATTGCATTTCATTGAATTAAATTGAATTGAAATAAATTAAATTGATTTTGGACATATGAGGTGCTTTTCCCTTGTCTATTGTTGAATATCGGAGTTTTGAATCTACCGTCTTCTCGTGTTGTATTGATGGTCCAGAGGTACCAGGAAGTTGTCGATTTGGAACTCTTTGATTAATATTGATTTATATATTTGTTTTATGTTCAGTATATCGTGTTGTTTGTAGATAGACTTAAATCTATTGTGTGAGACATAAAGGGTTTTTGAACAGAGACTCTACAAAAGTAAATCGATAGGGACAGCAAGCGGCGCCATATTTTTCCCGCTCATTTGACTTTTCTCTTCAGTAAGGTTTGCCATTTCATCATGGAAAGATATACGAGCCACAACGAGTCGAAACTATTAAAATTTACTACCGAAATTTGGAGTCAGTGGCCTCAACTTTAAGAGCGCTACGTCCTATTTCTGAATTTCATTTCTGGCTGTATGGCTTCGTCAATAAGCCAAATATGCATTATTGTTCACACAGCAATCCACACGTAATCCATGAGTCATCATTGCATCCCGAAAAAATTACGGTTTGGTGCGGTTTATATGCCGGCGGCGTCATTGGGCCGTACTTCTTCCGTGATGATCAAGACCGGCACATTACTGTGAATGCGAATCGCTACCGTTCAATGATAACCGAATATTTTTGGCCCCAATTGGATAATATGGACTTGGAGGACATGTGGTTCCCAAGTTTGGTGAACGTATTATCTCACGAAATAGCCCAGTCGATTGGCCGCCTCGGTCGTGCAATTTGACGCCGTTAGATTATTTCCTGTGGGGCTACGTCAAGACTATGGTCTATGCCAACAAGTCAGCGACGATTGATGAACTTCGTAAGAATATCTAACGTGAAATTGCAGCAATATCGGCCGATTTATGCTTGAAAACCGTCGAAAATTGGGTTCAGCGTCTGGACTTCTGTAAGCGTGCCCGTGGTGGCCATGCAAAAGAAATCGAGTTCCATACATAACGACATCGAACGTACTTTCACAGGAATAAAGAGTTTCATTGGTATCTAAAACCGGTTTTGTTTTATTTAAAAAAACTTTTGTAGCGCTCTTATTTAAAAACCCGATATTAATTTCGTGTTGTGCATTGTTTAAAGTATTTTTCATTAAAACTTCTATAAGTCGACTTTGTATTTTTTGTAAAATTTTGCAGTAACAAGTGTTTCCAAAAGCCGCTAGCCCATGACGAAGGTGAGATAAGATGAATGTAAGATTCTTTACGAGGTTTTTTGATAGTAGTTATGTGTGTATTTATACATTTAACATGTATTTAAAATTGTCCTCCACTTGCATGTGTCATCATCAAAAGCAGGGAAAGTGTATTTTTATGAGGCAGTCTGTGTCGTGAATTTTTATATTTGTATCGCTTTTAGCGATATGGGGTAATTTAATGTGCATTAGTTTTGGAACGAAGTTCCTTATCGCACGTTGGGATGGGGGCTTAATGAAAATATTTTAAACAACTTTTTTTTAACTACTTTATTATAACCCGTTATTGCCAACTATATTGGGTACTTTTGGTGTTTGGTTTAAAGGGAAGTTTTCTAGGTGGAGCCTGTTGACTACATATTGTAGTTTTAAACGCAATAAAAAGTAAATTTAGAAAAGCCAAAGCGCAAGACTGGCAAATCCACGAAGTACAACCCTGAGTATGGAATTACATTTGGCAGCACACTTACTCTTAAGGTACGGTCAGATTGGGCAAATATTTGATCAAAATATGTTTCATCATATTTGCTCAAAATGTTGTCAAATCAATACAGGGTTGACTTTGTGTTCACACTATACACATTTATTTGCCTCTTTTTGTTTGATCAAACAGGTATCAAATAGAATCAAATAAACAGTAGGGCAAATACATTTGCCCTGTGGTCACACTTGAACAAATATTTGCAACAAATAATTGTTTGATCAACCTGCCAGAAAATACAAATTTGTTTTCTCAAAAATTTTAAGCAAGCTGTCAGAAAGTTTTAAACAAGCTGCAAGAAAAGAATTTAAATAAATATGATGCAAGAGGATAAATGTTTTCTCGTTTTATGCTGTAGAGCAGCGACGGTGTCAATTTTTCTATGAGAAATTGTAAACAAATTAGCAGTAAATACGATTTTGTTTTTCCAAAATTTCTAAACAAACTGCAAAAAATATTTTAAATAACTATGATGCAGGAGGATGAATATTTTCTTGTTTTATGCTGTGGAGAAGCGACGGAGTTAATTTTGGAAGAGAAGATATCGTAAAAGGAAATTTGGGCAAGTTTAGCTCCCACTGGCATAGCCAAAAAAGCTCACTGATTTGAGGTAGAACTCATTGTTTTAAGCAAAAAGTTTTAAATGCCAATTTTGGTGACGGCCCCTATTTCCGGAGTTATGGGCCTAAAAAGTTCGGATATTCAAAAAATATTTAAAAAAATTAAATGTAATTTTTTGATAACTCGCTTAGTTATCGAGATATCCTATGTTGAAATTTTGAAATATTGTCGAATATTTTTTAAATTATTTTTTCCGAGTTTGACAAGCTTGCTCTAAAATCACCTAGCATAATTGTAAGGTCTGACGGAGGATATTAGATCACCATTTTCAGTAGCTTCAAAATTCTAAGTATTGCCAAATTATCCTAATTAGTCGCAGCTTCGTCGGTTTCGATCCGATTTAAAAAGTTTTAACAAAGCTAAAACTATGCCCATTGAACTATGTACACAGTTTTATAGCCGTTGAACCAAAGTACCAAAATATTTTTAAAAATGTTTATAATATTTACCAATTCTTGGTTTTAGTTTAATGTTGGTGATTTTTTTTTCATTTTATAATTTGAGTCGTAAAAGCTGACAACACTGCTATACCACCTGTTATTTACCATTGTTTGATCTTTGTTTGATCTTACAATTTTTTGTAAGATCAAATAAATGTTTGTTCAAAAAAGAGACAACTATTTGCTCATTAGTGGTCACACTGTGGTCACATTGAGCACATTTTTATTTGATGGCAAATAATTTTGTTTGACCAAAATCAGCTGTTTTGTTGTTTGCCACACAAAAGTATTTTGTGGTCAGAGTGAGGCCAAGAAATATTTGACGTTTTTCGTCAAATATTTGCCCAATCTGACCGTACCTTTACTCTTACACTCATACTTTTGGCTTGGTTTGTGTCTAGACTAACATATGGGACGCTATTTCTTGTTTAATGGGAATTTTCTTGGTGAAGCATGTTTATTACATATTGTAGTTTGAACCGAATAAAAAGTAAATATAGAAAAGCCAAAATGAAAAAAGTTTAAAAAAATAAAATTTTCTTAACTAAGTGCGTTTTAAAAAAAAAAAAAAATTAAATTTTTTTCAAAAACAATACCTATTCGTATTCTTAAACAAAGTACCTTTTCTTACAAACATACGTTATCTTAAAGAAGTACCTTTGCTTAAAAAGGTAAATTTTCTTACAAAAAGTACCTTTTCTTAAAAAATTTAATTTTTTAGAAAACTACATTTTCTTTAAAGAGTACCTTTTATGTAAAACAAAATAACTTTTCTTCAAAAAAGGACCAATTCTAAAAAAAATCTCATTTCTTAAAACAAAACCTTTTCATCAAAAAAAAATACATTCTCCTAAAAAATACCTTTTCTTACAAAAATTCCTTTTTTAAAAGTAAATTTTTTTTAAAAATAATATAATACTTTTTCTTTTCTTTTCGTGAGATAAGTAGCCTTTCTGAAAATAACTAAATTTTCTTAAAAATAAACTTAAAAATAACTTTTCCTAAAAAGAATACCACTTCTTTAAAAAGTACCTGTTCTTAAAAAAGTACATCTTTAAAAAAAAAATTCCTACTCTTAGGCTTTTTCTTACAGAAAGTACTTCTTATTAAAAATGGTACCTTTTCTTTAAAAAACATTATCTTTTAGTACTTCTTCGAGTACTTCTCTCATTAAAGAAAGGGCCTTTTCGGGAAAATATAATACATATTCTTATAAAAAGGACCTAAAAATATACTTTAAAAAAAAAAAAAATATTCAATAAATAAAAAATTTCCTATAAAAAGTTTATCATTTTACAAACAGTATCTTTTCTTAAAGATCCATTTAAATTATAGAATTTTTCAACAGGCGCCTTAGGCGTTGTGGAACTAACTAGTACATAAAATATTGCGAGAGGGACTTCGTTCCAACCGGGTGTACCCTGACACCTTATGTAATTTTTGATTTGCTTGCATTCATTATTAATCCGTTATCATGACACCACCTTGTGGCCACGTTTAATTCATCTATCATCTACATATCGTTTTTTCAAGGCTGTCATTGGGCACTATTATAGCCGTATCGTCTGCCTATTCGAAAGTTGTACTATTTTTCAAATGATTCAGCATATCGTTGTTGTATATAAGGTACAATATCAGACCAAGCTTCGATCCTTGTGGTACTCCATTGTCTAAGAATATTTATCGGCTGTAATTACCTTACATTTTGACCCTGTGTGATCTGCATGCCAAGTAATCTTTAAACCAGTTAAGGCATTGACCGTGAATCCCATATCTTTCCAGAGTGCATATCAGTTTTTTTGTGAGAAAGTGTATCGATGCCTTACTGAAATCGATAAATAGGGCTTGGCAATACAAAATTTTGTCTAAACGTTGACGTGAGTAGAAATGTGACCTATTAGTTTGTTAATTTTTTCCATTTATGAAAGCCATATTAATTTCTACTAATTATCTTGTTGGTGCGGACCCCATTAAGTCGCCTTATTATAACCTCCTCTAGTATTTTCTCCGCTACAGGCAAAAACGATATGGGGCGGTAATTATTGTAGTCCTTTTAGCTCCCACTTTTAAATATCGGTTTATCAAGTGTTTAAAACTGTTGGTATGATGCATTCTATCAATCCGGCGTTTATAAGCGATGTTATTGCCGTGGTGCAATGGTAGGGTGGACGGCTCTTGTGCATGAGAACGTGGGTTCGAGCCCTGCTCTGACTACCTTAAATTTATTTCGACGGCGGTCACCGCGCTCAGTGACGGCGTCACTATCGAGTACTTAGCCATGAAAAAGCTTCTCAAAATACCGTTCGGAATCGGTGTAAAATAGTAGATCCCAATCAATGAGTGTAAAACTAGAACGCGCACGGCTCACTGGTTTGTGAGAAACTCTCCCTAATCGCTTAATGGAATGTAACGGGAAACCAATTATTTATTTTTTTTATTGCCGTAGTTAGTGTTTCAGCGTTATTTTTAATACCTTTTTGGACGCCTGCCTGCTCCTTTTCGCGAGTTTAATACCTTAAGAATATTAAAGATTTCCTATTCATTTGTTGGCTCAATATGTATTTTGTTTTGCCGTTTTACATCCAGAGGCAATTACGGTTTTAATATCACAGTCATGTTAGAGATTTTGCACATTTTCCTTGATTGTGACCGCAAATTTTCGAAACCAAAACTGATATGAATGGAATTGAATGGAATTTCTTTAAGATTTTGTTTGTTATTGTTGTATTATCATATAACATATATAAGTACATATATTAGCATTAATGACTTCGATCACTAGATATGTAAGTATCTATTCCTGCAAAGACTGGAATTCCTAATGTAAATCTTTATAAATTCGTCAACCCTAACCACCCGCACATAACTATAAAACAATGCATAATTACTTTGTACTTGAAAGGAGTAGTTGTGGAAATAATTTCATCAAGCGAGTTGATAATGCCGCCATCGATCGTTTTGCACTCTACTATCTATCACATTGCTGAGCTTGAAGTAAACCAGAAAATGGCAAAAGAGTACAAAATAACCGGAATGTGTTAATTTTGCAATCTTGACTTTTGTGCAGAATTAATTATTGTATTTATTGGATTTTTTCTTTTGCATTTATTACGATTTGAAAAATAACCAATAATTCATTCTGTATACACTGCATACCACAGGCATTCGCACCGGACGGAGCGAGATTTGACGTGGGCCAATCCACATTCCATGAGCTCCAATCAGAATAAAATTACTCCATGTCCACATGTCGTTGTAGTCGAAATGCACAAATAAATATAGCGCAATTACATGTGAGTGGAGTGAATTTTGTTAAATTTCCTATGTACGTGTACGACATTTGATTAATATGTGTTGAAACCTACACAGAGAGAATTTTTGGTATAATATAAGAAACATTTTTGTCAGAAAAAATGGGAAAAATCATATCATGTCTGAGAAATTATGAATAGTAATAAAATTTTTATGACAATTTTATGATCATAGCATCAGAAAAAATTATGTATATAAAATGTGTATGCATAAATATTTTGAAGGATGTCATAAACTGCATAAAATGTCATATAGTTACAAATACTATGATTATTGCTTCAAATAATAACATAAATATGATAACAACGTCGTAAATAATAATAGTTTTGTGTTAAATATCATATTGGTGAATTTAAAATTTTACTATTATTTTCTTCCAATTAAAATGTTGCTATTTAAGAAGGTTTTTGACGATGGTCATTTTAGTTGTGCGACTGGCGATATTCTTGCGGTTTTTTAAGTACACTGAATAAAATATATATAACAGTTAATATTATCTGTTCATAATTTGTTTCTCATTCATTTTGAGAACAAATGCAATAAACTTATGAACAGCTCAATATATTTAATGAATCTGTTCATATCTGTGCAATGATCAAATCATTGGAAATGTTTAAAAGCATGCTTATCATTTTATAAATATTTTATTACAAATAAACTTTTTTTTCAGATGCTTCTGTTTTTGAAAATTTTATAGGCCAAAAGGCCCATCAGACAGACATAATTCGCCGATAATTTGCTGAAATATGTACGTTGTCCAAGGCAATAGAAGTCATATCTGCCAACTCCAATTTAGGTGCAAGTTCCGGAACTAATGGAAACACAGGTAGAATATTAGTTATTATATATTAGCAGAAATGCGTATAATAATAAATAGTATTCAAAATCCAAAAAGAAGTACAAAACGTCCTAGGTAACGTGAAGGGGCGATGATTTACCTAATTGGGTAAGTCAAATATTAGAACTATCATTGGGCGCATAGTTAGAGAAGTTACAGCGGTGTTTTCGAGAATTGAGAAGGAGTCAGCAAAAGTGGGTCTGACAGCAAATGAGGACAAGACAAAATTAATGGTTTCAAAGAGCGGGGCCTCCACGCGATTAAACCAAAGCATGAACGCTGATAACCGTTATAATTTCGAGGTAGTGGACGGAATTATATACCTAGGACCTGCCATAAACAAAAACAACAACGTCAGCCTTGAGATCAAGCGAAGAATTGTGATTGCAAATAGATGTTATTTTTGGCTAAGCAAGCAGGTTAGAGATAAAGCCCTCTCTCGAGTAACAAAAGTCCAACTATATCAGACTCTCAGACAACCTGTCTTGCTTTATGACGCAGAATCCTGGGTCTTATCGCAAGCAGATGAAACATCTGTAGGAGTCTTCGAGAGAAAAATACTCCGAAAAATGTATGGCCCTATAGTGCAGAACGGTGAGTATCGGCGCAGAATGAATCATGAGCTGACATTGACATATTTAAGCGCTTGAAACTAACGCGATTCCGCTGGCTAGGCTATGTCAGTTGAATGGATGAAGACGAACCAGCACGAAGGGTTTTCGAAACCGTACTCGAAGGAAGACGAAAAATAGGAAGATCAAGACTCCACTGGAGGGATCAGGTTGACGAATCCCTTCGTACACTTGGTATTGCCAACTGGAGAGATAAAGCAAAAGATCGAACTGGTTGGCGAAATATGTTATCTTCGTTTTGTAAGGTCCCTGACCCCCGGAGTTGTTCGAGACCGGATAAGTGTAAATATTATAACAGATAGATTGAAAAAAATAGATAAATAAAGGGTGGGCAATGTAAAATTTGGAACTTGAACCACCCGTTATTTCGAAGCAGAAATCCAGTTTGACATTTAAGAGGTGTCAGATTATTGAAGGTTAGAAATTTACTTAATGGGTCGGTTTACGCTAGAAGAAAATTGGGAAATATTAAAAACTCTGAGTCTTCAACTCAAACTGTAAGAATTCTACGAAATAAATTTGATAGAAATAGAATGGCATCAACCCAGTTTGTGGCTAATTTTGCATTAATTGACATTAACAAGTTTGTCAATCCAGGTCCTTATTGAACAAAAGATCTCTTTTAGTAGTGGAATATCAATTTTTTTTGTAAATAAAAAGTAATTTTTATTACATTTTCCCGACGTTTCGTCAATTTCTTGTTGACATCTTCAGAGGGTTCGTCAATTTTAAATACAAAAATTATGTCACAATTAACAATATGCATTAATAACATAACAATAATATAACTTAAAATTAATATCACAGGTTTTGTATTGCCACATTGTAGCTCGCGCTTATGTTGTCACTGTCTTCTTTGAGATTCATCGTTTTGTCTATCTTCTCTAGTATTCTCAAACTTTCCAATGTCATTCTCGTCTTTTCCCTTCTGCCTTTATCCAATATCCTTACATTATCGAAATCAGCTGTGTGGCCTGATTCAATTATGTGTTGCGACAATGCGGTTCTTGTTCTCTCTTTTTCAATGTCTGTCTTGTGTGCTCCCAATCTCATCTGCAGTTTTCTCTTTGTCGTACCTATGTATACCAATTCGCAGCTTTGTGTTCCGTCTCCTTTGCATGGTATTTCGTATATGATATTGTTTTGTTGTTGTCGCTCAATTGGTGTTTTCGTTTTGGAGAAGATAGTGCCAAGTGTTGTGTTAGGCCTATATGCCAAGTATATGTTCTCTGTTGCCATTATCGCTTGAAGAGTTTTGTTCTCCATTAACCCAGGGATGTACATATTTCACACTGAAAAAAGTTCTCGGTTCGCTTTCTTCAATCTCAGTGTTGGACGAAGGAATTTGAAGATCGTCATTCTGGTCTAATCGTATCTTCCTAATATTATCGTCTATTAGTCTGGTAATGAGGTTTCTGGGAAAGCTGATGTTAGACAACATGTTCGTCATCAATTTGATGTTTTTCTGGTGGTATTGATCGTCGCTAATTTTCAATACTCTGTGAAACAGACTTTTCGCCGTGTTAATTATTTGCGATTTTTGTTGAGTTGAGTTGAAGTTCCAGTTGGTTGGTTGAAGTTGGTTTCGTATACCAGTCAAATTTAATGATATCGTTGTCATGGTATAATTTGGTGTCCAGGTAGGCGATGCTCTTGTCCTTTTCGATTTCAATTGTAAATTGAATTTTCGAGTGATATTTATTCAAGGTGTCTAGAATTTGGTTGGTGTCATTCTTATCAATTATCGCCAAAATATCATCTACGTATTTTGATATATACGTGATGTGTATCCGCGATGGTAGGCGATAACGGTTTGCCCTTTGGCATACCATATATTCGATTGCATACTACTTTTTCATACATAAATTAGTTATTGTCCAAGAGGCAAAACTTCGGTATTTCGAGATATTTTGACTTTGGAATTTTCGTGTGTTGTCGAATAATGGATAATTTTCCCATGATAATTTTCACCACATTGTGAATTGAAATATTAGTGAATAGTGATATTACGCCGAAAGATACCAAGATATCGTTGTCCTCTAGTCGGACACCCCTTAAATTGGACTTTAACTGCGTCGAATTTTTCACGTTGTATTGATCGGATACTAAGTGCTGAAGAATCCTCCCATGTACTTAGATAGTCGGTAGCATGGTACATTCATGGATGCGATAATCGGTCTGAGGGGTATATTAGGCTTATGTATCTTCGGCAGCTAGTGTATGTGCTCGTCCAGTGCGAGCAGTGGAAAATGTTGCCGCTGTAGCTGAAAGTGTGCTCGAAAATCCATCAATATCAATTCGCCACTTTTTTCCCGAAAAAGAAACCTACAAAATTGTTAAAATTTTTCTGAAAAACAAGACTTTGGCATGTATTTTTACAGTAAAGTTCTGATCATTTGGAAATGCACCACACAGTGAGCATTCTCTGAAAATGTGACATTTTTGTAAAAAAATTTCAATTTCGATATTTGACAAAATGTTGCTCAAGGTTTTGTATATATGTTTTCATCTTTATTGTAGACTAAAATAATCTTAAATAAATAAAATAATATGTAAAAAAAGAAGATTTTTGGGATTAAAACTCTATAAGGCTTGTTTACAATTTGGAAATAAAACTTGATTGGATTTAATTAATTGAGTTAACGTATTAAAAAATTAGTAAGACAGCAAAAATATGTGCATACATAAAGAAAGAATTTCCCATAATTATTTATTTTCAGTTTTTTTTCGAATTTTTTCCAAAAGTGTTAAAGAAATTATTGAAATGTGGATATTTCTGAACACTTTTTCGTAGAACAGGAGTTTACCTTAGCAATAGTATATAATATATCTATGTACGGTATTACAAAACGTGTAGGAATGCTCACTGCAGGGTGCATTTCAAAATGGTCATAATTTTACACTAAATATGTTTGTCAAAGCCTGAATGAAAAGGGAAAATATTGTATGTTTTACAGTTTAAAAATTTCTCATACATTAACCAAAAAACCGTTAAAAAAATTTAAATTTTCAACCGCCTTGAGATAACTTAAAAAATTCAACATGTGTTCTTTACGTGCTCCCAATTTAGTGGTGTGTTTGGAAACATTCAACTGAAAAATTGGCAATTTTAGAATATCTTAATAACGGAAAAAAAATATACCGGAATCTGTGTATTTTTTTGTTTTTCTTACGTAGTAGATTCTCAAAAGTAAAATCTCTTTTGCAATCGGTCAATAAGTGAAGTACCAGGCTTTGAAAGTTTCAACAGTACCAAAGTGGTCAAATTTGACACCCTATGGCACCAACTGTATTGATACGGAGTGCCTCTGAATGCAATATTCTAAAAGCATGGTTCCCCCTCTACAAATATCTAGGACATTCCAAAATGATAAGAAGAATACTATAAAAGTTGTGATATTATTACCGTGTATTTTCCAATCGGACTCACTGTGCGTTGCCATTTTATAAACATTTTAACATATTTTATACCCCTAGTGTCTCGTAAAGGGACATCCATGGCGCTGAATGAAATCCGCCCAAATACACGCCAATCGGAGGGATTTCTTATCGCGAATCCCAATAGTTTTGGAACGTTAATCACAAATTTTAACTCCTCGTTGCATAAAATGGAAATAAAAATAACAATCAATTGTATTATTAATATAATTACTAATTAATACATGCATTTTAAGGAATACATAATATTTTAAAGATATCGCAAAAAAAATAAAATTTTTTACATGATTAATCAGCCATTACTGCACAAAGTTAAAAAAGTCAATGATATCACTTAACTTAGAATAAAATTCTGTTAGTCGAAAATTTCGAAATTCTAAATTTTTGCTACGAAAATAAAATATATTGTGTTAATGTGTTTTTATTTTTTATATCTTGCTTGTGGTATGAGATATTGACATGGTCCTTTTTGTGTTTCATTGCTTAAGACCAAAGGTGTTAGACCACCATTTTTAAAATATTGGAAATCCAATATTTGGAGCGTACTTTACGCTTAATATGAAAAGGGGGAATTTTCCCACATATTTTTCAGTGTATTTCAGTAAATCCTTTAGGTCATGGTTCGACAACCATTGACACGCGGACCGAATGCGATACTGCACAACTCGTTATATTCGTACGATGAAATGACGAAAACTTTTCTGTCTATGACGAATTATTAAGAATGTGCAGCCTCGAAGTATGGACCAAGCATGAGTTTCTGCGACTTGAGCTGGGATAAATTAGCCATAATAATAAATGACTAATAAATTAGTCATAATAAAGGTGTTGTCGGTAGAGTCAACAGCAAACTGCAAGACTAAAGTTCAATTTATATGTCACACTATTGTCCATCAAGTAGCACTGTGTTGCAAGGTTTTATCGTGGAAAGAAATACTGAATACAGTTGTATCTGCTACTATTGACTCACCGCCAGTTCAAAAAGATTTAGGAAGATGTGTAAGTTGAATATGGTGACGTGATGTATTACTGTGAAATAAGATGGCTTAGCCGAGCAGCAGTACTCAACGATTTTTTTGTTTGAGGATAGAAATTTGTAACTTCATGGAGGTGAAAGGAAAGGCAGGAAAGGCAGTACAACATTCCAACAACCAATGGGTGGCAGACCTTGGTGTTTTAACTGATTTGACTGCCGAACTGAATCTACTCAATGCTCGTTTACAGGAAAATAATAAACTGATATGCAATATGTATTCTGTGTTAATTTATGGGAAATGAAACTGACATTAATTATCAACCATATCGATGAAAGAAAACTCGATAATTTTCCAAATTGCAAGAAAGCAGAAGAAGAAGCTGGAATACATTTTGTTTAACAAAATACTAAAATGAAAAGTGCATTAATACAACTACTAACTGAGTTTGAAAATCGGGTTGCTGATTTCAAAAAATCTCATGTAAGACGCATATCTTCGAAAATCCCTTCATAGTGGATATCGATGATGTATCAGCCAGGGGGATTCTACGGCACAGCTGGTCGGGTCGACAAGGTACTAGGGAAATGATGTAGCACGTAAAACTTTTGGCCCTTTTACAACAAAATGTTGCGACTCTTGCTTTAGATGGACCAAATATTTTGGAATGTGGCCAAAGGCCGTGGCGAGAACTACGATTATGTACTACGATTTAAAAATCAATACTATAGCATAATTTAAAGAAGTTTTAAAATAAAAAGAAAGAAACCGCAATATTTTCTGCGCGCCTTGGAGAAAGTCGTTCACGCGAACAGATTTAGCATGTATAAAAATCACATAATGCGAGAATTTTTCAACCCCAAATTTTAAAACCGTTTGATTTTGGTCCATATATATTAGGGCGGGTCGATTTGTAGGGAGACAAAAAAATCGCTCAAGTGACAAGGGAAATCGTATTCTAGGGATCGCAATAAGAAACTCTGCCCGAGGAACTATACCTCTAAAACAAAAATCTGAAATTTTGAAAACTCCCACTTTGACTCATTTAGAGATGCAATAATCGAGGAGGGATTCTATAAACTTTAATTGCATAAGTTACACGGAAATGATCAATTTGAATGATATAAATAAGGTATTTGAATCACCATTCACGCGAAGCATTCCGTTCGATACATAGAAAGAATATTCCAAGCGAGTTATACCGGAAAATGTAGGGGCTGTTATGGCGACGAAATTAGAGAGCAAAACAGACTTCAAACAATAATTTTTTTTTGTTTCTTTTCTGCTACTAATTTAAATTCATTTCGTCATTTACATACATATGTATGTTCTGACTAACAGCCTGTTTCCCAATCTCGAACGAAAGCTTTCGTTCGTGTTCTAGACGATAGAAAGTTGATTTGGGTTTCACAATCTTGTCGTGTCAAGTCGAATGGAAACCTAAAATTTTTCAGTACAAATTTTGGTTTCTTTATTTCGAACGTATTGCCACTTAGGAGCAAACATAAAGTAAGGAGAACGAAAATTTCGACTTAGATAAACTGAATTTGACTCAAATGTGAGTGACTGATTTTCGTTCGCTTAACTTTTCGTTCGAGATAGAGAAACAGGCTGTAAATAAATTTCTAAAGAGAAAAATAAACTCCAAAAAGAAAAAAAACATACCCATTTCGCTGATTTTTTTAATGTAAAGTGGCAAAAATGATGATTTTTTTTAAATGTTTGTATGGGGAACCCCCCATGGGGGTTCCACGAGGTATGCGACTGACATGGGTGGTTCGGCCCTTCAAAGTTAGTTGGGGTCGGTCATACATTTGGTCTCGATTGGGGCACTTAAATGGGTCAAAGTGGGATTTTTCAAAATTTCAGACAACTTACGGATTTTTCAAAAGTCGGGACATCAGAATTCGTTTTACAGGTATGGTTCCTCGAGCAAAGTTTCTTATTTTGATCCCTAGAATACGATTACGAATACGAATTTTGTGGAAAACATATTTGTTTGTAGCATGATGTAATAAAAAACGGTATATTATGTATAAATAAATATCAATTAGTACCATCCTGTTTTATTTTGGCGATGGTTTGGGCATTTGTGCGATATATGAGGAGAAATGAGGCTGACAACATTTTAATAACACTGACCCCGTCAAGTCAATGGAGAAATTATGTTAAGTTTCGTTATAGTCTTCAATAAGGAAACGTGTGATTATAAAATATACCGTAAAAGTGATTAATTATACTGTTTGGGAAAAAAATTTTGGTGCAACAAAATACCTTTCAGACATTCTTAATCTCCTTATCACTAATTATACAAAAATTTCCTGGTTGTGGTCAAGCACGTAAGATTTCCCACAAACATGTGGCAAATAACACAAATAATACAAAAGTGATCGTGTTGAAAGCAAGACAAATCAAACAATTGTTTCAACCACCGTGGGATTAGACGTTGCACTTAACTTTTAAAATTTAACAAATACTGAAAATATAACAGATAATCTATTCTTCATAACTCTGGCCAACATATTTTGGCAGTCACTACTGACATACTTAGTTCAATGCGCACCGCTCTACGCCACGTTCCGTCCCTGTCGTTGAGCCTGTAAATTAACTTTGTATGGTTGAGGGGTGTTGAGGCGTCCATTGGAATCAATTATTTAACTCCATAAAGGTCGTAAGATCAGTCATCTTAGGTTCTTGAATGTTTGTTAGATCCAAGATGGAGTAAAATTCTAGAATTTTTCTCCATCGCATAAAACAGTCTGGCCAGTAGCCTTTTAGAGAGTGCCCAGTGATCACTGATACTAGTATAGAGATATTTTGTTTTAAGTTTAGCGTACGATTCAGGTCATAACTTGGTCATACTAGCCTGGTGATCCTGCACTTTGTGGCATCTGGCCATCTATCAGTCGTATGTCTGAGAGTTTCTGGTTTAAGCATGAACTTGTTCTATGGCTGCCTGCAATGTTCCTGTACACTGGCACCCATATAAGATGAATATCGAATTAGTTGGACGATGCGCGGCAGTTGTACGCAGTTCTTGAAGTGAGAAATGCAGATGGCAAAGATTTTATAGCAACGTGACTGTCGCTGTAGATATTAATACCCTAGGCGGTGATGACGTGTCTCTGCCAAAGGTCAATTTCTTCGATTTCCATGACTTCTGCCTGAACGACACTACAATGGTCTGTTAGCCCTTGTGCAAGGTCGAGACCCAGCTCTTTAGAACAGACTTCAACTATATTGCTATCAGGTTTGGAGCTATCAGTGTAGAATTCTACATAACTTCTACAACCTGGTATACATATATCCCTTCCAGTCCTGCCTGTCCAGGATATGAGTGGAGAAATTTCTCCCAAATGTTGACGTTATGACTTTTTTTTTTGAATTTAGAATTTTTTATTTAGTTCACGTGTGTACATATACAATTTAAAATTATGCCCCATCGCGATTAGGGTGTTATAGAAGCATGTTGGCAATAATAGTTATGCGTTTAATTAAGTACAATATGCATTATAACATAATAGAAATTCAATTAAATATTTAGTAATTTTAATTATATATTTCGAAACTATTACTAAATTAATGAGTTAGAAGCACCAGGAAATTATTTTGAAAATATTATTTTATATGTTTTTTATAATTCGATATTCTAGTTGTATTTTTAAAATTCAATGGTAATTTGTTAAACTCAAAGGCACAAATGAATTCGATACGCTGCTTCATAACCTTCAATCTGCAAAATGTGGACCTAACATTTTGTCGATTTCTCTTATTGGAAACTTGGAAAATATATCGTATGGTATCCCATATTATTCCGTGTTTTTAGATAAACATCATCAACTGATAAACATACATTACATGAATGGGGAGTGCAATTTGTGCAAGTGGCAAATCTGAAATTTGACAGCTGTCACATGTTCACCTTCAGCCGTACAAAATTCAGCTTTCTCAGGAGTTCAAACCAGCATACCAATGCACATTTTTCAAAAAAAGGTCATCTTCTCCGTTGAAGCGCATTTCCATCCGAATGGCATCGTTAATACAAAAAATTTTCGAATTTGGGCTCAGAAAATCCTCATGCAATCCATGAGAAACAAATACACCCACAACGAGCAACTGCCTGGTGCGGATTTTGGTCAGACCCTACTTTTTTGAAGATGAGGCCGAAATTGCAGTGAATGTGAACGGAATTCGTTGCAGGAACTTTATATCGGAGTTCTTGTGGTCTCAACTGAATGGCATGGATCTGGACGATATGTGGTTTCAGCAAGACGGCGCCACCTGCCACACCGCGCATGAAACAATCGATTTGTATCAGCAACAATTTCCATAACACATTATCTCAAGAAAGTCTGATGTCAACTGACCATCAAGATTATGCGATTTAACGTCGTGCGATTTCTTTCTTTCGGGTTTTGTGAAATCTCGGTTAATGCGAATAAACCAGAAACAATTCCTGAGATCTAACTCGCCATCGATGAGGTAAAGCTACATCTCTGTCATCAGAGCCGTAGGGGCCATTTTACGAATATTTTATTACGTACTTAATTGGAGCATGTCTCTTTACAATCCAAAAAAGGATCACAACTAATATGGCTATCCAAACACAAATTTTTCTACAAAGTTACACCGAGATATTTTACCTCACTAACTTCTGTAATCACTTTACCATCAATATTATTAGAATATTGTCATATTTATTATTGTCAATATTATGATAATTCGGTCTAAATCGAATAAATTCAGTTTTCTCACCATTTAAAATCAATTTTTCTAATGTATCAAATTTAAAGTTTTAGATCATATGTCTCTCTAAATTATTCCTTAATACTTGCTCATGTTTCTACGGATAGAACAAACATATGTCATCCATAAACATATATAAAGATGCAATGAAGTCAAAATTTGCCAAATCGTTTAAATTTAATGAAAACAAAAGAGGACACAAGCAACTT
Source organism: Phaonia tiefii (assembly GCA_963931995.1). Taxonomy (NCBI): domain Eukaryota; kingdom Metazoa; phylum Arthropoda; class Insecta; order Diptera; family Muscidae; genus Phaonia; species Phaonia tiefii. The sequence continues at coordinate 265,189,262 of OZ008367.1, forward strand.
CCCTGCGGAACTCCAGATTCTGCTTCAGTAATATTGCTTCTCGGATCACCAACTTGAACAAATTGCTTCCGTTTTGACAAATACTTTTAAACAGCAGCTGCTCGTTAGCGCAAACATCATATATTATCAATTTCTTCATGAGTATAGTATGGTCAACAAGGTCAAAGGCTTTTGAAAATTCCAAGATTAAACCAACCAACAATTTCAACACTTACTACAGTATCCTCAGTTACACATCCTATTTTAAAACCATATTGGTATTTGTACATGAAATCATTCGTATTAAGGTACATCGACAGTTGTCCATGTATAATATTTTCATAAGTTTTGTCTATAATTGAGAGACTGGCGATAGGCTTAAATTGGTGAGCATTCGCGATGATCTCAGCTTAGGAATTGAGACTACTTTCCTGTTGATCCTATTGAACTCAGAAATTAGTTCAAGAGAAAATCCATTTTGTGATCGACGCAATGTTCGGAAAATTTTGAAATGTTTACAATTATTTGTTGTATCAACTTCTTTATGGATTTTCTAAAGTATTCCAGAAAAATATTGGCGTTTTCCTGGTCAGTATTAATTTTATCCCCGGATTCAGAATTAATATTTGTTCACGTTTTACATCACGCAGCAAAATTTAATTAAGGAAATTCCATGATTATTCCGAATCTTTTCAAGATTTTGTCAAGTTCTCAAAACAATAAATTCCCGCTGATAATTTATTGACATTTTTAATGTTCCATTTGTTGACTTCCTTCTCCTTTTAAGTAATTTGCCTTTATATAAAATCAAGTGTTGCAAATTAATATTGACCCAGGGTGCCATTTCCAAATGCAGGCGCATTGTATAGCTTATATCCACCGTGGCCTCAGAGATAGCACTAATGGTTAGAGAGATAAACTCATTTGCAGAATGTGACAATAAATTCTGATACAAATATTGCCTTACTCTGCCGATGTCACATTGTATTGTTTTCTGCTCAATATATTTTGTTGGAATGATATTTCTTAACTTTACAGCAAATAATAATATTATAATATTGCGATCCGTTAAGTCACACTCAACAGATTCTATATATATTTAATTATATATGTTACTAAAAACATGATCTGTGCATGACTTACCTCTATCTAGGACGTGTAACAAGTTGATGATAGCTATAACAATCATAATTTAAAAGAATGTCTTTAAACTCATAAATTTCCCCATTTCTAAATTGATCAATATTCATATCACCTAGGAGTATTATTGGTTTACCCACACTAGGGTTAATAATCTCTTCAACTGTATCAAAAACTTTGTTTCTGAACACTTTTGTTTCGCAAGTTATCAAATGAAACTGATACAAGGTCTACAAAGTTTCTACTACCAATATAAATAAAACAGACGTAATAAATATAAACAGACGTACCTTGTATCCGTCCCCCCTACAGCAATGAATACTCGAAAATCGGGGAATAGAATAGAATTCTGTCAAACATTTCTAAAACCACGTTTCCTGTATCGCAATAACATCTGGCATCCTTGGGATATTAGCAACGTCTTGAACATATTAAGTTTTGAAATGAACGTTTAATTAGCATTCGGCGAAGCAAAATTAACCTGATTATCATCTTCATCATCGCTAAATCCATCACCATGATGAGTAGAACCTTGGTAATTTCGCCCCGGCTATGTCTAAAAGTCATCATTGTTGCTGCGTTCAATAAAATATCATCGACATCTTCTACTGATATACCACTTCCCTTATATTGAACATTTCTATTACGAACGAAAATATGACAATACCCATAATTTTTGATTGACTTAGCATGTGGATAGCCGCAGATTCGTCAGACTCGCCCCTTGACCATATGGTTAGATTGCCGAACGTATAGCCATTTGCCTTTTCAGCGAATCTACTGGTAACGGGTGGATTCTCGGAAGTAGACGATTGTCAACACACTTAGGTAACTGGATTTTTCCAGTACCGAAGCTTTCTTTCGGGAATCTCACATATAAGTATATACCTGGCAGTAGCTTTTAAGCAGTGCATCCAACACTGTTGCCTCCTTGGGGCATCGACGAAATGTATGATGTGTCTCGCTATTTGACAGGTATTTTCATGGAAACTGATCCGCCGAGTTACATGACCTCATTCCAGAAGTTAGGGTATTTAACCGTTCGACGCGGATTTCAAGTGAAACTCATCTCTTTTCCGTTTCCTGACCGTTGGATCGAACTGCGCATTACAGAAACAATTCGTTCTTCAGCCGAACAGTAAGTATGTGGAGAAGCTTCCGGTATTCCCCACTTCTTACAACATCAGCAAGTTTAAGTCAAACATTAACAAGTACTTCTCTCTCTTTCCCCCTACTCCTATCCCCTTTTCCCAAGTCCAATGCAATGCACTGCATTTATCGGGATATCCCCTGGGTTTTGGTATTCTCAAATAAAATCAAACTTCTCTGCCACATAGCGACAAGAGATGAATATGCGGAACCTACAGTTTCCTGATAAAAATTACGAGATAAGTTTTCTCTGGATTTACACCCAGCCCATTATCCGTGGCCCACTAAGAGATTATTCTGATTAAGTTCTGGAGTACATCTCCGCATGTGGAGGTATTGTCAGGTCGTCCGAATATGCTACTTCTGTGCAACCTGATGCCTTTAGCGATAGCAAAACTCTATTCAGTGCCAAATTCCAGAGAAGTTGAGGGTGTTCTTCTGTTCACATTTCGAGTTAAAGTGTTGTGCCTCAGGGACGAGGCTATGTGCCTTCTCGTAAATAATCCATAGATCAAATTAATGGTCCAATATAAAGTGCCGATAGATCCGATTTTATTGATGCTGGTAAGATGTGGTTAAACGCAACCTCTCTATATCGACAAATGCGACACAAGTGTATTTCTTTATGTGAATAAATTTCTCTATGAAGTTCAGAGTGGTTTCCGCATATTTGACCCTTATTGTAAGCGTGCTGGATGGTGGGGGGCAGAATTGTCATATCCTGTCGTCGGAACTTGTTCAAGTTAAGTTTACAAAACACTTGACACCAACTTGAGGAGTGAGCGTTTGATTGATTGAAATGTTTCTTGTTTTGGTGGGTTTTGGAATATTTCTGCGGGTTGGAAAAAAATATAAATTTTTTGGGGGAAAAACACTTGAGTATTTATTTAAATGAGGAAGTCGTAAATTAGTCGTATTAATTTATTTTCTTTGTTTGGAATATAATTCAATTGCTTGATCGGGATTTGAGAATTATTTCCTTCCATATATTCATTTATAAAGATTGAAAATTTAGAACAGAATAGAATAATAGAAAATTTTAAAAATTTTAAAAATATGCAAAATGTTTAAATTGGTCATATTTAATAATTGAAGCCTTTGGTGGAAGAAATTGTTAACTCACTTTTTTTCAAACATAGTATTTTCCTTCTTTTAATGTTTCCATGGTATTTGGTTGAACAATTTTTAAATTTAATTTTAATAATAATAATAATGGATTGCTTTAACGATATTAGTCTTTTGTTACAGTTTGCATTTCTTCATGGCCCCGCCAATTCTGGTCCTTCACATACAAATTTTGGTTAAAATTCAGAAACTTAAATTTAAATCTCCATGCCAAAGAATAAGTTAAATTTCCAAAATGTAGAGATATAAAAGCTTTAGACCCAGAATGTTGAATGTTCAAATGTCACTTGAATTCTTTGTATTTACATCTATTGTACTTTTATTATTATAATCTCCTTTTTTATTTAAAATTACCATCTATAACGTTGCTCGCTTCAGGTGTAATATCAGAAATATCAATCTCGTATTACAAAATTTAATTATTATCTTTACATGTCTATCTACGATAAATAGATAATGTAATCAAAACAGGTACTCTGCAAGCAAAAATATGTCGGGAGGCAACGTGTTTAATAACACTTTAATCTGCTGTTTTCCCCATATTTACATTGCATTTATGAGTTCCCAGTAAATGCAAATTGAAACTAGAAAAATGTGCAACTTAAACATTTAACAAGTAATGACAGAACTGGTAATCTGGAACTAACCCACCCTTAAGAAATGTCTGAGTACCAAGCGGTTTTTGTAAAACTACCTGATATTCTTGAACTGAGCGCTGCTGCCTTCAAACGGCAGCAACAGGTAATTTGAGCTCTTATTTGTTTTGTCCCTCTCTTTAGACTTAAGTTGTTGAAATCGAAAAAGAGTGTTTAAGATAACTTATGTGCTCAACAAAGATTTTTAGATACTTAATGGCAGTGATGATAAAACTGTGTACATTTCATGTACATTTTACATCAACCTAAAAAGAGATATTTACTTGAATATTATTTAAAAAGTACTATCCAATAGTAAAGATTATTGCCAAAGTATTGTTGTGGATGTTTTCGCACATGTAGGAGTTTCGGCAATTCTGGCTTAGTTGAGATTTGTTTATCCCCATAATGTGTGATGATATACCTAAATAATTGTGGAGAAGAGAGCTGATGATATGCCGTGGTGGGCATTGAAATAGCTATATTCCCAACTATCCACCATAATAATCAATTTCACATTATTTTGTTATAAAAGTACTTTTTCATAGAAATTGATCTTGAACCTGAAAAATTATTGAAGAATTTAAAAATAATATTCATCAAAAATTTAAATAAACCAAAAATGTACATGCCAATATAGGGTACAGATATTAGTTGACAAGTTGACAGTTGATTGCTCAGACAATGTGTTATGTGACATTAGAGAAATCAATTAAAGGAAAAAATGGTTTTTATGATATGGTTTTTAAATTTTTTTGGACTATTAAAAGAAATTTTGAAAATTTTATTGGACCTACTTGCACGCCAATTAAATGAAAAATTTTTAAATTTAAATGCCATTCAACCAAAATTTCTTAATTTAAAGTGTCCTGACTTATGGTCATCAAAATGAAGGGGTAATAATGAAGTATTTGTGGGCCCCGTATTAAATAAATGCAAGGTGGTCAGAGCAGTGATCGGACCCACATTCTCATAAAAAAGAGTCGATGGTAGTTGGTATCCCAATTGAAGCAGACGCTTTTCGCAGGAATTCACTGACTGGCACAAAATGCACCGGAAATGAAAGTACAAAACGAGCGGATAACGAACACGAACACATATACAAATTGTATACCCAGCTAAATTTCAAGTCTGCCGGACACTGATACATGGGGCAAATTTATTATGTGACAATTATAATTTGTAGTGTATTTTGTATTACCTCTACAAATGTAAATTCAAAAATATTTAAGTACCATTGGTAATTGCACTTATTTTCAAAGCATTTCCTTCATACCTGACAGTATTGTGTCCAAATATTTTATACAGTACAAGTTTATGACTTTGAAAGTACTACGAGGCAATACCTATCGAAGCCCCAAACCTCTCCATATAAATACGTTAGAAACAGGATTGCCAGAAGTCAAACAAATTCAAAATAATTAAAACCATTCCCATATTTCAGTACAATTGGCATCCGATTCCACAACCTGCATTTGCATTGCCTGAGAAAATGGTAGTTCAACATTTTTTTATTGTCATTAACAATGGTAATACTTTAGCATTTGCGTTAGATAAAGTAATGCACATTAACAAAATCAATATATGCTGCGAGGGCTTGTAGGTACTGAACTGTCATTAGGCCAGTGACCGGCTTGTTCCAGTCTGTCACTTATTGAAGTTTTTGGTTTCGGTTTCTCTCATCCTGCTCTAATATTTAAGAATACAATGACATATTCCTTGCTTATTGAACTCAATCAAAACATATCATATTTTTAATATTTGTTAATATCAGTCGAATTTCGCATTTGGCACAGATATTCTGATTCGCTTAACTAAGTCGATGTCGAGATATAAGTCGTACGGCTCGTGGCCCATACGACGCCGTTGTTCGCCGTTCCATATATATATTTTGGATGATTTTGCTCTTAAATATCGTCGTGCTTGACATGTAATATAGACTCAATAATACAGTTTGATTTTTTCTTCTGATAAGGATTTATCTTGAAACTGGTGGCAAAACTTTAAGATTCCTGTTAACATATACATAGTTGAGGCACAGACTGGCAATGTTGTTTTTGTGTACTGCTAAATTCCCAAGAAAATATTCGGATACTTCGTTTGTAGGATGCTTTACTTAATTTTAATTCCAACCGTTTTAAAGTGATTGCAGTCGATCCCTACATTTTGTTGCATTTAAGTGTCGGAGCAAATTTCTTTTAGCTGCAAAATTGGATTTTTTCGTTTTTTTTGCCTGGTAGATTTTATGCGGATTTAAAAAAAATAAAGAAAAAAGTTTGCGGAAGTCCATATTTTCCGAAATGTATGTGGTCTCCTAAGCTTGAATGTATAATCGCGCATAACTCTGCCATTTATGCAAAATTGGATTTTTTCGTTTTTTTTTTGCCTGGTAGCTTTTATGCGGATTATTCCCAAGAAAATATTCGGATACTTCGTTTGTAGGATGCTTTACTTAATTTTAATTCCAACCGTTTTAAAGTGATTGCAGTCGATCCCTACATTTTGTTGCATTTAAGTGTCGGAGCAAATTTCTTTTAGCTGCAAAATTGGATTTTTTCGTTTTTTTTGCCTGGTAGATTTTATGCGGATTTAAAAAAAAAAAGAAAAAAGTTTGCGGAAGTCCATATTTTCCGAAATATATGAGGACTCCTAAGCTTGAATGTATAATCGCGCATAACTCTGCCATTTATTATCCGAACCTGATGAAATAAAATTCATAAATCGTTAAATTTCAAATTCCCTCTGTAGCTTAAGTCGATGTGTGACAAAATCAGAAAAATCGCGCGAGTGTTTGGAAATAATTTTTTTATTTTGGTGTGCAAAAATTACAACAAAGGACAACAGAAATAAAAGACAACATAGGACAAGAACAACAAGTTGATTAAACCAAAAAAGTGAGGTTAAAATGAGCCCTCAATGGGTTAATAAAAGAAAATATACATATTTATATACAGAGTTATGAGTTTCACAAGGGCTTTGTAATGATACATACCCGATGATAAATACTTGAGATATGGCCGGTTAAATACTCCAGATTTAAAGACCTATATCTCAAGAAGTTGGACCTAGCGCAAAAAACAAAACTTATTTTTCAACTCAGCGCAAAAGCCTTTACCGTTGGTGAAATTTTGGTGCAGATCTGATTTTGCTGCTAAAATAGTTTTGTGCCAAATAAACTAATACAAATTCTTACATTACAATTCTTACATTATTTAGCGTAGAAACATCGAACAATTTCTAAAGATATTCAGGAAAAATGTACCAATATTAACTATATATTAATAATACTGCAGATTCAAGCCTTGCCATCTCTGATGTTAAATACTTAAGCAAGAGAGTACAATCCCACCGAGAGACAGAGAGAGAGAGGGAGAGTGCCAGAGTGTATCTATGTATTTGCGTGAAATGCCAAAGTCGTTAAAAGTGGTAAAACAACTGAGATCAGGCCTCAAGTCTAGACAACAGCAACGAATTACTTAAGAAACGACATACGCTGAGCTATTCTTGAGTGAACCTGTGCCGCGTCAACAACAATCGTACGGATGGATTAAGCGCGCATTTGTTTTAGTCCGAGACCCACACGCACACTTGCAAGTGAACTGACATTTTTTCACAGATACACAGACACGCTGACAATCCGTTTTTATTTATTCTATTCATTTTGAATCTGTTGTGAACTTTTCAAAGTCTTATGACTCGATATGGTATACCGTGCCTAAAGTGGTGTGTGTGCGTGAGTCCATGTGAACCTGTATTGGTATCCCCCCGACTTTTGGTATGTGAATTGGTGACGACGATGTGATGTGAATAACAAAGTGAAAAGTGCAAATTTTAAATAAAAATAAAAAATAATCTTTTACGATTTACGAATAAATTCAAGAAATTTTGCTGTTTTCAAAGAGAAATCGTTAAACTTCCACCTGAAAGAAGAAAGAAAAGAAATAAAATGAAAGAAATTCCATAAATAGTTTGAGGAAAAGAAAAATATATTTAGAAAAATGATAAATCAAATCGAATAACACAACAACAACAATACAAAAATAATGAAAAAAATGCCAAAATTCCTTGACGCCATTTGTATTTCGCAATTTGCTAAAAAAATCCATTAACACAATCAGTGAAATATGGAGGTAATTGAAAAATAATAAATCGCACATATTTGAATTGGATAGAGTGGAGAATCACACATATGTATACGTGTACGTGTGTATGAGTTTTGTTTAAGAAGAATAAAGTGTCTGAATATAACTTGTATATAGTAGAATCGTGTATGAAGCGAAAGATTGAAAACGAAACAACAACAACTATAGGTACAACGCAAGACACACACATAATAGCGGAGATTGAAAGAATTCCGTATAAAAAAGAATATAGAGTTTCTAAATTCTGCTCTCAAAGAAACCTAGAAATTCTACGACGTCGAAAACCAGAAATACAACTTTTTTGCCAACAACACTGAGAATATAAACAACAACATCGGCGGCAACACCAACATCGAAAACAACAACAGGCGCAACAAGTCGGCTAACGACAACGATCATAGAACGAGTACACAGAATACAAAGCGGACGGTGAGATATCACACGGTAGTTGGAACGAAACAGCGAACACTTTGTCGGTCGGTCGATCGGTTTGTTTTGTTTAGTTTATTTGGCTCGGTCTTTCTGTCACTTTGGCGTTTTGACAGTTTTCCTCCTGCGTCTGTTCTGTTTTACGGTCTTGTCACACATTTCAAGCTAACGACGACGCTTGTGTCTTCTTCGTCATCTCGTGCTGCTCTTTTTTCCAGCTCTCAGTTGCTTTGTCGTCTTTCTGTGTACATTTTTGTACTGCCTACTAAGTTCGTTCATTGAAAACGTGTTCTCAAGGAAGTGAATTATCATCACTCATTCCGTCGCCGCTTACAGGGGATTTACAGTCACAGTCACCTCTTCCCCTGTGCTGACCCATAACTGTACACGTCTAAAATGGGTGACTCCACGCCAATCTGCCGTTGTCGCGTTCTTTACTTGGGCAGTGCCGTACCCCGCCAGAGCAAGGATGGTCTTCAAGGCATTCAGGAACCCCTACGCAGCCTCTACCCCTCCGAGGGAGCTGTAGGAGCCAAGGGCATTGACTCCTGGCTGAGTGTGTGGTCAAATGGCATATTACTGGAAAATGTTGATGAAAATCTAAAGGAAATCACAAGATTTTTCCCCATCGAATCGCTTCACTACTGCGCCGCTGTGCGTCAGGTCCTTATACCCGAGCGGGGAAATTCTAATCCTGAGCCTAAATTCCTTCCACTCGATTCGCCATTCGCACGCATGCCTCGTGCCCAGCATCCGCCTATATTCGCGGCCATCCTTCGCCGCACTACCGGCATCAAAGTCCTCGAATGCCACGTTTTCATTTGCAAGCGCGAAGCTGCCGCTAATGCTCTAGTCAGATGCTGTTTTCACGCCTATGCCGACAACTCATACGCCCGCCAACTGGAGACAGGAAGTACAGGCGGCGGTGCAGGCAGTAGTGTTTATGGCACCCTCAAAAGCAACATTGTCAGCAAGTCGAATGGGGATTTGACCAGTGTTGGCCTTTCTAATGGCAACCATCACCATCACCATCATATACCGCCGCCCTCGGGCAGTCATGCCGGCTGGCGATCCCGGGCCGGCAGTATCACTACTCTAAACAGTGTGGGCCGGCAGTCGAATGGCCATTTAATGAATGGTGGAGATAGTGCCAGCAGTGCCGCCGAGGGCTATACGTCCGTTAAGAATTGTAAGTATATTCACATGTATATATTGCATAAAGTTCGTGTCTTAAATCTTTTGTTTTGTGAATCGATATTTCATTCTCCTTATGCAATGTTTATTATTAAATTTGATACAACCGCTAACTGGTTAAAGATATACCAAGTGATGGGGGGAAATCTGCAAAGAGTATAGTAGACAATTGTGAGTCATACATTTGGTGAGCGTTGAGGCGATGTTGAGAAGTGATTTGAAAAGCTTTGCAATCAAATCTAATTGAGATGAATAATGAAATGATATTCATCGTCAGGAAGTATTTGGGAAAAGAGAAAGAAAAAATACTCATGAGGATTGGGGAGAGCTTCTCAATAGAAGAAGATAAAATATATTATATTGATTTTACATGTTTACAAAAATCCTCATGACCAAAATTAGCCCGATAAAATAAATTCTTCTAAAGTGTTTTAGTCCACAAATTGACAAAATTTAACGACATTGTAGAGGAATGGAATGGCATTATTTGCTAGTAATTTAAAAACAAAATAAGTCTTTTAGACTCCAAATTTAACGAGAATGTCGTAATATTCAGTTGTATATAATAGAATCACGATCTCCTAAATACATTAGTACATAAAACCGTGTTGACTTTTAATAATAAAAATCTATATTATTCAAGTCATTTAAGATAACTAAAATAAAAAGAGAAGACAATATGATGCTGCCCAAACAACAGTCTTAGAGTGATGGGGTATGACTGGAATGTTCACATGACATTCGAGATCTGATACAATGTCACATCAGCGGTTATATGTGAAGGCAGTCCATAATATTTAACCAGTTTGTTATCATCTGTATTCTAACAAATTGTAATTAGTGTAAATATGTATGTAGAAATATATTGAGCTAAATGACATTAAATCATATTAATTTGGTAAACTATACAAGTTGTGTGTTTAATTTTTCCCCAATTTGAAGATAAATTTAATAATCGATTTGTATCAACAATCTACCCTTTGATCCACAATTTCAAGATTGTATCAAGTTATCCCTACAGTCCAATGTATATTTAGCAGGCCGGCATTTGGATTCCTAATTTAATTTATGCTTGTTGTGTAAATCAACCAAATACTGGAATTGTGTTTGCCTGAAGTTCTCTTATGAGAATGCGGTATCATAAGAAACTGTTTAGTGACACCGCACGCAAGGCACCAAAGAAATGTAGTTACTTCTAAAGCATGTGAGTATACAAAATTTCTATTTGGACATATTAACATTCGCTTTTGAATTTAATATATGTAGCTGCTGAATACATGGAGTTGTCAACAGTTTTTCCCGGCAAGTATTAGTTCTTCATAATTGTGGTATTCCTCGCCAACTAGAATTAAGGTCTGACCCAATTGTCTCTAATGATTTCATATTTTCTACCGTTTCCTCTGCGTGAAGTATGAATATCTACGGAAATTTAGCTTGCAATCAGTACAACTAACGCCCCTGGATCACAATTCTCATTTGTCTAAAGATCTGATAGAAATCGCTCGAGTGCATTTTTAGTCGCATAGTCTGCGCCGATAAAGAAATGCATGGCAGAAACTGGATTTGCTATTGGTTGGAAGTATCTCAACAAATTACTGTTTACGCTGCAGTTAAGGTTGTTCAGATGTTTATCATCTTCTGAATATTCGAAGTATTTTTCAGTCTGTGGCAATGTTCGCATTTCTGTTCTACATCTATACCTTTTTAATTGTCAATAATATCAAAGCTGTACTAGATGTCTGTAGGGGAGGAGTCAGGCTTTCAGAATTTGGTATTTTGAGGCATCCTATTTCAGTGTACGTTTTGCTACAGGTTGTCACAGTAGATAACGTTGGTGATGTTAAAATTTTCATGGTATGTTACTTCTAAACTTGTTGCCCCTATTCAAAGATTTGTTCTCTTAGAGATCCTACTAGCACAAACATAAAATATGTGGTGTGGATATTTGTAATCAGATGTTCAAAATTTATATTTTTCCACTGACTATGACTAGAGTTTTGGCAATAACTTGAACATTTTGAGTCGAAACCAGTTCCAAAGCACAGCCCCATTAGCAAGAAATCAACAAGTATAACCTTTCTTTTTCAAATATTTTAAACAGTTTGGTAACGGCAACTTCTCCAAGCTATAAAATTTTTTCGAATTGAAAAAAATATCGAAATTTCAGTAGTTTCTGTAGTTTTTTAAATTTATTGTAAGGAATATATACAAATTTTTAGTTTTTTTTAGGCAAATGTCTTGGTTAAGGTGTTAACTTTAATTAACAAACTTTGTGGATATTCACCCTACATCAAGTCTTGGCCTAAAATGGGCGATTTAAAAAAAAAATAATTTTTCGAGTTTGGGAAAAGATTAGTTTGTTAATTTTTATGGATTTTTTTTAAATCTACATTGTAAAGGGTGTCCCAACAAGAACGCAATTTTTAAATCTAGCAGCATTCGAAGTGTCATTGTTTGACATTTGAACAATTGTTATTGTTTGCTAGTAGAAGGTACGAGGTTAGTAAAAATGGAGCGCTACACGAATGAAATTGTGAAATTGTTTTACCAAAAAAAATGCTGATTTTGCCGATAAAATTATCTTCAGTGACGAGGCCCATTTCCATCTTGATGGCTTCGTCAATAGGCAGAATTGTCGCATTTGGGGTGAGGAAAACCTCGAGTGATTCACGAGAAGCAAACGCATCCTCAACGTGTCACTGTGTGGTGTGGTTTTTGGGCTGGAGGAATCACTGGACCTTTTTTTATGAAATTTTTATGAAAATCGTGAAATGATAACCAGTTTTTTCTTGCCTCGAATTGAAGAAATGAATGTGGAGGGCATGTGGTTCCAACAAGACGGCGCCACATGTCATACAGCCAGAGAAACAATTCAATTGCTGCATCAAAAAAAAAATTGCGCTCTTGTTGGATTGTCAATTGTTAATTATTTGCTAGAAATAATGCTGATCCTACGCATGAACTTGGTCCAGAGAGCTCAATTTGGAAAAGAACTAAAATTTTTTATAAGGTACTAGCTGACCCGGCAGACTTCGCCCTGCCGACAAAAGAATGCAATGTTGTCATGGCCACCAATGAACTCACACTTTTTATATGGAAAAAAAGCGCCACCTCTTTACAAAATTTGTTGTTCTGCAAACCTAAATTGGGCGAATATAAATCTAATTTGAAAGTTTCGTCTCATTCGGTAGATCCAGAGTTTAGCCCGTGCAAACACCGTACATTAATGTTTATACTTATATAGCTTTTTGCAATGCCAAAGGATGAACAAAATTATTTTCTTCCATTAATTTTGCAGTAAATGAATAGATCTGCTGGTGATTTGTCTAAGAAGCTTCTCATTATACTATTATATGTAACTGTACCCGTTGCGCTTCGCTACCTCTGAATTGTAATTTTAATGAATCACAATTTTGTTATTTTTTTATTCTATTTATTCAAGTGCTCTAGGATGGACAATATGTCTAGTATTTATTAGTCTGAAGGTTTACCCACACGTGAACATGCAACATATATTGGCCGTGGGAAAACACGGATTTGTCAAATTTAAGCCACGGACTTTAAGCGACTGCCCTTGCGCTTTATTAATGGCCATCGCAAATGGCTACCGAATCGGAAACTGCAATCTTTTGATATCGATGGGCATGTCTGTCGGTATCATGGGAATGCATGGAATCAGGACATCGGTTCCTTTATAATTTCCAGTGATTATAGTAGCCTCTATAAAATAATTCTGAATTTTTTTAATAAGTGCAATATTGGGATTACGATATTTAGGACGCTCTCGAAACTGACCTCAGTGATATTCATATTCATTCGTACCTGTGGTCACTTTCTTAGCTTCATAGTCTAACCTTTTTAATAGCCGTATTGTTATTGGTTGTCCCCAGAAAGTAATTTGCATCGTGTCAGTAGTATATGTACCGAACCTCACATTCCTACACTGTATCAAAACATTTGTCGTGCACCAGGCAGTTGTGAAAATATTTCAATGTATCTCAAAAGATATATGGCCGATTTGATAGTTTGTTTTAAAGTTCGAAGCATTGAACTTTAAAAAAATGATTTAAATCGAATCGGCCATATATTTTTTGAGATGCATTGAAATATGTTCTCAAGTGTCTGGTTTACGGACAATTGTTTGATATAGTATATGCAATAGTCAAATATTGACGTGTGTGGACAGCGCCTCGAGAAACAGCTGATATATTTCTGAATGTTGACCAAGAAGTGCTTAGAATCACTTCCAATCCCAAAAACTAAAGAGCGTAAAGGATCTGGTGGTGGAACCAATTGACGCAATTTTACTTTACCTCCAGCACAACATAATCCAGTAAATTCACCACTGTATTTTAACGCCTTCCAATATTTACAAATTATTGTCATTTCCCCAATTGTTACCGATTTGTCGGCACAATAATCTATTGCCGGATCATTGTGGATTTCTGCGGAATCACTTAATTTCATTATGTCGTGCTCGCTGTTGTTGTGTTTGATGTGCACGAACTCGTTGCATTCTAAGCCTATCTACTTCATTGTCACTCACTAAAGAACGCAATTCTGACATAGCACTGCGACTATTTTCTTGATATGTCTCTCTCTGGTCATCAGTGTGGTTAGCACTTGACGTAGCTCTTCGCACATTTGATTGACTGCGACGAGCTAAGTCAAGTCGTCTTCTCCTCGGCATCATAAATTGTAAGTTCTCGTGCACTTAGCAGTAAAGTATCACTATCACAAAAGATCTACAAAAAAAAGAGAACATAACTTGAAATGTCACTATCACAAAGGATCGCCGAAGTAAAGAAAGTTCTAGCGCACGTAGCGGTAATCGTCACTCACAAAGATAGAAAGATGCACTATTTGTCTGAGGCATCGATCGACATAGAGGATGGATCGACATATTAGTTGGTTGTCAAAAGTCATTCAGAAATTTAATTTGTGACAAAACTTAAACTTTATCAATCTACATAAAAATAATCTGAAAGATAGTTAACAAGTTCCATATTTATTCACCTTTTAAACCTTCTCTGGACATCCACAAATAGTTCAAGACCAAATGTAGCCAAATCGGTCAAGCCGTTCTCGAGTTTTAGCGAGACTATATATAAATTATTTTGAGAGTACAAATCTCACATTTCTAACACTATTTCTCAAATAATAGTAACCGCATTAAACTAATCATTGATTGGGCTATAATTCGTGAAAAAACTACCAAGATAGCTGTAATTTGTAGTCATATACTTGAAATCAAATTTGCACACAATTTTCAAAAACAGCTATTTTGTTACATTTTGTTCATACTTTTTACGAGAGAAAATGTGTAGCAAATGTTCGAATCATAAGTATATCTTGACCATACATGGGTTTTTTTAATTTGCATTGGATTTTAATTTGCATTACTTTATCTAATGCAAATGCAAAAGAATTACCATTTTTCTCAATGGCAATTATAAAATTTTGAATTTGCATTTGCTCAGGCAATGCCAACGCAGTTTGTGGAATCGGATGACAATTGTAATGAAATGCTTTTACTTATTTTGAATTTGTTCGACTGCTGGCAATTCTGTTTTTAAAGTATTTTGTATGTAGAGGTTTGTAGTTTCGATAGGTATTGCCTCGTAGTACTTTCAAATTCATAAACCTGTGCTGTGTAAAATATTTGAGAACCACAATTGCCAGACGTGAAGGAAATGATTTGAAATAAGTACAATTGCCAATGGTATTGAAATTTTTTTGAATTTGCATTTGGACAGGAAATTCAAATTAAACAACAAATTATAATTGTCTTATAATTAATTTGCCCCATGTATGATCTAGACACAACTTAGTATCAGTAGGAGGTTATACAAAGGGTGTGCAAAAGTTGTTTATTTCCAAGTTATATTATAACAACTTTTTCGCAATCGACCCCACTGTGTGTGGTTAGTATATAAAACAATGGTTTCCAGTTACATTCATGAAGGGATTAGGGAGAGTTTCTCACAAATCAGTGAGCTGTGCGCGTTCTCTAATTGGGACCTACAATTTTACACCAGTTCCGAACGGTATTTTGAGAAGCTTTTCATGGCGAAGTACTCGATAGTGTCGCTGTCGAAAGAAATTTAAGGTGGTCAGAGCAGCGATCGAACCCACGTCCTCATGTACAAGAGCCGCGCACACTACCATTGCTCCACCGACGGCCACGTGTGGTTAGAATATCTGGGAGGAATTACCGCCCAAGTCTTCTGATTATATCCCTTCTTGAATGATACCCTGTATCATTAACATCATAGTCGTAATATTCTGAAGAATAAAAAATTTCTTGATTGCATTAAGAGTTTTTAAACTATGGTTGCTCAGTACTATGGTGGGAATGCCTTTTCGCATTATAAATACGTGCGTCTGTCTCCATCTCTAAAGAGGTAAAGAAATAACAACTGCAACATGGAGGTTTCACTGAGATACTACTTTTGTTTGAAGTTCCACACTAACAAAATTTGCGAGGAACAACAGCAAATATGGGTGCTGATAATCGAGAAGCAAACACACTTGCTAGGATAGCAATGATATATTTGTTATTGAGCTACAGAGTTGCAATTTATTTTGTATGTAGTGCAATTTTTAATACATATATGGTTCTATATTTTGAAATCGTTGCATGCATCTTGAGAATACTAAAGAATAATAATCGCATTCCAAAGCTAATCTCAATTAGCAAACGAAATCTGTCGTTCTGATGTATACAGTGCATCATATATACGCAGCACTTGAGAAAAAGATGTATAAAATATTATAAAAAATACCATAATTACATAGCAATTTATTGTATCGTAATGTGATCTTAATGCTGTTTACCCATATCATTGACATAATGCACTTTATTGCAATTTCCTACTAACCCACTTCAATGGAAATTTAGCTTGTGTATATATTCGCACCCAAATTTGTACTTATTTTGCTGTGTGCATTCCCTCTCCCAGCACCAGAAGCGGCAGTGCAATATTTGGTAATAAACGCAATATGAGTAACGAGCAAGTTGATATTTGGTAATATGCAATTTATGTTGAAGAAAAAGGTACGGAAATCTATGACAAGTCACAAATACTGCAATCACTGCACATTGGAGTGAATTCAATGGCCTGCCTGACAGACTGACTGAAGTTTATAAATATCACGTTCAATACACATACAAAAAAAAAAACAATGACACACAGGCTTCAACCAAGTCATATAAGCCTGTACTTTTATGAATTAAAACAGTATTAATTTTTTTTGATTTTTGGAGAAGCTAACCTGGTAATACAAGTATTATCAGTATAAATTTATGGAATGTCGAAATATCAAATATTTTCTTTGTCGGCCAACACAAACGTGAGCAGTTTTTGTTTATTTGGCTGCATCGAAAATGTAGCGCTTCCGTTCGCACTCTCTTAACACGTTTCCCCCATTTTATACTAATATTTCTGTTTGAGCCGCATATTAGATAGTATGTCAACACACATATCTGAACTCTGTTGTATGGCAAAAACATGCATGTAAATATGTACTCGCATATGAATACGTACGCACATTGTTGACGTGGTCTTGTTCAGCTTGTTTTGGCTGAAATATGTCTAAGTCTTAGCGTACGTATCAATAGTTTTCTTTCTTTCTTCAATGAGGTACTACATTAAAACGGGTTTAGAGAGAGTCTTTATGTGAGAGCGTTTGTGTTTGCGTCAATACCATAATTCACAATTGGATTAAAGCGTAAAGAAACTGACTTATAGTTCGTACGACTTTAAATGACAAAACGTTTTTGCACAGTCTCGCCATAATTTTAACAAAACAATTCATTGATGAAAAAGCGATCTCACTCTGCTCGCAGGTATAGAAGTTACACTGTGTGTGATTTGTGCACTTTAAAAATCTGAATTGAGTGAAACAAAGCAAATCAACATAATTTTGACACGCTCAATCTAATGGCATTTACCGTTTTTCTCTATCACGTCATACTTTTGAAATATTTGGCCACAAAGTTTGCTGGGAAGTCAAGAATGCTAAGGTCTTTGAGAGCTGCTCCCCATTGCATTTAAAAATTTGAAAAAACCAAATTGTATCCATTAAAATTAATGGCAATTGTTGAAATTTTGCAGTAATATGTTCAAGAAAAATTTTCCCAGTCAAAAATACTATAGGCCCTCAATCTACATTTTTATGGGAAACTTCCCTTCAATATTTTGACACAACGCGAATTTCGAACGCCTTCCTCTACTTCAATTAATATGGTAACTCCGCGGCTGGATACACGTATAAAGCATTGAGTAGAAATTGTATAAAAAATTAAATGAGGTGTCAGGGGACACCCGGTTGGAACGAAGTTCCTTTCGGTATATATTATGTACTAGTTAGTTCCAACACGCCTGTTAAAAAATACTGTAATTTTTTTAGGTCCCTTTTGTAAGAATATGTATTATATTTTCCCGAAAAAGTTCTTTCTTTGATGAGAGGTACTTCTTTTATTAAAAGTTAATGTTTTTTTTAAGTAAACCTACCATTTTTAATAAGAAGAGCTTCTGTAAGAAAAAACCTAAGAGTATGAATTTTTTTACAAAGCAGTGCCTTTTTTAAGAACATGTACTTTTTAAAGAAGTGGTACTCTTTTTAGGAAAAGGTTATTTTTTTAAGAAAATTTACTTATTTTCAGAAAGGCTACTTATCTACTTATTAAGAAAAGATATTATTTTAGTTTCAAGAAAATGTACTTTTAAGAAAAGGAATTTTTGTAAGAAAATGTATTTTTTTTAAGACAAGGTATATTTTTTTGAAAAAAAGCTTTTTTTTACGAAAGAACATGTACAATTTTAAGTAGGTACTTATCTCAAGAAAAGTTATTTTGTTTTACAAGTAACGTACTCTTTAAAGATAATATAGTTTTTTAAGAAAAGGCAATTTGTTGTAATATAATGTACTTTTTTAAAAAAAGGTACTAATTTAAAAAAATATTTTTTTTAAAATTTAGGAAAATATACTTTTTTAAGCAAAGGTACTTCTTTAAGATAGGGTATTTTTTAAGAAAATATAGATTGTTTAAAAATACCAATAGGTTTTTTTTTGAGAAAATTTACTTTTTTTAAGAAAACGAACTTAAGAAAATGTTAGTTTTTAAACTTCTTTCACTTTAGCTTATCTACTTTTTATTCGGTTCAAAACTGCAATATGTAATAAACAGGCTCCACCTAGAAAATTTCCTATTAAACAAAAAATATCGCCCGATATGTTAGTCTAGACACAAACCAAAAGTACGAGTGTAGGAGTAAGTGTGCTGCCAAATGTAATTCCATGCTCTGGGTTGTATTTCGTGGATTTTTCCAGTCTTGTACTTTGGCTTTTCGAAATTTGCTTTTTATTGGGTGCAAAACTAAAATATGTAGTACACAGGCTCCACCTAGAAAACTTCCGTTTCAAACCAAAAGTAGCGAAAATAGTTGATAATAATGGGTTGTAATAAAGTAGTTAAAAAAAAGTTGTTTAAAATTTTTTCATTTAGCCCCCATCCCGCAACGTGCGATAAGGAACTTCGTTCCAATATTAATTTGTCTGTGAATTTTAAATCTCATTACTGAATATGTATAAAAAGTATAATTAAAATGTCAGTAACATACTCGTATGATTAAAAATCTATATAATAAATAAAATAATAAACATATTGAATAATTGATAATATACTTATTGAAGAGATAACGACGGAGAGTTTCAGTTTATATATTTAAATATATAAGTTTTGTTATATGTTTGTAAGGAACAACTATGTACTCTTACTATTTTCACTACATAGCAAACCACGAATACATTCATGAAATCTGGCCCTTAAATGATTGAGGCTAGGTAGACAATAAATAATAGTGCGCCATTTGCCAACCCTCGTGAAATTTAACCAAAAAGTCGGCACACAATTCACTCAAACGCATTTCTCTCTCGCGTCATATCTTGATTATTTCATACTTTTTGCATTCTTTATGTAATTTTACTAAAACAAGGTTGGCATTTATATAGTTATATACAATAACATTACCAATAAGCTGCTCGTGTATTGAAATATTGAATGAAGAGAGTAAGAGAGAGAAATTTTCTTCTCTACTTCTATAAATCCTCTTTACCTAGCCATATGTCTTACTTACCCAGATGTCACAAGTTTGAATGCCATTAAAGTACTATAGTAAATTACAAAACGTTACAAAATTTAGTTTAAGGGTCTATAGTATTTTTTTACGAGGAACATTCTTCTCAAACATACTACTGAAAAATTTCTACAATTTTTATTACTTGTAATGGAAACAATTTGTTTTTGCGGAATTACTACGGGCGAGGGGGAGTGGAGAGGGGGTAACAACTTAAGGCTAGTAATCTTTTAAGAGTACTCTACATTTCCGATCCAGATTTAATTTAGTCTCAAAAATCGCATCATTTTTGACTATCCAAAAAATTTTTCGGCCAAATATCTCAAAATTCTGTTGTGATAGAGTAAAGGGTAAATGCCATTAGATTCAGCGTATCCAAATTATGCTGACTCGCTTTGTTTCACTCAGTTCAGAGTTTTGGTCACACGCAGTGTTTCTTAAATTTGTAATAAAATTTAGCATTTCAAAATCATGGGATCAATCAAATGTTTATCACTATACCCGGAAAAATTTAACCCAAACATTAGTAAACGCAATCTAAAGTAAAGGAAAATTGAACGTAGTATGGAGCTTCAGCTATTTTTCTTCGTATGAAGTTGATATTTTTGCTTGCATTTGTGACATGAATTGGAATTGTCTATAAATAAAACAGAATGGTTTCCCATTACACCACATGATGGGAGTGGGGAGAAGTTCTCACAACCAGTGAGCTGTGCGCTTTCTAGGTTTATAATCAATGATTGGGAGCTACAAGCTACAGCTTTTACACCGGTTCCGAACCGTACTTTGAAAAACCTTTTCATGGCTAAGTAATCGATAGTGTTGCCAAGTGAGGTGACCGTCGTCGAAAGAAATGTAAAGTGGTCAGAGTAGGGATCGAATCCACGTTCTCATGTAAACGAGCCGCGCACACTAATCATTGCACCACCAACGATCACTGGACTATAATGCAGTTACGTTGTTTTTTTAGAACAATTTTGGTCTCAGGTTTAGTTATTTTCCCACATTTTAAATTATTTTTTGCTAAAACTTGGTGGATGAGAAATCAATCGACCTAAATGCAAACAGTGTTTTGTATGTGTTTTTTTAAAATACCGCATATATTTTTGGAGGTGTGCTCGTGAGAGCTCAGAAATATTGTCCCACATGCTCATGTGACAATACAAAGTTATCAGGCGTACTCACTCACGACATTTTATTACCACGCGTTAATTTTCCAATCGTTCGAATTATTAAACATTGTTCATATTTATCGGTAATAACTGCGGCTTAATAATAAAAAAACGAATACAGCTGATCGAAAACTTTTGCATGCCGTTAAACAAATTTTCAGGGCAATTTTGCCGAATTTGGTAGCTCAAAAAGAAAGCATTATGTACCAAATCGGGGATGTAAGACGGATGACCCGTGAAATACACGATTGTTTGAGCCGACGTGAAAGAGCTAGCATTGCCGTGATGGAGAATGATTATTCTTTGGGTTCGTTTCCTTAGTTCAACAAAAACTTTTGGCAAAAAATTATTGTGTACAATTCAGAATTCATCATCCTACGGTGCTCTAATGGAACTGTTCCCATATGATCAGTTATGCCGGAGAAGCACTCAACCATTTACTTTGAAGTGTTTAGTGGGCGAATTTGTTGGATTTAGCTCGTCTTGGAAGACGACCAATCGACTGTATACCTACTCTCTGGTTCATATGCGTACACTCAAATTAAAAGGTTTTTCATAATGAACTTTTTCATGAAAAAGCAACCAAAGAATAAATTCATTAAAATTATTAATCATGTTTCATAAAACCGCATTTTTATTAAAATTATTCATTAGGGAAGATAAAACAAAAATCTATGAAATTTGCATAAATCTCAATGACACATTCATTATATTTAATGAAACTGTTCGCTGGTGCATTTTCATGAAAACGTACGTAAACGGTAACGAAACTGTTCCTAATTGTACTGAATTTTTGTATAGTTTTTCTTTTTCCGAAAACGCTCAAAAACTATGAAAAATGTAGTAACTACTAATATAAGTGGTACAATGGGTAGTGTGCGCGCCTCTTGTACATGAGCTCCTGGGTTCGATCCCCGCTCTGTCCACCTTAAAAATTTCTTTCGGCGGCGGTCACCTCGCATAGTGACGGCGACACTATCAAGTATTTAGCCATGAAAATGTTTCTCAAAAATACCGTTTGGAACCGGTGTAAAACTATAGGTCCCAATCAGTGAGTATAAAACTGGAAAGCGCACAGCTCACTGGTTGTGAGTAGCTCTCCCCGATTCCTTCATAGGATGTAATGGGAACCATTTATTTTATTTATTTAGTTGTCGAATTAACCTTCAATGGGTTAATAACATGTTGGTACTATTTTCAAAGACGTTGCCAATAACATTTATTTCTACCTCATCAGGCAATAAAGGCCAGAGATATGCACGGATATACATATCAGCATTGTAAGCCCATATTTCGCAAAATTTTAATCAGCATCAAATCAAAAACGGGAAAAATGGAAAGTTGCTCCTAAACTAGCTTTGTTGAATATTAAAATTTATACTTGGATGTAGGATTCATTATACCTAAATTTTATGATATATTTTTACTTATGATTATGGACATCTGTGGTACAATGGTTAGTGTGTGCAGCTTTTGTACATGGGAACGTGGTTTCGATCCCTCTTCTGACCACCTTACATATCTTTCGACGACGGTCGGCTCGCTTAGTTATGGCGACACTATTTAGTATTTAGCTCTCCCCAATCACTTCATGGAATGTAATGGAAAACCATGTCTGTATGTATATGTGAGAAATTTTCTACTTTTTAGTTAAAATTGCCTATAAAATTTTTTCTACACAAAATTCTAATTTTGCGACACAGAACATGCAGTATTTGCACGATAAATAAGATTTCATATTTATTCGGTTTACATTTTTTTAGTAATATAAGTAGAAATATAGCATTTCTGCCGTTTAAGAAACACCAAAGGAATTTCGTAACATTTTTCCAATCTACCAAATAGATAAGAGATTATGTCATATTTTGACCCTGAAGTATGATGTGTAAAAAAATAATAATACAATCAATCATCAACAATATTTCAATATTAACACCCAAAATCTAAACGTAGATTATTAAAGAATTTTGGTTCCAATCAACTAATGTCTGATATTGAGGCAACTGAGGAATTATTGAAATTATTGTTTATGTTAGGTTTAAGTGGAAAATACCTGAGCTCCCACTTCGCTCCCGCTTCGCTTATACTGCTTCTTTCC
Source organism: Phaonia tiefii (assembly GCA_963931995.1). Classification (NCBI taxonomy): domain Eukaryota; kingdom Metazoa; phylum Arthropoda; class Insecta; order Diptera; family Muscidae; genus Phaonia; species Phaonia tiefii. Next base: position 265,212,467 of record OZ008367.1, read on the forward strand.
TAAAGAGAGACATATGTGTATATATACTAAATCTACTTGACAACTGCAAGAGGAAAAGAGAATTGAAATAATAAACGATTGCATTAATTTGTTTCTTTAAATATATTTTACAAACCTCGATCCAAGAGATATAAATATTTGTACATGTTTTCCAAAACATATTCTGCAGGAACCATGTATATGTAACATATGCGTTCTTCATCCCAAACATCAATATACTTACGTGGAAGCATTCGCGTGTTTCCCCCAAACCTACATATACTTACGTGGAAACATATGCGAATTTCCTACCAAATATAATAATATTTAAAATCGAATTATTCTTCGATTTAAATATATATGTATTATTTATTATAATTAATTTTAACAATACAAATTCACATTTATAAATAATTAATACAACAAACTAACTAATAGGTTTAAAACGTCCTTTTTACATTTATTTGCATTAAATGCATTGTTTGAAGCTCTTTTGCTTTTCCTGTCTTTGTTGTCTCTAACGTTTTTGTTTTGAGAAGGTTTCAGATATGAGTTGGTTATCACTATGCGTTGGTAAACAAACAAGATATTTATATACAAATCAAGTTCATGCAAGCCAAGCGTGGATTAATTACTTGTGTTTTTTTTATTACACTTATTTCACAAATGGTCCGCCGTTCCGATTTCTGAGTAAAGGCTCGGATAGACAAAGAGCTTCACGTTGTTGTTTTCCTCAAAATCGGTTTTCACTTTGGTACTCGTAGCACACAGCCATATATACAAACCGCATACACAAAAACCAAAGTAACACCACAACCCATTTAACCGTCCGAGCCTTCGTTTATTCGTCCGATGAACCATTGACGACTGAATACATGAAACTAAAACGCAATACATCAGGGAAAATAAAAAACACTTCATCTGCAATTTACACGCATATTCAGGAATATTTATGACTCATTGACTGAGAGAATAATGCAAAATTACAGATACGGACTTAGAAGATAGACTCTCTCGTTGTCCCTCTGTTATTATCTTGCTCTCGATAGAGCATACACAGTGCATCAAACACAGCTGTATTTGTATCATAAACATAAATATATGTGGGTCGCAAACATATATTATAACATATTAATCATTGTGTCTCAAACATGTAATATTGAATAGCAAGCACAATGTGTTTCGACATAAGTGTATTATATTAGCGACACACACTTTATAGTTGCATCCAAATAAGAAAAAAAAAAACAAATTTTCCAGCATGTATATACAATGTATACAAATTCTTCTTGTCCAAAATGGTGTCATTGATTTTCAGAATTTACTAGCAGCGTTTCTATTAAAGTAGAAAATGTCAAAAATGTTAGACCAGTATTCAGAAAAATAGTTTCACTAAAAAAATCTAACACATTTATTCGTCGCACCTATGTAAATATTCCTAGCAGCAATCGTCGGATGTACGAAACTGATAATAGCCACAATTCATGATTTGTGTACTGTAGCTCACTTTCGATGAAACTAGTTGTCGATTTGTTTTCAGTGTACTGCTTCCACCACCACTAAATATGAGAGATGAACTGAAGATCAAGTAATTCATTTCTTATTTACGATATATAATCGTGCGACCAACCATTGAAAATCTTGGTTTATTTGTTTTTAAAGAAAGTTTGAAACATTAATATTTCATTACATTTTTCTATTTATTTTTGTGATGCTGGAATTCACACAGACTTCGTACGGACAAAAATGGCTTAACACTAATTCACAGTCCGTCTAGTTTGTATTTCGAAAAACAAACAATCTCTAACCACAAATATTTTCCGCATATATTCTTCCTATATACTCTCTACCCCTTCAGCAGTAACACAAAAGTGTCATTTTAAATTCATAAGGTTCGGTTTGAAATATTGTATGATAAATCGCAGTTTTTTTTAAAGGTGAGGCTGTTTGGTCTCATCGTATGTTGAAAATGCGTTTCATTCAAATGGATTGAAATGAAACCCAATAAAATGAATTGTAATGTATTCACACTCGTGTATGTGTGAACACGTCAAAATGTTTTGCTTTTGAATACAAATGGAGAAAAATTGTGTTATTGTTGCTGGTTTTTATTATGATAATAGTCAAGATCATTAAAAATAACTATTAAAATATTTGTGTGTTATACGAGTAACGGATAACATGCACGAGTAGTCTTAAGACAATTTCTTTAGACAGGCGTTTCGATGACATCGTTGTTAAAAGTATTTGCAGTTAGTTATTTTATACACTGAACGCAACGTAGGGAAGAATCATGTTCGAATCATCGTATCTCCGAAGATTTTGTCGTTGCTGCAACAACTACACTTTCATTGCTACTACGAATACATTAAATATGCATTTTACCATAGAGTAATTATTATAACTAGAGTTTTTCTTTCGCTCAGCAAATTTCTGACATTTGGCCTGCTGTGATATGAACTTTGGATGATAAAAGAATTGCTGTACTAATACAAGATAGAGGCACTGGTTCAAAACAACGTACAAAATAACAACAAGGGCATTCCGTTTTGTGTGTTAAATTAAATGTGTTAAATACAACACAAATGTATGCTAACAGTAACAGTCAATAAAAAAGTGAAAAACACATTTAAATTTCACAGTTTTAAACCAAAACGACATGACAAATTAAAGCCTGAAGTTATTCCACCTGGTGTATGTCACTTTCCGTCAACCGTCTCTCTTTCACACCGACCGCACCACGGATAGTGTGAAATGCAAAGCCAGATTAGCCAAATATTCTCTCTTTACAGAATTACTCAATGCATTTCATAGTTTTTGGGATTTAAACTATTGCTATTGATTGCTGTATACTTTTAGGTGAAGTTTTGAGATTTTCAGTGCTTCGTGATGATTTCATATTTCTGACTAAGTGGGTGGAAAAATACCTGGATAACTGCGAAAATTTAAATCTGACTTAGATTGAGCGTTAAATGTACAACATAAAATCTGGACACACCAAAATAAGAACCTTTTATAAAAAAAAATGGTGTTCCATAACATCCCATAAAGGGATTGGGGAGAGCTTCTCACAATCACTGAGATGTGCGCTTTCTAGTTTTGCGCTCACTAATTCTTTACCTTTTATACAAATGTATTATTCGACCATTAATATGATTTGCATCGCCAATATGGTACAAAGCAGCAAAGTCTCATATTAAACGCTTGCAAATCATTCAAAACAACTGTCTGAAGATGATAAAAAAAAAGATTGGCGTTACTCCACAATAATGCTTCATGAGGATACTGGATATGGACGTATCAACGATTTCACAACTCGGTTGAATTTAAATTATTTTAAAAAAATTTCAGACTCTCCTTATGAAATTATAAGAGAATGTAACGAATTATAAGTACATCCCAGAAATTTACCAAACCAAAAATATTAATAAATAGAAAATTATTTTCACAAATAATGACCCAGGCGTTATTATTTTTATCCTATGTTTGACTCATAACTTTAAGAAAATTAAATAAGGTTTTCATCCTTTTTGCCTTAAACTATAATACGAATTATAAATAAAATAATAAAATAAATGGACTGGGGAGAACTTCTCACAATCACTGAGCTGTGCGCTTTCCAGTTTTCACTCATTGATTGGGAGCTACAGTTTTACACCGATTCCGAACGGTAATTTGAGAAACTTTTTCATGGCTAGATACTCAGCATTGCCGCAGTCACTGTGCGGGGTGACCGCCGCTGAAAGAAATTTTAAGGTGGCACAGAGCCGGGTTCGAACCCAGGATCTCAAGTACAAGAGCCGCGCACACTAACCATTGCACCACCGACGGCCACTATATAAATAAAAACAAATGATAAAAATATATTAATATATACTAAGTTCCAGTTGATGAAATATCTAATGATAAAGCTCACAATTATGTAACATATCTCTGTAAGATCAAATTGTATCTTTCGATTAATACAAATTTTTAATTGAATTGAATTGGATCATTTTTATGCTGTTTTTAAGAACTATGATAAATTCAGTCCAAACGCATACAATTATTTTATAGACCGTTCAGGAAATGCGGCTTGATTTGAAACGGCTATACGGTTTACCAGAGATCAGAAAGATCTCCGCCAATAATTTCACAAGTTCCGCTATGTAAAATCTCCGAAAAGACTTCATAGTTGTTGTGAACACATTTCATAGACTTGTTTTCCTAGAATCCATGAAATAGATTCATAGAAAATATTGAACAACGGCTAAGACTTCTATTTGATTCATAGAAAATTCGTTGGCTAGAAATTAATGAAAGAATTCCTAAAAATTCATGAAGTATTTCATAATGTATATTGTTACGAATAAGTAAAAGCTTTTGCTTGCTGTTAATGACTCTACTAACAGTATGTAAATAACAGGCGGTTAGTGCTGCGCCTGAAAGTATGCATTGTAACAATTTCCCAGCTCTCTAAACCAGTAGCATGAATTCGCCTCAGTTAACATAATTCTCCACCATTCGAGATGATTCCACAAAGATAAGCAACAACAACGACTAGAAGGTTCTTGAATTCGCTAGATATAACTTCATTTCAGCATGGCGAGTTAGTATAAATAGCGGATGTGTTTGGAATGGAGAGTCAGTTTGTGATTAAACCCCGTAAAGTAAGCAACGCGAATTGATAGTAAAACATAAGACTTGTTAAAGTGTTATAAATAAAGAAAACTGCAGTACTATATAAGTAAAATAAAAGGAAGTTAAACCGTTGAAATTATCGTAATTTAAAACGAATCTTGTTTTATTATTGGGAATAAAACACCGCAAAAAGGACGAATAAGGAAATTCGTAACAATATGAAGAAAATTTTTTCAGCGTACTTGCCGACAACACTGTAAGTAAAATTTCAAGTTTTGAAATGGCACACAAAAACACCGAGACACCCCAACTAATTTTTGGGTCATAGAATCCAGTGGTATACTCCGTTTTAAAAAGTTATCTCAAAATAACGAGATATGTCGATATTAAATTTTTAGTAGATTTAAGGTGATTTTTGATTTTATTTGAATGAAAAAACTTTAAAAACTTGTTTAACATCAATTTGTTACTTATTTATTTGTCAAAATTTATATCTACAATTAATGGACGTCCATTTTCAAGCGGACATGGAACAATATTTGCTCTTATTTTGATGATTTTATAAATTCATATATTTTCAAAATATTTTTTTTTGTATTTCATTCAAAAAGTTAAACATTATTTTTTGTGTTTCATTCAAAAAGTCACGGACTTATTGTTCCGCCCTCGTACCACATGTCATGTTAGTAGGTGTATGAATTAAAAATATTGAAGAAAAATATTTAATAAATTAAAGCTTTAAAGATAAAAATAAAAATACGAAAATCGGATATAATATGCAGACGGAACACTGTATTGCCAAACGTATGGTAATCGCTGATTGTCTTTTGAAACAAAATCTTTTGTTCTGGCTTTTAAGGAGCACCTGTATATTCACGAAAACTGACATTTTTGTCAGAGATTTATTTTGAATGTTTTCGCACTTGTAGGTATAGAAACAATTCTCATTAATACGAGATGTTTGTATCCCTATATGTTGTGGTAATACTATACCTAAATAACTATTAAAAAATAAGATGATGAGATGCATTGGTGGTCATCGAAATATCAATATTCCCAACCATCTACCGAAATAATCATTCTCATATCTTATAAAAACTATTTTCCATTAAAAATTAAATAAATAAATAAATGGTTTCCCATTACATCCCATGAAAGAATTAGGGTGAGCTTCTCACAACCAGTGAGTTGTGCGCTTTCTAGTTTTATACTCATTGATTGGGACCTACAGTTTTTACACCGATTTCGAACGGTATTTTGAAAAGCTTTTCCATGGCTAAATACTCGATAGTGTCGCCGTTACTATGCGAGGTGAACACCGCCGAAATAAATTTAAGGTGTTCAGACCAGGGATCGAATCCAGGATTTCACGTACGAGAGGCTAGCCATTGCACCACCGACGGTCATTAAAAATTATTTTTATTCAAAAATTATCCCTTGGAAGATCAATAAAATCAAATAAAATCGGAAGTAAACAATTGAAGCCTTCTCGCGAATAACATTGTAAGCTACAAAATGTAAATTTTATTATTTAAACTAGTAGACTTAGTCTTTGTTTGTCTCTTTAAGATTTGGTTATAATTTACAGTTTTATTAACATTAAACAGAAAATTATGTTAATTAAAACAATAATTTAGAACATTTATATTTACGGGTTTTACAACGAAGTTACGTTTTATATCCAAAATATATAGAATGACAAAACGTTTTAATATACAGCGTGTCACAAACTGATATTTTTTATTTGTTTTCCATTCAAATAATCTGGCAGAAGAATTCAAGCCGGAATGCACGAAAAAATTACTTTAACAAATATTGTCGCTTACAACGTTACTCGCGAGAAAGCTTCAATTAATGAAAGGAGAAGACAGATTTAATCCCATTGGGGTTCATATTCACTTAGTATAGTCGAACATAATCCACAATCGATTTGAGTGTTATGTCCGCTGGACATTTGTTCTCGGTACCTTCAAAACCAGCGTTTGGAGATCCTCCCAAAATCTCGACACAAACTCTTTTCGTACATCGATCAAGAGTGGCGACAAACGCAAAACACAAGAGTTAGGAAATCATAGAGACACTAGACACGGAGTAATCGCAAACAACAACTCGAAATCGAGTTCACGAACTCACAACTTTCAATAATATACACAAAATCAAACCACAATACGAGTAATGCACATGAATAAGTCGTAAAAGGTTGTGGAATTATTCTTCGAAGTCAAAGTCAAGTACAATAAATTTACTTGTGTGATCATCATTTAGAAATCATTTTCTGAGAATCTTGTTTGCATAACGACAACAGAAAAATTGAGATTATGTCAAGAGAAAACACAAGCCCAACACAGTTTTCGGGCACTCGAAACAAAGAGTTTACATGCTGACCCACTCAATCACATTGTGTGGGTGTAGCTGCTCGAACACTGCGATGACCTGAACTTTGTATACTTTTGTGCACGTTTTGGTATCGTGTGGAAAAAATACCATCAATATTAGGATTTTTTACGTTACTTCTTATTAAAAAATATAATGAAATTATATAAACTGTTAAAATGCCCTTCAAAAATAATCCTCGTACAAATTCACTAAACCCGAATTAACAATTAATTTAGGCCAGATTTATAATCGAAGAGTAATATAAATATATGGAGATAAACCGCCAAACCCTTTGGCGGTTTCTGGGCTAACTACTACTTACGTCATGTGAAAAAAAGCCTGCAGTAAAAAGTCAAAAATTCCAACTTGTTGCACTGTGTAACAATTCCCTATAACAACGGTTTATATTACCCCGTGTACTATACTCTAAGATACACCAAGTTGCAAAGAAACTGAAGGAAACTAATCAATTAATATATTAATCTATATATAATAGCTACGTTTTAATTGAAGTAGAAAGTGTTTTTTAATACACTCGTGTTTGGCATGAACTTTATCTGATTTATCAACCTGAGTGATATGATCTGCTTCATGTTTTATGAGTCACTTTCACATATTTTCAACCGAAATATCTTTTGTCTTTTCGCAGCTTAATTTCTTAATTACAGTTAATTGCCTTTCCAAAGATATCGATAACATCTGATATCTGCAGTTGAAATAAGTTTCAGTATATTTCCTATAGTCAACTGTATTGCAATTAAAGTCCAGCCGGCAAATAAATCGTACTCGCCGAAATTGTTCACAAATATTGTTGACCTGGATGACGGGCATTTCACTTGTGCATCGGCTGAAAGAAAATGCAGAAAGCTCTTTTTAGCCAATTCTGGACTTAGTTGTGGCTTTGTGACTTCATACACATGTGTCGTGAAGGTGGAGTTCAACTCAAGATATTATTTTCTTTTTTTACATTCAGGTCTTGAGAGGTTCATGTCAGATGTTACCTGCCGGTGTAAAATGCAGAAAATACAGAAAACCAACAGCCACCGATGGCAGAAAATACATATTTCATCAGTGAGACATAGACGCGTGAGAAAGTTTTCTTTGTTAAAGTTGTTAAAATATCAACAAATGCTTAAGTATTTCTATATCTGTTGAATATCGTATAAAATTCACAAAATTAAGGGTGCTGCTGTGGAAGACTGGCTGCTTATCCATCCGACCGTTGGTCGGACTGACTAAGTTAAATGAGACACAGAAAATGTTTGGAAGCTTCGTGCTTCTTTGTTGCTAGTGGGAAATTAAAAATAAAACTACAACGGAAAACTTAAAGAAATTCCAATTATTTATTCATGAGTTAATGAAATTTGTGTGTTTGTCTTGCCAACATATTCAAGATTAAGGCTGACTGATGGACAGGCGGGCTGATGGTGAGATGTCTGTGATGACGATGATTTGGATATCTAATTTTAGATTTTAAATAACAATATTATTGTAAATAAACTGCATTATAAATGTAGTATGAATCCGTCTGTTTATTCGTCGACTTGGTTGTGTATGTCTGATCATTTGAGCAGGTTATAATGACCGGGGTTCGGGTTTCAATTCAAATTAGTGGTGTTGAAAAATATACAATACAATTGTGACGCTCCAACTGATTAACACCAACCATCATGTGGACTCTTTTGTTCAAATAATTTCTTAATTTACAAGCATAACAAAAAGATTACTCAGGCCAAGTAGACTTTGAAATCGGCTTTAAATTGTATTCATACTTGACAAAGAAACGGATTCTTTACCTGTTTGTCGCCATTAAAAATCGTTCGTACTGGTTCCTGCCTTAAACTGTTAACATTTCTATAACTCAATAATGGATAAAAGGATACATTTTGTGTTTAAGGGAACATTTTGAAAAATCTCTTAAAAATCTATATCAAGCGCACCAAAGTCCACAGCCTTGTGTTAACCCACAAAGCGAGTTTGTTGCTTAACTCTTTTGTTTCGAAAATACTGTAAATGCTTTGTTTCTATATTTTCTCTGTTCCATTCAAAACTAGTTCAATTTGCAGCTGTACGTTGAGCTAAAAAGGCCTTAAATGCCAATGTGGATGGATACCTTGAGAGCAGACTCTCAGAAAGACTAACGGACGGACGGATTTAATTTGTGCATAAAAATTCATAATTGTACCATAATAAGTTCTTCAAATGGCTGTATGAGTGAACGAGTGGTTTTTGGCTTAAATGAAATGGCTTATGTCTTTTGCCATAACTATGGCAAATGGCAACATTTGTGGTATAAAATTGACAACAAACTGCTATGTAACCTTATTCTGCATTACAGCCGATGTCTGTGTGCGTGTATTATATGCAGCTAACTACATCAGTAAACAACTTCAAGTCCACATGCAAATGCTTTGGTGTGTCTGTGTTATGGTCGCAAATTCTTTCTCACAGGTGGATTAACATATTCTACAATGAATATGTATGTAGGTACATAATAGCAGTGTACATAGCATATGTATATTATACAGTGCCTGGGTATATATATTCATATGTATTTAAATTATATGTTCGTCTGAGTGTGTGTATATATCTCCTCTGTTAGCCATGGTAATCATATGGAGTACAAGACAAAATAAAACTAGTTTTATTTACGATTTTGTTCCACTTTTTTGCGCTCTCGATTATTAAAAGTATTTCTTTGTTTTTTCTTTTTTTAATTTCAAAGATAATAAATTTAACATTGTGTCAATGAACGTTGAGTGTGGTTAATAGTTTCCACTGTTTTTGAATTGGTGTGAAATTTTTCTGCAGATAATTGAGGTAATGTCTGGAATTCAGCCAATGTCCGATTGCAATTACAGACAACGAAATTCGGTAAGGCCACCGGTCCTTTAATAAAAAAAAAGTATTTACTCTCATACGATGGAAAAGATTTGCAATAGACACTTAAACAATGTTGATAAGGTTTCTAAAATAATGTTTTTCTTAAACATTGCAGCTTTTGTGGAAAGAGCTATGGGACCTTCAGCATCTTAAAAATAATCTTGAGTTAATTAGAATATTTCAAGCGTTCAATCCTCTTTACTGGGTACACTCAAGTGCGACTATGACCTGTCCCGGAAGATAACATTTGTATATAAGCAAATCCTAGTAAATTGCTTGTCTGAATTTGTGCGTTGTATTACAATATACAAGAATTGTATTTCTGGTAAACACAAGGCCATGAAACTCAAGGAAACAACAATAAAAAAGTTAATTATAACTGTTTGCATTCTATGAAAATGTTTTTAATAAGTCATCATCTGCCTACATTTAACAAAAATTTCTGATAGAGCAGCTCTTGAGTAAAGTCCTTAAAATTTTTTTCAAACTACTGTATTCGAAACTTGTGTATTAGCGTCAGCGTTAGTATTAACCCATATATGTGAAACCCATACACAACGCAGTGGGGTCTGGGTAATGAATGTGTTTACCCATTACCCACAGGGTATAGGTAAAATAATGGGTAGCTACCCATAGCGATGGGGGATTACCCATCACGATTACCCATTACCAACAGGGTATGGGGAAAATAAAGGGTAGTTACCTACGACGATGGGGACTTACTCATCACGATTACCCATTACACATGGGAAATGGGCTTTTACACCTTAACCACGGAATTGGGTAATGGGTTACCTAAAATATTAGAAAAAATTTCTATATCTCGGAAACGGATTGCCGAATCGAAAAAATAACTAATATTTGTGGTTTCTAAGGGTTTCCATAAAGTGGTCCAATTCGTATGGAAGAAATTTTTCTGGAAAAATCGCCAAAATAAGAAAATCTTTATAATAAAGAAATAGAGATAACTCGGTGCGGTGCGTCCAATCGACAAAAATAATAATTTGTTTCCCTCTAATGGAGCCTTTAAGCAATGGGAGTTTTTATTACGTCATCACTTTTTTTAAATCTCTAAAAGTTAAATTTTTCGAATATAAAATAGCTAATACGCCCTTATGGCTACATCTCGGAATTGAAGCATCCAATAGAAAATTATGAAAACCCCTTACAAACCCTCATAAATTTGTTAAAGGAGTTTTAAATAGTACATAATTTTTTCCCAAATGTAGAAACAATATTATAAATTCAAATGTTATTTTAAGCGATGTGGTGGACTAAATATTATTTTATTCATTTGTTTATAATTATTTATCGCAACGACCTTTTCCGAACGCATGTTGAACGAAACAGGTTCTTAAATTGTAGTTTCTTTTCCAGATCATGTTTGTTTCGGGTTAGTGAAAAAAATTGAAATGCCGCGGGTCGAGTTGTAAATTGATAAATAAATATATTAAAAATATGAATCGCAAAAATATCTTAAATTTCATAAATTGGGCATAAAGTTTGAACTTTCTCGAGAAAAATAAGCCATGGGTAGTAAAAATTGGGTGAGAAATGGTAGAGTTACACGGTTTTTAATGGGACACTACAAATGGTAAATTCTTCGATTTTAAGGATTGTCACTGCAATCTGCAAAACGCTATGAATGACCCCGAGCTTCACAGATCCATGGCCATCCAAATATTTGTGCAATTACTGTCAGCCTACTCTAAATAAATGATCTATTGGAAACAGTTATCAAGGACTATCATCCTTAATCAGCGTTTTTGCTTTAGCAGTTATATGAAATTTGAAACGACGATGATGTCACGCGAAAGACGGCTACTTTTGTCTCAGATAAAAGAGTGGCTTTGGAATGCAGATGAAGTGGGAATATGCCTAAGTGGATTCAGTCACGTTTCCATCACTTTGCACTTCAGAAGCTGGCCATCCATGGTCACCATCCACCCACGCTGGCGTAGATTGTAAAGAGGTGAGCTTTTCAGACGACGAGGCAGAACCCAGTGATTTTTAATTCGAATGCGAAAGGCAATACTTATGTCACAAAGAACTCAATTATTGGATGCGAGACTTGGTACTCACAAAAGAGAGGTCTGAGCTACTCGCTCTCGGATACAAGAATGTGGATGTTTGTCTAAAGATGACAAAGTTACCTATTACAGAACTCGTCACGAGCAATTTGCAAAATATTTTCTAAAGCAGGAAAAAATATCCTTTTGCAATGATTTATCTGTCCTTTTTGAAGAACTGCACTAAGCTCATGCTCCTCAAGAGTGAGGCGTATGTTCATTGACAGCAATAAAAAAAGTTTGCAAGCCGTTATATTGCACAATGGGAACAAAAAGCTATAAATCCCAATTGCGCAAGCTGTCAATACCAAGGAAACTTATGACCTCATGGCAATATTGCTCGAAAGAATTGAATACAAAAACTATCAATGGCAAATTTGATGTGAATTTAAAGTTGTAGCAATTTTACGAGGCCTTCAAGGTGGTTATACAAAGTACTGCTGTTTCCTCAGCCTCTGTGATAGCCGTGCAGATTCCTTGTGCTATAAACAAACACTAAAATAACCAGAAAGAGTGGGCAGTGTTTTTGACCAAATATGAACCCCTGGTACACAGCAATAGCATTAGCCCCCTTTTCATATAAAGTTGGGATTAATAACGAATTTTATTTAAAAAAAAAACTGGACAAAGTGGGTGCAGCATTTGCCTAATGGAGATTTCTTTTTTTTAAAAACCTTTCATATGCAAAAATCAAGGAAGGCGTGTTTGCTGGCCCATAGGTGAAAAAGCTTTTGAACGATGAAATTTTTGAAATTTGCTATCACCAATCGCTGCATCATGGCATCCTTTCAAGCTTATGGTCACCAATTTTTTGGGCAGTAATAAACGTCGGTGGTGCAATGGGTAGTGTGCGCACCTCTTGTACTTGAGATCCTAGGTTCGATCCCTGCTCTGACCACCTTAAATTACTTTCGGCGGCGGTCACCTCGCATAGTGACGGCGACACTATCGAGTATGTAGCCATGAAAAAGCTTCTCAAAATACCTTTCGGAATCGGTGTAAAATTGTAGGTCCCAATCAGTGAGTGAAAACTGGAAAGCGCACAGCTCAGTGATTGTAAGAAGTTCTCCCCGGTCCCTTCATGGGATGTAATGGGAAACCATTTATTTATTATTTTAATAAAAGTCCTGACTACAAGAAAATTGTTGTGCTCCGAGCAGCTAATTTCAGACGAAAAAGTGCATGTGAAAATGCATATAAACAATCACACGAAGCTTGTTAACGGGGAGTGTGTTTTTCCCGACTAACAACTAGGTTCGTTCTTTCACTCTTCACTTTACGGCCTATGGTAAGCGTGGATTTACGATGCCTGATTTAAACCAGTGCGACAATTTATAAGTTATCTTAAGCCGTTTTCATCCATCAGAGGGTCTATTGATGATTTGCTACAAAAAATGGAATTGCATCAGAAACCAGCAACCTCACTTGAAACCAAAATATCTCAAAATTACAAAATATTCGACATTTCACGTTCAATTGCCGAACTAACACGAGGTTCCCAGTGTTACATACCTTCGTCCCTTCCCATTTCGGTAGAGTACAATTTATAAAAACTGGCCACTCTAATGCACATATCATATCACAAATTTGCATAAATGTTGAAATAATCACTGCTCCGTTTTTGTTTATCATTTGTTATCTACACTTGTAACCCAATTACATATAAATTGTTAATTGATAATTTATCACCAATTTGTATGTAAAATAGATCGATCGGCATTCGACTGAAAACCATTGTAAATTACATGAATGAAGCAAATCAAAACCAGAAATGCAATACGATTTCATAATCACTTGACCATGACAGAAAACAAAAAAAAAAACACCAACAAGTCCAAACAGTACCGCCCGAACAACAACAAAACCATCAACTGCAACTAGTATCTATGTGGCAGATATTGTAGCTTGCAGCGGTATTATAAGTAACATGGCATCGCAGAGGGCAGCGGCGCATTTGAGATTGCAGCAATGAGGTAACTCCTCTCCCAGGCAACGGATCCACCACCATCACCATTAGTTATTAACAACATCATCGACACCAATCTAAGCACAACCGCAACTGCATCGTCATCATCATCATCCGCTTGTTATCATCTTCATTACGATCATCACGTCCAACTGGTTAATGGTTCCAATAACGAAGCTAATGATGATAATGATGACGCTGATCTAGTCCATCTTGTTGCTTGGATTCATAACATAATTCAACAATAGATGTGGTTGGATGGATAGTTTTGTTGTAAGTATTCTTCAACTTCTTTCCTGTTTTATGTCTTCATCCACCAAGATGCAATCAAAAATTTGAAAACCAAAGCTACAGTTGCAATGCAGTTATGCAAAAATTGAATGAAACCTCTCAGATAGGTTTACTCAGATGCTGCAGCTTAAGATGAAATCGTCCATTTTCGGACGATATTTTGTATCTTGACTCAAAGTTATTTCCATTAAAGCTGTGGCCTAAATAAAGGATATGTAAGCAAAATGAAACGGGTTTTCTGTATTGATTTTCATCAAAAATATATGAAAATTAATTGAATCTCCACTAGTGGTGAGTAAAATTTGTTGTTGAAGTCAAAAACCCGTTGCACACATTTTGCAGCTGCAAAAATTTGACATTAACTATGTTTTTTTCTCTCGATGATGTTGTTTTTGTGGTATTGTTGTCTAGTCATCTAATATAATGGACTCACATACCTGCAGCAAATGCTTTTGCTTTTGTGGCACAACCAGAAATTATGCCAAAATTTATGTCGATTACAAATATTTGAAATAGGGTGATGGAGACTGTCGTGATAGATCCTATTTAAATAAATAAAGTATTTGTAAAATTATGGATGTAATATCAAACCAACACAATTTCTGGCAGTGTTGGATTTAATTATACCATATAATCCTCATGTCTTGGAAGGGCCGGGTGAAACAAGTAACACCACACAAAACCACTTATATCGAAGTCCACGAAATTAAAATTTAATAAAATATCTACATTAAATCTGCAGTTCTTTTGGAACGAAATTCCTTAACGCACTTTGCGGGAGGGGGGCTTAATGAAAAAAAATTAAACAATTGTTTTTAACACTATTACGCTACAACCCAGTATTCTCAACTATATTGGGTACTTTTGCTTTGGTCTGTGTCTAGACTAACATAAATTGGGAAATTTCTTGTTTAATGGGAAGTTATCTAGGTGGAGCCTGTAACCAATATTTAGCATAGATAAATAAAAAGCCATAGATGGTGAAAGACTACTGGTGTATTTGAAAGAAAAGGGAAATTTTCTAGATGGCGCCAGGGTGGTGGATATGGGGAAATTTCCCTAGATACAAAAACTATTGAAGATACTATATAACCATGCGTTTTTGCCTTTTGTATTGTCAACAAATATCAAAAGCGATATGCTTTTCTAATATTTATATTCTATTTTCAAATTTAAACAACAGAATCGAAATAAAAATGTTGTTTGAGTGCTTTTTCGTCGCATCCGAGTGGAAAATGTTCGCACGGAAACATACTTTGCCCTCTGGTGGAAATGGTGACTAAGCAAATGAATCATCTATTGTTTTTATTTATCTATGTATTTAGTATATATTGTAGTTTTGAACCCAAACAAAAATAAATTTTGAAAAACCAAAGTGAACGAACTTCAAAATAAGAACATTTTTTTAAATAAGTGCCTTTTCCTAAAAGTAGCAAATTTGCTAAAAACCAGTACCTGTTCATTTTCTTAAACAAAGTAAATTTTTTAAAATAAGTACCATATCTTGAAAAGTACATTTTCGTACAACAAACTGACTTATCTAAAAAAACTACATATTCTTTAAAGGGTAAATTTTTTGTAAAACAGGATAACTTTTCTTGAGAAAATTACCTAGACCTTAAAATTTGCCTGTTCTTGAAAAAAGGACCAATTTAAAAAAAATCAATTTCTTAAAACAAACATTTTCCTAAAAACATTTTTTTAAAAAAAATAAATTTTGTTACAAAAATGCCTTTTCTTAAAAATAAAATAACACCTTTTCTTTTCTTTTCTAGAAATAAGCAGCCTTTCTGAAAATAAGTAAATTTTCTTAAAAAATAACCTTTTCCTAAAAAGAGTATTACTTCTTTAAAATGAACCTGTTCTTAAAAAAATTACCTCTTTGTAAAAAAAATCATACTCTTATGGATTTTTCTTACAAAAAGTATTTCTTCTTAAAAATAGTAACATTTCTTAAGAAAAATATTAGCTTTTAATAAAAGAAGTACCTCTCTGTAAAAAATTACCTTTGCGGGAAAATATAATATATGTTCATACATAAAGGACGAAAAATATACTTTCCTTTAAAAAATAAAATTCTACATAAAACATAAGGAACTTCGTTCCAAAATTTTCTTAGAAAAATTTTATCATTTTACAAAAAGTATCTTTTCTTAAAGATCCATTTAAATAATCGTATTTTTCAACGGGTGCTTTAGACGTGTTAGAACTAACTAGTACCAAATATTTAGCGAAGGGAACTTCCCTGACACCTCACGAAATATTTTAATTGATCCCTGTTCTTATCACCCTACAACTCTTTTTACGACGGACACCTCCCTTAGTAACTGCAACACTATAGAGGAATAAGCCATGAAAAGCATTGTCCGAGACCGGTATAAAACTGTAGCTCCTAATCAGGGAGTGTATAACTACCAAGCGTACAACTCTCTGATTGTGAGGGGCTCTCTCCTGTTCCTTAATGGAAAAATATTTGTTTATTTATTTGGTTTATATTCATGCGAATAAACGTGTTATTGAATTAACAAATTGCATGGCAGTCGAATCGATAATAATGACACCGGTAAAAGTGGCGATTGCAAAATATTGCGCAGTGTTGGTGGTGCTAAATTAAATATGTATGTTCGACCAGTGGCCGTCGGTGGTGCAATGGTTAGTGTGCGCGGCTCTTGTACATGAGATCCTGGGTTCAAACCCTGCTCTGACCACCTTCAAGTTTCTTTCGGCGGCGGTCACGTCGCATAGTGACGGCGACACTATCGAGTATATAGCCATGAAAAAGCTTCTCAAAATACCGTTCGGAATCGGTGTAAAACTGTAGGTCCCAATCAGTTAGTGAAAACTGGAAAGCGAACAGCTCAGTCATTGTGAGAAGTTCTCCCCGGTCCCTTCATGGGATGTAATGGGAAACCATTTTTTTTTTTTTTATGTTCGACCATTGTAAATCGGACTGGGTTAGGGATCGATTACGGTTACCACCACACCGGAAAATTTTGACATTTTACGACATTTTTGGCTTTGACTGGAGTCAATAATAATAAATTATAGGATTTTTTCAAAACATTTTCGATTTTTGTCCAAAACAATATTGGTTAAGAATAAAAGTTCAATATCTTTACAAGTGCTGTTATATTCCTATTCATTGAGAAAAATTTATTTTTAGTGCCGGATTTCAGCTTTCTTATATGATTGTCGTTTCCAAGGCACAATTTAAAATAGCTTGCCCGGTCCGCTGCTATTCACTTAAACATGATTTCCAAAACATGTTGTCGTTGACAAAAACGTTTAGTGGGACTGTTTGGGAAGATATTTCAAGAAGCAATAAATATCAGCATTTAACTTCTTAAATGGTAACTTGGCAATGAAAATGAGGGAGTCAGTTAATTTTTCGCTGAAATCTCATTTAAAAAAGCTCAAAGCGACTGTAAATTGGCATTGCCACCAGCATTAATAAAGTTTCCTCATATTTTCTTTCAACCCTGTTTCCATACTGTTTAAACTAAAGCCAGAAAGTTATTAGAAACCATCGTAAAACGAACAAATTTAATTTTTTAATTAATTTTAATTTAAGTTTGCCAGACTCTGATACGACAGCACATCATTTGGTATTATTAGTCCATTATTATAGATTATTAAAGCAGTTATTTTATACCTTCCCTTACAACAACAATATGCCCGTTCCTTACTAGTTGGTGGTTTGCAAACTAGTTACTTCAAACAAGCTCCCAAATTATTGAGACCACATCATATTCAAAAATTCCATCATTTTGCAGGCAAACCCTCTGAACAGACTTCAAATTGAATATCATTGACTTCAAAAACATTCCAGCTTTTCTTGCCGACATTTGCTGCTGCCACAAACAACCAACCACACCTTCAAGTGCCACACACAAAAAGAAACATTTGTGTTTCCACTACTTGAACAGCGGGTGGGAGAGGTATATTTGTTTTCGATATGTTTCGCTTTTTCGGTTGTCTTGCAACAGATGCATAAACCAAAGCCAAACAATGCAAAACAAAACAATCCTCCTTTTTAACCGTATAGGAATTCATATCTAAACCGCTAAGCATGCAACTGAGCAACATCCACCATATGCGGCAACACCAACACTCAGAGACAACATTTTCTAACTCGTAGATATTTTTCTTTCGACTTCAGTTATGCGCAACAAGCGTAAAACCAAAAGTTTAAATATTTTGCAAACAAATAGTGGGGGCATATAGTACTTGAAGTAGTCATAAATTGCATGTAGTTGGTCAGCATTGCATTGTTCTGGAAATAGGTCCATATTTACTACGATGATTGTTTTAGAATTGTGACTCTGCTACAATTAAGGTGGAACTTAATTTCACATACGATTCCGTTTCTTGTGTTTCATGGGGATATGCCGCCTCTATCCCAGTGTTGCCATGAATTATCTCTACTATATAGAAGATGCGGGCATCACTTTCGAACTGAGAAAATTTTTATTAGCTACTGGTTACTGTAAAGAAATTTATTAAAAAAATAGAGTAGAAGAATTAAATAAACCGATTTTAAGCTCAAGGTTCATCTCAAGTTTGGCAAAGGTGAGACTCCAGGATTGAGTTTAATGCAACCCGCCACGACTTAACCCTAGAGATGCTGAAAAATTGTCATTCGATGTGCACATTAATAATATTCTTCTTTCAGTTTTGAAAAATAATTAAAAGTGCTTTAAAATGAATACTGGCAACTCTGATTCCAAAGTACATCAGTATGCCCCCCGCCGCCCCCCATAAATTTGACGCTAACACGGAAATTTTTACTCCATTCACGCACGCATGCGCTCGCTCTTCCATGCCTATGATCTGAATGTTAGCCACTTATTTTTCACGTGTATGAACATGCATTACTTTCTGCAGAGTTGTAATTTTGATTTTTAATTTGGGATTTGTTATTATTTTCTTGTGTTTGTCTTATGCAATCCATGTCGGCTTTGAAAAGTAATACTTCCGAAAATATTACACCTTTAATTTGTAATACAAATTGACTGATGCGGAAAAGCGATCGTACATTAACATTTGTAGTTTGTTTACATTTCTAAAATTATAAATTTCAATAATTATGATGGTTAAATGCCATCCACTACATATTTTTAGCTTGGATTAATTCGTACGAAGCAATATTGTTTATAAAACTCACAAAACATGAATGGCGAAAATTTAATTTGTAATTGTTTTGTATACATTCGAAATATGTTTTGAAAGTTATTATAAATATTTTCTTCAGTTCAAATCGGTACACGAAACTTTCTTCCTCAAATCGATTTGTTACCTACGGCTAGATTTGAATTTGTTATCATTGTTGCGATTACATTTGCCCACTTTTGTAGAATTTCAAAACTCAAATTTTCGTATCTGAATTACGCGAATATAGTATCCATATGTGACCTGGAATGAAGAAAAGGACCTAACGTGAGAAATAACCATAGCAGTGGATTTGACTTACGTTTTCTACGTCAGAATCGCCGAAACCTATAAAAAGATTTGTTCACACACTAGGTCGTATTCTTCGTTCCAGGTCACATATAATCCTAGTGGGAAATTTTGTCTTTAATACATTGTCAGTAGTATTTCCTGAGGAGCATGTCAGTAGGTGATGACCATTAATATAAGACATTTCTTGACATGTCACTAGTTTTGATTTAGGTGACATCAATTGCGGAGGTGCCTGTAAGACCGGTCTACATATGTAAGACCGTCCTATTGATTTGCAAGCACTATGTCATGGCTGACTCTTACTAAGAACAATGCTGAATGTCGATAGAGGAAGTCTACACCATTTGTCAATTGCGAATCATGTGAGCGGATTTTAAAATTTTTCAAAAACTTCAACCTATTATACGATTATATCTTTGTAGTTATGAAATATATGCCACACCTTTTTTCAAAATTTATTTCAAAATACTTGAGATTTGTTAAAAGAATATGCAAATTTGCTGAGCATTATAATTATGCATGTATGTCGTACTTTTTGTCATGTTATCTTTTAGATTTTATTTAATGTCGTGCATCAGATCCGAAGGATACATGCATAGAATCCAATACATAAGTACCTATAAAATGACGCAAGACACAACATTTAAAGACGTCTTGAGCAACTGATCCACTGATGAATGGTTACTCAAGAACGTCTTGTGTACATGTTACTGTTGACAAACTGCGCACAATTCCTGCTGACTCGCCTGAAACCTAATCGAAAATTAAATTGTATAATAACTGCTTGAGACCTAGGGGAATTTCGCATTAAATCTATAAAAAAAAGATGTCAAACACTATAGTCCGTCCAAATATATCCGAAATACTATGGTTGAATTTACTTTCGTTTAAAGGATTTTCCAAATATTTGAAACATTTCAAATGTTTAGACCTCTATAAATAAATATTTCCAAATGTTTTTCGGTAGAGTGTAGAGCGTAGACTGTAGAGACCAGAGTTCGTATTTACCCTCCCATGAGTAACTCATACACATCGTCGTGGGGAATGTGTAATGAACATTTACCCATTACCCGCAGCGTATGGGGAAAATAATGGGTAGCTACCCACGAAATGGGGAATTACCCATCACGATTACCCATTACCCTCAGGGCAATGGGGAAAATAATGGGTAGCTACCCACGACAATGGGGAATTACTCATCTCGATTTCCCATTACCCTCAGGGAAATGGGGAAAATAATGGGTAGCTACCCATTATTTACCCCATTTCCCTGAGGGTAATGGGAAATCGTGATGGGTAATTCCCCATTTCGTGGGTAGCTACCCATTATTTGCCCCATTGCCCTGAGGGTAATGGGAAATCGTGATGAGTAATTCCCCATTGTCGTGGGTAGCTACCCATTATTTTCCTCATACCCTGCGGGTAATGGGTAAACGATCGCTACTCATTCCCCACGGCAATAATAATGGGTAACTCATTACCCACGAAATACGAACCCTGGTAGAGACTCTACATGTTGTTTGTACACTACAGCGTGACTCTACTACTCTACTCCTCTACGTAGAGCCGCTATAGATAACTTTTTAGTAGAGCTGTCCCATGCGCTCTAGAGACTGTATACACTGCAGACACATTTTTCTCTACTGTAGAGTCGCAGGATAGAGAGCAGTTGTCGCAATGACCGTCATCGGTTTTGACATTCTAGGTTTGTTTGTTTCTCTCACGGAGAGACATAACATAAACACACATTTAGACAACAAATACTTATATAGACCAAATCGAATTACATTTGCCGCGTAATTTATTCGCTGCCGCTGCCATATTTCGCGACAGATTGCAGGTTTTAATAATTTAAACGACACAAATTTCAGAATATAGAAGCAACGCAATATTTCATTTGAACGCAAATCGGCACGCAAATGAATAGGAATGTCTCTATTTTTTTAATAGAAGCGTCATTCAGTTGAAACAATACAAAATTTGAATGTAAACACGTTAGAATATACAAAGAGCTCTCCCGTAGAGAGAAAAAACTATAAAATAGTTTTGATAGAGCGTAGAGCATATCGTTAGCTGAAATGCAAAACAACGTAACTACAATTATCATTTGTGTACAGGAGCAGAAAAGGAATGTTTAAAAAATGGTAAGGAATGTAGTTTTGGCAGCCATACTTTCGGTTCTTACTTTAAGAAAGGTCTTACCTTGAGCAAAAGGCGAAAATATAGCTTGCCAAAACTGTATTCTTTGCCATTTTATGTTTTTCAATTCTTCTGAAAAAAAAGGAAGTTGTAGTTACGTTGTTTTTCATTTCAGCTGACGATATGTAGAGCATTACAAAACATACCCTGTAGAGTTTTTTGGGCGAGACAACTCTCGCGTAGAGTTTGTAGTGATCTTATTTAGAGTGCTCTACAGGGTGTATACACTTCTCTACACACCTCTGCGCGAGATTTTTCTCTAACTCTACTCAAAAATCTTTATAGTGCACACTTGGCTTTAGAATCTATCCCCTATACCTTCATGGGGTGTAATAAAAATATGCCCAGCAAAAAAAGTTTGATTCAAGGAAACAAAAATCACCAAATTGCCATAGGCAGAAGTAGTGTAATACTGCGTAATCACTGGTTAAATTAACATAGGTTGTTGCAGAAATCAAATCCATTTATGTGGTGCTTATTAACCATATAAATAGATATATAGATCGTCTTGATCTTGAATAATTTAATAAAAAGTACCAACAAAGAGTCCGAATAAATAAAAAAAATCATCCCTCATGAACATAGAGCACGACGAAACAACAGGCAATAAAAATTGCCTGTAAACATTGTGTTGTCTTTTAGACAACAACAAACATCATTTCTAATGGGGACCGATGGTTCTCTGGAGACGGAAAGAAGTTATTTGCAAATGTTGTATTGAGTTTTGCTTGCGATATTTTTCGAACACTTGCATAGAGGAAAATTCTTCATGCTGATGAGTTTTTGTTCTGTGTTTGTTCTGATGAGGATCTGTGTCTAGATCTGAAATAGCTATACGGTTTGGCAGGAATCATGAGGATGCAGTTGCACAACATCTTCTCTTTTGGCGCAGTGAAAATGCATTTCTGGTGATGGATACACTTTTCAATGACAATAAAAGGAATATACTTAATGTATCCGAAGATCACTTGAAATGAATTTAAGCTGAACACATGACAACGCGATAAAGAAATTGGTTCAAATGATACTAATTTTCAGTTAACTCATTACATTGGTTAGGTTATTGGGCTGACCTATTAAAAATGTTTAATGTGAGTTATGACTTTTCAGGGTATGATTTCTAGTTGTATACAATTGGACACAGATCGTGGCACCGCACATGGATCACATATAATTATACTTAAATATCTAAGGAATGAAGAAGTCATTTAATACAGTGAATGTTTATTTAGAGTTTGTGCTTATTGTAGTTCTAAACAGCTAAACTTCTGAAAACGTCTACATAGTACAGACCACGGGACGGGAAAATTTATTGTTGGCTGAAACAACGTGTATTCGGTCAGCAAGTACCTACTTTATATACAGGGTGGAGCGCGGTATTTTGCTTATTTGGGAATGAAATTTGCTTATTTAGGGAAAAATTATGAGCCTTAGAGAAATTTGGTATATATTTTAATTATATTGGACAGTAAGGGAATTTTTAAAGTACATGGTTTTAAATAGTGTATCTGGCAAATGTGGACCTTCGCTATCCACACACTGCTGCATACGTTTTCTGAAGTTTTCATGAACTCTAACAATGATGCCTACTCGTGACGCGGTCCGAATGCAAAGGTCTGTGGTGAAGTTCTCTGGGGTTTTTTTCACCCCAGTACCGCATATTTTGTTTGCTAACACACCCATTGAGGTGAAAATGTGCCTCATCAGAAAAGAACACAATTGCGTCACGGGGTATTTACGGGTATTTATTCACGAGTATATTGCATGATGGCAACTGAAAGGCAGACGAAAACAAATCTCCCGTCAGCCACTATAAGCCACGCACACTCTCCACTGTCTTCGACCAACAGTGCCGCCACAGCCTGTAGTGCAAAAAAGCAAATTACCGCGCTCCACCCTGTACTTTAAACAATAGAATGGAAGCTCATTGTAATGTATAGCACTAATTGAGAACCACAGAGTTTCCTTAGATTTCATAGTGTGATAGAACTTCTTCAATGAATGCGGTTAAATCGGACCTTAAAGCAGCGGTTTTTATAACTACATTCCCAGCAAAAACATTGCTTCCAAGGAAGTAAAAAAAGTAATAGGAGCGAGGAACCGGAATCAGTGAAAAACTGTATCAACACTAGTGAATTTTACATGCGCTTGGCTTTGGATGGAAACACTTTTTTGTATCGACCACTCTTCACTTTTTCACTAGCCCTCATACTAGTCTTTAAAAAATTCAATTTTTGTATCTACATTTTCATTAATGCTAAAGTAAATAATGTTTTTCTCTTGGTAAAGAAGCAATTGAAAAATAATTCTCAAAAGTGTTAATAAATTGAAACAAAATCCGCATTCAATGGTGCGGTTTACTGCATCTTCGGAAAGTATAAGTTTTGCTGGAAACATTTTCATAACAACTTTTTGGAAATAGTTTAAAATGCATTCTTTGGAGGTAGATAAATCGTTTATACCTAATTTCTGGAACTAGTGCAAACTGATTCCCATGGAAATACTTCCAATATTTTTTGCTGGGTTACTGTGTCTCATATGATAATATATGGTTGGTAATGTATGGTTAGCGCTATTAGTTTTTATATGACTCGCAAATTAAAAGTGAATATAAATCCTACAAAACGCTTAAAAATGAAAAATTGTTGAACGAAGGTAGATGTGCAAGACCGGTTTAGGTTCATATTTTTAATTTGTACATTTATAATCTACGCAATTTCCGTTTACAATCTACGCAATGTCCATTGTTTGTATCTTGCGACCCCAGGTTTCGATAACTCAAATCGTATTTCAATTTTTGAGCGTGTGGTTGATTCTAAAGAAAAATCACATATATTTTTCAAATTTTAGCATACACTTAGAAAAAAACTAATACCAAATGGACTTAAACTAAGGAAAATTAAACTTTGGGTGAATCCAAACGTTTTTGACCTCAAATGAAGTTCGATTTCCTCCAGAGCCTGGATTTTGCATGTACTTCCAACGAGGAATTATATCAATAAATAAAGTACTAATTATATTAAAGTTAGTAAAAAACGGTCCTGTAATGAAACCATAAGTATTGTAAGTAAAAGAAACAAAAAAAACCCGTTTCCCACTACATCCCTTGAAGGGATTGTGGAGAGCTTCTCACAACCAGTGAGCTGTGCGCGTTCTAATTTTTCACTAATTGATTGGGACCTACAGTTTTACACCGGTTCTGTACGGTATTTTGAGAAGCTTTTTCATGGCTAAGTACCATCACTAAGAGAGGTGGCCGTCATCGAAGGAAATGTAAGGTGGGCAAAGCAGGGCAATAAAATTGCCGGCATGCACAACAGCCGCGCACACTAGTCATTTCACCACCGACAGCCACAAAGTATTGTAAGTAACTAAATTATTACCCGTATTCAAGTTCATAGAACATTTTGACAGGTAGTAAATATATATTTCTAAATTTGTAAGACAATTTTCTGATAGAAGAGATAACAGTTATTTTATTGATATAAATTATTTCGTCGTATTAATTACGCACATCCTAACAGTTAGAAAGAACAAACTTAAAATTGTGAAATAAAGGGTTTTCCAATTAGAGTGACATGATTTCTAAGTGACGTTTCGGCCATTTGTAGTATGCCATGATCTGTCTTTTTTCATTGTATTCAGTAATGTTTACAATTTCATCATGGAGAAATATACGCAAGAACAACGGTTACAAATTATTAATATTTTTATCAAAATAATCGTTCTCCAATTGCAACTTTTCGTGCACTTTTGCCATTTTATGCTCGTAATAATCGTCCACCTGTGCTCGCTATTCGTCGAATTGTTGCAAATTACGAGCGTAAATTTTCTTTACATAATGTTCAAGTGCCAATAAGACAAAGAACCTCTCGAAGTAAATAAAATATTGCTGCCGTTCAGGCAAGTGTTGCTGAAGACCGCAATTTATCGATTCGAAGACGTTGTCACCAATTGGGACAAACCACAACCTGAAGGATTTTGAGAAAGGATTTGGACTTGCACCCGTATAAAAGTGTTATCACTCAAGAACTGAAGCGTAAACGTCAAATTCATCAAATTCATTCATTTTGTCTTGGAACAACTTGAAAGCGATCACGATTTTTTTAAGAAAATCATCTTCTCCGATAAGGCTCAATTTCATCTGAGTGGTGCTGTAAATAAACAAAACTGTCGATTCTGCTGCGAAGAAAATCCACAAATTATTCATGACCAACCATTAAATTCACCTAAATTGCCAGTTTGGTGTGGTTTTAGGTTTGGTGGAATCGTCGGTCGGTACTTCTTTCGAAATTAAGATGGTAACACCGTTACCGTCAATGGAGAGTGGTATATATCGATGATTACCAACCTTTTATGGTTAAAATTGGAAGAAGTTGATCCTTACAACATCTGGTTCCAACAAGACGAGGCTAAGTGCCACACAGCACGTGCAACAACCGAATTACTCGTATTGCGAGAAAAGTTTCGAGATTCGACTATTTCTAGAATTTCTGACATTGAAGTTGTCCAAGAAGTTGTGA
This sequence comes from Phaonia tiefii, assembly GCA_963931995.1. Taxonomy (NCBI): domain Eukaryota; kingdom Metazoa; phylum Arthropoda; class Insecta; order Diptera; family Muscidae; genus Phaonia; species Phaonia tiefii. Next base: position 265,238,833 of record OZ008367.1, read on the forward strand.
TTTAGATTAGACAATTTATTGTGGGGTTATTTGAAGTCATTGGCCTTTAGCAGTAAACCATACTTTCTTCAAACTTTACAAGTCAATGTTAAACGTGCTATTCATGAAATACGACTTGAGTTAGTGGAAAAAGTGCTCGAAAATTGGGTTCATCGAATTCGTTCCTGCAAAAGAAGACGTGGATGCCATTTGAAAGACGTTTTATTCAGAACTTAATTCTATCGATTGTACTTCACATTAAATAAAAAATATTTGAATTTCCTTAGTAATTAGTGTGTTGTTTTTAAACAAATCATATCATTCAAATTGGAAAACCCTTTACTTCGATGAGTAAAGTTTTAATTTCCTTGAAAGACCCTCAGAAGGCCTGGCAATAAAATTGCCTACAGCTTGATTTACGTCTAAATTCACTTGTGTGAGTTTCTTTGTGCAGCTCTACATATTTTGGTAGCTTCGGTTTTGAGTAACATCTCTCTATTCATAGAGTTATAAAATTGTTTGAGCTTTAAGAAAAGTAAAGAATTATCAATTATTCGCAATTTGCTAATCAATGGTTTATTAAGGTGTTTTAAGTTTTCGCGACTAATGTTTTGCCTAATTTTCTATACCAAAATTGAGATTGAAAATAGAGCGAACTTTGTGAACTTTCGAAAAACCGTTGACTATGCCATTTTGATTTTCAACTTTTAAATTTATTATTTACTTATTAATTAAATACAATTTGTAGTTAATTAAGAGTTCGAGAGAATAGGATATGAACAGAAATTTAAACAAATTTTGAATTATTTTTTTCTTTATTTCATAAATTTGCTATAAACAAATGTTGGTTTTGTTAAGCACTTTTGTGTTTCTGGTTGAGATTGTTTCGGTAACTCCAGCGTTATTGTGTAATTAAGAATGAACATACAAATATTGTTTTCGGTCCCCTTACTTTTTGTCTAAGTTGTTAAGTCATAAGAACTTTTGCATATATCCCATAAAGTATTGAGTTCATTTATTCGACAATATAATATGTCCCATCAAAATCCGTAAAAATTATTAAAATGGCAAAACTGTATTGTTTAGCGAACACCATACTCGTGTCCAGCAATTCCAAACTACGTTCATATATGCTTATATAAAAACAATAGTTTACGTTTGTTTATGTTATAGGTAAGCTATTGTGGGTGCGATTGACCAAATGAATTGGATAAAGAAACATTATTAGCCGCTTAATTCTATTCTATGTCGACAGAATAACAAATGATAAGATTCTTTTCCCCTTCACCTATTTCGGGAAATTGAAATGCCATCCGTGGCAAACAGAAACACGTTTCTTCAGGTAGAATTCTTTGTCGATAGAAATAATAATCTTAGTTTATTGGATCTCCCTCCACTCTCTTATAAATCAAGCAACTGAACGAACAAATTATTTTAATTAAAAGATTTGGAAATTCCAAACGTTCTTAAGTATTACTCATAGCCGAAGTCATTATTTAAGCAAAACCAGTTTTATAATAATAGAATCTATTAATTGCTATCATCTTCAACATTTCAAGTAATAGATTGAGTTGGAACTGAAACCAAGTAACAGTCGCTCTTATTCACAGGCATCTCTCCGGCTATATTAAGTAATAGTTAGCCATACACAAAAACTACCTTGACGCTATTTTGTCCATACTTCTCTTGTGTATTGGTAGCATGTTTAAGGTCATTACACTTTATCCAAACCGCGGGCCCGTTTTTCTTACGACCAAACGAAACTCTATTTACCACCTATGAAAGAGACGTCCAAAAGAAACAAACAAGTCACACAATGTAATGCGAAAACGTACGAAACACAGGCAACTGGTGTTGGAGCAAAAACAATATGACATTGTCACCTAAGTGTCGAGTGGCTCTTTCAAGAGGAAACGTCTGTATAAACTAAAAATTAAGCATTTAAGGTAGTTAACTTACAAGTAAAATGAAGCGTTTAAGATGATAACCCTTTGGTGGAGGTCTGCCTCATCGTCATAGATATCGGTGAAAAAATAAATGTTTTCGAGTGTTACTAATGCTATCATACCGCAAAAATGTAAGGTATAGATCAAAAGGGTCCCATTGTAGACAACCATGCGTGAACTAATTGAAAATCCTACGGTCAATATTATTTTAGTTTTATTGGTTATTTACAAACCGTTTATGTTTTGGGCATCAATCGCTCTGCATTGATTCGTTTAAATGCGTTGAAGTAGAGATTTAGTTTAAACACAGTGCAACACAAATTTTGGGGGTGATTGATTCCTTTACCAAATGATTACACAGACTGCTCTTTAGATTCATACACAGGCGGTCAATGATTTATTTTCCTATCAGATATTGTCCAAAAGCTATGAGTAAATATTTTAGTAATCTAGTGATTCAATGAAATTTAACAGGGATTATTTTCATAGAACATTCGAATGATCTATTTTACCATTTCACAGGCTCTTCTTGATCTTTGATTAGGAATTAACAAAAAAGTGAAATTAAACGGACAATGGGTTGAAATGTTTTTCAAATATAAATATATGAGAAGGAACCCTTAATTCAGACAACATCATTGTCGCTTTTTTTATATTCATGCCTTGATGTACAATTTGTGCTAAAAAAATATGACAACTATTATTACATATGACTCGCATGTAAGCGATGCGACCAACCTTCTCAGTGGAGAGCACAATATATAAAATGAATTGCAAAAGATAAGACTGTTGAAAAGCGTTAAAGAAATATGTTTGCTATTTCAGCAAATATTTGTTTCTAACAAACTCAGTGTCTAATATTTTATCAGAACTGGAAACTCTGTGTTGTTATGACAGTACATTTGCTGTAATAACAGGCAAACTCTCTGCTGCTAAGTATCGCACATTGTTTGCTGACGAGGATATTGCTTGATGGTAATAGCAAACATTATTTTTGGAAATATTGTCAACATTTCGATTCATTTTCCTGTACATCTTTTAGATTTCCTACGAGTTAACAGATCAGGGATGTGTCCAATTAATGAAAACATTAAACAGCAGAAACTGGGATTTGAACTCACATTCGAAGTTTGCTGTGAGTCTTCTCGTCAGCGCCGTAGCGGTTTACGTCAGTGACCGTCTTGTTCAATTGTGTCAGTAACTGCAGTTTTTCGTTTTCGGTGTTTCTCTCCTCTTTCTCTGTTAAATAAAATTATGACAATGCTAATCTTTCGAATTTGAGTAATCTACATTTCGGACGAAATTCGCATATAAAATGTAACGCATAAAATGAGTCAAGTTAGACTCTAGGTATCAACAGATTTTAAATGAATTTAAACTTAGTTAACCATGCTCTGTCCAATGCTACTCTTCTATTTAATATTGTTAAATTTTCGATGCCTATTACGTTAAAATTCGAAACACAATATATATGTTTGTATTTCTTAAACTATCTTCTTCCAACTATTTTAAATGGAACTCGTCCTACGATCTACGGTGCGGATTTACGCGGTAGAAATTTATATATTGGTGTATATGTACTATTAGTCATTTGTTTAAGAAATCCCACAAAATTGTACCAAAATGCATTCAGCTGACAATACAAAAAAAAAAAGTTTATTGCCAGAAAGAGTGGTACGCAGTTTGAACTTACGTTGTATCTCTTAAACATTTTGTTGAAATGCGCAAGTCGAAATTTAGTCTGGGCATCGAAGACGCACACTCGCAGCTCGCTCACTTGCCACCAGCAGTAAAACGGGAAGTAGAAAATACCACCTACTCGTTAGAGGCGGACTCGCGAGCACGTCCGAAAAAGACAACAAAAAACGCTAGTTTTCGCCTCAAAGGAGTAAAACGAGCGTCATGATTGCAACGAGACGAAAAAGCTATTATATGAAGAGGTAGGAAAATGGATCCGTCGGTGGTGCAATGGTTACTCGACACTATCGAGTATATAGCCACGAAAAAGCTTCTCAAAATACCGTTCGGAATCGGTGTAAAACTGTAGGTCCCAATCAGTGAATGAAAACTGGAAAGTGCACAGCTCAGTGATTGTGAGGAGCTCTCCCCTCTCCCCTGTCCCTTCATGGGATGTAATGGGAAACCATTTATTTATTTAGGAAAATGGCTCTACGAAAGGAATATTAACATAAACTGTAATAAAAGAACACAAAAAATACCAAACTTATATAAAAAAATACCAAACTTATATAAAAACTACACAAAATGTACTAATTAGTAGTTACATGGAATGTACCTAACGGTAGATAAAGCCGGGCGAGAAGTACATTATGTGTACTAAGAAGCAAAGATTTTATTGTTTTTATCTTTGTTTATTTATTTTCAGTTTGTATGTCCTAATATATCAGTTCCATTGTAATCAATAGCTTTGGCATTGGTCCGTCAACACAAGTGATAGAAAATCGTGACATCAGTTTCATTTTGATATAAATTGTTGCTACCAAGAAGAAACCATGAAGAAACAGTACTTAAAATGTATGAAAAAGCACATAGTGTAAAGTACATAAACAGTACCAAAATGTTCATAAAATGTACCAAAAAGTTCGTTTTGGTGCCAACAAGTACAACATACCGCCTTCATTAGTACCAAGTGCGCACATAAGAAAACCAAAAAAATTGTAATGTTATGTTGCTGATACTTTTTATGTACTTCTCTGCTGTCAAAAAATGCATTTTGCGGTACTTTGTTGGATACAAAAAGTACGATTTTGATACTGTTTATTTACCTGTTATGGTAATTATCAAAAAGTACACTTTATTCTAGACATCTGAATGTGTCTACTTACTGTTGAGTTATGACACAAACTCTAATAATCCAAGATTTTACCCATCTACCACTAAAATTCTATTCCAAACGTTTGGGTTACGTTCATACCGACGGACGGACGAAAAATACATAGACTGACCAATTACTGAAGACATATGGATTTTCGACGAGAAGAACATAAAATCACTGAAAGAGTCACATAGGGGTACGCTTTATTTTTTTTTTGGCAGCCCATACAAATCGATCCGCCTAACCCATTCGGAAAAAACGTCCTAGACGAAGTAGTCGTCAACAATTTCTGATAAACTTGTTGATTTTGGTCGCACACGACACATGCCGCTTAAGCTGTCTTCGATGACCCTAGATCAATGGAATTTTTCGTTAACGACCAGCTGCATGACAAAATACTTTCCTCACCATGCACAAAATACCATCGCACTCTATTGACGACACGGTGAGCGATAATCTCTTTAGGTTGTCACCTACCAGAAAGAATTTAAAGTTTATGTTTCTGTCAAAAGAATGAATGAGAAAAAAACAGCAAACGGGGCGAAATATGAAACATTAAATAATGGGACACAAAACTTCTACAAAAAAGAAGAAACCAATCGTTATTTAAAATTATCAGTTGAACTTGAATGTCAATATTCAATATTGTATGTTAAACTATCTTGACGCTAGACTATTTGTATTCATATATTCCTGAAGATGCTATCCGACGAATGGCGAAATATTGAAAACAAATAAATAAACAAACAAATAAAGACCTCGAGCTTGGAAAATCATTTATTAGATCATACTCGTAATAAAACGGGTCTGAAAAACATATTGAAATGTAATATTTTTCTTTTAAATAATGGGACACAAAACTTCTACAAAAAAGAAGAAACCAATCGTTATTTAAAATTATCAGTTGAACTTGAATGTCAATATTCAATATTGTATGTTAAACTATCTTGACGCTAGACTATTTGTATTCATATATTCCTGAAGATGCTATCCGACGAATGGCGAAATATTGAAAACAAATAAATAAACAAACAAATAAAGACCTCGAGCTTGGAAAATCATTTATTAGATCATACTCGTAATAAAACGGGTCTGAAAAACATATTGAAATGTAATATTTTTCTTTTACTAATTGTTGGATGTATACTTTTATATCAAATGCGACTTCATAATTAAAATCTAAAAATGCAAAGTGGTTATAATCCAATGAACGAAAAAATTATATTTTTGTTGAAGAAGAAGATTTTAGCTATCGACAAAATCTTTAGAAATATATCGCCTACAAAAACCAGAAATTGAAGTGGGTCTATTCATCTGATGGTACTTACAGTCCCCTACCGGCCGTTGAAATTTCGATTGAAGTGAAACAGCAGATGAAACAGATGGCGCCTGTGAGTCTACACTTTGTGTATTTACACTTTTTTTGTAATGTGAGGGTTCCTTTGGGTGCCGGTAAAGGTTATGTTTCGGGTCAATGAAAGTTCGTTTAAACAAAAAAGAAACGACATTTGCGTTTAGATTATTTTATTTGCGAGAAAAGTATAAATTTTTGCAATGAAACAAACAACTTTTAGGCCAAACGAGCTCTAAACTAGAGATGGGCACGAGTCACGTGATTGGCGTGATTTTCGTGAATCACGCGTGATTCACACGTGAATGTAAGCGGGACTAAATTTTGCTCACGTGAGCGTGCGTGATCATGATTAGCGAACAAATCTTCGTGCGTGAGCATGCGAGAGCACTATTTTCGCATTTTTTTTAAAGCATCTAATATCATTTGCCTCTAACAAAGCGTTTTTAATCATCTTATGTATTTGAAGGAACTCTGTACAAGCAAAGGAGTTTTTATACGTTTTACAGTGGGAATGATTGCAAAAAAGTGCTTATAATATCAGAACTTCTAAACAATAGGTCCGATTGTTTTAGAATGTACTAAGTATTTTTGGGGGAGGAGTCAGGCTTTCAGAATGCGGTATTTAGAGGCACATGATTTCAACGTACGTTCCGCTACATGGTGTCAGGGTGACACATGTTTCAGGACATGGAAATAATTAACATGTAGCCCGATTTAAATGATCTTTGGTTTTGAGATTCCAAAACATTCAGAGTCGTGTGTCGTCTCTCTAGCCGTTACAAAGATATTTGTAATCGAATGTTTAAAATGTAAACATTCAAACTGACTTTTTATAGTTTTTCGGTAATAACTTCGTCATTTTGAGCCAAAAAGCAGTACTAAAATCACAACTATATTGGCAAGACGCCAACCAAACGTTGGTCGAAAACATTTTTAAATTATTTAAAAGCGGTTGGTAACCACAACTTTTCAAATTTAAAATTTTTTCAAACTGAAAAAGCAACGAAATTTACTGAAAAGCAAATTCTTTCAATAGTTTCTAAAATTTTTTATAAGAAAGATATAAAATGTTGTAATTTTTTTTAAGCAAGGGCCTTGCCAAAGTTACTAAATGTAATTTAAAAATTTTTGGCCTTGACAGAAAAGAAAAAAATTTTCAATTTTTGAGTTAGGGAAAAGTCTCGCTTGATGATTTTTATATTTTTTTAAGCCAAATTCTAGATTGAAATGATGTTAACTACAAGGCAAAAAAATGTTGATCGTATGTGTAATATTGATCAGCAAAGCTCAATTTAAAAAAAAAACTCGAATTTTTGTAAGTAAAAATCCCACACTTGTGTCACTATTTCTCAAGTAAGATTAATTGCATTAAATTAAACATATATTGGACTATACTACATATTGCGGTAGTAGTTGTGATAATTTCAAATCGAATTTGCGTAGAATGAAAAAATTTTTTTTTCAATTTTTTTCATAATTTTTCCAAGAATGCAGTGCTTTGGAGTCAGGGATATGTGCCTTGAGTCGGAGTTTGAGTCGTAAAAATTTGCTCGACTCCGACTCCAAGTTTAGCATTTCCACCTATACAAATTTGTTCGAGCAGAAACTATTTATTTTATTTACTTTGGTTGTCAAATAAAACACAAACTTATTTAGGTTTAATATTTCATCTTTGGCTTGGACCGGTTTGAAAGAATTTTAGAATTTCTTTAACCTACAATTGGTTGAAGTTTTGTCAGAGTAGCATTTTGACTCATAATGACCAAGTTATTACCAAAAAACTAAACTAAACTAAATCTAAAATTTACTTGTTAAACTTTTGATTTCAACTGTATTTATAACGGCCAAACTCCGCGTGCTTCTTGTTTGCGCTGCTTAGTAGAATCTCAAAAAAAATCTGGTTACAAGTTTCACACTCTGTAGCAAAACGTGCATTCAGGGTGCATTTAGATAAAATATTCTGAAAGCCTGACTTCTCTCCTACAAATATCTGGTACATTCTAAAATAATCTGACCAATAATTTCGAATTTTTGATATTATTAACACTTTTTTTTGCTATTGGTCCCATTGTCCGTCTGGAAGAATACTAATGGAAATAAGAGGCAAACTTTTTTGAGATAAAGTTGGTAAAATGTGGTTCCTGTATAAGAGGCCTTAGTTTATTTTCCAAATTTATTAAAAACGACATTAAATTTAACTTGGGCTTTTACATTTAAGTGTATTACTGTCTAACCCCTGAATATGATTCCAATTAACGCATGTAACAACTTGCTTTTTACGAACATTGTTTTTAATATTGGTTTGAAAATAAACCAAGTAATTCATGTATAAAACCTGTAATATATTTTGAGTAATTTTTGCGTGAACGTGAGTACCGAAAAAATCTTCGTGCGTGAGTGACTGTCTTACTTTCGTGAGCGTGACTCAAAACTTACTCACGCGCCCATCTCTACTCTAAACCTTTTTTCTTTGCGCTGTCTAAAAGCAAATAAGCTCGACTAACAACACACTACAATACAATACAATAGATTACAATTATTTTCAATATTTAAAATATTTAAATAGAGATGACAAGCAATTTATGTTCTGATTTACTTACCATTTCCAATGAAATTAAATAACTCTTATGAAATTTCTAACGTATGCTAGTTAATTTATTCGACACGCTATTAAGTATTATGCGAGAAGACAAACGTTATCGGATTTAATTAGATCCCAGGACAATATAAAAACAAATCTATTTATAAGTACTTATTTCTTTTCGTCAAACGTATCAAAAACTTTAAGTGATGAACTTTTCTCTACACACAAAGGTTCGAAAAATTGAAAAAATAAGTGGTTCCCAGGGCAAAATTTAATAATTTGTGAACACAAAATCATTTGATTTGCAAAACACGTTAATGAACTGAAATTACTCGAATAAAATCGATGGTGAAGTATCCAGTCTGCAATAACGACCTTAGCACTGTGTACTATTATGGGTAAATTATTGCGTAGGTGCAGACCTTGACTCCCTTTTCAATTGAAATAATTTTGAAAATTGTGCCAAAAATATGTACGTAACAGAATTGTAATTTTAAAATTCAAAAATACGTTAATTTTTTTATGAACGAAATCGTGTAACGAATAATTTATGGCGAAAATTTAATAAATATTATGTTTGGGCATTCCTTCAAAAATCCATATAGAAATATTACATTAAAATTCGTGTACGTCGCTTAATAATTTGTAGGATGTGTGTTCAAGGTAATACACATACATATAGCTACTAGTTGTAGGTGTAAACAAACTTCGACAAATATATGTACGTAATTGAAATTGCCAGTTATATGGTGTACAATTTATATGCACACGTTATTGAATAGGGACCAAATACAAACTAAAAATTACTTAATTTCTAATTGAAAGGTGATAGAATCGCTCAAGGTTGCCATTGCGATTTGTACATTTTGCACTTGTTACTATTGGTTATTTGTATGGATTTCAGTTATCGAGTGACTTTAAACGCAGTACATTTCACACAACTCATTTATCATTGGATTTAATTGCTGGTTTTATATGACAAGTATCAATAGAATCTCTCATGTTACGAGGTTCGTGGTAAAAAGTTATGAACATTAAACACACACATAAATGCTACTGATTGACTGCACAGACAGTACTTTTCGGAGTGAGATGTAGTTCAGGGTTAAGGTTTTGTTGCAATTGAACCTGATATGTCTATAAATATATTAAAACATGTACTTGGTTACATTTACAGACTGGTTTTTTGAATCAAGTTGGCATGTTTACTAGTGTGGGTCGGTGCCCATACAAAATACAAGTTGGGTTCTGTAAAGGTTAGAAGTGTGCGATTAATCGATTAATCAAAATTTTTTTTAACCGATATCGTGATTAATTAGTTAATCGGATAATCAGAAATTCAGAGTAATCAAAACTATGATTAATAGATTAATTTTAATATTGATTAATCTAATTTAAATAATTTTATTCAATATTCAAATAATTTTTGGGAAAAATACAAATACATACCACCATACATATAAAATGAAGCATTTGTTAAAAAATTCGCACTGATAAAACCTAAACATATGAATTGCTCAATTATTAAATTTAATTTAATCGATTTTTAGACTAAGCAATTAATCATGAGTAGTGATTGCTCAAAATGCAGATTAATCGATTAATCGTGGATATGATTAATCAAAATGTATGATTATTGAATTATTCCCTAGTAGAGACAATGTAGCAACCTGGATTCCTGGATTGATTTTTGCGTGCTGTGTTCCCGTTGGAAGTTCGATCTTAACGTCCGTTGTGCCGAAGCAATTTTAACCACAAATTTTGTCATTTGCTGTAAAAAATTGTCATTTTTGTACATTTAAATTTATGTCTTAAACGTTTTCTCAATACATGCCACATTATTTCGGGTATAAAATAGAATATCGACTTAGAAGTGAAAATGCTTTTTCGGGAGTTAAAAGTACATATATAGAGCTCTAATTTGGTGAAGGAAATTCCCAACTCCCAGGCGATAACCCTTAACTTGTTGCATAGTGTTTTCTTTAAATTGATTGATTCTTATGAAAAGGCTAATCACATTAAACAAATCCTCTTGACTTAAATGCTGTATAGTATTGTATTATTAATGACATTATTAGAAGGATAACATAACACTGTGTGTAATTTTTTAAGTCATGGCAAAATAACCATATACGGACACCACTACGTGATAAAAGTCTAAAAAAAAAGACCCGTGTTTCCCAATTTTTCCCAAAGTCATGCACTTTTTTTTTTATGGGCCGCCAAAGATTTGGGGCCTCGGTATCATTTTCAGAATTTCGATTTACTCTCTGAGGCAAAGTTGTAGCTCCTGTCATAAAGAACAACATATAAAATCAAAAAAACTTCACCTTCCAGATCAAAATCGCAAAAAAACTTAACAAAATTCGATTTTTTACCTTTTTTCCCGTGTTCAGGTCCATAGGTAGCAAACCGTTCAAAATTCAAGGAAACAATCAACAACAAAAATTTACCTAAGATCTCAATAAACAAATTTCTAGAACATATAAACTTCCTAGAGATGATTCTTAACACTGTTTAGGTAGCACGCAAGAGTGAAAAATTTGCCGAAAATTTTTTAATTTAATTTTTTTTTACCTTTTTCTCCTGTTCAGGTCCATAGGTAGCAAAAAATGAAATATGCCTGGCCAGAAACATGTGCTTATCCAAGGGTTAACACCGTTTAGGTAGAAATTCTGAACGGTTTGCAAGATATGAGCCTGAGAAAATGATCACATTTTTACGAAAATGATACCGAGGCCCCAAATCTTTGGCGGCCCAAAAAAAAAAGTGCATGACTTTGGGAAAAATTGGGAGACACGGGTCTTTTTTTTTGGTCTTTTATCACGTAGTGGTATCCGTATATGGTTATTTTTTTTCGTGTTGCACTGTGTAATATATAGAATTCCAGCATCGATCATTGTCTCTGGATTATTTAAAATTAAATCATCAGATCCACCTTGATGTCAAAAATATATAAGTTGAAGACATAAAATGTGCGAAAATTATTTAAGAATTTTCAGTCACAGCTCTAAATACTACTATGACACAATGCGTTTTTCGGCGTCAGTTTAACATTAATCTTAAGAAGTTGTCTCTGCAGTATGACTTTGTATTATGAATTGATTGCAAATTCATTACAATCGTACATCTAGATTAATATGTTTTATTTTATTGGAAGCAAATATTTGAATGAACGAAAAAACAGAACATTTTTTGAATTACAATTAATAAAAGCCAATGCGATCAATAATGTTTTAACGAAACAAGTATTAACATTTCCCAGTAAACATATCAATGATTGAATCTCGTAGTTGAATCTATCTAGTGATAGTGATAATCAATACACATTCATGAAGCACCAACAAAACTTAGACCTTTAAAGTCTACAGTTACACTCCCCTAACGTATTCTAATATTGTAGCATGATTTATTACAAGTATTTTCCTTGAAATCTCAACACAGTTTACAAAATGCTTATGTTTCCTCATTTTTTATTTTATTTTATTTCTAGTTTACGGCAGTAGTGCCGACTTAAATGTTGGCGTCGATGACGGCGATGCATCCCTATATAATGGCGATGCCAACCACAAAGTTTGGAATGGCTCACAGGATCAATTGGATAGCATTGTCATGGAGAGCCCCTATGACATGTACTCAGGCAACACCTCTACACTGGGTCGTCCGGCCCGCATGCGTCAAATTAGTCACCCCATCGATGTTCCACCACCACCACTCAAGGAGGAGAGCAGCAAGAAGAAGAAAGATAAGAAATCATCAAAATCATCTAGTAGCCAAAGTCTATCGGGAACTCTGATACGACCAAAACCCATTCATCCGGCAGCAATGCATCGACCTGGCATGCATATGCCCGGCCCGGGGCCAAATATGATCTATGGGGCAATTCCAGGACCACCGCCACCTTCAATGGGTAGAAACTACCATACAATAAGCCATCGAGGCTTCCCTCCAGGGCCACCACCACCGCATGGCCACCATCCTGGCTTGCCGCCACCGATGATGCATCATCCTCCGCATCACATGGGCATGCCGATGCAGGTGCCGGTAATGGTACCCCAGCAGTACGCCACCCTACAACCTTCAACATCCACAAAGAAAAAGAAGAAGGACAAGAAGAATACTGGCATACCGGTTGGCATGCCTATTGTACCACCGATATATGCTTACCACCATCCTCAGGCAATGGTTGGTCCCACGCCCCCACCACCGCCACAAAGCGTCCTGGCTCAATCATTAATTGGCGAGCAGAGGCCTTTGTCAATTTCAAGTCGAAAACTGGCTGCCTCTATGGGAAATGGCCTTGATGATTCTGGCAACTCAGGGGCTGAGTCACCGGGAGGAACTGGCATCTACCGGCGCAAAGGCCACTTGAACGAACGAGCCTTCAGCTATTCCATACGGCAAGAGCATCGTAGTCGTAGTCACGGCTCCTTAGCTAGTCTTCAATTCAATCCGCCCGATATGAAAAAGGAGCGTGAAATCGCACAAATGGTGGCCGGTTTGGATATCAACGATGGGCCGCACGACGATCCTCGCACCATGGGCCCAGCCACGCTGCAACGCAAACAGGCGGCCATGATGAATGGCAATGGGGCGATCTATGGAAACGGTGGTGGGGCAGCCATTTATGGCAATGGCCCATCAAGCAGCTTTGGCAAGCCAAGGAGATAAAAATTATGTTTATGGCACACTGTTGATTTTTTTCGTTCTTGTGGGAAAATGAGAGGGAAAGTGTGGAACCGAGCATTCGAATCTCCGCTGACCGACAGTCGAATGGCTTTTAATTAAAGCCCTGATGCATTCGAGGTCCACTATCATTTTGCGTATGCAGTTCGAAACGGATATCTGGTCCCTCTGAACTCTACACTTTATTTTTTTATATAATTTTTTTTTCAAAATTTATTGTTATCTAGGTTTATCTAAAAGATAGTCTTAATCTTTTTATATCCAAAAAAATACACAGTTTACATTACTCACAAATGAATTGAAACCAGACGAAAAAAGAAGATGACAAGCTGATATTTCACACGATTATCATCTTTCTGACTAATTTAAACCTAGTTTTACTACAGAAGCTTTAAAGGTTTACGACGAATATGATATTCGTTTTAAGCAAACAGTCTCTTCCAACTGTATTAGATTTTAATCAAAAGAATTAACTTTGTATCCATGAAGGATACTAGAAATTCATTTCTTAGCGATGCTGGTCAATAGAATTGCTTACTTATACTTCCGAGCGTTAGATTGTCCGTTATAGATACATTTTCTATCCATAGATCGAATTAAAGATTTTTTTGTTAATTAACTTATCATTACTCGAAATTGATATGCAAAATAATGTGAACTCTGTAAACGAAATCGTACGTGCCTTATTAGGATTATATAGTGAAATTGATCGATCGATTTTCCCCACTGATCGATAGATTCCTCTTTGTGATCCTGCATTCTTTGGATCACTCATTAGAGGATTTGCAAATGTGTTTATTCAGCAGTTGATGTGGTATAGGACCACATATCACCAAGCATCGAGAGTAATTTTGAAGTTTTTTATATGGTTTAAATATTAATTCAACGCATACATTTATGCACTACGAGAGTATATACATAATTATTAATCATATGGATGTAATTGTAGTTGTAATTGCTGTAGTAGATAACATTGTATGTTTGTCCATATTAGATGTACTTAGCTTTATTTATGCTTATATACTTATATATAAATAATGTATCTTACAAATAAATCAAATCAAATTAATCAAACGTACCACATATCATAAATACATAATGTACTATTTATCAATCAATGTATTTACATCTATATAAATTTATATATATATATATTTAAAACAACAAATATACGAACATGTATGTAGTAACAAGAAAAATAATTATAATTTGTATGTATGTATTACCAACAAAACAATTTTGGCATTTTTACTTGGTCGGATAGGAAATTGGTGAAAATGCATCAGGGTATCTTTAACTTGGAAGGTAAGTTAATGCGTGTTTCGGGTATTCTGCTTGCTTAGATTATCACTTAGTTTGAGTTGCGAGCTGAGTTACCGCTTGATTTTCAAAGGTGGAGCTGAAGTGGTAAAAATCGACAAAAAAAAACCTCACTCTGCCCCAGATTCGCCACTAGAATGGTGAAACCAACCATAATTAATTTTTCCGTCCTAATATTTTTTACACTGGAACTTTTAATTTTGTGAGGTTCGAAGAAAAATGCACCAGCCAAAACATGGGGGAGGTGGTTGGAGGTAAAAAGTGGTCAAAGGTGGTGGTGAAGTGATAAAAACTACAAAAGCCCCACAATTAATTTGTGAGTCCTAATATTTTTCCCCACATACCTACCACGTATGACCACCCCCTTGCGGGCTTATATACAAAGGGAAATTTCTCCAAAATTTTCTCCCATCACCTTAACTGCCCCAAGGGCGCCCTGCTCAGCTTGTTTGCTCCCTTAGGTGGCCTCAAACAATTTTGGGGGGGGGGGGGGGAGGGGGTAGAGAGCCTTACAATATGAGAATATAATGTTTCTCCAATCGGCTTGATCTTCAACTTTTCGCTTCCAGTGGGTAACGCCAAACTCTCGCAGGCAATCTTACACCTGGTCTTTCCAGCGGAGTCTTGCTCGCAATATTTTTCGATCTCCTTCGAGTACGTCTTCGAATAACTTTCACACTGGTTCAGTCTGATCCATTATACTAACATGGCCTAGCCAGTCTAAACGCGTTATTTTGATTCGCCTAACTACGTCGATTTCTGGATACTCATCTTTTGGCTCTTTCGTCCTCGATACTCGCCGTTCTCTATTATAGGACCATATATTTTTCGGATAATTTTTCTGTTGAGGACACCCAGTGACGTTGCATCAGCATGCAATATGACCCAGGATTCAGTGTCAAAAAGCAAGGGCGTTGGATCTGTGTTTCTCCTGAGAGGGTGGTATCTTTGAAGTACTTGCTTAGACCGAGATTACACCTATTTCCAATCTCAATTCTCAGTTTGATTTCTACCTCCGTCCCATGGGTTTTTTTTGCAGGCTCGCATTGCAACTGGCTGAAGCTTTGACAGACGTGCAACGTACTATTCATCACTTGCCATGCGACACTCTTCATGGTACCAAGGTTTGTATTTCAGCGGTTTGTCATAACCAAGTACGGTCTCTTCAGCAGTATGTATAGAGTAGGAAATGTACTTCCACTGCGCTTCAGGATCATGAGGCTGTGGTGCGTTCTCCGCCACCAGTATCTGTATTATCCTCTCTGCATAGACTAAGGCTATCTATTGTATTTGCAACTTTCCGATGCCCAGCTTTGTATACGTATGTCCGGTTTACGACTTTCGCTCTGCTTAATCTTGTGCGAACCTTTGCTGCAACCAGGTAGTGATGTGAATCCATATTAGCTTCTCGAATCACACGTACGTCCATTACACTAGTAGAGTGCCTTCCATCAGTTATCCTTTATGTTGCAATATCAAATATATCCGTATCATTGTTACGTACCCAAGTTACGTACCCAACTACAAACCAACACCACTACTTACCTCACAATCAACTCGCCGTATATCAAACCGGCTAATTTATCATGGTAAAGTTAGAGTTACGTAGCTGGCTCTGCGTTGTAAACTACTTGCGTACGCTTGAACTTAGTAGCTAGTGCCAAAAAAACAACTAGTATAATATATTTTTTGGGTTTAAATAAAAAATTAAATCAAAATATATGTATATTTATCTAAGATATGAATAAATGTATGAATTAAAGCGCTTTTTTTTCTTTGAAGATAGTCATTTTGTTGTTTTAGTTTTCAGTCGGGATGAGACACTAAAAGTCAGGAAAACTCTAAAAAAAAGTAGGACAATCCCGCCAAAAGCAGGATGGTTGGTAAGGTTATGCATAATCGAAACCCCCCAACTTGTTGATTTAACAAGTTTAACGCAGCATCCAAAATTATGCTAAAAACTCAAAAATATTATGCAAAATGCAAAAAAATTACGCTAATTTATATATTTGCGTTTGTGTACTTTACTTAGTACCTACTAAATATATATATAATGCAGTTTTACGCGTATTTAACCATAATTTTTATTGACGTATAATTTTTTTTAAATATAAAAGTATTAGTAGAAATTTTACGCTTTGCGGGCCGTTTTTATTTTCTTAAACAAAGTGAGTGAATGAACACATAAATACTGAGTATTACTTATCTGAATTACCTGAAAAAAATTGTTTCCAAAATTTTTCTGAAAGGGATTTCTAAATGTACTAGCTTCAGTGTCCTGATACAATAACATAATTTCGTTTTCACTCTTTTTGTGCAAATTTCACGAGAATTCAATCAAAAATTTCAATAGTCTGCTGTTTATTACTTCGTTCTTTATTGTAAAAATCATAAAAACATTTACTTTTGAAATGATTTTTTCGAATAATAGGAAATCGGGGTTTGCCAAATCCGCGTTATGAAACCTTCTCTTAATTGTGAATAAAAGCAAAAACTTATCATAAGATAAGCTTTAGAATGAATTAATAAAATTAAACACCTATTTTTTAAAAAAGTAAAAATAATATAACTATTCACGAAAAAAAGTATTTGCTTCTAATAATTTTTCGAATAAAGATAATGTAAATGCACTAAATGCTGTATTTGCAAACTAGTATTTTTTATTTCCCCCTCTGGCCACTAGCTATAATTATGCCGCAGGCTGGAAAACAAAATTCCAATCGGTTACCTAGATGCAGCAGTAAGAAAGATAGTTAGATTTTGTTTAAATGCTCAAAATCAAGTTTCAGCAAAATATTCACGATACGATAAAATCCGTATACGAGCTAATTCAGAAAAATTCTAATTTCGATTTTGTTAGTTTTGGTAAGTACACGCTGAAAAAAACAGCATCTGTAACATATCCTCCCAAAAATATTGTGCAGGAACCATGTACATGTTTGAAACACATTTCAAACATTCATACGTTTGCAAGTCCCAAACTCACTGGTATTTAAACGCAAACAGTAGCATGTTTACTGGTAGCATGCTTTTACGTGGAAACATATGCGTATTTCCTCCCAAACAATATAATATTTAGAGACGAAGTATTCCTTGAATTATATATACATACGTGTTATTTATTATAATTAATTTTACAAATATAAATCAGATAGGAAATACAAAAAAACGGTAGTTTTTACATTTACTTGCATCGAATGCATTATTAATAACGAAATGAGAATCTGCTGCTCTTTTACTTCTCCTTTCTTTGTTTGGTCTCACATCTTTGTTTTCAGAAGGTTCCAAATATGCGTTGGTTATCACTATGCGTTTGTACACAAACAATATACATACTTATATACAAATACAGTTCGTGGAAGCCAAGCTCACTGAGAGAATAATGCAAAAACAGATACACACTTACAACATGGACTCTCTCTTGTTGTCCCTCTTTTATTCTCTTGATCTCGAGAGAGTAAAAACAGTGCAACAAACAAAATTGTATTTGTATCACAAACACACATATATTTGGGTCGCTAACACATATATTATACCATATTAATCATTGTGCCTCAAACATGTAATATTCGGATAGCAAACACAATATGTTTGCACACAAGTGTATTATATTTGCGACAAGCTCCAAACACACGTTATATTTGCATGCAAACAATAAAAAAACGACAGAATTTTTCAACGTGTATATTCAGAAGTCAAAATGGAGCGCACATTTTATAAAGAACGTATCCTTGAAAAAGTATAAACTGTAAGAAATTTATAATAAACATGACCACTTTCAAACTTTTGTATTTCATTTCCTTCCATATTAAATTGAAATTGGCCAAATCCACATGTACGCTTCACATTGTTTCCAATAAATGTTTCTACACAAAACCAAAAAAGTTAAAGGAAATACTTTTGGGAAAGTATCTACACTGATTTTCAAATTTCAAAAGTAAAATATACAAAAACTTCATCTTTGCAGATCTAGAATACGTTTAATTTTGTCATATATAATTATAATTCTATTGTTTAATTTTTTTCCAAAAGGATTCCCTTCCTTCATTCCAAATCTTATTCCAATTTTGTACGAAATCTAAAAAGTAAAAAGTGCGAAATAAGTATTTTCTAAATTTTAAAGTTTTGTGAATGGTTCGGGAGGTATGGGTATCTAAGGTTAAAAACAAGGGATCAGTTAATACATTTTTGGCATATGAGGCCAAAAAATGTCTTGAGAATAAGTTTCGTTTCTATCCTTTAGGGGTGTGTGTGTTAACTCATAAGAAAGATATATTATTGTTATATGAATAAAAAGGAAAACGTCCGGTGTGGTTTCAGTCTAAACACACGACATTCTTCAAAATTATACGTTACATAGTATTAACAAGAAAAATATAAAAAAACTTCAAAAATTTGTAGATGAAAAGCTGTACAATATCTCAAAAAATCGACAGAAAATATTGATTTTTGCAAAAATTTCTTGAAAATGATGCTAAAAAGATTTAGTATCATGTTTCAAAACAATTGTGCTGAAGCTAAAAAATTATGCTAAAAAAGGCTACACTGTTTCCTACCTATCAACCCTTCAACCTTTGGTCAAAAAGGATGAAGAAAGGTGGAGAAGATAATCAAAACATCACCGCGATTCACGCAAACTCATTTCTCTCTCGCGTCATAACTTGATTATTTCAAACTTTTTACATACTTTATGTAATTTTATTTAAAATTGATTGGAATTTTTATTGGTAGATACAGTAATACCATCAAAAGCGAGTGTAGAGGAACCATGCCATTGAACAACAGTTTATTTTTTTCCACACTTGCTTATTAAAACTCAGATATCAACTAAAATAGAGAAGAAAATTTACTAACGGATTGGAATGCCAACAAAGAAAACAAGTGAAGCGCCTCGATTCTCTGCTCTGTCTCTTACTCTCTTCGTGGATAATTCAATACACGAGCAGTTTTTTGATGATATTATTCTATCTAACTATAGAAATTCCAATTCCAAATAAAATTAAACAAAGTATGTAAAAAGTTTCAAATAATCAACTTAGGACGCGAGAGAGAAATGCGTTTGAGTGAATCGCGTCGACTTTTTGGTTCTCTTCTACGAGGTTTGCCAAATTCCAACAGTTTTTCTTCTCTATTTGTAGATTCTCTTTGTTAAAATCTTCGATTGATTGTTTTGTGTGAATGAGATTATTCTTATTTTCAGCTGACTACCTCTTGCAATACAATGGTACCGAAAAGTGGCAAATGTCCCGACTCTGCACTACCTTTGGTTAGTTATGAAACTAGTGGTCAGTATCTAGTTACATTGTCGGAGATATTGGAAGAAAAATTTAAGTAGTGGACAGAATTACTGGCTACGCAACTGGTGATTTAGTGATTACATATCTACTGCCACAGTTGTCCAGTTATGAAGTCGTCGGCTTACCAGAATTTGCTCTGCTCAAATAAAATATTGAAAAACTCAGTTGTACTTATTTCTGCCGTTGATAATTTCCATTTCAAGTTTATTTCTTTACATAAAACAGCTGATTTCAAACAGCTGTTCTATCTTGGAAATTTCTAATGGCTAAAATTTCTCCAACCAAATTTAGCGAGATCTCTAGCATCTAAATGTCAAAATTTTCTCTCTCTGGGTGTCATTTGCTGGACTTTAGGAGTTAAGGAACACGATTCAGTAAAACTTTGCACAAATTTTCGAGTAATCGAACAGAGCTAATGTCGCAGTGTAAGTATAAAATATTCAAAATTTATTAAGCTGTACTTACTTTACGTTAAAATTTCTTGCACATATATTTGATAGACATGGTGCGCATATAGTACTCGGTGTCCAATGGCGGTTAAAATTGTCCAGATATACATATATTATAGTAATCTTGATCTGACTTTTGCAATCAAGTTGAGAAACACATAACAGGACAAATCCAGATAGTTTGTACATAAATGTTTTCTGACTTTCTTGTTCATGTTTATTAATATTTCAAAATATTTACAGCAGAAATAACTTATTTTTAACTTGTTAGTTAATTTATGCAGGGATAAAATGATATTTCTGCTTTCGCAAACACTTCATGAATGACAAAAACAGCTGAATGAAGTCTTATAAATACTGCGAATTTTTCAACTGTGGCATTTCTGTCTGAAAGTTTTCTGATATAATACTATAATTTGTTTTAAACACTTTGTGTGGGTTCAAATTACCCAATTTGTTTTATTTCAACGTATCGTACAAAAAATTAAGCAGTTTGTTGCAATATTTCCCTAGATTATGAAGGTCGCGATTGCCAAGCGTGGTATAACTACCATCTCCAGGTTTCTGATATGTATTTTAAATTTGACCATTTGTGTGGGTTTAGCTTGTGTTTATTACTACATTTATTCGTTTTCATGAATCATAAAAACAACATTAGAGAATTTCAATTTTTAGCCCCGAGGAGTAGGATAATTATTTTATACGGGATTTTGCCAAAAACCATATCGTAAAATGCACCTGTGTTTCTATGTTCGGCATTTTTTTAAAATTTAAATGCACTTAATAAAAATCATTAACTAGTCATTATTATGTAATCCGAACTACAAATCATACTGCTTGTTAAAATGCGACACCTTCACTTAATTCGTACGCATTTATCGAAATTCCTGATCCATATCTCGTTTAATTAACTAGATATGTAGCTTCACTGCAAAGAATTAAAATATAACTGATTTTGCAATTCTGGATATTTTTCAAATTTTTTTCACAAAAAAATATTTTTCTTAAAGAATTTTTTTTCCAAACAATTTGTTTTATAACTCTGAAACTGTTCGTCGGATTGGAAATAATAGTGCGTATAAGCTAAAGGTATTGAAAGTCTAAATATGTTTAGGGTTATTTTAACAAAATCGGATTAGACAATTTCGAGTTAAGGTAATATAAGTGGAGAAATGTTTGAAAATATTAACAATATTACTCAAAAAATATTTTAAAAGAAACTTTAGCATAGAATTTAAGCATTTGGCCATTTTCGTACTTAGAGGGCCATGATGCATCAAATATGTGTAGTGGTTATTCATTTCTTTTTTGGCTGTTGATCTGTTACCATATATTGTAAAAATGGACCAAATATCGTAGGCGTTATGTGGAAGATAAGAAAGTAGGGCTTTTACAAATTCAATACACCTAATTTTCATTTTGGTTGTTGAATTTGTTGTTGGTTAAAGTTGTACTTTTTCAAAATTATAATTGCTTTTCTCTTCTAAAATAACTGGTAAAAGCGAGGAAACCCGAAAATCGGTTCACCGGTTTTTTGTACGTCCACCGACCGCCGGTTTTCTGAAAATTTGAACTAGCTTTTTACTGCCGGTTCCTCCGGATTTTAGTTTTTAATAATTTTAGTTTTTAATAGTTTATAAAGATTTTGCACTGTTGAGATTTTTAAATTTTGTACTCATAAAATTTATATTTGTTTTAAAACACATTTTACTAGACTTCTTTGAATGATAAAATCCATTTCTTAAAGCTTCGATTCCACTTAACGTGTTTATCATTCTGTGATGTCAAATTTGAGGTCACAAAACTAAGTTGGATATAAAAACCGAAACCGGTTTTTGCCTTGAAAACCAGATGTAACCGGTTCTCAAAAAATCGCCTTTTGTGAGGCACCCGTAAATCCGGTTGCTGGAATTGGAAGCCAAAAATTCTATTCATTTTTGTTAAACGTTTAACCCTTCTTGAAGGCTAATTTATTTATATTTCTACACAAAAATATAAAATTGTTTGCATTTTGCGGGTGCCATACTCAAATATTTATTCGATATAAACAAAATTTGTTAACCAAAATCAGCTTTTGTTTATATAATGATGTGTATACATAAAATCAAATCAATAAAGCGACCACATATTATACGGTTATATATACGACTACCCAAAAATAAAATCTAATTCGATATGAATTTTTTCAACCTCTTCCAACTTTAAGAAGATAACAGATATTGATTGGTCTGGATGTTGAATTTTCCCCTCCATTAATGTTTGAAATTTTCCAAACATGAATTGACATATTTAAATAAAAATTGTTTAATTCAGTCTATCAGTTATTGTTTAACTTGTTTTTACATCAAAAGCACTGTGATAGTACATAAAACAGGGTTGTCAGTCAATTGTCTGCTCTCTAGTTAAAATACGCATTATAAATACGGGCGTAATGAAACCTTCACTAAATCTTAGGGCTCTCAATAACTGAAGAAAGTTTTTAGGCGAGTTTCACACTCGTCTCACAGAAAATTTGCATATTAAATGACAAGCATCGGGCATATAAAGTAGATTTACATGGGGAATTTTCAACTGTGAAACTAGCCATTAGACATAATTTATTATTTTTTTATGAATAAGGCCGTAAGCTATTAGGAGCGTAGCAAAAATATAAAATCAAGCATTGTATAAAAGATAATATTAAAAGTTTGAGAGCGGTTTGAAATGTCTCCGTTGTCCGCAGTAGTACAACATCAAAACTAGGTCCTAGTGAAATTTCATTTTATTCGGAGAAGTCGTTTAATTTTTTTTTTTGAGAACCCCCCCCCCCCCCCCCCCCACTGTGTAGGACGTGTCGAAAAATTTGCAATCCCAAACTAAATTTGAGCAATAATGACACAATGCGACAAATTGATGGTTTTGTTTAGGGTCGCAACCAAACCAAACAATGGACGAGATATCACAAATACACCTCGGTTCTGCTCCTGATCATCACAATCTTACAGTCCACAGAATATTGGATCAGGGCTCTATTTTCGATTGTACTTCAGTAAATCGTAAGTAAACCAGAAAATGAGGTTTTGACTATTTCAACCACTGAAATGACGATTCTTATTTCAGCAGCTCCACAGGAAATTTGAAATTGGTGGTACCCAAACATCGACAGCCATACATATTTGAACATAAGCTTTAACCTATTAACAGCTATTAGATACAAACAATTACCATACATATAGAGCCAGTTTTGAAAAAAATATCTAGAGGCATTGAGAATTATCGAGAATAGTTTGGTATAGATGGAAGTATAGAACTATTAAAATACATATCGGACATTATCAGTTAAAGGGGAACAACTCAAAAATTTAAAAAATTTCAGTAAATTCAAAAAACTGGATTTGTTGAGATAGAAAATATATGAAAATTCTAAATAAAGGACATATTCCTGCGGGATTTTTTTTATGACGGGGAAGAGTAAATGATCCCAAATTTTTACAGTGGATAGGTACGGGTCTTGGTTATTATTTTTAATCAACAAATGGAATTATGGAAATGTTGACTTGTGCTCCTTTAACAGGTAATATGCGATATGTATGAAGTTTCAGCAAATTGGGACAATGCAATCGAGGGTCGGGCAATTTTGGATTAATGAATAAAATGGCCGGATATATTTGTCAATTCTGTTCGTCGTCGTTGGTTATTTGACCAATAATTGAAGAGATTGTAGAATTTAATTTCTCATGTTTTTATGGCAGAAATGTTTGTTGAAAAATAAATATATTTATGTAAAATCGAAGTCAGGTTGAAATAAATCACCTCTAGAAGTGTATGACTAGTTTTTCTATTAAAATTAACAAATTAGATTAAAACTAACGACCTTAATTCGTGTGATTATTGACGTAGAATACGTCTTACCTTACGGTATGAGGAGTCATGTCAGGTTTTTATTGTTGTAATCTTTATTTCATTGAATTTGAGGAAACGGCTAGATGAATTTTTTTAAAGTTTTTTTTGTAGGTAAATGAAGATGTTATCTTTCGTTTGATATACATTTCATATTGGTTGATATATTTCTAGTATTTTAATTTCTCAAATGAAAATTGTTTAAACACATCCACTCAAACATATGTGTGGTGTTTGGTTGAGTGTTTCTGGTTGCTCAACATTGCTTAGGAACATGTATCTAGTAAAAAGTGAAACGAACAGCAAGCTAATGTTGCTTGGCAACATGTATCTAGTAAAAAGTGAAACAAACAGTAAGCTAACGTAATAAAGCTTTTTTGCGAAAGCTTCAATAAAGCTGTTGTAACATTAATTTTGAATTGTAAAGCGTAAAGCCTTCACACAATGCTCGAATGCTAATGCGAAGACTAGATAAGATAAACCTTTTTTAATATTAGGGCGGCCCTCTCAACATTCGCAGAACTTATTTCAATAAAAATATTAATTAAAATACATAAATTAAATTAAGTTTAAAAAAATTGAACATAATAGTTTTTTTTTTAAACGGACTTGAATCAAATGCCGTTGGTAAATACAAAAATTACAGCAGACAGTTGTCCGAGGCCTTCTGCCAGGGACTGTCCCTGCAGGCTGTGTCAGAGACACGGCCATTAAGTTTAACGCAGAATACGCCATTCGATAAGACAGAAAACATATATAACAATAAATTATAAATAATATAAGCAAACGAATTTATTGCTATATATGTTTTCTGTCTTATCGGATGGCGTATTCTACGTTAAACTTAATGGCCGTGTCTCTGACACAGCCTGCAGGGACAGTCCGTGGCCGAAGGCCTCGGACAACTGTCTGCTGTAATTTTTTTTATTATTACTAATTATACTTATAGGTAATAAAATATATTATTATATAATTTATAATGTTAAAATACTTCATTCAATTTTTTTTAAGAACTTAGAGTTTCTTCATTTTAGAATGTAACCAAATCAACTTTGTTGAATTGTTGATTTTGTTTATTAAAATAATTTTTTTTATTTTATTGTTCAGACTCAACGCCATTCTATATCTCTATAAATAGTGATATAGTTGTTTAAAAAAGAAGATGTTTTGCAAATGCATCCTCATGATTCCTGGCAAACCGTATAGCTATTTCAGATCTCGCCACAGATCTTCATCAGCGGTTTTTTAGAAAGCTGCTTTGAAATGTTCAATTGTTATTGCCTGTTGTTTCGTCGTGCTCTGCGTTCATCAGGGATGATTTTCTTTTATATTTATTTGGCCTTTTTATTGGTACTTATTTATTTTATTGTTCAAGTATTGTCTGCATTACCAAATTTATTAAAATACTTTGAAAACATCGTATGCGCTCATATAAATTATCGATATTTACGAATTGTTGGGGCCCTTAACTCAGGAACGACGATCCGCCTGGAAAGTGCTTCATAATATCCGAACCCAGAGTGACGAGTTATATATATCATTGGTGAAAAATATATTTTAAATTGATTCGAGATACGTGGTAAAACGGCATTCATAAAAAATGTTGATATCGCCGGAACAGAAACAATTACTTATAAACAATCTTTAAAATTGTTGATATACATAATAATTGAGTTTCGAATTTTAAACGTCAAGTTTGAAATGCATAGAATTATGTTGTGGTAATGTTGTAAATGAAAATAGATTTGGTTGTGCGTATTGAATTCATGACAAATTCGTTTACAACAACCGATTTGACGCAGAATTTGGTAGCTGCAACCGACTTAAGGGTAAATTCGGTTATTGCCAACGAAGTGATACCAAATTCGGTTGTTACAACTGAATTGTTGCAAAATTCGATTGATACCCTTGAACTGATGCCACATTCGGTTAGTCCAACCGAAATCGGTACAAATTTCGACTGTGTACCCGAATTAATTAAACATTCAATTGGTCCAACCGAAATTTTACAAAATTTAGTTGACAAAACGTATATGATTGAAGATTCAGCTGTCACAACTGAATCAATAATGAACCGAGGTTGCTTCTGCCGATTTTCACTTGTGGGGACTACATT
This sequence comes from Phaonia tiefii, assembly GCA_963931995.1. Classification (NCBI taxonomy): domain Eukaryota; kingdom Metazoa; phylum Arthropoda; class Insecta; order Diptera; family Muscidae; genus Phaonia; species Phaonia tiefii. The sequence goes on from OZ008367.1 coordinate 265,265,279, forward strand.
TGGTTGTGGCAACCGCAATTCGGTGGTAATATGTTATATGAGTTACATGGGTGCGGAAATCATTAAACAAATAGAAATAAGTTACTATTGTATTACCAAGTTTATTAAAATATTTTGACAACGGCGTATGCGCTCATATAAATTACCGATATTTCCGAGTTGTTGGTGGCCCTTAACTCGCGAAGTATGGACCGCCTGGAAAGTGCTTTATATTTTTCGAACCCAGAATGACGTGTTTTTTCATTGGTGAAAAAGATCTTTGAAAAAGATCCGAGTTACGTGGAAAACCGGCATTAGTACCCTAGGATATGCTTTATTCTAGTTTAGACAACACTTTTAACTGAAAACCTCATTAAATTTTAAAGAATAAATTCTACAGTAACACATTCGTTAATTGTTATTATAGGAATCACTTTCCAAAAGTCATACATATTAAATCGTTGTAATTTTAATTCAACCATTTAAGAATATCTGATTATCGCTATTAATATCTAGATTATTTCTACTTACATTGGAAAATTGGTTAAAAATTCTGTGTAACGGTTTCCAAACATACAAAGATTATCTTTGAAATATTATCGGAGTATGAAATGACCAAACCTAGCTTGTTTGTGCCAACGTACCACAAGAGTTTTAATTGTAACAAGACTATCATTTACCACGCCATTTACCATTACCATTTACCACTCGTTGTTATGAAGTTATAGTTATATTTTCAATCAAAAACAAAAATGAATCCAAATATACTTGCCTATTGGCTATGCAAACTTAATCCATTTTGCACATTTACTCTTTTGAGAGTTACAGTGTTGGCAGCATTTTCGTTCTCTAGAAATGGCAACAATCACTTGTGGTTGCCATTTTTTGAAATCTAACATTGGCAGCACTGTCACTGCATAAGCCGAAATTTAAATTGGAAATTGAAACGATGCGTAATATCGCTTAGTTCCTTCAAACTAATCTATTAAAAACCTTAGCGAGTTAAGAAACACCTATTAATATTTGACTGAAAATGGCACTGCAACAGACTTAATAATGAGACAATCGTGTTCACAAATCCTAAGACGCAGACGAAAATGTATGCTTTTACGTGGAAACATGTGCGTCCGTCATCCCAAACATGCATACACTTACGTGGAAGCATTCGCGTATTTCCCCCAAACCTACATATACTTACGTGGAAACATATGCGAATCTCCTCCCAAATATAATAATATCACTGTGGAAGTCGAAAAATAAGACAAGGCCGGCGAGAACGGTTTTACACTAATTCGGGTACGAGAATTCGAACTGCATCATTAGTTTTTTGAGTTACAATTACGGTTTCATACAAAATTTTTTTTTTAAGTTTTTTCATCAGTGTACGGTCATAAATGATAATGGTGAAGTTCGGTGGCCTGTAACTTCTTCTACGTAGATTGGATTGTTAAACTCTCTTCGGCAAGATTATTTGGCATATCACAAGCTATAATATAGCTGAACTCGCCAATTCCGTTAAATTAATCCTTTACCCGATTTTGAGAAAAATCTTTAAAAAATCAGATTTTTTATGCAACATTTTTTTTTGAGTGTAACCCATTGTCTCTTGTGTAATTTTTTATGATTTGTATCGATAGCCTACTTGGCTATAAAAATTTATAGTCCTTATTAACCAAAATCGGATTAAAAATACAAATTCTGTAATGAAAAGAGTAAATTTCATCTTAAATTAAGTTCCTCAAAAATTCGTTTATTTAACGGCATGTACCTTACGTAAGGTTAATGATTGATAAACATAAATTTCTAGTAATCCAAATTATTTTCAGTAATTAAATTCCAACATAGGTCAGCCAACAATGAATTTAACTTTTTTCCACAATATCACTGCTCGAGAGGAGCAGCGACTTGGTGAAATCTTACTCCATGCTCATCTGACTCTGTCGGGATTTGACGGATAAAGTGGTCCTTATGGTAATGGAGAAAATTTATTTTTAGCGACATATGAACGCCGATACTCTCGAAGGATGCAAGCAGATTGTCAACAAGAGTTTTCCAATCTTCAGACCGATGAAGTCCCAAGCAATTCTGAATGACAGCTTTCAAGGAATCCCAAGCAATTCGCTCTTGTTTTGTTAAAATCGTCTCAAATTCTTTGTTTTTCATAAGTTTCCTTATATCAGGACCATTGAATACACCTGTAATTAAAATGTTAAATATTCGTTATTATATTATTTTTTTTTGGTACTAAAAAAACTGTTAAATCAGTTAGGTACCATCTTTTATCTTCGCCTCACTAACTCTTGGATATCTAGTTTTCAAGCATTTGAAAGCTTCAGCATTACTTTTTAATGCTTTGATGAAGTTTTTAACTATTCCCAATTTGATATGGAGAGGAGGTAACAATACTTTGTCAATCAGCGCAAGTGGAATATTTATAACATTGGATTGGTTTAATTTGAACTCGTCTTGGAGCATCCAATAATTTTTTTGGTACTGGTTACCTCGGTATTGGGTATCCCAATGACATAGGAAACACGTATTTTTTGTATAGCCTGTTTGCAGGCCAGTAAGTAGAGAAATTACCTTCAAGTCCGCACATATTTTCCATTCATGCTCCACATACTTAACACTATCCAAAATAAGTTTCAGTGATGTGTAGGTCTCTTTCGTATTGGTGCTTATGGCAATTGGAATAGGGTTTCGAGAATTGTCTTTATGCAGCAGTACAGCTCATTCTTTGACGCATCAATAAACAAACGCCATTCCTCTCGTTTGTATTCCGTATTCATATATGTATTGCATTCCACCCGGAAGATTTGTTCAGTATGCAAACGTATTGTCGCTATTGCCTTCGAAGAATTCTAACAAGTCCTCCTGACGTTTGCGGTATCCGTAATCTTTAACGTCCTTTGACAATATACTCACTGACCGAAGATGATGAGCTAAGCAAATTGCATGCCTTTGGGACAATTTGAGTTGTCGCACCATCATATTTAAACGCGCCTGGGATATTTCTACATGCTCGTATGGTTTTTCGGCTACAGACGGTTCGTATACCGAATGTGCGTTGTGAGTTGTGGAAGAAAAAGTTTGTAGAATATATTCTCCTGTTCGACTCGGACATTTCGGAATGGGAATATTATCTGAATGGGGTTGCGGTACCAGAGCAGATAGAACGCTTTTGTACATTGTTGATTTGTTGTTATTCAGTTTGCTAAACTTGTTAGTACAAACATAGCAGTTTTCGCTGGAGTGGCTTTTTGGATTCATCCAAATTATTGGGACGCTGAAACACATTTCTTCACACAATCTTTTGGACCAACTGACTAAAGAGTTGTTGCAGCTTGTGCAAATAGTTCTTGGTGCCCAATCTACGTCTCGGATTACAGGCAAATTGAAATATTGTTCGTATAAGGCAGCTGTTTCAAGCGATATTTTACGCCTATTCTGCGGCTTGACAAATTTTCCACACACGTAACAAAAAGCATGTATATTTCCTGGGCAATTCATTTTTCGAAATATATACTATATACAGGTTCCCATCGTTCACAAAATCGTGGTTCTAATCACAAAAAATCAGTCGCCGACTATGTTTTAATATGATTTCTCTTCAGAGTAAACAATAGAGTAAAACACTGATTAATATTTTTATATTCTTTATATTTTATATATATAATTCTACTGTACGTGTGTTTGCGACTGTACTCCTCCTATACAACTGGACCGATTTTAATGAAATTTTTTTGTATGCGTTGGGGTGGCGCCTGGAATGGTTTAGAATCGACAATCAGCCCGGCAGATGGCGCTGTTGCCGAAATTAAATTTTTTGTGTTTTATATTACAGGGGTGCCCACTAACCTTACGTAAGGTACATGCCGTTAAATAAACGAATTTTTGAGGAAGTTAATTTAAGATGAAATTTACTATTTCCATTACAGAATTTGTATTTTTAATCCGATTTTGGTTAATAAGGACTTTAAATTTTTATAACCAAGTAGGCTATCGATACAAATCATAAAACAAGAGACAATGGGTTACACTCAAAAAAATTTTGTCTAAAGAATCTGATTTTTTTTAAGATTTTTCTCAAAGTCGGGTAAAGGAATAATTGAACGGAATTGGCGAGTTCAGCTATATTATAGCTTGTGACATGCCAAATAATCTTGCCGAAGAGAGTTTAACAATCCAGTCTACGTAGACGAAGTAACAGGCCACCGAACTTCACCATTATCATTTATGACCGTACACTGATGAAAACACTTAAAAAAAAATTTTGTATGAAACCGTAATTGTAACTCAAAAAACTAATGATGCAGTTCGATTTCTCGTACCCGAATTAGTGTAAAATCGTTCCCTCCGGCCTTGTCTTGAAAAAAATTTGCAAAAAAACTATCACAGTGTATTTAGAAACGAAATATTCTTCGATTTCAATTTATATGTATTATTTATTATAATTAATTTTAACAATATAAATCCCCATTACTAAATAATTAATACAAAAAATTAATAGATTTAAAACGGCCCTTATTTAACGGCCCTTTTATTATTATTTTTTTTTAATGAAATGAGAATCTGCTGCTCTTTTGCTTATCCTTTCTTTGTTGTTTCTCACGTTTTTGTTTTCAGAGGGTTTCAGCTATGCGTTGGTTATCAATATGCGTTGGTTCACAAACAAGATATTTTTATTCACGTTGTTGCCCTTTCCAGTTTCATTCCTCAAAATCGTTTCTCACTTTAGTAGCACACATAAATATATACGAAACACATACACAAAACCCAAACCATTTAACCTCACGAGTCTTCGTTTATTCTTTTTTCACTGATCAATCACTTTTGATATCGACATCGACGTCGATGTTTAGAAAACATCGATGTTTTTGAAAAACATCGAGTACTTTTTACATCGATGTTTTAGTGCCGATGTTTTTCCAACATCGATGGTTTATGTCGATGTTTGCATCGATGTTTTTCTGTGCGACGATTGTAACAAATTGCCTTAATATAAGGAAATATAAACCATAAAATATTAATATAAACTCGAATTGGGAATATTTGCCCATTTATTCGCCGCCAGACGCCAACCACCACCATTTTGCGTAGCTGGTTAAACATGGGATGTAATGGGAAACTATTTATTTTAATCAAGTTTTGTAGTTTTTCACCTTTATATCGGGGAAAAGGGTGATTTATATGTTGATAACACATATCTAAAAGAGAATTGCAGCAAAAACAAAACATAGGCAAATGCATTGATGATCGAAGAAACATCGATCTTTGTTACCAATGGTGTAAATTACCTCTTCTGTTTCAATTTTGGTACCTCGATTTCGAAATATTGGAAAATATTAATAAAATTGTAAGAAGAAATATTTGAAGTGTTTTCTTTTTATTCTTATGACCTTAAGCCGAAACAACTGAAGACTAAAAAAAGCCACCAAAAATTAAACATCCCCAAAAACATCGATGTTGAAAAACATCGATGTTGGAAAACATCGATGTTTTGAGGTCGATGTTTTATCGACATCGATGTCTCTTATTTGAAACACCGATGTTGTAAAACATCGATGTTTTGAGGTCGATGTCGCAGCACTACGATGAACCATTGACGACTGAAAACATGAAACTAAAATACATCAGGCAAAATATTTACACGCACACTCAGGAATATGTATGACTCATTGACTGAGAGAATAATGCAAAAACACACTTGCAAGATAGACTCTCTCGTTGTCCCTCTTTTATTCTCTTTTATTCTCAGCTTTATTCTCAGCTGTATTTGTATCACAAACATAAATATATGTGGGTCACAACATATTAATCAAACATATTAATCGTTGTCTCTAACATGTAATATTGAATAGCAAACACAATGTGTTTGGACACAAGTATATTATATATGCGACAAGGTCCAAACACACTTTACATTTGCACCCAAACTACAACAAAATACAGATTTTGAGCGTGTACTTTTTCGGCAAACTATAGAAATATTTATCCGATTGGAAAAAAACTTCGTGAAGTCGTTCTTATTAAGCGATTTGAAGTAATTTAAAACATTTGTCTACGTATTTCTCCCAGAAGTATATATGTACCTTAAAATCAGCTTAAAAGTTTGGAAGTTGGACACGTCTTGTATAACTCTCTGTGTTATAGCCAGGAGCCTCTAAAGGCAATATTCTTTAAGCCGATTGACGGGACGGCCTGCATAGGTATAGGACTTTCTAAAACGATGAAACTAATAGTTTAGAAGTTCTGACATATTTAACAAGCATTTGCAAAATGCCCCACTGTTCATCGTCAAGAAAGTAAAAGGGAGTTTTAATTGTGAGAAACGTTTCAGTTTTTTATCAATTGTAGGGATAGTCAAATGCTGGCGCAAAGCAAAAAACTTAAGTTTGAAGAGTTTGTGCTGTGATTATTAGTGCAGGGTTATAAACTACCACGTGTCTGCCAAACGGTGTTCTTTATTAGATAATCGGTTTTAACCGACTGTATAGTGCCGCATATACATGTTAGTAACTTACAAATTTTCAGACAACCGGGACTAAAAAGAACGAATTATATCTTAACACTGATTATTCTCACGCAAACGCCATTCACAATTACTTTTGACCAAATAACTGAATTTTAAAAATGTCCCACTGCCAACATGCACACATGTTTAACTGACCGTTCCACATTGATGGGAAACCAATTGACCGAAAATTTGGATAAGTCGTTTTGCTTTTGAACGGGGAATAAGGTTAAATAATTTATAAACTTTGTAATCAGACATCTTAATAACATTCAAGTATCTGTTTGGTCAACAATAACCGCCGCACGTAAAAAATGTTGTTAATACGCAATGACTGCAATACAGCAACGCTCACTCACGCGTACAGAGAACGAGTACTATGCCATAGTCCTTAATGCTGGTGCAAGTAGTTTTATGTACTAAACGATCACCTGACCATTCACAAGATACGAGTGAGTACCAGTACTGGGATTTGACCAAGGTATTTTGTTCAGCCAAATTGCATTACTGGTTGATAGTTGGTTTGGCCTGAAAATTATGCTGCAAACGTGTTTTTCGATACTAGATTTACCAAACATTCGCGGACGAGTACATGAAATCATGTTTCAGGCTCTGTACTCACAGATTTCGTTGGCAGACCGATGCAGTTTGGTTGGTCGGTCTCTTGGTCTGACTCTGGTAAGTACCACATGAAATTATGCTGCTGAAAAACGATCAAGTCGTATGAAAAAAAATTACAAAATTGCGTAAGATATTTTCAATTCAACAAAATGCGTATGTGGCATGTTTGGCGGTTTGTTTAAACGGATTGAAGAAAAACTACTTTGCAAAGCAGCACCATGATTGAGAGACAGCGATCTTAAGTAATGTCTGTGTCTGGTAAAAGTTTCAGCATCGATTTGTGGTGCATTTAAGCTGTTTTCCATTTGTTTGCTCCTCTTGAGTGCGCCGATTTAAATGTGTCAGTAAAGCAACTCTGTGTGGAAAGATAGAAAGCTCCTTTTTTTATGCAACCACTGGGGAAACCCACAATTGCAACACCAATTAATAAAATTATATTTAAATTCCTCTGGAACATTTTGTTTGGGATTAAATTAACTGATATCATTTTTTTATCTTTGAGGCAAAAGCATACATTAAATATTTGATTAACAAACAATAAGTCGGAAGGTACAAAAATAGAACTGGGGTTAGGTTGTAACGGGTCCGCCAAATAACTTTTTTTTTTTGAAAATGCTATAAAAAAAAAACTACTGAATATTTTCTCAATTTTTTTTTTTATTTGAAAGTTCAATCCTTCCGGTTAATAATGGAAAATAATTTTATTCAAATGGCTGCCTCGGCTGGCCATGCAGTAGCCTACACGATCGGTTAAATTTGTATGCACATTATCGATTGTGTGCAGCTGTATTTCACCAATGGCTTCACGAATATTGTCCTTTAAAGCGTCAATTGTCTCTAGCTTGTCGGCGTAACACTTATCTTTGAGAGCACCTCACAAGTAATGGTCCAGCGGCGTCAAATCGCAGCTCCGAGGTGGCCAAACGGCATCAGCTCTGCGGCTGATAATGCGATCTTCAAAAACAAGGCGCAAAACAGTGAGTGTAGCTTCCGGCTGTGTGGCACGTAGCGCCGTCCTGTTGAAACCAAATGTTGCCAATATCCTCCTCTTCAATTTTTGTGAACAAAAATTCGTTCAACATGGCCCGATAGCGATCGCGATTGACTGTAACGGCCACTCCTTGCTCATTTTCGAAGAAAAATGGCCCAATTATCCTCTGGACCAAAATCTTTGGGTGCATCGGCTTTTCAATGTATGCGTGCGGGTTTCTTGTGCCCCAAATGCGACAATTTTGCTTGTTTACATACCCGCCAAGATCAAACATTACCATGATTTTCAAAGTAATGTCGCAATATTTCCCAGCGTTGTTCAAGCGTATACACAACCATATTCGTTCAGCGGAAGGATAAAACTAATTATCTGTCAAATCAGACATGAGCTAAGTGTTACCATTCACGAAATAAGCACTAGTTGAAAAAAAACGTTAGATGGCGGAGCCTTTATATGGAATGTAATGGAATCATTGCAGTCGATTAGCTACAAATGTTGTTATGCTCCCCGCCATAGGATGGGGTTATATTCACATTGTCATTCCGTTTGTAGCGCCTCGACATAATCCCTGGGGACAATATAAAATATACATAATCTTGATCGTCATACAATATCTGTCTGCTGTAAATATGATATCGTCCACACCAATTAACCCATGTCCTATAATAGCAAGCAGTTCGGTGTAGAGAATGACCAAAATCGGTAAAGAGAACAAAATGTACCCATACGTAAACTAAACTTAAAAATACACTTTGTTAGGAGACTTTTTACGATGTCTTACGTTTATTAACTATATTTAGCAATACACTTAACAAAACGTATTTGTATCACCGTGTTAGTGGGCGTGGTAGCCGGAGGTGTACATGGCATTAGTTTAGGTAAGACGATGGCATTTGACACTTGAGCGATGTGTGTAGAGGAAAATGTTCTTCATCCGAAAAATGTTCGTGTTATATGTATCAAAATATTGGTCAGGTTCGCCTAAAATTGTAATCATCAGGGTGGGATTTCCAGCAATATACTAATATTTGTTCAGTGATATCCACGACCATTACTTTACTTACACCCAGACTGTGTATGGGTCCACTCCACTGTTCCGAGAGGAACGCCGTTGATCGCCCGTAGACTAATAATTTAGATCAACCGTAGACCATAGACTCCAAATAATCCACCAGATGGTAGTTACTAATCATCCTTTGCATTCCTTTTGAATGCGTAAAGAATATTGCAATCGGTCAGTAGTTATCGGGGTTGGTAGCTTCACCTTTTTAGGGATTGGCTGAACATTAGCAAACCTTCCCTCGCGAAGGAACATGACTAAACGCTGTGAAAGGCTGGAAAGAGTGCGTAGTGGACGCGAAAGATTCCAAGATTACCTTTTCAAAACAAATGCTGGTATTCAATCTTGACTTAGGGGTTTATTTACGTTGATTTCCGCAAGAACCCTTTTAACTCTGAGTGCTCGAAAAAATATTTCGGCCATTTAACAAGATACGTTTTCACTCACAAGTGTATCTGCAAAGCGAGCAGTTTAGCCTTTTCAACAGGGTCAGAAAATATTATAGTTCTTCCTCCCTTCTTTTATTGGCTGTTTTACATCCTGATAAGGTCAGGTACGATAGCCATATTAATTAAACATACAAATAAACAAGTTAATCAAAGTTTAACATACTTCTCCAACTAGTTCTATCCTTCACCTCTTCTCGCCAGTTGGTAACACCAAGGATACGCAGGGATTCTTCAGACGGGTCTTTCATCTACCACTTCAAAAAAATAAAATGTTTGTCTAGCCGTTGACATCAACAATTTTGACTTGTCCTCAGTAACAGCAAGACCCACCTTCGGTGATTCTTTTCCGATTGTTGAAAATACTGCAGTAACCTTATTTGAAAGAGCAAAACGGGCATCGAGTGATGAATAGTTAGACTTCTTGCTTAACACCCACTCTCAACATCAGGTCGGACTCACCGAACAATCACGAGATCACTCACGTTCTGGGAAATATCGTCACAGAGAGAACACTACACTGGGCAATATAATGTTTTAAGCCCTTTGACTACTGAAATTTTAGACGAGCTGCATAAAGCTATCCTATATTCCCGTTAAAATGAGATTATCCTAGTTGATATTCATTCCGAAGGCGGGGAAATCATCGCATATTAGTCCAAAGGACTTTAGACCAATCAGTCTCTCATCTTTCCTTCTGAAAACATTGCAGAGGACGATTGCGTTATATCTGCGAACTTCTCAACTGCCCACATGTCGGCATGGTTAAGGCAAGGACAAATCTACGGAAACTGCTCTGCACGCTCTAGTGAGCTGGATGCAGGAATCTATTTGCATAAAGGAATACAATCTTGTCGCATATGTCTATATAGGGGTACCAACGTCGTGCCGGGCTTTATCGGTACCTTGTATTGACCAGGGGATCATATATTTGATCCCTGAATTGCTTACAAGAAAGCGCATAACCTCGTCCCTGTGACGCACGATCTTAACTCGAGATGTGAATAGAGGAAAACCGCGAGGGGAGGCTTATCTAATTTAGCACTGAACAGTGTGTTGCTAAAGCTGCAGCGATTAGGTTGCACAGTCGTCGTATATGCTAACGATCTGTCAATTGCAGCGAAGGGAAATTACCCCGCCTCATTCAGATGGACATAATCAGAAGACTCTCCAAATTAATCACGGAAAATTGACTGGTCATAAATCCAGAGTTACCCGAACTCGTACTCTTTATCAGAGAAAATTAAAGAAATTTGCTGAAAGGATGGTGGGAGATATTTAAGTTTGATTACTTACATTTAAGTCAATCATTATGTATAGGATCAGTAGAGCGGCAGTTGCCCCGTATTCGTGTAAAACGCTAATCGGCGATCGATGGGGCGTATCATCAAAAATAATTTACTGGATAAACACAGCCGTTGTCCGACCGATATTGATCGTCGGCATTGTTGTATGGTGGCCGATACTGGAAAAATCTACTTACCTAAGTCGGTTAACAAAAGCCTGATAAAGGTGTGTTCACGGGTGCCATTCGCACAAACCCTACCGAGGGTGTGGGTGTTATCCTCCACCTGTAACCACTAGATGGCTGCAATGTCAGCAATTTGTCTAACGTATTCCTCGCATTGTATCACCAGCCCATATGGCCATGGGATCTCTGGAAATCGACGACAAAACCGACACCCACTTCAAATTTGGAGAGAAACTTCTCCACTCATATCCTGGACAGGCAGGAATGAATGGAACGCATAACGGGTTATACAAGTTATTTAGATTTCTAAACTGATTGTTCCAAACTAGATGAAAAAAGGCTACCAGGCCATTGTAGTGTCTTTCAGGAAGAAATCATGGCAATCGGAGAAGTTTCCCATTGGTGCCAATATATACTCGGATAGTCAGGCTTCTATAAAATCTTTCTGACCTCAATAATATTCTATCCTGGAATATTGGTTTGAGGTATCATATGGCTTGAACGCCCAATAAACACACCTGGTCAATTTACAAGTTGAACGATGGGGACTGAATTCGACGTCCCGTGTTATTACAACGGCCCTGATTGGACTAAGTGTGTCAATAGTGACAGCCAAAGGCGATGATCCTCTTCATCCCCACAGTTTCTGCGGTAATCATGAGCTAGGACTCCAAGTCTAGACACGTGTCTGCCTATTAAACAGTTCCCAGTGATTACATATACTATTAGCATAGAGATATCAAGTCAGGAAAGGATATCAAGTTTAGCGTAAGATATGGGTCATAAGTTGGCCTTACTTAGAGGCAACTCCTGCAATTCGTACCACTAGACCATCCATAATTCGTATGTCAAAAAGCTTCGGTTTTAAGCATGAGCATGAGCATGTGAAAGGGGAATACCTACAAATTCCATATCGCATGGGACAGGTAAGGTAGCTCCAAATCTTGCCAGCTCATTCGTTCTATGGTTCCTTGGAATGCTCCTGTGAACCAGAACAAATATCAGGTGAATACCGAACTACTTGACTATCTCATTTCGAGATGCGCGGCAATTGGGAACAGTTATTGAAGTAAGAAATACAGCTTGAAGAAAGTTTATAGCAGCCTGAATGTCAATGTAGATATTGGTACCCCAGGCGGTGGTGATTGTAATGGGTAAAACGACCACCGGTAAATATTATTCACAGCTATTGGACAGATTCGACAATGATATGAAACAAATGCGAGTTTCTAGCTCATCAGGAGTTTCTAGCTCATCGTCCATATTCAACGAATTTAAATATATTCTATTTCCAAATCTGAAGAAATGTCTCATTGTAATAGCATTAGAAGACATTGAGAAACCCTATTGTTTGGAAAGAATAAAACAATTTGAGATTTTGTTAAGAAATGAGACGTTTCTTTGCAAAAAAAAATGTATTCAAAAGGGTTTGTACAAAGAATTGAATTTTCCTAGAAGTAGAAAATTACCCCGCAGTGGGGTAATAAAAACATCAGTCGCTCACACTGCTTTTCAACCGGATCGGGCCACCAACTGCAGAGTCATGAGCGGCCCCCTATATGGGGACATATAGACCAGCGCTAACAATATATTCCGCTCGATAAAAGTAATATTAGAAAATAATAACTGAACTAGATTTGGTTTCTGTTTGTAAAAGCATTAAAAATAAATGTTGCATTGGTTACCAGTGCAATATGTATTGCTCTTCCCGTTCTGTTTTCTTAAAGACTTCAGATTAGAATTTCATTGTCATAACTATGCCATTTAACAGCCAAGGAAGTAAAAAGAATTATAATTTCCGTGAATCAATATTAAACGTCGGCTGTGCTTCATCTACCATAACAACACGATTACAAATTTCAAAGTGAATTTGCATGATTTTTCTAGTTTGCTCACGTTTGTGGCCGCCCAAATGCAGCATAACGCCGTTAGATATCGTTATTGTGAATTAAAAGATATGGGGACTAAAATAAACATTTGCAAGAATAGTTACATACCATCCGATAGACAAGACGATTATACAGCTCGAAATTATGGATAATTTTACGTTTTCGTTACCAGCTAAGAAACAATTATCCCTAGCGCATTTTATTGTTTATAAAGTACTTCTAATTATCGAAAATATATAAATTTTACCAGATGATATTTTTTTCTTCTGTTGTAATATTGTGTACGTTTTGTCTCGAATACTCGTTTAATTGGCTTAAATTTTATTAGTTAATCGTTGGTCGAAAATAAGCATTTTGAGTTGCTCGCTTAATTGTTTGGTCACGATTAATCAATCCATTAGCGATTATTTCAATGAATACCTTATACCATACTTAAAATGTTGATCAAATATAGTTAATGGGATGTTTCTGTATTAATATTTTAAGTTGGATTAAAAATCCTCAAATACAACAAAGTTCCAAATTTGTAAGTGCCTCCACAATATAGTATCATCTATTAAAGTACCAACAATTATAAATGTATATTACATGTGGGCAAGTTTTTAGTAAATGTCATCCTAATTCATTAAATTTATAATTTTTTTTTTGATTTTATAAAAAAAGCCGATAAATTTTGTGAAGGGTTAGGCTAAATAATAATTTACAAAAATATGAGCTCGATCGGTTGAAAATTGGCGTGCCGCTCGCGGTTTGAAGTCTCGGTTTGAACATTTCAAAACGAGTTCACGCCATATCTTTTGACACGACATCTTCCAACACTGGTGAATTCGCGGGAGTTGTAGTTTTACTTGAACAGCTATTAGAGAGAGACTTGATGTATCTGCCGTGTAGACATCACAGCTACAAGTTGGTGCTAAGACCGGTGTTTGAAGATACAATTGGAAAAACTTCTGCGCCAGATGTGTGTGTCTGTTTCGGCGTTTCCAGCAAAAATGGGAAAAAATCAATCAAAATGCATTCCAAACTAGAGTAAGCGATGAGATAATTGCTTCGAAATTAATAACTGCACCAGAAGACACCATTACTTGTTGTCTGGCCCAACTACAGAAAATACAACGACTATAAGGAACTATTGGAACTGGTTATTTTATTCCTAGGCGGTGACATCTACGTATTTATTGTTCGGTCTGCACGTTAAAGTCTGGTTTGGATGTAGTGAAGCTGTCAAAGTGCCGAATCAGGACTTCAAAATTTTGAAAGCGCTTCACTCATACGCAGACTTGGATAGTAAGTTGTCGAAAACAATGGTAACAAAGTTTATCAGACATATGTGGTATCTGGCGAAAGAGCCTATAGCTCTCACCTTATTTTATTCAGAAGTTTTGTGTGACATAAAACGAAAAATGTTGTCTATTTTTTGCGCAGATGATGGGGAAGAACTCCCTGAAAAAACCCACAACGAGCTCCAACTGGAAACTGAAGAAGAAGCCGAAGAATGAACTTTAGAAGAAGATGATGACGACCATAGCTCCGATGGCTCTAAAGATGTTGAAGGCGCTGTCCGAAGCAAGAAAAAATTGAGCTTAATTTTGCTGAATAAATTATCAATTTTTATCGAATGATTTGAGCGCTTTCGTGACTTCGAAAACAAAAAACTTTTTCCAACGCTTTAACTTTCCGCATGAATTTATAGTTTATAAATTTGGCCGCAGCGCGAAGATTATCAACAAGCACTGAAAATTATCGAGAAAATTAATGTTGTAAACAACATCGCTGAAAGAGGTGTGAAAATGATGGAAGACTATACAAAATATTATGCAGGAACGAAGAAGAGAAGCAATATTTGCTTCAAGTTGTCACTGATTGTCGCAAACAGTACCTGAATTTCCAAAAAAGCAATTTGATATAAATCATTTATAATTTTGTTAAACGAACATTAGAACCGTAACATCAATAAACCCATTTTAATTTATTGTAATAATTGTCTATTTTTTTTCTATATTTAAATCAATTTCCGTGAATTTTTTGAAAGATAAATAAAGAGGGTTGCTTCTACATTTTAAAAAAATTTTACACTAGTTTTCACAAACTTCAAAGCGCGAGCGACACGTCAATTTTCAACCGATCGAGCTCATATTTTTAAAAAAAAATTTGTAACCTAGCCCCACACAAAACTAACCGGTTTTTTGGAACAGATGAGTTTTCAGATCTCCCATACATTGAGGGTCCACCTTAATGCCCATATTTCAATTTGTTTTTCTCCGCCTAAATTTTTTGAATACCCAATATCAAGTTGTCATTTCCAAATAATAACCTTTCTCAATATCAATGTGTATACTCTTGTATTAATTGATATTTCTTAGTCAAGCATCTCGTCGGCAGCATAAGGTTTCCTTTTAAATTGCCATATATAACACCGCAATGAATCTATTTGAATTATTGGTCATTATATCAATTACCATCCAAAATGGTGAGTAGCCATGAAATTATTCCTCAGCATGCTAGTTTATGTAAGAAATGCGTTTGGACATACCAAGGTACATAGATAACCACATACATATGAACATAAGTGAACAAACAACAAATTGCCTATCAATAAATGCCAAAAATCTATCTGTCACGTCGTACATATCCAATGTTGCGATGGAATTTGTGCCGCTCATTGGCGTACTCATCGACGTGGGTTTGCATGTTTTGCATTAATTACTCGAACAAACCTAATCAGCCATCCATCCATCCAGCCATTCGTCGATTTGTTCATTGACTTAAAAGTTCGTCCAAATTGTTGAACCCTGGTTGTGTGGCGTTTTGCAGTGCATGGCAAGCCGACTTCGGTGACAATTTATATATGTACGGAGCGTTGCTGCCGTTTGAGCCGGCGCACAGTGTATTATGCTTTGCAAAAAGTCAAAATTCTTATATGCGCCAATCTTTGATTTTTGATTGTAAATCATAAATAACTATCCCAATATCAATGTTGTAAAATATTCGTGTGATAGGTTGAATAAATATTGTTGTAGAAGAATGTAACGTAGACTCAGTGTTCAAGACCTACAGTTTTACACCGCATCCGTTTCGTGGATAATTATTTGAGAGCGTCACCGTCACTAGGCTAGATGTACATTATATCATAATTTTGTTGACTAAGGCCCAATTTTTGACTGTTTATTTAAATTGGTAATTAGTTGATTTTGATTTATGTTTGAACTGACTTTTTCAGTGCTTTGTCAAATATTCTTACTACCATGTGGCAACAGTGGCAAACGCTACGAAAAATAACCGGTATTCATACATTTATCGACTAATCGTTACATTGCATCAAACTGACGCCATTTGCAAAACAAAAGTGAAGTGATAACATAAAAAATAATTAATGAAATTGGAGAAGATTTGAGCAGAAATAAACTTCTAACTGCACTACGAGTTAACTGTTACGTTTTTATTGTTATTTCAACTAGGATGGTGATTATAATTGTTCACATTAACAATTAAAGAAACTTTGTGCTTGTTCTTCTTGTTGTTTTCTGTTGAAATCATATGGTCACTTGATCATAGTTTAAATGCTCAACTTTGGCTGTTTAAACATCAATTAACTATTAACCTAAAAAGTGAATTCAAAGTTTAAATTATCAGCCATGTCACTTGAGCGCAATTTCGTTCGAAAGTGTAATCAATTTCGTTCTGTCGTCCTGCAGAAAAAAAAAACCCAAAAATATTCCGTATTCAAAACAGTTGGTAAAGCTGCAGTGAAATTGACAAATGTAAAGAGAAAACACTAAAAAAAACACTGCTTATTATATTTTTCTTGATTTAAGTCTTTTGTCTAGTTTAATGGTACTTTTAAAAATATAATTTTCAAAACTTTTCTTTCAATAAAATATTTTTTTTTAAAGATTTAATACTAAAGTTTCTTACAAATTTCTTTGTGGTCCCTTTTTTTGTTGTCCTTGTTTCTGTTTTGTCTAATATTTTCTCATCGAGCTGCCAGATGTTCGTTCGAAAAGAATGTATTAAGTTTTTTTTCGTTTTTACCAAAACATACGAAAGCCATGGAAGTAAAAACAAAACGTTACGAAATGGCATTTACGAATTTATTTTGCCGTGACAGGGCTGTATGTTTGATCGTTGATCAAAGATGATTTTGCACTCAAAAATTAGGTCTAAGTTACAATAGCAATATTTTAAAGAGCGATGGGATTATGCACAGGATTAAATCAGTCATAATCCCCGTTATGGAGATTATCGTATGTCCAAAACAAATATATAATTCCACCTCAGTATCTGCTGATTTAGTCTCCAATTTTGAATTATATTATTTACGAGTGTTATATCTCCTGAGTTCTTATTTCAAACTAAGTCATTTTATATGGTATTAATCCTAAATTATTAGAGTTGATTAGAAGCGGTTTAAAGCATATACATATTTTATATAATAATTTAAGTCATTGCTAAAAACACTGCAGACGCACCTTTCTTCCAAAAACTGCCGCAATTTTTTTCAACATTTTTGAATTTTTTCTAAAATATTGATTATAATAATAGCCCCGTTTAAGTTTATATTATTCGACCTTTGATGATATCGCACCCTAAATACAA
The DNA here is from genome assembly GCA_963931995.1 of Phaonia tiefii. NCBI lineage: Eukaryota > Metazoa > Arthropoda > Insecta > Diptera > Muscidae > Phaonia > Phaonia tiefii. The sequence continues at coordinate 265,282,846 of OZ008367.1, forward strand.
AAGTGTCACAATTCAAAATTGACAAATTTTCAGTAGAGGCAAAAAACTGAGGTGGAAAGTTAAAAAATATATGAAATGTCCCAAACATAGACATATTAATACTGGATTTGTTTAGCGAAAGGGAAGAGAACTGACGCCAGATTTTAACAGCAGATAAAAATGGTCCTCGGCGATTGTTTTTAAGCAAAAAATTAAAATCTCAAAATTTTGAGTTGTGACGCTTTTGTATTTAGGGTGCGATATGGTCTTTACTAATCTTCTATTCAAGATCAATTACTAATAAAAAGAATTTTTTCTATGGAAAAGTAAAATTTAATATAGTATTTTATTAAAGAAATAATGTGAAATTGGTTATTATGGTGGATATTTGGGAACATAGCCATTTCAATGCACACCTAGGCATACAATCAACTACCTTCACCACAAGTATTTCGGTAAGTATGCGTATCGCCAAAAACTCAACTTAACGAGAATTGTCTCAATATCTACTTGTGCGAAACAAACCAGAATACTTTACAATAACCACCAATATTCACAAAATGTATTTGCTGTACATTGTCGACTATTTGTAACCAAATCGCGCAGGGAGTCTTATCGAAACGCGCTGAAAAGTGTTAAATTAAATTTAAATAAAAAGTTTTGTAATTTAAGTTACAAATTACTTGATATTAAATACCAAAATAACTACATAATTGTTCTTTTCTTTAGATTCTTTAAATTCAAGGACAATCAACAGCTTCTACTGAAAACAGAACTCCGAATTCTTTTTTAAAATTTATTTTTAAAATAACTTTTTTGTGAGCATTTAAGTTTCCAACTAAATTACTTAGTAGGGACTTAAATACTGTTACTTATATTTTGGGCTATAAAACAAAAACCAATGAACGTTTTTGCACCAAATTTGTATTATATATTTATTGATATGTATTGTATACAAAATGCTATGTTTCATTCAAAATGTCCGCTCTTGGCCTTCACGCACGCCTTAAGTCGCATTGGCCAATCATCAATAGCTGCACGCATGATATATCACGAACCAGAGCTGTCTTAAGAGAATCAATGTTAGATCATCTTTTGTGACAGACCATGTCCTCTAATACGGTTCACAATTTCAGGGTATATTTCTTCAGAGCATATAAAAGCTGGCAAATTGTTTCGAAGCCAGGTTTGTGTCGTTTTAGCCTTATAAGCTGGTGCTGAATCACAGCTGGTTTTGGACCAGGGAATTGTTAAACGGCTTCATAACTGCTTCCAAAAGGGTTTCTTGGTAAACTTTGGCCGATGTTTTGACCCCTTGTTCACAGAACTGCAAGTCAGTTACTCCATCATAAGAGACACCCCACCAAACCATGACTGCAGCTGAATGATGACCTTTTTAGACCCGTGGGATGAGCTCAGATGGTTTTTTAGATTTTAGATGGTCGTGCATAAACCCTATCATTTTGTTTGTTACATTTTTTCATCCGTAAAAAGATTTTTCTATGCAAGTTATCAGCGGACTTCACCAAAAGACGTTTCGATGTTTCTATCCTATTTTTTAAAAGTCGCAGTCAATAAAGGTCCTGTACGCCGTTTGAAAGTTCCAAGTCCCAAGTTTTTTTTTAATAATTCGGCTCATGGACTTTTGAGTGGGCCGTGGGCGGACCGACCGGGGGCTGTCTTTTATATCTCCAGTCTCTGCGAACAATTGTATGCACCTGTAGACGACCATGCGACTAATGCCGAGCGGGCGAAGCGTTTTGAAAATATCGTTTTTTTTTATTTCCACACTTATAATGTGCTATAACTGCGATACGGTTTCCTTATCCACTGGCATGAGTAGTTTCGAACTGCGTGACAAGTTCATCATCAGATGATACCATCGGTTAATCATCAGTCGTAACGGGTTTTTCAACAGAGACGCTACAAAAGTAAATCGATAGGGTCAGCAAAAGACGCCATATTTTTTCCCGATTTATGCTTGAAAACCGTCGGAAATTGGGTTCAGCGTCTGGACTTCTGCAAGCGTGCCCGTGGTGGCCATGCAAAAGAAATCGAGTTCCATACACAATGGCAACGAAAGTACTTTCAGTACTTTACTTTATTCGTTGGTACTTTAAAGAATTTCGTTGGTATCTAAAACCGGTTATTGAAAACCCCTTTATATATACAAACAGAATTATGCAATTTTAATTGGTTATAAATTCTGTGTTTGAGAAATTTGACAGCAGTAAAAAAAAATAGCCCCAAGATTTTATAATTAATGATTTATTTTGGCTTAAATTACTCGTACTTCAATGGGGTTAATATAATGATTTTGTTATAAATATTAACTAATTTACTGCTCCCCTTTTTGGTTTTAAACCAGTGACAATTTATTAGAAAATTGCTTTCCATTTCTGTTTTATACCAGTTAGAAATCATCTGTTTGGTATCAGCAGTTTGCAATCAGTGATGGAAAATGGCAAGAGCTTTTTGCAATCAGCTGACCAATCGATCTCAATGAACAGCTGGAATCAAAAAGTTTGTTATTTACTAGCGCGGAATTTTTTTTATAAAAAAAAAAAAGGTGAACTTAAAAAGTTTGTTCATTATTTACACAGAGTTGAAATAAAGTATCAAAATGAGGATCCGTTGCTGAAAATATTTACCCAAAAAAATCGCGCAATTTTCTTGGAAAATATTTAGTTTTCAGTCATGTTGTGTTGTCAAATGAATAAATATTTGTGACGCTAATGAGAATAAAATACAACTCCTTCAACTAGATTTATAACTGTCCAACATTTATATTTTAAATATTATACTACTATATTTATCTGAACTTTCGCTATAAATCCTGAAGACCTCACCCTTGACTAACAATTGGCGAAATACAATTTTTGAAAAATATTGTCAAATGCAATTATTTGGAGAAACATTAAAAAATTATTTTCGAGGCTTGGGGGGACGATAACGCCAAAATCGATTTGGGGGTTATGCCCGTTAGGGGTTATGTTTCGGAACCAGGCTTGTGCCCGTTTTTTTAAAATTATTTTCTTCCTTTCGTAGGATTATGTACGCGATGATGCCCAAAATCGATTTGTCCGGGCAACTTTCAAATCTCTATCTTGATTCCTTCACCTTCAGACTGCACCATCTATGAAAATATTCCACTGTGCGGCGGAAAAGTGTTCGAAATACGTTATTACACTCATGCAATCTATCTACTTGTACATTCTAGATTCAGACAGGATTATGGTTCATATTCGCATAACGCGGCGTGGCACTATGTGCTCGCCGAGATTCGATGTGGGTTCGCTTTGCAAGTTATGCGGAGCTGGTAACTTGTGTTGTTTTTATTCAATTTATGTGCATAAACACTCGAACATGTTATGTGATTTTTATGCTAAATGCATTTAACTATTTGCAAGAAGGTGGCATGTCTCTCAGCTGTCCCCAGCTGAAACATACATCCGGACAAACTCAGTGTCTTTTGCCAGCAATCAAAGAATCAATGTTAGACAGATTTACGATTAGTTCAATAAACGTTGAACTACAAAAATGACTTGCGCTAAGATATAGTTATTATTCTGTTTATGTCGGTAAAGCTGAAAAATATTTAATGGCAAACCACTTATATGAATACTTCAAGTCCCAGCAGTTTGTCAAAATATATCTCGTAAAACCATAATTAGCAATATTACGAAGTTAAAAACAAAACACAACAATAAAAATTCTCCAACATAACATACTCGTATGTATGTCAAATACTTTTTATAATTGTATCGAACATTATTTTTTATTTTTATATAAATATCCACAAATTTTTTGTTATTGTTACTTCGATTCAGTGGGTACTAACAATAACTTATCCACGGTTGTGTTTCAGCAATTTAGAATTATTTTTCAGAGGAAAACTTCGTGTTTTATCTATACAGCAAAAAAAGAACATTTCGCACACTGACTTCAAAAGCGGCATAACTCAAAATTTTTAGATTTTAAGTTTTTGCTTAAAGCCAAGAGTCAAGGACCATATCTATACGCTGTAAAGATCTGTCGTCATTTTGTCGTCCATTTCGTCAAAAAAATCACGTGTGAATATGTCTATATTGAAAATTTTCATACATATTTGAACTTACCAAAACCATTTTTCTACTGAAATTTTGTAAATTTTGAGTTGTGACTCTTTTGAAGTCAGTGTGCGATTTGTCTGTATGTAGGAAGTGAGATTGACTTGGTCCCAATATTTACTGTTACACGTTATACACGGTGGTGATTCGTCAAAGGGGCGGGGCATAACAACGCTCATATAACTCGAATTTTAAAACATATGTGACTTGCTCCACGAAAATGAACCTCTGCGCCGAAAAGAAGTTATTGAGAAAAACGCGTTTAAAAAAAGCGCTTCGTTTTTCCGTGTTTTGCGCATGGTTATGCAACTCTTCATTCAACCTGATCATCTGGCGATGTTAGGAGTAAAAAAGAGTAAAATTTTGATATTTTTGTAATTTTGTACCTTTGATATTGAACTTTTTTTAAATTTCAAATATTATATATTGTTACGAATAAGTAAAAGCTTTTGTGTGCTGTTAATGACTCTACTAACAGTATGTAAATAACAGGCGGTTAGTGCTGCGCCTGAAAGTATGCATTGTAACAACGTACCAGCTCGCTAAACCAGCAGCATGAATTCACCTCAGTAAAGATAACTCTCCGCCATTCGAGACTGTTCTACAAAGATAAGCAATGACAACAATGTCTAGAAGGTTCTTGAATTCGCTAGATCTACCTTCATTTGAGTATGGTGAGTTGGTATAAATAGCGGAGGTCTTTGGAATGGAGAGTTCAGTTTGTGATTAAACCCCGTAAAGTAAGCAAAGCGAATTGATAGTAAAATACAAGACTTGTTAAAGTTTTATATATAAAGTAAACTGTTGTACTATCTAAGTAAAATAAAATGAAGTTAAACCGTTGTAATTATCGTAATTCAAAACGAACCTTGTTTTATTATTGGGAATAAAACAACACAAAAAGGACGAATAAGGAAATTCGTAACAATATATTATCTGTTTATATCACATTTTTAAATTTTTTCATTAATTATGTTCATCTTTACAGGTAAAAGACAAAGAAACTTGCGGTTTGTGGCATTTGAAAGAGCGTTTTCTTTCCTATAAGAATCACTCAAAAAGTAAAAAAAAATTTTTCGGCGCAGAGGTCCCTTTTTGTGGAGCAGGTCACATATACTATTGGTATAAAACGAGACTATATATGTCTGTAAAAAAACACGAAATTCGACGCTACTTCGTGAAGTATTAAAAAATAACTTCTCTGCTGTTATCCTGGACAAAGAGACATGCCACCACCTATAAAAAAATCATGATAAACAATAATATCTCATTCTCTACTTTAGGTATGAATGTAAAATTGAAATCTCGAGACAAATGTATTTTACACGAAGAAGAGATGGAGCCACACCTTGTAATAAAATTAGAATCGTTACATCGTCCGTGCTATTGGGCCTATGCTATTGACATTTTATTGGTCAGTTAAAGAAGTTCAAATGACGGTTTCTCGTTCTAATATGTTAATATTACACCAAATGACGTGCCAAGACCCTTATATAACGAATTTTGAAACTGAATCATTTAGTGAATGTTATTTCAAAATGGCTTTTAGATAGGATAACAGGTGGTTAATGGCGTAACAGAAAAGTAAGAGTGTAACCCCAAACAAAAAAATTCATCGAATTGGGGTATCCAAGAAAATAAGGCGACGGATGCAAGGAAGGTTTTAAGTAACCTCAAACGGAGGGAAAAGACGCCGAAGTTGACATATTACCAGTCGACCACGGAAGTTCAAGGATGTTTAGTGCGATGAGGCCTTTATTACTATTTGGGCTTTCATTGCACTTTATTCTGCGTGTTTTTTTTGCTATTATGAAACCATACGTTATTGTGCAGGGCTCCGTATTTCTGTATATTTCTTTTTTTCTTTTCCTTTTAAATCTATTCAAGTTTTGTTTATGGCTCCGGTGGGTCACCGAGGCCTAGCTGGCATGATTTTTAGAAGTAAATGTGTCATCGCAACCAGAGAGGATCAACAAGAACCACCCCGTCCGGCGAGCTCTAGTCGCGCAATACGCCAGCATGCCAAAGCCGTTGATGATCTGGGGGAATCAATCCCGCAAGTCCCGGGGTACATTACATTAATGGCGCCCTATGGTGCCAGGAGTAGTAATGTGCGCTTGACTGGGACAGTGAGGATTATCCATTTGCGTACAAGGAGTTTGCCTTGCACATGCACATTCCATGAATATACCTATTTCATTCACTGTTTGAGGAAGTGAGAAGCGATTTGGTACATACAACCAATACAGAAGAACATTTAAATCATGTTTCATCATACCTCGTCAATTTGTGGAAAACCAAAAGATAGTTTAAAACTTGTTTCGATTAACTAGAAATTAATTAATAGAGGGGTTATATCATAGACGAATATAGTATAGATAGATTTATTCTCTCAGTAAATTAAACGTCATAGGTATGGTTGCAAGTAAACATTGGATGGTGGAAAATATGGGTTCAATAATACAAGATAGGGACAATAGTAAACAACATCCAACAAAGGAACAGCAACCGCAATTCGTGTTTTATTGGCAAACTAGTTGTGTTAAATACAATACAAATGTATACCAACGATAAAAGTCAACAAAAAAGTGCAAAACACATTTAAATTTGACAGTTCTACACCAAAATGACATGAAAACGTTAAGTCAACATATTTTGTAACACCACCTGGTGTAAGATAATTTTAAAATTAATTTCTCTCATTTCCACAAACCTACAACGAAGAGTGTGAAATGAAACGTCGGATGAGAGAATAAATGTGTCTATACTATATTCGTCTATGGGTTATATTCTTTAAAAAATGATATCTGGCAATGGTTGCTCGTGTTTGGACAAAGGGCTAATTTGGCAGTATGGCTAACCTGATCGACTATTTCTATCGAAAAAGGGGCCTTTCGGCCATAAATGTAAAATTGTATATCACATATAAAGATAATTGGATACAATTAAAATTACATTTATACTGATTTAAAAATAATTTTATTTTTATAATTTTTGTTAATTTTTTGTTTAACCTCTATATCGTTTAAAACATGCCCGATATGCGTTGTATACAAAATACAATACTTTCTGCCATGCTGATGAAACTTAACCTTATCAGATATAGCAAATTCGACAATTAAACCCCACCAAATTAGTTCAATTACTGACACAGTTGGAGCCTAGAACGTAAGCCGGTAAAGACAACACACCGATAAGATCATCTAGCTCAGAGAGTAATTATATACCTAGAGTAAATATTTCTCTCAGCAAACTGATGATATTGGGCCTGGTGTGATACGAGCGTTGGATATTGAAAATTATTCTTTTAACAATAGCAAATAGTCACATTAGAACAAAACAATCAACAAGAAAACAACAAAATTTTTTTATATTTGTGTTTCAAAATGATTGTCTTAAATGCAACACAAATGTATACTAACAATGAAAGATAACAAAAAAGTTGAAAATATATTTCATTTCAAACGAACGTCGGTGGTGCAATGGTTAGTGTGCGCGGCTCTTGTACATGAGATCCTGTGTTCGAACCCTGCTCTGACCACCTTCAAAAAAAATTCTTTCGGCGGCGGTCACCTCGCATAGTGACGGCGACACTATCTAGTATATAACCATGAAAAAGCTTCTCAAAATACCGTTCAGAATCGGTGTAAAACTGTAGGTCCCAATCAGTGAGCGAAAACAGGAAAGCGCACACCTCAGTGATTGTGAGAAGTTCTCCCCGGTCCCTTCATGGGATATAATGGGAAACCATTTATTTTTTATTTTTTTCAAACGACAAGAACAATCTTAATCAACTTTTCTTGTAGCTCCATCTGGTGTAAGCCGAACATCTCTCTATCACACCTACCTCACCACGAAGAGTGTGAAATGAAACGTAAGATAAGAGAAATTGTCTCTGTGTATATGTTTACTCTATGATCTAGCAATGTGAATGTAAATCCTACTTGCAACTGTTTAGAATTTGTTACCAAACCATATTGCCAGCTCATAAGAAATAAAGCACTGAGCAAATTAATGCTTTACTATTATCAAAAACAAACAAAACCTGCTCAGTGCGGGATTTCTGTCTCTAGAGCGGGATGGGATATCGAAATGCGTGGTAATTCCGTCAATAGCGGGATGATAGGTCGGGTTATGTAACATACCATTCCTCAATGGATCGCCTATAAACCACCCAGCTTTAAACGGTAATATCTCAGACTCGATTTAGGTAAGAACTGTCTTACTAGAAAATTGTAAGACTATAAATAAACTTTTGGAGGAATTTGCTTAATTTATTAACATAACAGGTCATAACTGCGTTTGCAATGGAAAATATTGAGAACTGAATGTTATGTATACTTGTATCCGCAGCGATACATAAAATATTATGCCTCCTTAATGGCATTCAACTATCCGGCCTATCCGCGTCCAAAATTCGAAAGTTGGCAACCATACGAACATGTCTTATGTGAACTAAATCTAGAAAATCCAAGCTTTTCACGTGGTTTACTATATGCTTCTTGCTCAAGTCTGAGACAGCCTTTTTCTTGATCTACTTATACATAAATACTAGGCTGGGCCGAAAAAAAATAGTTGAAGCTAGCCAAAGTTGAAGTTACCCAAAAAATCGTTCTATGGATGAAGTAACGGGTATCCCAATAAGGACTTGACATCTTTTTTTAAATAAAACGCAAACCATTTGAGATATTTCCAAAACTTTATGATCGGCTTGAAATACAATCAAAACATTTATGAATGGAACTCGACTTCGTTCATACGGCCACCGCGGGCACGTCATTTCGGTCACACATTTCGGCCGCTATTTCGCGTTCAATGCTAGCTCTAAGTTCTTCCAACGTCGTCGGCTTGTTGGCATAGACCAATGTTTTGACGTAGTCCCAAAGAAAAAAGTCTAGAGGCATTAAATCGCACGAACTAGGCCGCCAATTGACTAGTCCATTTCTTGAGATAACACGCTCACCAAACTTACTCTTCAATAAATCGATTGTACCGAGTGCTGTGTTGCATGTGGCACCGTCCTGTTAAAACCACATGTCGTCCAAGTCCATGTTTTCCAATTCGGGCCAAAAATAATCACTAATTATGGCGCGATAAGTAACGTGACGATCGTTATTGTCGACGAAAAAATATGGTTCAATGACGCCGCCGGCATGCAAACCTCACCAAACAGTTATTTTTGTGGATGAAGTGGTGATTCATAAAGCACATGTGGATTTTCACCAAACAAGTAACGCATATTTTGCTTATTGACGAACCCAATGAGCCAAAAATGAGCTTCGCCACTGAAGATGATTTTGCGATGAAATTCATCATCTTGGCGCATCTCTCCAGAGCCCAATCGGAGAACGTACGTCACGTCAAATGGTCCATTGGCTTCAATTCTTGAGTCAGCTTGATCTTGTATGGGTGTAAACCAAGATGTTTACGCAAAATTTGCCATAAAGTGGTCTTGGCGATGCACAGTTCTTCAGAACGCCGCTGAATCGAATAATTTCAATCGTTTGCTACGGACGCCTGAACGGCAGCGATATTTTCGTCACTTCGACCAACCCGTTGTCTCACTGGCACGGCAGCATCACACAATGAATATGTAGACTCAAATATTTGCACTAAACTTGTTATTGCTTGTCTACTAGGGCGAGAATAACGACCGAAAATTGGAGTTAACGCTCTTAAAAATGCAGTTGGTGAATTTCAGTAGTAAATATTTAGTACATTTTTATAATTTGCATACGTTGTTCGTTCATGTACTTTAACATGATGAAAATGTTGAGTTTACTGAAAAAAGGAAAGTAACAGTTAGATGATCAGTGGAATAGTGCGTTCACAAATTCAAGTCAAAGTTGTCAAGTATCTATTGGAAAACCCTTTAGAATACACACAAAAATTTAAAAAAATTCCTTATCTCCCGCAATGCACTTCAAGTAAAAATGGGATGCAATTTTATATTGTGGAAAATTGTAATATAATTGGGATGTATTTTCAAAATTGTAAAGATGTAAAGTAAAGCATATGTTGATATGTATGTGCATCAAAAGTTCTGAAGAGAGCCATTTGTGGTATGAAGTAATCGCAGGTTACTTTAAATTTTCTATATTTTTTTAAGAACTTACAACCTATGCGTAATATAGGTAATATAATCGTCGATGTAGCGCATCAAGAATACCCTGAAATAATTTTACAGACTATCATCATTTGGAACAGAAACTCAACAGTATCAACGTTTAGAAATTAAAGGGCATGAAAAAAACATATGTGTTTTTTGTTGCTATCATATTCGTTCATATTGTTGATTGTTACTTATAGAAGGCCATTATGGAAGTTCCACGTAAAATTGTATCGAAATCAAAAACAATTTGAATTACTTTTTGATTTTGTTCCCTAATTTTTCCTTCACGTTATTGTAAACATTTTGGTACCGTTGGTTTCCCGTCTCAACAACCAGGGAAATCCCGACTTTCTCAAAATAGGTAATTTTTGAGTTTGTGTCAGAACGAGTTACAAGGAAGTTAAACAACGACAACGTGTTAAGTGGAGTCTCATCGGCCGCTTATGAATGCAGAAAAACAAGATCAAGGCTGTCTGATGAATACATCTTAAATTATATTTCTTATAAAGTCTTCAAAGCCATCATTTTTGAGTGTACATTTTTCTTAATTACTACATACGTTTTTTTAAATTAGTGTGTCCAAGGAAGTTGGGTGATATTGTAGTCTTTAACAATATTCACATGCACTTACATATATTCTGAATGAACAAAACCCAGACTTAGTGTTTAAACTTGTGCCTGGCGCAGGTAAAGAGCGCAAAAATAGAGCTTTTTTTATTGCTGTGACGCCAATTTTCCGACAATACATCCAATTTGTCTTTCATTAGAATTTTATATGAACTATTATGAATATATTGAAGGATAAATTAAATTTTTTTTATATGGGCCAACGTCAAAATATTTTAAAATTTGGGTTTGAAGAAACTGCCCTTTTTTTGAGTGAAATCGATGTAGTTTTGCCCACACATTGTATGCTTTTTATACATTCCGAATTTGTTCGCGAGAATAACTTTCTCCAAGACATGCGGAAAATCAAAGCGGTTTATTTTTTTGTAAATTCTAAAAACTAGCTTTAGCGTTGATTTTTAAAAGCGTGGTACACAGAGAAAAATGTGACCTGGTAAAATCAACCTGATAAAATCAATAACCTGATAAAATCAATCAATAATCAATATTGAACGAGTTTACTAGGAATTCACCATATAATAACCAAAAATATGAATTCTCATTCCATCTCTCTTTGAATTCATAGAGAAAATCTTATTGAAAGTTTTTAGTAGATACCCTTAAAGTGTTGATGTAGAAAAACATATTAGTTGTATTAAACATTATGGGAATCTCCTTAAAATACTAAAATAATGTGGTGCTCACATTTTTCAAACTATGTGAAATCCATGTAAAATTTGGGTTTAATAAGATATCAACATATTATTTCAAAATCGCTCTAAAGGGAGCCACAGTAAAATCGAAATTAATGTGAACTCACATACTGATTAGGTGACTTTCATATTCATTTTAAAAGATTCATTTAAAAAAAATATGGTTTTCTCTTGATTTTATGTGGATAACTTCTGGTTGTTAGAAAAAATTGTTGTTTGATTTTCCCTTAGAATAATAGTACTTACAATAATAGTGATTTCCACATTGATCCGAGGAGATTCACACCAAAACTAAGAAGGGTTGTTCTAGTTAACATGTGTTTTTTTTTTTTTTTTCAAGAGCTAACAAATTGAATCCAATACTTGTTTTTAATTAAATTTCCGCGTTTTTTAAAGTATGGTACATCCCACGCATCGTTTACAATTCAAATTTTTCATCGAGTACTAAGTAGTAATATAACAGCTGATTTGTGTTTAAGAATTCCAATCATCTCGGACGACTGGCGGATGATAACAGTTTACATAAATAATAATTATAATATTAATCGCAATATACATCTATGAAGTAGATACAAAAAAAAACGACATATAAATGATCCATTAAAAGATGCATGCATGTGATTTAAGCTCTGCTGTTTTGTTTGGAAAGAATAAAATATGTTGATAGTAGAGTAGTGTAAGGCCAATGAAGAGCTGTCCGCTATACCTAAGTTGGGACAGTTATTAATATTATAGGTCCACTTGGAGTGCTTAAGTCTAATAGTGGTTGGATTTTTGGTTTGTTTGTATTTCCTAGTCGTGTATTAGTTGTAGATTTATATGTATTGCAAGTACTATAATATGTATTACAATTGCAATAAAAAGTAGTTTGAAGATTTTTTTTACAAGTTGTTGGTTGTGGATGTTTTTATGTTCATGTGCCAGACATTTCAAGGAATTTATTCTTAATAGACCAATCTATTTTAGGGATTTTCTGTGTTGTTGGACTGGTTAAATATATAGGTGGATGCAGGTGAGATCAGTGCACAAGCGTCGTTTATAATGAAGCGGTGGCGTTGTTCTTCACCGTTATCCAGTGAATAATATTAAAGAAAATTATTTAATTTTGTTTATTTGGAGCACACTATTCCTTCGCTTATCCCTGATTTGGTGTGGATGTTTTTTAAGGTTGTAATTTATTCATCCTTTTTGTTGATAATGACAGCATTCTCAATTTCTTCCTTGGGCTTGTCTTTGTCACCCCACCCCCAGGTAGCATGAGAACCATCGTTAAAAAACAAAGAGATCGTCTCTTCGGGTTTAAAGTGAAAATCTTCTTGTCCGAAAGCCACAGAAAAATTAACTGGTCGTTTTTTCTCTGTGTACAGAATGGTGGTGCTCGCCAAGGCGTTTTGCCACTTACCAAAATGTTTGATCCATCTAAAATTAAACTCATAGGAGTAACCAAATACTATAGAGTTGGAGCAGGAACAATTAGACAAATGCGAGTACGACGTTAAACAGCTTATATCAGGATAGAGAGTAGGAGCATTAACATTAACATTTAACAATAAAATACAGGAACAGATTAGGGTCTGGAGTCCCCTAATAACAGTGAGAAGGGACGGGAAGAGTTTGACATACACAGGAACAAATTTAGCGAACAGTATTTGGTAGTAGCAAGCTTGAATCTATGCAGGAGCGATAATGAATAAGCAAGCAGTAATAAATAAACAGGGAATAGGGTGAAGTTGCAGGTAGAGTCGCAGCAGTCGAAATTATTTTGGGATATTAATATTTTGATTTACAATTTAATGAATCGGACATGACCAATGTTTTATAACAGATTATTTTTAGTGGACCTACGTTAAAGCTTATTCGTGAGATACCAGCCGATATGTTGGGGAGAGTATGGCAAAATTGGACCCAGCATATGAACCATTTGAGGCGCAGCCGCGGTCAAAATTCACATGAAATCATCTTTAAACATTGAATTATAAGTATACAGACCGTTATATCGACTGAAATAAAGATTTCATACATTTCTCTAAATTTTATGTGTTTTTTTTTTAAATCAAATCCAAAAGCTCTTAAAAAATCACCCGTTACTTGTGTGCCTAACATATGTTACTTCAAATACCTATAAAATACTTAAAAATAATAACAAATACCTAAAATTACTTAAAAGTAAATGACAGAGTATTAAGTAATTTATAAATGTTAAAATATCAGTAAATTTATAGAAACCAAGATAAAATAGGAAGAACAAGAAAAGTTTTATATCGAGACGGGATATACAGCAGTATCATGATTTAATATTTCAAAACTTATATTGCAATGAAACACAAAAACAACCATGTCAGTTCCTCATACCACAAGCAAGCGATAAAAATAAAAGCACTCTTTTTTAGTACAATATATTTTATTTGCATTGAAAAAATATTGACTTTCGAAACAATATCAAAAAAATTATATTTTGAATTCAAAGTAATATTTTTGACTTTTTTAACTTTGTACCAATAATGATATTGGGATGGACGATAAGAAATCCTTTGGAGTGCATTCGGGCGGATTTCAGTCAGTGGCATGGATGTCGCTTTGCGAGAGGTTAAAGGAATAAAATATCTTAAACTGGTTGTAAAATTACCCAACTTTCAATGTGTCAAACGTGCCATCGATATTGTTATGAGTCATTAAACATACCAAAAATTACACTTCATTTCAACGAAATACGATCAGAGCCGTCGATGACAAATTGGAAATACTTTGGAGGTAAAAGTACCAAAATACTCGCCTAAAGTGAACTATGATGGCACTAATTTTTTCTGGATGATAATTCTTATCCCGGACTTTCTATTGATTTACATATCATTGATATTAATCTCCGTTGAGTGTCAACAATTGAAAAATATTGTGATGCAGTGTTTTCAAATTCCGCTCTCTTGATCGTTTTATGTATAAGTATATTAGAAAAAACTAGATTCGAGTGATATACTGGACCACCATGGCCCACATCTCGAATTTTCCACGGGAAAAGGCAGTTTTTCTAACAAATTCTCGTTTCAAAACTAGGAACAATGGTTAGCGGTACAGTTTGTCCATTGGTCAAGGCACACGGTCCACAAAAGATGACAAAAAACTTCTTCAAAAAACTTCTTCTTCAAAATCGCCATTTTTATGCTTTAGAGGTTTGCAGCACTACGTGAAGTCTGTGTATTTTCCGTATCCTACTCTTCTTTAGGACGAACCACGCGTATGGAATTGAAAGAAGAGCATAAAAAAACTAGAAATCTTCAAGCAGGTTTTTAATATTTTTTAAATATGAGTATCTGAAAACGTGGGAAGTAATAAAAATATCGCCAAAATCTTTATACATCCTAACTTCTGTAAATTTATAGGATGAAATTACATTAAGCACATTATTTCAGATACCACAAGTTATGAAATAATGGAGGGTGTGACTTCATGAGTTTTACAAGTTTTTTGACTTTGGCCCATATAGACTAGAAACTTTTCGATATATTAAATAAATATGTAAAAAGCAATATTAGTAGCACGGCATGTGTAAAACGAGCAAAACAACCATTCATAGTATTTTTGTACGTCCAGAGATTTAGACGGTTTGTCGCAAATAAGATTTTATATAAAGCACGTATTAGTATTTGCCATTCTATTGCTAGAAGGATTTGAGAGAGCTTTTCACAATTATTCGGATTCAAAATAAATTTAATTTTCTTATTAAAATTTACTTTCTAATTATTCGGTATTGATTTCATATTGTGACTTCGTATCCGAGAAAAAATTTATATTTTTTCTACCCTTTGGCACTTGTATGGCCTTTTGCGTTTGCTTGTTCTTTTCAGAGAATATTGCACTCAACAAGTCCAAAAATTGTAAATTTTAAACGATGGAGAATGTTGTCCCATGACACATATCCCTTTCTGTCTTTTGGTATGTGTTCGTTGTCCTCGCTACCATAAGCGATTTTACTCAATTTAACTTCTTCCTAGGTAGTGGCCGAGAAATTAGTTTAGAGGGGATATCAATTGCTTTGTGATCGTTCAGTTGGTTTGGAGAATCGTTTAAAATATGTTACGTCCCCACACAAACCGGTTGAAACATTTAGTTTAGCGTTTAAAAAATGACTTTTATTCAATTTCAAAAAAAAAAACCTGACAAAAAATGTTCCACATTTTTCCTTCTGCAAAAATATAAATAATTATAGTTTATTCGCATGCACGAAACTTCTCTTGTTTACATGACGCTGGATAAAAATGCAGTTGTATGTTACAATCCCAGGAGAGTGACTCGTTCGTAGCTCCTAGGTGAAATTAAGTCCAGAAGTGCCTGCCCACAATGGTAGGTTATCTGGTCAGCGTCCGTTCTCCTTGTTAGGGGCTGCAGTTCATCACACAACCGGTTTTACTTGAGTAAGCCCAAATTAGAGGGTTAAAAAAATTTTAGTACGCCCAAAAGTATATTCTCCTTATTCTAGTGTGTTCTTGTAAAACTATCCCATTAGGAGGATATCAGCTAAAATAGATTCATAGCGAAAATTTAGTCACTGGATATACGCTCCTTACAATGAGAGTATCACTGCACCAATTTCAATTGAATTTTAAAAAGTATCAATTTAATTTTAAAAACTATCAACTGAAATTTACAATAGTTTAAGTTTAAGTTCAAAAAACATTAATTGAAATTTAAAATTTCTATGTCACATTTGAAATACGTCAACTGAAATTTAAAAAACATCAAATGAAATTTAAAACACTTCAATTTAAATTTAAATTACATCAACTGAAATTTGAAATACATCAATAGAAATTTAAGAGCTATCAATTGAAATTTTTGAAACATATCAATTAAAAATGTAAATACTTACTTACTTACTTATCCGGTCTCGGACAACCCCGGGGGGGTCAGGGACCTTACAAACCGAAGATAACATATTTCTCCAACCAGTTCGATCTTTTGCCTTATGTCTCCAATTGGCAATACCAAGTGTACGCAGGGATTCGTCAATCTGATCCCTCCAGCGGAGCCTTGGTCTTCCTATTTTTCGTCTTCCTTCGAGTTCGGTTTCGAAACCCCTTCGTGCTGGTTCGTCTTCATCCATTCTACTGACATGGCCTAGCCAGCGCAATCGCGTTATTCTGATCCTCTTAACTATGTCAATGTCGGGATAAAGCTCATACAGCTCATGGTTCATGCGTCGCCGATACTCACCGTTGTGCACTATAGGGCCATCAATTTTTCGGAGTATTTTTCTCTCGAAGACTCCTACAGATGTTTCGTCTGCTTGCGATAGGACCCAGGATTCTGCGCCATAAAGCAAGATAGGTTGAATGAGAGTCTGGTACTGCTGGACTTTTGTTACTCGAGTGATGGCTTTATCTCTAAAGTGCTTGCTTAGCCCAAAATAACATCTATTCGCAAGCACAATTCTCCGCTTGATCTCAAGGATGACGTTGTTGTTTTTGTTTACGGCAGATCCGAGGTATATAAATTCGTCCACTATCTCGAAGTTATAACGGTTATCAACTTTCACGCTTTGGTTTAATTACGTGGAGGCCCTGTTCGTTGAATCCATTAATTTTGTCTTGTCCTCATTTACCGTCAGACCCACTTTTGCTGACTCCTTCTCAATTCTCGAAAAACCGCAGTAACTTCTCTAATTGCGCCCAATTATATCTATATCATCAGCATACGCGAGCAGCATGTGACTTTTGCTACTGATGGTTTTATTCATGTTGACTGCAGCTTTTCTCATAATGATCTCCATTAATATGTTAAAGAGATCGCACGATAGGGTGTCGCCTTGCTTGAGGCCTCGCTTAGTTTCGAAAGGTTCGGTAAGATCCTTACCAACCTTCACTGCGGATTTGGTGTTCGTCAAGGTCATCCTGCAAAGGCGTATGAGTTTTGCAGGAATATCAAGCTCAGACATTGCTTCATAGTGTTTCTCCCGTATCGGACTATCGAAGGCCGCCTTATAATCGATAAATAGATGACTGGTGTCGATTTGTGTTTCATGGGTCTTCTCCAGGATTAGGCACAGCGTGAAAATCTGGTCAGTTGTCGATTTTCTAGCCCTAAAGCCACACTGGTATGGTCCAATAAGATCAGCGATTATTCGGTTTGGTCTTTCGCACATTATAACTGATAGAACCTTATATGCTATGCATAAATGTTTTATTCCACGGTAGTTGGCACAGTGACTTGGGACACCATTTTTAAATATTGGAACTTGGAAGGCTGAGACTCCAATCACAGGGCATGCATTCAAATAGCCAAATTTTGCTAATGAGCTGATGAATGTACCTTATCAGCCGATCGCCACCAGCCTTAAACAGCTCCGCTGGTAATCCATCGGCTCCTGCGGCTTTGTTGTTCTTAAGCCGGGCAATAGCTGTTCTGACCTCGTCATGGTTAGGGCGGGGGGGGGGAGCAATCGACGCTGTCGTCGAAATTGTGATCGATTGTTTCGCCATTGAATATCTCAGGTACCAATAGCACAGAGAAATGATCTATCAATATTCCCAACATACTCTGCACAACCGCGATGAGTTTTCCGTCCTAGTCTTTACAGAGGGAGGGCCTGAAGCAGGTTCCTTAGTTCCGTTTTAGACTTTTGGTGGAATTTTCGGGGTTCGTTCGTTCTTCCTTCTGTATGTCTCAATTTTCTCACTCTCGCGCTTTCTCCACTGCCGTTTCTTACGCCTAAACATACGGCTTACCTGCTTTTTTTCCCCTGTACCGCTCAGTTGTAGCTCGCGTTGCAATTGACTGAAACATTAACATACGTGCAGTGTTCTTTTCATCAATTGCTATGCGACACTCTTCATCGGACCATGGTTTATTGCAAAGCAGTTTTCAAAACCATGTACGGTTGTTGCGGCAGTTTTTATAGAGTCGGAAATGGGTTTCGACTGTGCTTGAGTATCGTCATCAGGAGGGGATGGGGAGGCTGTGGCTACCTGTGGTAATTGCAGGTATCCGATGTCTTGTTTTCTCTGCGTCTGGTTTCGTACGATTTTCCCTCTACTTAATCTTGTGCGAACCTTTGCTGCTACCAGGTATTGATCAGAATCGATGTTAGCTCCTCTGATCACTCACACTGTATGATCACCTTCCATCTATTACCACGTGATCAATTTGGTTCGTCGTTCTTTGATCAAGGCATACCCAAGTAGCCTTGTGGATGTCTTTATGCTGGAATCCTGTACCACTAATGACCATGTTTTTTGCCACCGCTGGCCCATATGTTTGGCTCATCCGCTTTCTAAGGACAAAAGATTATGCCCGATAACTTGATGAGCTTCAGTGACATCAGTTGCCTACTAAACCTGAGATGTATCAGAGATCGCATAACCATCATTCGTTTCGCCTTCTCACTCTAGCTAGCTAACGCAGGTTTCCGATAAAGCCATTGCCCAGGACATACTGTGTGGTAGTAATGAGCTGATTGGACTGCCCCATGAAGGAATCGTTTCTGGCCACTCCGAAGTGAATGGCTAACAGAAACTTGCCACCTCCACGGACAGTCCCATGTTCCTTATTGTAGATATAAACTATAACTTTGAGTTTTTGGATTTATTGCTTTGCTACTGTTAATCGAATATCATTAGCCTTTACTTTACTTTTATTGGCTATTTTACAACCTCATGAGGCCAGATGCCTGACACATATTAATTAAATAAGTAAATAAATAAATTAATTAAATTTTAACATATGTATTTCTAAATCTGGTTCTATCCTTCGCCTTCTCCCACCAATTTGTAACATCAAGGAGACGGCGTAATTCTTTGTCGTCCTCTTCCGTCGGGTACGTCACAGAAAACCTTTCGCTCTGGCTCATCTTCTGATAACATGGTATAGCCAACTCAATTGACCTAATTAGATTCACCTACCATATATTTCACGGAGAACACTCCCAGGTGTCTCGAATACTCCTTGGTGTCATCCGCTTACGATTTGATCTAAGTGAAATTAGAGTCTGGTATACATAGCTGGGCTTTGTCTGCCGAAAGAGGGCTTTGTTCTTGAATTGCTTGCTGAGCTCAAAATATCATCTATTTGCAAGCACAATTCTCCTATATGTCTCCAGGCTGACGTTGTTGTCCTTGTTTACGACAGATCCAAGGTAGATAAATTCATCTATCACTTAAAAGTTAAATCGTTTGTCGACGTTCTAGTGGGGACCAATTCGAGGTTTGTTTAGACTTTTTGTCTTGCCCTCATGAACAGAAACACGCACCTTCGCTGATTCTTTTTCGATTCTTAATAATACTGCAGTAATCTCTCGCAAATTTCGCCTAATGAAGTCTATGTCGTCAGCATATGCAACATATGGCTCTTCGTGTTGATGGTCCTGTTCATGTTTAAAGCATCTTTCCTCATTATTTTCTCCATTAAGATGTTGAAGAGATTGCAAGAAAGTGTGTCGCCCTGTCTCAGTCCTGGCTTGGTACAGAATGGTTCGGTGGGGGGTTTCCCACCTTCACTGCGTATTTGGTATTGGTCAGCGTCATTCTACAGAGGCGGATCAGTTTTGTCAGAAGCCCAAGTTCAGGCACAGCTTTCTACAATTTCCCCCTAATGGGGCTATCGAAAGCAGCGTTGTAATCGACAAAAAGATGGTGTGTGTCGATTTTCTTTTCGTGGGTCTTTCCCAGGATTTGGCGTAACGTGAATATTTGGTCAGTCGTGGACTTCCCTGGTCTAAAACCATACTGATAAAGTCCAATAAGGATTTAAAAATTTTGCTTTAGTCTGTCACATAATACGCTCGACAAGACCTTATACGCGATGGATAAAAGACTGATACCGAGATAATTCTAAGCTAAACACGGATCACATTTTTTGATAGAACATAATACACTGAGACTCCAATCGTGAAGCAAAGATTCCCTAACCATATACTGCATGCAAGTTGATGCACGTGGGCTAGCAGTCGTTCGCCACCGGAGAGATTTCCGTTCTAATCTCGCCTTGGCTGGGATGGAGGGTACAATCTACACTACCATCCACAATCATTACCTACTTCGCTTCAGTGGCACAATCTGAGTGGAGTAGTGCTGAAAAGTGGTCTTTCCACATTTTAAGCACACACCGCTTACCTGCCACCAGATTTCTATTCTCGGCCATACAGGAGAGCATCCCATTATTTGCCGCGTTATTCGACCTTCTTTCCCTATGGAAAAATTTTAAGGATTCATTATTCATCGTGCAAATTTCGTCCTTTTCACTCTCTCTCTGCCATTTTTTTCTCCTAAATAGTAAGTTTTCCTCCCTTCTCAGTAACTTGTACCGCTCATTTGCACACACGTTGAAACTGACTGTTTCGTTGTCATACGTGCAGTGCTTTTTCATCAGTGACAATGCGGCATTCTTCGTAGTACCGTGGCTTTTCGTTCTGCGGCCTTGCAGCTGTTTCCGAAGAATTGGAGATGTGCTTCCACTGCGCTTCTGGGTCCTCAGGAGAGGGAGTATTTTGCTCTAGTTTTTCTTGATAGGATTTTGGTATCTGCGGAATTTGCAGCTTGTCGATATCTAGCTTTTCTCGTGTTCGGTTTCGTACGTTTTTCGCCATGCTCAGTCTTGTACGAAATTTTACAACCACCAGGTAACTCTCCGAGTCGATATTGGCACCTCGAATCACACGAGATATTGAACTATTTCGCTTTGATGTGGTTTGGGGCTGATCACTGGGTTGAACCTTGAAAATAGGTATCGCAGTCTAATAATAAATCCGCATCCTAATTCGTCCTTTCACTCCTGGCAGCTGTAGTAAATATCGCAATTTTTCTTTCTTTCTTTCTGGATAGCTGTGATGTCAGGTTTATATTACCCGAGATCATCCGCCGGTTGGAAAGTGAGACCCGTCCTGTATAGTGTTCTCCCGTTCCAGGTACATATTGAGACGTATCAGTGATCGCATAACCAATCAGGCTGTTCATTCGTTTCGCCTTCTCCCTCTAGTTAGCTAACAAAGGTCTACGATAAAGTCATTGCCCAGGACATACTGCGTGGAAGTAATGAGCTGATTGGAAGGAAGGAATCAGTTCTGGTCACTCTCAAGTGAATGGCAATTAGAAAATAAATTTGCCCATATTTATTGTCTTACAAAGGCTCACAAAAAAATTTCACGTTTTCGTAAGCCAGGTGGACTAAGGATTTAATTAACAATAACACCAAACAGCTTTGGTATGTCGTGAAAATAGTTTCCATAAATAAATACGTTGTTCTTGTAAAAGACAAAATTTTATACAGCAATTATTGTAAATGAAATTTGAACATAACAATGTTCGGGTTCAATCATTTGCCGCAAATTAGATTCAAAAGTATAATGTACTTTATACATAACGCATTCTTGCTTATCGTGCTAGAATCGGTTACTAAACAAATATACATATTTATAGTAATCAAGTACTCATTCAAACGTCTGACAAAGTCTTGTACGAGTGTGTCAGAAATTCCATGCAAGTTTGCAAGATTACAACTTTGAAACGGAACCACTCTTGAACTGATCAATTCTCAACACCTGCACCACAAGGAGATACATACAAATACAAGAGTGAACACGAAACCTCTAACAAATTATTCCTCAACACAGTGGAGAATTTGGTAGGTGAGCCAACTAAAAATTACCCTTACACTTGGCACATTAGCAGATACTAAGTTGATAGTTATATTTAAGCTCGTTTTCTTGTCTAATTTTGAAGCCAGGTTCAAAATAGGCCAATTATTCCCATATACGGATTTAAATAGCATTGACACTCTGACAAAGGCCGAAATATGGACAACATACAGTTTCTACCAAAGCAAGCGGCACCTATGAAATTTGACAGTTCTACGATTCTTGCGACTACAAAAAATTGAGCGCTGCACAAAGGATGAACGCCTTATCATTGTGAAAACCCATTACAATAACGGGGACAGTTCCCTAATTTTGTAAACAATCCGAAGAGGGATCAACAAAACTGAAGAAACTGGGTCGGTTATGCGCAGTCAGGCTGTGATTATTTAAGTCGTGAATCAGTCACTTCGCGTAACTTTTGTCATTTTGGCAAACTTTTCGATAAAAGTATTGTGCATTTCACTGCCTATATCTATTTCCAAATTTGTAATTAATTACGAATCGTCTCAACATCGGCCAACATCTATTTTTTATACCCCTAAATGATAAGGGTGACCCACCCCTATGGCGAACACAGATTTGTCCGACTCCGAAACAACGATTATCAGACTGCGAATAAAAAACACACCCTGATGTAGCGGCAGCGAATAGTTGCCTTGTGTGGGTGCGGAGCACTCTCAGAGCAACGAGAATAATGACGTGTTTATACGTATATAAAAATGAGATAGCAAGAGAGCAACGAAAATTGTGTGAACTTGTATAGCGTATGCACGAACATGACAATGTATGTATGGACATGTGTCAGTTGTTGGCATTCTCTTTTTTTGTGGGAATAAAACAAAAAGTATTAAGCAAGAAAATAATGACACATGTGCTTGCCCTGGTCTTTAAATAATTTTAAGTATAAATATTATTGAACGCTGGTTTGTATTATCCAATGTAACATTTACTAATGTGTTGACAGAAATCGAACAGGTACCGTATAACTAAACGGTGTTAACACATCACCCGTGAGTTCGAACACTCATTCGATTTTTTTTATTGTATTCAGTAATGTTTACAATTTCATCACGGAGAGAATTGAAGCCATTTGACTTGGGTCATGAATTTGCTGATTTTGTCTTGGAACAACTTGAAAACTATAAAAATCATCTTCTCCGATGAGGCCCGCTTTCATCTGAGTGGTGCGGTAAATAAATAAAACTTTCGATTCTGGTGCTAAGAAACTCCACAAATTGACAGCTTGGTGTGGTTTTTGGTCGGGTGGAATATTCTGTCCGTACTTCTTTCGAAATGACGCTGGTAACACCGTTACTGTCAATCGAGAGCGATGATGGCTGATAACCAACTTTTTATGGACGAAATTGGAAGAAATTGATCTTAACCACATCTGGTTCCAACAAAACGGGGCTACGTGCCACACGTCATGTGCAACAACCGAATTATTGCGAGAAAAATTTTGAGATTCGATTATTTCAAGAAATTGTGACATTGAATGACCTCCAAGAAGTTGTGATTTAACACCATTAGACTATTTCTTGTGGAGCTATTTGAAGTCATTTGTCTTTCGCAATAAACCAGGCTGTGCTCAAGCATTACAAGTCAAAATTGGGCGTACGACTTGATTTAGTGGAAAAAGTGTTCGAAAATTGGGTTCACCGAATTCGTTCCTGCAAAAGAAGACGTGCAGGCCATTTGAAAGATTTTATATTCAGAACTTAATTGTATCGATTGTACTTCACATTTAATAAAAAACATTTGAATTTCCTTAACAATTAGTGTGTTTGTTTTAAAGAAATCATATCACTCAAATTGGAAGACCCTTTCCATATATTATATTTTAAAAATTATAAACATCAGTTAATGTTGCGACATTATTAAAAGAAGGCCCAGTATATTTTAAAAACGGCCAAATTGCACGCGATATTGCAAAGAATTTAAAATATATTGACAAATTAAGTCGTAATTGCAACGTAGGTATTTACACAATTTTTTACACATTTCCTTAAATATTGTTGGTATTTATAACAGGTGGCGCAAAAGTAAACTTCCGATGTTTTTTGGCTGTAATTTAAAAAAAAAAAGAAAAACTTTGATTCTTCTTGTGGATTATTTTTATTTGGTCTTTTAATTTTTTTTACATCAAGTCGAGAATATGATGTCATGTAACTGGCCGCCGCCACAGTTGATTGTCATTTGAGCCCTTTTTATGGCATTTTCCATCACTTTGGCCAAAACTTCCGGCGATAGGTCCTCACATTCTTGACGGATATTGTCTTTAAGAGCTGCAAGAGTCTGAGGCTTATTGACATAAACCCGCGACTTCAAAAAGCCCCACAAAAAGAAGTCTGGAGCGGTCAAATCAGGCGATCTTGCTGGCCAGCGCAAATCGCCAAAACGGGAGATTAGGCGCCCGGGAAATGCATCCTTCAGCATATCGGTTGTGGCACTTGCAGTGTGTGCCGTTGCACCCTCCTGTTGGAACCACATGTTTTCCAATCCCAATTCATCAAGTTGCGGCAAAAAGAACTCGTTGATCATTGCTCTGTAGCGCTCACGGCGCTTCCATGACATCGTCGGATACAGCAGCAATATTCTCTGCAGAACGGCTACTCCGGAGGCTGCCACGCCTGGCAGCATCTCGTGTTGTGCCAGTCTCTTCGAGGCGAGCGGCTAAACGTCGCAGTGTTTCACCAGTAGGCGTTGGACGGCCAGGAAATCTGCGACGATATTCACGTTGTGCCAAAGTCACCGACCGATTATTGGTCAAATAAATAGTCAGCAATATTCCGCGTTCTGGAGAAGTGTAGCGTAACATTGTTTATTAACGTGTATTTCGCATGTGTACTACACAAATGTCAAAACAGAACTGACATTAGGGGCCAATCGCAAAATTTATAGCATTTTCTGATAGGAGGATTACTTTTGCGCCACCTGTAGTATTACAAACAATAGCATTCTTAATATTTGTTGATCTATTGAAATAGAGCCAAATTTTTTAATCTTTTTCGTTGTTTGCAGCAGAGAACTTTTTCTAATCTATATTTTGTTGCGCAACTCTATACACTAGAAATACCAGCAAGCCAACGCAGGCGCGTAGTGCTCCAAAAACTAAAATTGTTTGACTTTGGCGTTCGCGTTTGCGTTTCTGTTCACTTTTGTGACGTTTAAAATACTTCCCTAAGTCTCTTGTGCGTCGCGAAAACATTGTAGCGTAGCGGGTTCTGAAGTAAGACCTTCATCTCCGTCCGTAGAAGATTCAGCACAGTGAAGAGCTCAAACGAACACACCCTGCACATCGCCGGCAATTCGTTCAAGTGAAGTGAATGCCGATTTTACGAAACAAATCATCGTCACCGATGAGGCACATTTTCATCAGAATGGGTTCGCTAACATACAAATTTGTCGAAGTTGGGGCTCAGAAAATTCGCACGTTGTCCATCAGAAACAAATGCATCCACAACTCGCAACTGTTTGGTCCAGATTTTGGTTAGGCGGCGTGATTGGATCTTACTTCTTTGCAAATGAAGCCAGAAATGTGATTAGCATTCGTAACAGGTTAACGGAGTTCTTGTGGTTTCAACTGGATGGTGTGGATATGGTTTCAGCAGGACGGCGCCACCTAACACACTACGCACCAACAATAGGTTTTTTGGAGTACAGACTTCCAAACCGAATCATCTGCCGAAATTCTGGTGCGATTTTTATCTCTGGGGCTTTGTGAAATTTCTGCTATATGCGAATAAACCACAAACAATTCCTGAGCTCACGGCCAGGATCCAACGAGTCATCCGTGTGATAGAGCCACATCTTCATAAAAGTGTCATCGAGAATTGCATGAAAATAACCAATTTTATTCCATACTTATTCAGAACGTGTCAGAACTCAGTAAAAAAATGTATGAGTTATATTTAAATTAAATCGTTCACTTCTATTGGGACACCCTTTCTTTCAAACCCTTCTTTCAATATGATTTACTTCATACTCATTGCAGTGAAGTCTGTACTTTTTTAAAATTTAGGTACTCGCCCGCTTGATTCTTTATTAATACTATTTGGTAACTGTTCCAATATCTAGTTTGGTGACCAAAGTTGCGTCCATTCTTTGAGATTGATATAATATACACCAGAAAGTTCCTACACTTAGTATCGATACACTTGTACATTGTATGCAGCTATACATACCTATATATACCTGTTTGGGGACATAATTATCACCCAATGGTTAGATTAAAATATGCATATTTTGTTGGTCATATCGTGGTACCAACAGCATCACTTCTAACTCGAACGTTATCTATCCACTCCACGGTTGTCTAGTAGTTGTGACATTCTCGTTACGTTCTTGACTTCCTCCAAGCCCAACGCGCATTCTAAACTCATTGTAATGGTATTGTTTACATTTGAATGTCATTCGTGTTCTTGTATTGACTAAGTCCATGTATGAGTGTACATTAGGGTGTTTCATATTTGTAGTTTTAATGGACATTTATATTCAGCAACCAGGGCAATTAATATATGATATCTTGTTAAATTTGGAAGAGGTTCCAAAAATTCATACCGAATTTGATTTAATTTTTGGGTAGTCGAAAATATAACCGGATAATGGGTTGTTGCTTTAATGTTTTGATTTTGTACTTAAACAAGAGATATTTTTGTTTAAAAATTGTAACAAAACTATTTGGTAATTTGCCAGGATAATCCGACATTATACAAAAATGCGAATATACATAAAATAATTCCATAAATATGGCACACGTGACATGTTATCCAAATATTTTTTTGTGTATATATGCGGATAACATAGTCTTAGGGTTAAACGTTTAACAAAAATTACAACCTTTGATAACTCTTAGCATAGGAATTTTTCGGTTATGAATAAAATTGTTGGTCTTTTCCTTGTTAAATCTTTAAAAAACAACTTTTTATAAATAAGGCCGTCAGTGTTTATGGTTCCATTCTTGAGTGCTTCGTTCTCCCATATCTCAGAAATCACGACATCTGTTTGAGTTATCCATTAATAAAGCTCATCATTATCTATAAAATAAATTGTTTTAAAGCAAGTATGTAATTACATAGTAAAAATATCGGCTACACTTTAAAAACTTGAGCGAATGGGGTTAAAAAAAATATAAAATTATAGTATCTTAAGAATTACCTCAGAATTTGGAAAAAAATGTGCGAGTGAGACAAACTGACCCCCAGTGGAGACAATTTCTAATCCCGACGGACCATGCATATTAAAAGCTTTATCAAAAACAAAACTTGGACCCCATAGCCAAGAATAATAGTGGCCGTGGGCTATAGTAGTCCTGTTAAATTTTTAGGGTCCCATTGAAAATTGTACGATTCGGGAGGGGATTTTCATATCACAACAATTAAGTCTTTTAAACCACAAACTGAACGATTTCAAAGGGCAGTAATGACATTTAACTTATAGCGATATCGTTTCTGAGAAAAAATTCAACTTTTTTTCTGGTGAAAAAAGTGCAACCCCACTTGAAGGTTTTGTGTTCGTTTCTGAGAATAAGACTGTTTTTTTATTCCCTGCTAAACTAATTTTTCGCCGACTTTGTATGGGGTGACACAAAAAATGCAAATATGTTACAGTTTCTGTCTTCTCATCGAGTCATGGAGGAGAATGTTGGAAATTTGTGTCATTTGGTTTGTGTTATTTATTTTTCCTCGCGGGAATAACGACAAATACCATTTGTATTGGCAGAAATTCGACCAGTTTGTACGAAGAGTCGTTTAAAATTGCTAAACATCTGACCGAATACGGTAGTTAAGCGAGTTAATAAAGCAAAAGGGAGCATACAGTTGTAAGAAAATATAACATTTTGTTCGTTTCTCACCCTAAAAAAGGAACAACTTTGAAGGGGCGATGTCAACATTTTTTAAATATATATTTTTTAAAAATCACCATTAGTTGTAACAACCGAAGTTCTATTGAAGCAATATTGCCAGTTATAGGCACCGAAATACAGAAAATGCCGGCAAAATATCAAAAACCAACGATTTATAAATGAAGCTGTTCCAACCGAATTTCAGTTGTTGCGATTGAATTCATTTTGTCAACTTCAATCCAGTTGTGATAAACGCAGTTAGTTTCAAATAAATACTTAATGTGAGTGCAAATGTGCAGTTTAACGATGGAGCAGAATTTGCTTTATTCGACAGCAACAACTTTGTTCGAATAAAGACTACATTCTTGAGAACTAGATGCAGTATAGGAAAAATCTAATTTAAAATTTACAACCTACGATATTTAAACTATAATTTTATATGTATAGTACATATGTGAATTAAAAATATTTCATATAAAGGCTTTTCCAATTTGAGTGATACTATTTCTAAGTGACGTTTCGGTCATTTGTAGTATGACATGATCTGCCATTTTTTTTATTGTATTCAATAATGTTCACAATTTCATCATGAAGAAATATAGACAAGAACAACGTTTACAAATTATTCAATTTTTTTTATCAAAATAATCGGTCTCCAATTGCAACTTTTCGTGCGCTTTTGTCATTTTATGGTCGATATAATCGTCCGTCTGTGCTCGCTATTCGTCGAATTGTTGCAAATTACGAGCGTCCATTTTCTTTGCATAATGTTCAAGTGTCAAAGGCAAAGAATATATATCGATGATAGCCAACCTTTTATGGCCGAAATTGGAAGAAATTGATCTTGACAATATCTGGTTCCAACAAGACGGGGCTACGTGCCACATAGCACGTGCAACAACCGAATTATTGCGAGAAAATTTTGGATATTCGGTTATTTCAAGAAATTGTGGCATTGAATGGCCTCCAAGAAGTTGTAATTTAACACCATTAGACTATTTATTGTGGGGTTATTTGAAGTCATTGGTCTTTAGCAATAAACCAGTCTCTCTGTAAACTTCAGAAGTCAATATTGAAAAAGTGTTCAAATAATTGGGTTAACCGTATTCGTTCCTGCAAAAGAAGACGTGGAGGCCAGTGAGAGGCGTTTTATTCAGAACTTAATTGTATCGATTGTACTGCACATTAACTAAAAAACATTTGAATTTCGTTAACAATTAGTGTTTTTTTTTAAGAAATCATATCACTCAAATTGGAAAACCCTTTATTTGAAAATTATACAAATATGTCAATATACCTGCATTGTGAATTCGGCTTTAAAGCTGCCAAAGTCTGGAAACAAATAATATTTTTGGCAATGTGATTCTTAAGAAATGAGTTATGATACTTTTGTAATGGGAAACATATTTAAACAAATTGTGTAGAATAGTATTGACCCCAACTACCTCAGTTTGAAGAAGTCAACACTTTCATTTGGACACAAAAGGGTTTCCTTTCAAGTACTTGAAACTTTTCACTTACCAACTTCTCTGACTGACAGGTTTCGTTCGGCAATAAAAAGGCTCTCCTATAAATAAAATTCATTTAAAGTCTGAAAATATCTTACAAAAATACATCTAAAAATATCAAAACACGCTGAAAAATCGGTTGTTTTGTTTGTTGTTTGGAAGCAAATATAACGAGTTTGTAGCTTGTCGTAAATATACTTGTATCCAAACACTTTACGTTTGCTGTTCAATATTACAAGTTGGAGACACAATGCTTGATAGGTTATAATATATGTTTTTGTGATGCAAATATGGCTTTGTTTGTTGAAATTCTGAAAACAAAAACCTGACCGGCAACAAAGAACCAAAAAACAGCGGATCTTTAATTCATGAAAACATAGCTTTCAAATATATACATGATTCCTTCAATATGTTGCTGGAGCCGGTGTAGTATTTGCTCACATCTTCGAAATTCTGGATTGCGGTAAATATTTAAAAAAATACAGTAAGCAACTTATGAACTGCAGGTTATACAAAATTAAAAAATTGTTTCAGCCTTACTATAATTTCCTTGATTTTTGGGCTACGAAGTCTGCTACAATAACATATTGAAATATCACAATTTTAATAGCATACAATGGTCAAAACTGCTGTTGTCAATCCGGGATGTATTTGCTGAGATACCTATGTATGATCCCGTTAAAATAAACGCGGAAAACGGGAAACTTTTATCCGCACATATTTCAGCAGACATCACCCAAAGGCCTAAGATATGTTAGGTGGTCTAACCACTGATGGAACGCATGAACTCATGTACAAGAGCTGCGCACACTACCATTGCACCACCGATGGCCTCCCGTATATACATGTATCCTATATCCCAATGTCTTGCCTAAAATTCTCATTGGGGCTAAAATTAAACACTTCAAATATTATTATTCACATCAAAACTTTATAGTAGGGGTTGCATAGGAAAGTTCAAGATATGAACCAATCCTTCCCTTGTCAGAAATTCAGAGCGCGTTAAAGTCTTTTGAATATTTGAATATTGGTATCATCCACAAACCCATCTTTTATCCGAATACTATCTGGTCTGGAGAATCGATTTTCGTCGTTCTTGACTTGTGAGTTTGAGTGATGTACTCGTATTACTAAATGGTCGGGAGGGAGTGATAAATAAAAGATAGCCAAAAATTAATTCATTTAAGATTTTAATATTTTTCGAAACATATTATTTCCTTTTGAGTTTATAGTATTCGATCTTTTGAGTTGTTATGTTTTTAATAATTGTTCGGTTCAAGATCAATAACTATTAAAAAGTGATTTTTCTATAAAAAGTACATTTTAATAGAAATATTAAATAGAAATGTGTGAAGTTGATCATTATGGTGGATGGATGGGAATATAGCTATTTCAATGCCCACCAAGGCATATCATCAGCTCCCTTCTCCACAAGTATTTAGGTATATCTTCACACATTATAGGGATAAACAAATCTCAAGTAAGCGAGAATTGTCTAAACTCCTACTTGTGCGAAAACAACATGTTTATCCCTATAATGTGTGATGATATACTTACCTAAATACTTGTGGAGAAGGAAGCTGATGATATGCCTTGGTGGCATTGAAATAGTTATATTCCCAACCATGCACCATAACAATCAATTTCACACATTTCTATTTAATATTTCTATTAAAATGTACTTTTTCATAGAAAAAGTACTTTTTAATAGTTATTGATCTTGAACCGAACAATTATTAAAAACAAATATATTATATTTAATCAAATAATAAAAACTCAAATAATAAATACGCGAAGGACTTCATCCAAATCAACTGGCTTCGTTATTTTCTTTTCAAATGCCAAAAATACCATTCCTGCCATATTTAGTTTCCCATTGACAGCCGCTGAGGAATATTTATTGCCGTCAAAGTTGAAAACGTCGATTCGCATACCGCAGTGCCTCATCCTATGGTCCATACAGATGCGAAAAGTTCATATCGACGGCGTAATGTAGAAAAGACATATCTCAATTATTTTTTACTTTACAAGAGAACGAAAACACTTAATAAAATCTGAGCGACTTGACACATTATTTGCTTTCAAACGCAGCTTTACACTGTCCTCAGTGTAAAAATTACACTGTGCAACACCAATTTTGGGGGTGGACGATTCCTGCGCCAAATAATCACAGTAGGTGAGTATAGTCAAACCCCAAAAATTTAGACCGCTGTGAAGCTACACTTTTTTATGGGCGTGGCAAGTTTGTATTTTCGTATCCGACACTGTCCAAGATAAATTAATAAATCGAGTAAAAACATTCATTTGAGCGAATTCTTTTGATAACATATCTTCAGTGAAATTTGACAAGAATTATTTATTATTTCAAAGTTTAAAGGGTCCTTTTCATCCTTTGTACAAAAATTTACCTAAAGTTTACACTAAAATTCCCAGCTAGGGATTCAGAATGTTCTGTCCTCATTATATTCCGTTATGAGTCGTCAAAGACCAAAATTCTCTATCTTCATTTTCGGACGTCCTTTTTGTCCTTTTCTGAAACAAGGTCAAGAAAACTGGACCAAAATATCCAAATGTTCTACCAATTTATTGTGGAATAGATTTCACTAGAGGATTTCGCAGACGAGAATCCTTCATCTGGAATTTGTAGTTGTTCTTTTTTAATAATTGAAATCTTAAAATTTAAATCTGAAATGGTTTATTTTGAACACACTATTTTACAAACATATTGTCAAAACATATGTATATATTGCACAAGAAGTTTATCTTTATTGAAATAATGAAATTTAGTGAGAAATAAAGCCGGAATCACAATGCAAGCAACATTTTCAAAAGGCGTTCACAATGCAAGCAACAGTTTACTTCGAATCGAGATGTTTGTTCTAACAGGTGATACCAGTATTACGGCCAATATAGCAAGGCAACAATAAAATATATTTTGATTTCGTGTCATAGTTAACACAAATTTATGCCAAGAATAAAAGTAAGCCAGAAATTACAAATACCAAATACATTTGAATTTGATTCTTCATGTAGTGAACAGAAGGAAAAGCTAATCATTTAAGTTGTTCTTATAACACAACCTCAATTAGTCGCATCATGATTCAAATGTCACATCCAGGTTTGTATTTTGAATGTTAAAATATGTTAATGTATTTGAACATATTTGCTATTAAAAGATTCTACAGATAAAATTAAGTTTTATGATGCATCTTTTAACACAAATGGGTTCAATTTTCATTGATGGTTTTAAGTTTGAAAATGAAATTCAAAGTACAGCGCCATCTACCGCTTAATATTATATTATATATTCGAACAAATATATTGCTGGAGTTGAAATAGACCAACTTCGGCGGCAAATTTCATTTACATTTTTGTAAAAAAACGAAAAGACATTATGTGAAATTCTGTGTGTGAGAACGAAGTGGCATGAGAAACGAAACTGTCGCTTGCATTGTGAATGCGGCTTAAATTCGTTAAATATTTTGAATCCGTAGATGGTAATTTTAGTGTACATTTTTTCTACTTTTTGAACAAAGGACGAAAAGAACCCTTTGAACTTCGACAGCATTCGAATATTCTACGAAAATAATCCTTGTCAAATTTGACCGCAGACATGTTATCACAGGAATTCGCTCAATTCAATATTTATACTCGATTTATAAATTTCTTTCGGACAGTATAACAGCCCATAAAAAAGTGTAGCTACTCAGCGGTCTAAATTTTTGGGGTCTGACTATACTCACCTAGTGTGATCATTTGGCGCAGGAATCGTTGTCCCCCAAAGCAAAAATTTACATTTTGGTGAATAGTGTTATTTGCCACTAATGCTGTTATTGTTCGTCCAAGCTCAATGTCTTCGATAGCTCGATGGTGAGATGCGCGGCTGGCAATCAAAACGCTTGAGTTCGAATCACGGTCGAGGAAAAATTGTTACAGGAAAATTAATAATCATTTATTAAACCCTTGCTAAACGACACATTGCAAATCGGCTCAAAAATAATAAAATAAAAAATAATAGAAACAAAGTTTGATTTGGTGAGACCTTCGCCAGCTGCCGTTGTCTATTCGGACATGCTACTATCGTGATAATTTTTGTCCTGAATCGTAGCGCTAAGGAAAAGAATTTATTCTACTTAAAAGTATCCAAATTGGGAGCACTACCCTCCGAGGCCAACACAATGTAAAAACCGACGGTGCAGTAACCAAATTTGCACTACCTCTTAC
This sequence comes from Phaonia tiefii, assembly GCA_963931995.1. Lineage (NCBI taxonomy): Eukaryota > Metazoa > Arthropoda > Insecta > Diptera > Muscidae > Phaonia > Phaonia tiefii. Next base: position 265,316,563 of record OZ008367.1, read on the forward strand.
CGCGTAGTTCTGGAGGAAATTCTGGTGATTATATACACTTTTATTGCTGGGTACTACTCTTGATGGAATGGTTAGACTGCAAATCCGATGAAATTGTGAGTTGATCATAAACAAATAACTCTAATATTTAGTAAATTGTCGATATCCGAAGATCTTATTTGTAACTCAGCAATTTGTAAGACCAACATTTCGAAATACTCAGATTTAAATAGGCGAGCATCCTCGTTTTCAATATTTTGTCACAAGGAGGAAAAATAAGCGCCATATATTAAATAATCATCCATCCGATTTGATTTTTTGACTTGCCTCTTCTAGTTCTGGGTTCTATTTTCGAAATCACAGCTTATCATAGACTTATCTTCTTCCAAAATTTTATGATACATTTTATCTGATCTGAGTTTCGGTATTTCAGTTCCGACGCACCTCCCGATTGTTGTGATGTTTTTCCATCCTGTGCTTCGGGCTTGTAACGCTGCGTCTGCAGGCTGAAGCATGAGTAAGATTTTTTTGATCAAAACCGTGGTCATTCGGAATTCCAAATTGAGCATGACTTTTTTACTGCCCACACTCTTGGCAAGGCCGCACAGTGCTGTCCCATATATAAGACTCAAAAAATCAGTTGTGAATAAATATTGATAAAATTGACAGTTCTGAAAAGCTAGTAATTAACACTTCTCATACACATGAACAAGGGCGTAACCAGGATCAAAATAAGAGGGGGGCAGTTTTTTTTTCTCAATATTTTTTTACATGGTTTTATCATAATTGAGTTCGAGATCATAGTTTTCTATTAAAAATGTAACTCTAATAGAAAATGGTATTATATTTACATGCAAAACAAAATATTATTTTTTGATATGTTTTTCTCTTGAAATAGTCGTTGCCTTACAACGATAACTCCTGTGCTGCAATTTAATGCTTCATTTCATGCCTTGTGTACAGGAAGGAATTCAAATAAATAAATACTTGTTAATAAAATAAAATAAATGCAGGTAATTCACTAGCGAAAGTATTTTTTCTTAAATGTTTTGTTTTCATGTGTATTTAAATAGCAAGGTGAACATTTTTCATTCAGTAAAAAAGTAATAGCCAATTTTACTGTAAACTTTTGTGAAAAACATGCTTTTATATTATACAAAAAAAATATGTAAATAATTAAAAAAAAACATAAATAAAAAAAATTATTGGGTACATAAATTGTTGCATCTATATACTATAAGCTGCAATAAAATATACATTTTCCAAAAAAAATTTAATTTTGACTCCTTTCTAATTTAAAAAGAAAAAGTTTTTTCTATACTACAGTAGTAATAAACGCCTCGGATTTTCTGCAAATTTTTCAACTATTTCCTTTTAAATCATCTTCCGGTTCTCATTGACAAATTTTCTGTGAACGCTCATGAGGCATAATCCGGAAAGCCTTTCCTCTCCTATCGTGCTCCTCAACCATGTTTTGACTCTACGAAGTGCATTAAAGGAACGCTCCACAGTCGCTGTTGTTGCATGGTAAGGCACTCAAAATAGAAATATACTTCGTTAGCGAAGGTAGAAATTCGTTTGTATCCTTAAATAGGTCAATAACTTCAATATTCTTTAAGTCTCGTTCGCACAAATTCTTTTTCTTCCACAGATTGTACCACAGAATCAATTCACCACCGATATCCATATATCCTTTGGAAATGCTTCGAGTTGTTATGTACCTCTTCACTAGAGTATTTAACCATATGCAATGGGTGCAATCTAGAAAGCGCAAAAGCTGGAGTATTTTCATTCGAAAATCGCACTTGCAAAGAGGTCGTGAGTGAGTCCAGATACGGTATAATTAAAGATCGTCACCAGTATTCATTTTCATTGGCTGCTGGAGGATTACTTCTGTTTTGTTGCTTTCCACCGAAACGTGGCAGAGACATTTCTACTCCTAGATCAGTTATTTTCATACGCGATTTGCCCATCAATTCTTCTGTGATTCCATCTGAATTTATACGATCATTTTTTAGCGCGCCCAAAATACTTTCAATGTGCTGAGCAACCGCTATGAAATCTATCTACTTTGCTTGCAAAATGTTTGCTGTAGGTTCCCGTAACGCCGAATATTTTGCAAACACTGGCCTCGTCACCGCAGAATACAACTGGTATGCAGACTTTCTTGTGCTTGAGTTTCCTTCTATTGACAGCTTGTCTAAAGCTTTCGCAATATCAGTAAAATGTTGAGAAAATTTTCTGATTGCCTTATACTTTTCCGACCATCTTGTTTCACACAAGCGTGATATAAATATTAGGAGCATAATTTCTACGCGTTGTTGATTCGCGGAAAAAGTTGATAACATCTTTTGTCGTCGAAATAGTATTCCTTATTTCTGGAACCAAGTTTACGTCATTAACAACAAGATTCAGCTTGTGGCTAGAGCAATGGAAATATTGTGTGCAATGGAAATATTGTTTCTGAAAATGGTTTGAACTCCGCCTTCTTTACCTGCCATTGTAGAACAGCCATCGAATCCAAATCAAACGCAATATTCTGGTGTGAGTTCGTTGTTAATCAAAAATTTGTCTATTTCTGCAGCAATGGTGGAAGCGTCTTGTGATGTTAGCTCTCTAAATCCAACGGATTCTTCTCTTAGTATTCCCATTGTTTTATCATAAAACCACAAACCAATCGATAGCAGCTCTTTCCCAGCTATGTCAGCTGTTTCATCTGCTAATACGGAGAAAGCATCAGCTTTTTTTAACATCGGATATAATATGACATCTAATAACTTCACCGCCAATTTTTATCAACGCATTTTGAATATGTGGTGAGGTATAAATTGCTTTCCGTCAGCATTTTTCTAGATGGCTTTTCAATACGGTGTCACCAGCCTCGATCCTCACGTTATTAAATCTAATAAAACGCCTCCATCCTGTTCTTTGCCCCTTAGTGGCATATCGTGCGTTCCGCAAAACACCACACATGAAATAATTGATGATATTATATTTCTATTGTCTTCTTTTTGTTTCTCGTGACTATTTTGTAACTGCACATCTATAGGCACATTTTCAGTAAAAACCTTTGCTGCAGCGGTTGCAGTCAGGTGAAGGCATGCTTTTTGCAGTCTTCATGAACATTTTTAAATTTTACAAAACGCCGAATCAGAAATGAACCTAACATTCCTCGGACAGATCCAGGAGCTGGTGGAAACAGTACACAGTACTTGCAAAGAGCACCTTTTAAACGCTTGGAATAGACTATCCACGGTGCATACTGGTCTAGCCAAGCATAGTTAAATTTTCTTTGTAAGCTTTGTGCATCGTTCCGAAAATCATACTTATCTTCAGGCACCCATGGTCGGAGCAGAATACTCTTTTTCTTTTCAGCTGGCAATTGATCAGCTCGTCCAACATAACGCCCCACGTAATTTATGTGGAATCCATCATTTGAATCGATTTCTATACTGAGTGTAGAAGCCGCTTCAGGACCAGACGATTGTGGCAAATGAGTATTACCGTTGATATCGCTTCCACTACAACTTTCACGATTCTTTTTCCTCTTAACAGATGAGGTACCTTCAAAATGGTGGAAGAAGTAGCCAAATTATTCACAGAAATGCTGTGATGAAAACATTAACGGAAAGCTTACCTTTTCCAAAAAAGTTTCTAATATCCATTATGGTTTACAGTCCTAGAAGGCACTTCTGAATTTATCTGGCGTGCTAATGGCTATGTTGTCGCCACTCACCGGTGTGCCACTTTTGTAGATTGGCCGGAATACCGTGCCAATGATTTTTACCGTCCTGTTGTTGTTAATGATATTATCGGCCGGACTGCCGTGCCGAAAATCAGTAGTTTTCTTGTTGCAGTTGCTGTCAAATTTGACCGGACCGCCAGGCCAATGATCTGCTGCCACTTAAATGAATGCTGCCGGGTAAAAATATGGGTGGTTACCCCGTGTCCAACGGATTGGTTGAAAGTCTACCTACGCTCTCAATGAAAAACTGGTTTTATTTAATTGTGGTTTAGTTTTCCTTTTTTTAATTTATCTTACGTTTTATTGGCTTCTTTTTGTGTTAGTAAGGCAATCGGCACAATGTTTGCTCTTATTACTACTACTTTCCTTTATGACATTGCTAACTTCTCATCAAATTTTTTCCGAATGCCTGTCATTGTTTACTTTTCGTTTGGCGGGGTTTTAAACCCCTTCGGCGGCAAGAAAAAAATGAACGTCGGTCAAAAATGAAAATTGACGATGCTAGTGCCGCGTAGTTGCGTAATTGCCTACCACTGATTTCTGCAGGCCGATTAGCGACATCAACAGGGCTTATTTTTCTATTCACAAAAAAGTAAAGAGTAAATATTTTATATTTGAATGCAAAACTTCCACATACTTACTTACGTGAACATATTTTATACATATATGTGATGTTCCACAGGAAAAGGGCCCTTATCTTCCCAAATTTTACTGGAGGACTAAAAATATACGATTAGATAAATTTTATCGGTTTTCAGGTTTTGGTTGGTAACACTGCCCAGACTCGTTCCGAGCATTTTGCAATCGATTAAAAGTCGATTATTATATCGGAACTATCAAAAAAGATAAAATGTCAATCCTTGAACCTCATAATCATAGAAGATGTAAATCTTTGAACCTCATAATATCGAAACTTGAGATTATCATACTAGAGTTTCAAAGTGCTATAACTAATCTAATTTTTGAAATTTTTGGGTTATTGAGGTGCCTTTTTATTCAGAATCATGTTTAATTTTAGGAAATCCAAAAAAATGGATTTTGATTTTGGGAAGCTAAGGTCCCTTTTCCTATGGAACATCACATATGCATTTTCATATTTTGGTACTGTTATGGGTATAAAATAAACATAACGTAACTGTGTTAGAAGGTTAGATAAGTATATGTTTGTAATAGAGCTGTCACGAATAATAATTTTCCAGAATTTTGACTTCATTTTGGAAGCCTTAGGGGGGGGGGCAGTTGCCCCCTGACCCTACCTGGCTACGCCCATGCACATGAAAAAGACTTCCTTGAATTTAATTTGTTTTGGAGCCGCAACAAATTGCTAAATAGCGAATTTGCAATAATCGATTTTGATAGGAATTTTCAAATAATCCTCAAAAATTCCTTATTAACCAAATTGTTTAATTAATTATAATCAGTTTTTTTCCGGAGGAGAATTTAACGTTAATTCCGTAAAAGTAGCTGCATCAAAGTTTTCAGTAGTTGTACCCATCAACAACGACTCGTTGGAATTACGTACTGCTTGAATCATTGCTTTAATTTTTTGATCTTGAATACCAGCTGAACGATATTTTGCATTTTGTGGTGTGTGACTGAGAGTCTCCTTCAAATTCGGACCTTTCATGCACGTGTATTCAAACAAATTCCGAAATAATCCTTGTTCCTTTTCGTCCTCCAAAACATAATTTCCACGCAAAGCTAATTCGTTGACAACTAGAAAATGTATTACTTCAATAATAGACTTCATGTAATACCTGTTATTTTCTAAATCATTTTGAAGTATCAACGTTTCAACACTGATGATGGTGATATTATGATATTCTATGTAATTTGTCCTGCCATGTCGCCATGGCTTATGTATGAAAAATGGATTTATCGCGCTTTAGAAACCCACTTTTTGAATCAATGGAATTTCTCCAGTTTCTGAATCCTGTGAAAGTTTACGAAGTCTGTTTGCTTCCGTGAGGTAACAATTGCAGGCAGGGATAACAAAAATCAGCATCGACAGAATACTGTAACCCTTGGTATCGCTGGAACCAGTCTGCTACAAAAGCTTTGTTGTTATTTTTTGGATATATTTATATATGTGTAAAATAATATAATTTTTAAATTCCATAAGAAAATATTATAAAATAGTATTTTTGTGTCATACAGCTTTCTGCGTGGCCGGGCTTAAGCATTTTCAATTCTGCGGTAGGTGCAACACCGGCTTCGGCATAGTATTTTGTTGATGTTAAAAAATATATTTAAGTACTTGAAATATTTTTTTTATTTTGGAGGAAAGGAAACGCCGCAGTCAAAAAATTATTTCAAAATAATTTTAATTTTATGTTGAAAAATTTATCAATTTTCAACCTGGTCTTTAAGGGGTTAATGCGAAGTATTATACCTTTAAAACAACTTGAGATCTTGTCTATTATTTGGGTCTAGGAATCAAATAAGTACACTAGAGGTTTTTTGAAAATATATAATTTTTATCAAAAAAAAAGTGAGGTTCCAAAATTGTTCTTTTTTAATGGGCCCCTAAAGGGATAATAAAGGAAATTATATTTATACACGGATTTCTAGAGTGTAAAAAAGCATTTGTAGTGATACCCAGTTGTGCCAGATCGGATAATTAATACTTGAGATACATATGTATGTAGGATTGTGTAGTCAAGCTTTAAAGACCTATATCTCAAGAAGTAGGGCCGAGCGGGGGGAAAAATAACTTTTCCAACTCTTTTCAATCACGGTTATTAAATCACCGCTACTAAAATATAGCTCATCTCTATTGTACATCGACAATCTCAAGTGCTCAAAATTCTAAACACGTAAATATTCCTTTTGCATAAATCTGGGGAAGAAAGGAACAACGATTTTTCACACATGCCAGCAGAACATTTTTAAAGCAAACTAATTATTAATTGTTATTTCAATGATGTTATGAATTATTTTCCATAGTTTTGGGCTTTAAGATTTCATAAAAAACATATTTATTAAAAATTTTCAAAGTTTATTCCCATCCGCAGAACTTGAAACTTTTAATAAGCTACATTTTCATACAAAAGTTGTCAAATAAATGTTTTATATGAATTCCGAATACGATGCTTATAATTTAAAAGTTGTAAACAGTTGATTTAAATTAAAATACTCGTAATTAAGTCTGAGCTTATTTCAAATTTAGATATTGATGTCATAAAAATCTATATTTTAGTCAGATAAGCTTTCATCCTTTTCAAAATTAATATATTTCATTCAATTCACCTCTTGACGACATAGTTTAAAAACAGAATCGTCCCCAATTTTTTTTCTGCCAAAAATTACATTACCACTGATCAGAACTATGTACTGATATATACACATATTCAAAACTTTAGGTATTTAGTATTTATCCACGAGTTCTCCGGCCACTGGAGCTCTCCGTTAAGGCTGTGGTTACTTTGTTCGTAATACTCTCCTGCACGGTTCTTTGCATTGCGAATCCTTGTTCGTTGTTGTGGTATTAAAGTTAGTCGTTTCCTTTGGTTACATTTATGTGTCGCGTAGTTTGACCAGTGTTAATAGGCATTTGTGTATTATTGAACACAATTCAAATCAAAACAAATAATAATCATATTTTAAATATGGATAAAAATCGAAATAGAGATGAGTTAGTTTATTATTTACAGTTACAGCTTAAAATAAGTAACTGATCCAATTTTCGAAACAATAGTCGTGTTTTGGTTACAAGCAAGCGAAGTTGCAAAGAAAACGTTTACTTAGCGATTAGTAATATTATTGAAAAATATGGCAAATTGTTGAATATGGTAAAATATATCAAATAAAAAATTATAAACTTAGCGATAAAGATTCGTGTCGTTAAGTCATCGCTAAGTTCTTCATACAAAACAAGAGATTATATAAGCAAGCGGTGTAACCAAAATACGCTTAATGTAACCGATCGGTTTGATTCATAATATGACAACCCAGCGACGGAAGTAATGACCTGGAAGGCCTGAAATCATGACCAAACAGGCCTTCTTTAAAATACGTAGGCCTTCCCTACACATTACATGCTCCTTTCTTCTTAACATTGCGTGAGATTCGGAGGCAAGGCCTTCCTTGCCCATTGCCTAAAGAAGACCTTAGAAGGCATGCAAAGAGGAAGACCTTAGAAGGGATTTACTTTATTTTATAGTTGTTAAACATTAATAAAATAAATAACAAATAAGTTATTAAACAAAAATAAAGTCTAGTGTTCTTACTCGGCTATACTGGTCAATTATTGTCAAATGAAAAACTTTAAATTAATTCATTTTTTCTCCGACGTTTCGACTGTGTTTCTAGTCTTTTTCAAGGAGTTGTTTTTTATTTCGTTGAAAATGCTAGAAGATAACAATAACACTACCTCTATTATTTCCGTTTAATTTTAATTTTAATTATACATACAATTTCAATTGTCCATCAAGTTCGAGTGCATAGTATGCTGTTGTAATATGTACTAATCTTGTCAATGTCCTCTTTGTCGTTCATTGTTATGTTTGCTGTTTGTCTAATTCTCAAACTTTCCAATGTGAAACGTCTGTTTTGTTTATTTTCTATATCCAATATTCTTGGTTTGTCAAAGTCAGGAGTATGTCTACGTTCTAGCATATGTTTTGCTATTCCAGTGTTGCTTTTTATCTTTTTGATGTCAGTTTCGTGTTCTGTTAGTCTTGTATTGAGTGATCGTTTGGTTGTCCCTACATAGATTTGGTCACATTGTCGATTTGCCGTCCCCCCACAGGGTATTCCATAATCAACGTTACATCTTCCAGCCCTACCCACCCTGACAATAATTGACCAGTATAGCCGAGTAAGAACACTATAAAAGAAGTAAGATAAAATTTTCTGGTCTAAAATAAAGTCAACACAAATAAAATCATTTATTTTATCACAAAATCATTATTTTTTATAAGTATGTATGTATCTATCTTAGAAAGTTTTACCACGCCCAACTTCAAATTGAAAATGTTAAAAATACCCTGAAAAATATTAAATAAACAATATAATTTTAAAATTTGTATGAAATTTCCCAACCAAATTACGATTAAAAAGAATCACAAAAGAAATTTCTCAAAATTGTAAGGCATTACAAAATAACCATTCCGCATGCCTTATTTGTGGAAGGCCGTGCGACTTCAGCCACTGGGAATCCCCATAAAACGGGATCTTTACTTGAAATCCTTTTTTGCACTATTTTGTAAATTCTGAAAGAAAACTGATCCAAATCGGTAAAGCTGTTCTCAAGTAATGCGAACATCATTTAAGACGTTGGCTGCCAAAGCCTTTTCTGGGTTTTGATCGTACAGTGAAATCGTCTTTTCACGATTTTGGTTACCTGAGGCCAACAACTTTTTTTGTTTCTTAGTGCTTAAAAATCATTTTTGACTACTCCGCGACTTTGTTATAGGTCCTAATTTTGCAGTTATAACGGTTTTTTGTGCGACATGGCCTGCTGGGAGAACATAAAATATCTTGAGTGGCCACGTCGCACGAAAAAGTGCGACAGTTATATTTTGATCTGTGTTTTATATTTTGGTTTTATTTTATTTATTTATTTATTTTTATTTAATATATAAAAAAGCTACAAACAAAAACATTTCTATCACCAAGTTTCGGCAGGAGGTGGCAAATGCGTTGTTGGATTTAATGTCTGCAGAACCCACCACAAAAGGAAAATATATACAGTGAAAGCTCTCTTCGCGGACAGCTCTTATAGCCGGACAGCTCTCTTAAGCGGACAAATTCTTTGGTCCCAAAATGTTCGCCTTGTTTCAGGAAGAAATCATGCTCCCTTAAGCGGACGCTCCCTTGGACGGACGCGGACACTTTTCTGGTATCAAACATCTCCCATGAGCGGACAACAAAATTGTGAAAACATGATTTCTAACAATTTTTATTGTCGAAATAAAAGAAAGTATGAACGGGAAAACAACTAACAACGCGTTCATGCATCAGACAAGTACGTAACTATCTGCGTTGAGCTGTGATTCCTCTTTTTTGTTCATAGACAAACAAAAATGCGCAGCTACTGTGATTAACCTCTACCTTTAGAAATGTGTTTTTTGTTGCTGTTGTATTTCGATAAGCATAAGTTGAAAGGGATCCCTTGAAACGTGTGAATGTTGCATCATCCGTCAATTTTTTCAGCAACAATAATAATTTTTAAGTGTTTTTTTCAGTATGTTTAATTTTAGTTTATTATTTACGCATCTGCATCTTTTCTACGTGAATATTTGACTTGAACGTTAAGGGCTTGGCAATGCCGTGTATTGAAATGATATTTATAGTACGCATTTAAATAATAAAAATTTATAACAAATTGGTTTGTAATGTATTAACATATTTATTTCCTTCTCTTTAATTTTATTTAAATTCCTTAAAACGCTCTATTGGGCGGACATCTCCCTTAGGCGGACAAAATTGGTGCGACCGTCAGTGTCCGCTTAAGAGAGCTTTTACTGTATTAGAAAAAAGAAAGGACGATAACGGAAAAACAATACGGCGTGCTTGCGTTTTGCGTTACGCCATTTCAAAACAATCTTCTGAAAGAGTCACAGCCAGAAAGAACTTAAAGAGGACCACCACCTACTGCCCAATACAATACAGCTTATATTCCTTATATAAAATACTAAACTCGGGCGGCCTCGAGGACATTAAGACGGGCCCGAGAACTTGTGAATGCGAATTTCACTCCACCCTAATACCCATACAGGTGTATGTAATAAATCTGGTATATATGCATGTATTAACATGCCCATGATATTCATTTGTAGCCGTAAAGAACAACTGGTTTGTTTTGTTTTTGCACTGCGATCAGTTTCAAGCGAGTACTAATACGGGTACCGTACTATGTTCCCTGTGCCATGGATCGCCCCTTACCCTGACGCTCCCATATGGATGGGGCTTACCTCGAGTTTGATGGTAAGGTGCGTCGCCATCATACGCTGATGTTTTCACCGCCGTCACATCACCTGTAATGAACCGTTGAGGTTGTTCGGTGGCTTTACACGTTGATGTGTCGGACGGCGACGGAGTTGGAGACGCTGGCATGGCTTGCGGTGCGGTTTCATCGTATTTGGTCGTTTATTGATAAACTTGCTGATACGAGTACGGATACTCACTCTCTATTCGGTTACAGAGGTATCGCTGTTCATCATAGGCACGGCGACATACATCGAAACATACGTACATAGCTGTTAATTTGGTCTTTTATAGTCAACACCACCGCTACTCCGCTCATTCAGTCAGTCAGTCAGACATTCAGTCACTCAGTGATTCAGTTTTGTTGGCAGTCGGTCTGAATTCCCGCATTGATCACAACAAGTGCCTGGCAGACTGCAGAGTTGTTGGTTTGTTTGTTTTTGGTCGTCGTAGTTGTCGATCGATTGGAATGCGGACAATCTGGTCAGCAATGAAATTTTAACGCTACCAACACTTATGAATACTCGTACCATCTATAGAAAGTCTGATTGGAAATTGTCTTCAGCTTTACCTCGCTCTCTCAGAGTTACTTATGTTCGTTTGACTGACACAACTTTAACCTGTTCGTTGGACCGACTGCTAGTATGGATGTCTGTCGAATGGATGGATGATTGGAGGCTGTATTGCATCTGACACAGCTTCCAACAGAGTGATTTTGGGCGTGCGCACGCTGCTTCGTTCTCATTGTAAGTGGCGTTGGTTGGTTGGCATTAGATGGTTTTGGTTTTTGTTAAACTTAGGAAGTGCATAATTAAGGTTAATTATAAAATCAACAACGTGTTGATTCCCATAACATGTGACGATGATCTGTTATCTGTGTGATTCGTTTAAATAATTTCAGATTTCCAAAAAAAAAAAACAAATTTAATTAATTTTCTTTTCTTGGTTTTGACAGTCATACTCGACTATGCATTTATATACGGAATATGAATTCCAAGCAACCGAAATCAATTAGGCAAAATTTACACTGAATGCATATGCATTGAGGCGCAGTGGATGAACAAATTTGTACTATTCGAACATTTTACAGAAAACCATAAAATTATGACACTTGTATATTATCAGTTCACAGTATCGTTTGATTGTTGTCTCAAATTTTAACTTAGTTTTAAATACACGAAAACTAGTAAAAATTACATTTCACTGGCACATTTATGTTGAAGCTTAAATAAGCGAATGACATGGTGTGTAGCTACACCTATTTTGACGGAAACTAAATGATCCCGAATGAATTTGATTCGGTATATTCAATGGTGATTGTCGCTTTAAAATGTAAGTTCGATGTCCGAGAAAGAAATGCATTCAACTTATATGATTATTAAATCTAAGTATCGGGTTTTGCAATAAGAGCGCCACAAAAGTTTTTTTAAATAAAACAAAACCGGTTTTAGATAACAATGAAATTCCTTATTCCTGTGAAAGTACGTTCGATGCCATTATGTATGGAACTCGATTTCTTTTGCATGGCCACCACGGGCACGCTTGCAGAAGTCCAGACGCTGAGCCCAATTTTCGACGGTTTTCAAGCATAAATCCGATACTGCTGCAATTTCACGTTCGATATTCGTACGAAGTTCATCAATCGTCGCTGGCTTGTTGGCGTAGACCATAGACTTGACTTAGCCCCACAGGAAATAATCTAACGGCGTCAAATCGCACGACCGAGGCGGCCAATCGACTGGGCCATTTCGTGAGATAACACGTTCACCAAACTTGGTTTCCAATAAATTGATTGTGGCATTCGCTGTGTGGCTTGTGGCGCCGTCCTGTTAGAACCACATGTCCTCCAAGTCCATATTATCCAATTGGAGCCAAAAATATTCGGTTATCATTGAACGGTAGCGATTCGCATTCATAGTAATATGCGGGTCTTGATCATCACGGAAGAAGTACGGCCCAATGACGCCGCCGGTCCATAAACCGCACCCAAGCGCATTTTTTTCGGGATGTAATCATGACTCATGGATGGCTGTCTGAACAATAGCGCATATTTTACTTATTGACGAAGCCATTCAGCCATAAATGAGCCTCATCGGACGTAGCGCTCTTAAAGTTGAGGCCACTGACTCCAAATTTCGGTAGTAAATTTTAATAATTTCGACTCGTTTTTGGCTCGTAAATCTTTCCATGATGAAATGGCAAACCTTACTGAAGAGAAATGTTAAAAGAGCGGGAAAAAATATGGCGTCGTTTGCTGTCCCTATCGATTTACTTTTGTAGCGTCTCTGTTCAAAAACCCGTTATTATCCATCAAAAGTCATGAGATTGTGGAAATTTTTAAATATAATCTTCTACAGAAATAATTCTCATTAGAGTCTACTTTAGGCTCTGAACGAAAATTAGTATGTAGATCTTACATTCGTGGCCGTCGGTGGTGCAATGAGTAGTGTGTGCGCCTCTTGTACTTGAGATCCTGGGTTCGATCCTTGCCCTGACCACCTCAAAATTTCTTTCGACGTCGGTCACCTCGCATAGTGACGGCGACACTATCGAGTATTTAGCCATGAAAATGCTTCCCAAAAATACCGTTCGAAACCGATGTAAAACTGTAGGTCCCAATCCGTGAGTATAAAACTAGAAAGCGCACTGCTCACTGGTTGTGAGAAGATCTCCCCGATTCCTTCATGGGATGTAATGGGAAACCATTTTTTTCTTTTAGATCTTACACTTTATTAGTTGTAACGCGATTTGTAATCTACTTCTGCTGTTTGGCCAAGAAGTAATAGTTAATTCGTTGTCGAATAAATTTGTACTCGAATTGAAAGTCGTATTATGTTATTTTACAAATTCTCATTTAAATATTGTCATTCATCCAATCTCACTGCCTTCCACAATCACTACCTCCTGATCTTCAGTTGAAGAATCTGAGTGGAGTAATGCTAAAGGTGGTATCTTCACATTTTAACCACACACTGCTAATTTGTCACCAGATCCGCATTCTCGTCCTTGCAGGAAGGCTTCCCATTATTCGGCCCGTTAATTGACCTTCTTCCCCTTTTTAAAAAAATTTCGGGATTCCTGCACATTTTCGGCCTTTTCACTCTCACTCTGCTCCCGTTGCCATTTTTTTCCGCCTAAATATTTGTATTCTTTAGGCGTTTGCTATAAAACTAATTCCCTGTAAATTTGATTCAAATCAGAAAAGTTCAAATTATGGATATTTTTTACATTTTGTGGATAAAAGAAAAAAATTACATGAGGCGTCAGGGGACACCCGGTTGGAACGGAGTTCCTTTCGCTACATATTATGTACTAGTTAGTTCCAACACGCCTAGGGCGCCTGATGAAAATTACTGTAATTTGAATGGATCTTTAAGAAAAGATACTTTTTGTAAAATGATAAATTTCTTTTAAGAAATTTTTTATTTATTGAATGTATTTTTTTTTTAAAAAGTCTTTAATGAGAGGTGATTCTGTTATTAAAAGCTAATGTTTTTTTTAAGTAGAAGTGATTTCTGTAAGAAACAGCCTAAGAGTATTATTTTTTTTACAAAGAAGTACTTTTTTTTAATAACAGGTACTTTTTAAAGGAGTGGTTCTCTTTTTAGGAAAAGGTTATTTTTTTAAGAAAATTTTCTTATTTTCAGAAAGGCTATTTATCTCAGCAAAAGAATAGAAAAGGTATTATTTTTTTTAAGAAAACGTACTTTTAAGAAAAGGAGTTTCTGTAAAAAAAAGGTATTTTTCTAAGAGAAGGTATATTTTTTTTAAAGAAAGTCTTTTTTTACGAAAGAACATGTGCAATTTTAAGAGTAGGTACTTATCTCAAGAAAAGATATTTTTTATTACAAGAAAGGTACTCTTTAAACGAAATGTAGGGGAAAATGGAAATGTTCGACTCAGTATCACAGTTTAATAGCCAAATCCCGTAACTCATGCGAAAAACAGGTGACTTTGTTTCTCCTAACAGATATCAGAATGACAAAGCGTTTCAATAAAAATTCTGATTTCCCTATTTTGCTCTATTTAGCTATTAATGGGAAACTGAAAAATTTTTTTGACTGTGTACTTACATACTACTACGTTTTATAATTTGCTTTTTGCAATAATAAAAATTTGTGTATAACAACTGGCGTGATTTGATTGGTGAGCCTTCTGACAGTGAAGATAATTTATTAATAGAAGACCACTATTCCGGACATGAAAATTACGTTTCAAATTCCGTTGATAAGCCCATCGGTAATGAGGGGCTTCCACAACCGAAGAATAAGACGGCTTTTCGCTGTCTTAGACAAAATAAAAGTCAGTTCGAGAGATGCAGTGCATTTCGGATTTTGTTATTAACCGAACTGATGTTAGAAAACAGAGAAATATTTTAAGAACAAATCCAAGACAGAAAATTATGAATAACTGTACAATCAATAACCGGTAAGATCTTTAGAAAAATATAAAGAATTTAATATGGGTAAGTGCAGATAAGGCTGTATCTAAAATAAGTAATCGGTTATACTTCTTGTGCGAGGATTGCAAAGGATTTGCATTATTTAATGACAAAGTTTATTCAGATACAAAATCTAAGATCAAAACAAAAATGTTACAAATGTTATCTGGAAATTTTTTCAATTTTGGAATATTTATTTTCATCCAGAAAAAACCAAATGATTCATCGCTTTAAGATCTCAATGAATTTCGTAAAAACTAACCCAAAAACTTTGCAAGCTATGGATGATTATAAAAAAATGAAATATACTATCATAGATAATTAAAAGATATAAATGATTGCGCCGAAAGAGGAATAAAACTTGTTCAGGAGTATCATGGAAAGTTACCAAAGGTAAGGACCAGAGGCAACATTTATTTAAAAGAATTGCTCCTTCAAATATTGTGTATTTTTACTACACACAGGGAAAAGATTAGTTGGATATCAATTCAGGCATTGGAAATTCCATGATAAAGTCTATATTTTGATCAGAATTCGTAATTGTCAAACATCAGAATTATTTGTAGATTTTATTGATAGATTAAAAATCGGTCTTACTAAATACAAGTTGCTACTACCGAATTTTGTTGTATTAACCAATTTGAGTAAATGGATGATGATGCAACTAATAAAAAGTACAATATTAGAATTCGTGTTCAAATATCAGCTACTGTAATCATAATTTAATTTCTATTACAAAAACACTTGTTACAAAGATATGTATTCGATTTTTCACAAGAGGCTTTGTTGTTAAAGAAAAACTACGTATATTGGAATGTTACACGAGGACTTTACAGAAAATCTAATATTTTAAACAGAAAGTGATAAACAAAGTTGTGAACAAACAATAAAGTGTATAGATATCAGCCAGCGAAGAATACATATTATCATAAACTGAGGTGAAGTGAGACATTTAAAAATATAATCGTTGAATATGACGCCACTATTGACGCCTTCAGAAACACATGCAAACACTTGTGGAGACTTGGCTGGTGGAACTATTAGTCTGGATGACACAAATTAACTTAAACATACATACGATACCCAGGTAACCCATCCCCATTTATGAAAAATTTAGAAAACTGTCTGTATCTGGAAAACGAAGCGTCCAGTCGAAAAAATAACAATTTTTTACGGGTTTCTAAGGATTTCTCACAAAGTGTTCCAATTCGCATGAAATAATTTGCTTTTCATAAAATCGCCAAAATAAGAAAATCTCAAAAAAGAAAAAAATGGCCATATCTGGGAACCGGTGCGTCCAATCGCAAAAATAACAAATTTTATTAATTTTGTTTATATTTAAACATAAAATACACAATTTTAGTAAAAAATTATTTGTTTTACTTTTTTTCTATAAAATTTATAATGGGTTAAAAAAGCATCACCAAATGGTTGTGACAGCCACCAAATTCAAGTAAATACTTTAGTTGGGCATACCAATATATTATTTGGTACAACCGAATTAGTTTTTACATTTTTCGTTCATACCACTAGTAGAATATTCCCCACTACAGGATAATTTGTTTGCTACAACTAAAACTCTCAGATCACATTTATTTATTGTTGTTCTTGCAACCAAAACTGAATTACAAATCAGTTGATATGCACAACATTTGGTGATAAAGAACGCAATTATTGGTAATCACAACTGAATAATGTGATAGTCCAAGGAACCGCCAAATTTTAGTTGGCTGTAAATATAGTTGTCACAACGAATCTCTTCTCTGTGTGTACTTATAATTATTTATTATATTAAATTTTTTTTTCAAGTTGTTCACAATTACAGACAAAAATATTCATCTATGACACCTTGCAAAGTTCGAAAAATGATTTTAATTCAAATACTTAATTAACAATTCTTGTAGGAAATCATTTACTAGTCATCTAAATTAAGTAATTTACATTTGAAAATATATTTTACTATACAGAAACAAAAACTTTTGTCAAATCGCAGTTTACATAATGGACATTATTTAATATTTTATTAAATAGAAAAATATGTCTAATTTGACCGTAGACCTTGGGGCTTGTTTCAGAGATTATAGATTTGTCCTAAATTCACACCACATACAGCTTAGGACCTGCGGTAAAATAAAATGGGCAATTTTTAGCAAATTCATGGATATACATAGTAATTTTACCCACACGCGGAACGAGTTAGTTTTTGGATTTGACTCAAATTTAATTTAAATCAATTTCCGTTCTATTTTAATAGATTTTTTAATAAAATTAGCAGATATAGGCAATATACATCACATTTGACATCGATACGGCACGATTTAGAGTTTTTGATTAGGCTAAGTTTTAGACCAAATGTCAACACAATTTGGTGGGTATTTGAAAATCGAAAGACAAACATTTTTCTTCGTAGGAAAAACTTCCATTCTACTGTACAGGTTTGTGGCTTTGATTGGTGTATTTATCAATAGCATAAACCTGACTCTTGAAAACCAATACTGCCGGTTACAAACAAATGTGCATTTACTCCCTAACATAAAAGATTTACTACTATATAGACTAATAATATTCGATAAGAATTACATGCGCCATCAATTAACAGTCTCTGAGAAAATGCGCTGTCCCAACGTATGCGGTGTCCCACCATATAGAGGTTACCCCTACAATTGCCAATTGTATCTGATTTTTTTTAATTTGCATTTGTATAGGCAGTTCAAATGAAACTGGAAATTATAATTCTCATATAATTAATGTTCCCCATATATGGTTAGTAATAATCATTGTCGGTAACACCATGGAATTTTGATTAAATAATAATAAAAATAAAAAACGGTATGAAAAATATGTATTTTTTTCTTGTTTTAGATGGAAATATATCGTGTTTGTAGTTTGTCGCAAATATAATAGGTTATAATATATGTGTTTGTGACCCAAATGTGATTTCGTCTGTTGATAACTGCTGAAAGGGAAACGTGGCGGACAACAAAGGAACAAAAAAATAGCAGATCTTCATTTCACGAAATCAATGATTGAAATATATACATGGTTCCTGCAATATGTTGCTGGGGCCATTTTTTGCAGAGTGTCTCAACATAAGTAGGCAATTTTCAATCTGTGACAAGCTTTTAAATTGTATTTGTTTATTTGATTTCTGGATTCCCAGCCAACAATTTTTAGAGCACTCCGAAATTCAGAGTCATAAATGAGTGAGTCATAAAGCCAATACTTTTTTTATCTCTTATTGGGGCTTTATAAATTCTCCTAAATGCAAAAAGAGAGAAATTTTCCAAAATTTACTTTAATATACAATACAAAACAAGTGAAAAAATTACACTTTTACACGCTCAAAAACTTCATCAAAAAGAGGCATAAATTTATGAAAATATTATTATTTGTATATATATTTGTATGGGTCAGTAGTTTTCTCTTTTTTATTGTATTGCAATACAATCATCAACGATGGTAGTGAAACTGGTATAAGATTTTCTTGATTTTTTGGATATTTTCAATTTCTTATAACCCTCTGAATATGCGATTCAATGAATCGCGAAATATCGGATCATTATAAAGGTGTGCGAAGTTAGCCCCCCATTTTTAGAAATAAATATTTTTGAAGATTGTTCTGAATTGTTCTAGGATTGTTCTACAATGTTCCAAAACGATGATTTTCTAAAATATAATTTGTACCGGTAAATCGAAAAAAACCAATATTAAACTTTGCACCCCATTTTTGGAAAAACGAAATTTTTGCGGTTGTTCTGGGTTGTTCTAGTTGTTCTAAACATTGTTCCAAAACGATGATTTTCTAAAATATAATTTGTACCGGTAAATCGAAAAAAAAACAATTTTAAAGTTGCACCCCATTTTTGTAAAAAAAAATTTTTTGCGGTTGTTCTAGGTTGTTCTAAACAGTGTTCCAAAACAATGATTTTCTAAAATATAATTTGTACCGGTAAATCGAAAAAAACCAATTTTAAAGTTGCACCCCATTTTTGGAAAAAAAAAATTTTTGCGGTTGTTCTAGTTGTTCTAAACATTGTTCCGAAACAATGATTTTCTAAAATATAATTTGTACCGTTAAATCGAAAAAACCCATTTTTAAATTTGCACCCCACTTTTGTAAAAAAAAATTTTTTGCGGTTGTTCTAGGTTGTTCTAGTTGTTCTAAACATTGTTCCAAAACAATGATTTTCTAAAATATCTGAATCGTATACACACATCGACAATTTGTTTGTTTACGATTTTTTTTATCAATATGTGAAACGATACACTATGAAAAAAATTAAATTAAACGTAATCGCGTAGCGTCGTAGCGTAATCGCGTGCGTTTACGACTCAACGTAAACGCAAAGAACCGGATTGATTTTCGATATATCGGTACCTGCAAGCATATATATAAAATATATATAAAAATATAACGTTATTAAAAAAAAAATATAAAAAAAGGGAGTTTGTTGACAACCTGCACGTGGTACTTCCTGCATGCGCTCATACTGATCATATCTATACAGCGTAACTAATGTCAACGATATGAAAAACAACCCACTTCACGACATGACATGTCATCAATTATGAAGAATGACTTGGAAGCAAACGAGAACTTTCGATTCGAAGTCTAGAGACCTGAAAAGTTCTGCGGGAACTTTGGGTTCTTTACGTCTCCGGACTGTAATATTTTGTTTTTTTTTTAAATTTTTGACCTACTTGTAGCTAACCGATCGTTATAAAAATTTGGAACAATCATCAGTAGACCTAGAACAGTGATGCGAACCAATGACAGAATTTACGTGACTCGCACTTTTCGGGTTTTCAGGACATATAATTTTTGAAATTTGTTGATTTTTTTAAATATTTTCGGAAAGTTTTACTTTTTTTGTTACTTTTACACATTTGTACGTACTCACATATTTATAAACCTTGGTTTTCACACATTTGTAATAACCAGCTATATAAGTGACTTCACACTCACACTAATATCGAAAATTTAGAAATGGAACTAGTTGAGTTCAGGAATAGTGTAATGTGGAGAAACAAATTCGTGGAATTAAATTGTAAATTAGAGGAAAGTTATGAGTATACCGATAAATCATCATCATTACCAGAAGAAAGAATAGAAAATTTAATTTTAACAGTACGAAACTCAATTCCCAGTTCATTCACATCAATGAAAATTGCTACAGCGCTCTGTTTGGATCAACTTATAATTGTGAGCAGTTATTTTTCGCAATGAATTTTATTAAGTCCATTACAAGAAATCGTCTTGGAAATGATATATCTGCCGCTTGTGTGGCATTAAAAGTTACAAAATATTCACCAAGAATTACTACATTGGCATCGGAGCAACACAACAAATTTCACATTAAATTAAAAATTATTTAATAAAAAGTTATATTTACTAATTATAATAAAAAATTTATATGTTTAGTACGAAAGGAATTTTATTTTCAACTTTTTATAATTTATAGGTGGGTGACAAGCGAACTTTGTTTAAAAATTTTCAAAAGATTTTTTGACACACTTATGGCAAAAGTTCACCATCACTGAACTAGAACAACCCGAAACCAAGCTTTATATAACCGGAACAGAAAATTTCGATCAAATTTGTCTTCCATTCTACTCTTTTCGAACTTTTGCTGGAAACAAAAATGGACGTCGTTGGTTGTTCTTGGTTTATTGACGATTGTACTAGATTTGTATTAGAATCGGTTGGTCACGAATACGTTGAAAGTTGAAAAAACATTGAATGAAGAATAAACTCGGCTGGAAGTTTTTATTCGAGCGATATCAAATTATGTTCTAAGATTTAAAATTCGTTTTTTTTCGATTTACCGGTACAAATTATATTTTAGAAAATCATTGTTTTGGAACATTGTAGAACAATCCTAGAACAATTCAGAACAATCTTCAAAAATATTTATTTCTAAAAATGGGGGGCTAACTTCGCACACCTTCATTATAAGCAAAACAAATATATGAGGGAATAGAAAACTATTGACCTCGAGGTCGATATATATCAATTTGTATATACCGAAAACGTTCATATTTGTGAATATAATCCTAGTTGGATATTTCCTTAAGACATAATCATGTCACATAAGACATGTCACTAAGAAGTGACATGTCAGAATCTCTGCTGACTTTCCGATCCGCTCCCATACAAAAAACTTGATACACTCCCTCACAGTTTCATACATTTGGTCAAAAGTCAGCAGAGATCTTCCGCAATTTGCCAATAGTAGTGACCACCTTATGCCTAGTACAAAAGACGTCCTTGAGTAAATATTCATCAGGGGGTCAGTTAGTGAAGATGTCTTTGAATGTTTTGTATGTGGGCATCTTCTAGATGCTTATTTACTGGAATCTGATCGATAATTAAATAAAATTTGAAAGATAACATGATAAAAAGAGGGATAAAATAATCACTCTTATAATGGCATGACAATGTGCATATTCTTTTTGAAATTTTCACATTTCTGAACCAAATTCTAAACATGTATGACATACATTTCACAATTACAAAAAAATATAACCTTTTCAGTTTGAAGTTTTTTGAAAAAACTTGCAGACTCATGCACATGACTAGCAGTTGACAATTGATAAAGACTTCTGATATCGACATTCAGCACTGGCATTAGTAAATATCTGTCATGATACAGTGCTAACAAATCAGTAGGACGGTCTTAACAAGATTGTCAGCCCATTCACAACTTATGTCCCCTAAGGCAAAACTAGAGACATGTCATGAAGATGTCTTATATAAATTGTCATCACCTACTGATATAGTACTAAGGAAATATTTATTACTGACAATGTATTTAGGATAAAATTTCCAACTGGGATGTGAGATAAAAATTAATTTTTCAACTTTTAAAAAACAAAAATTTGCCTACAATTTAGTAGAGTAAAATTGTATCTGCTGCATATTTATTCTGTATGAAACAATAATTCCTCGATGTCGCCTATACAAAAACCGTCCTTGCAGATAGCACATAACACTAAAAGACAAAATACCAAATGAAGAGGTTGCTCATATATACATACATACATCCAAACACCAATGTTGAATTTGGAGTAATGTCGAGATGGACTCACATTGTAACATTTCTGAAGTCGTCGAGTGGAAAATGCTTCTAGTCGGAATTTTCTCGAAGTACTGATCGACATTAGGTCTCTCTGGGTACTTTTCCAGTAAGAAATATCCAGTAACTTTTTTGGGAGAGTAAAAAAAATTTTACTCTCTCAGTAGAAAATATCACAAACAGTACACACACGACATCCAGTAAAAACTTGCAAGAAATTCAAATCAGCTGGTTCGTAAACAGCTGAATGCAATGTAAACAACTTAAAAGACAACAAAAGTACTGAATTGAAAATGAGTAGCGATAGACAACTCGATGTGCAGTGCTCGCCAGGAACATTTAAGAGGGTTCAAGATGGTAAGTATAATGATGTTACAAATTAAATATTTGGAAATATATTTTTCCGTTGCAGATGAATAATACAGGCAAGCTGTAGCACTTCAAATGGCAGGGACAGAAAGTTACGACACAATTGTCTTTTCCCCAAACGAAAATGCAACAACATTTTATTTATAATAATCGAATAATCGATAAACGTTAAAAAACAACACAATTCTCAAAATACTCGAAAATACCATTGTTCAATTTCAACTTTATTTTGTTTGTTTACATAAAACATATGATTCAAAACAGCTGTTCGAACTTGCAAATTCTTACTAGCAAAAATTTATCCAGTAAAAACTTGTAAGTTCTCTATCATCGAACTGTCAAAATAAACTCTCTCTTACTCTCTCGTTACTGGCTTTTTGGTGTACACAGACAACATCCAGTAACAATTTGTACAAATTGTTACAAATTATCAGTACGCAGACAGACCTATTAACAATATCCTATTTAAGTTTTGCTAGTTCAGTTACTGTTCGAATTTTATGGCCTCATGTATATTTTGGCTAAAACTTAAATTTACCGAAGAACAATTTTTCGAACGGCTGTCTCGGAAAGCAATTGGAATTTTGTTTTCCTGTCTTCGGCACAATTGTAACTAAAGACTACGACAAAAAATGTGTAAAACAAGATAACCCCAAAAAATTGCAAAAATGTCGACAAACTTTCATTGCTTTTATCTATTTCACCATTCTCGGCCCATAGCTGCCAAACTGTGGACTTTCATCAGTTTTTCACACGAAAAGTACAATGTTAAACTCATGTCTCGTAAACCATCCACAAAGATCTCTTTTTTTAACTTTATTTTCATCAAAATAAAAAATAAATATTAACTTTCCAGCTGTACTTTATATCGAAAATTCGAGAAATGTATCTAAAGGCAAAAGACATAAATTAATCAATATCCATTGAAGTTGATGCTCACGGTGAAACCTGTGAAGTGGATGCTCTTCGTTTTTTCGTTGGTGGTTCAGGTCCATGATCTACATCTTCACCATCATCATCTGAGCTTGATAGTACATTCAATGGCATATGTCTTTCGGTGTGTCCTTCAAATCTATCGTTCTCTGCGATTTCGGTGCCTGCATCTTCATCTTCATGTTGAGATACCTTATGACTCCATCAACAAACTTCTGCATGCAATGTATCCAGATTTTTCCTTTGTATCGTTTTCGAATCGCTCTCCTCGTTCGTTGGATTCGGTGGGCAATTGGTGTAAGAACTCATCAAAGTGATGATGCAGAAAATGTAAATTTCAATGTTGTTCTGACGTTCGTGAATCTTTAGCTTTGCATTAATTTTTTATATCCGGCCAATCCAACCTGTTAAAAGTAAAAAAGCATTTGCGAAAAATTAATAGCAATGCAAATAAAGCGAAGTGAACAAACATATTGCGATTTCGTTTCTGAGAAAAAATTCAACATTTTGTCTGCCCTTTGCCCAAAGAGTCCCTTTTTGTGTTGGTTTCTGAAAAGACTGTGTTCGTTTTTCTGAATGTTGCACTCAGAAAGTGTAAAACTGTTGAATTTTCTGCCTTCTCTGCGTGGCACGGGGTAGAATGTTCGACCAGTTTGTACGAAGAGTCTCTTAAAATTGCTTAACATCGTTAAGTTTCCATATACATTCTTCGAATATTTTAGATTAGCGAGGTAATAAAAACATGTTCAAAAAGCAAAAGGGAGCATTCAGTTATGAGAAAATGTAACATATCTATGTTCTTTTCTCACCCCAAAAAGGCACAACTTTGAAGGGGCGATGGCAGCAGTTTTTAAATGTCGCCTCATATACACATACATTATTTTTTAGAATCGAAATCACCAATATAAGTAGATAGGTATGAATACATTTAAATATACAACAATACCTTTTTTAATATTGCCATTGCTGAGTTTTGGAGAGATGTTATTAAAACAGTCAAAAACTTCCTCATTATCTTTGACGGCCATTTCGATGAATTCCTGAGCAATTCCCAATTTTATATGAAGTGGCGGCAGCAATATATCATCGATACGAGTATTTTTTATTAAAGGTTCATAAACCAATTTTAACCGTTTTTCGTTTTCTAATCTTCCATTTATGTACATTATATTTGATTTTCTTCAATATATTGTACAATATTTCATAAGATTCCTTCATATTTGTGCCCAACGCCTTCAAACTTGAAACTGAGCCATTCCCAAATTAGTCACTAAACCTTTGACGTGTGAGTTTTCTGCGCTTCAAAAATGAGGTAAAAATTTCAGAGTTTCTGTGCGATACTACCAACTTAGCCACAATGTAATCCATTTCGATTTGTGTTGCTGGTTTTCATTCATCATCTTCTACATTGGGGGCATAATCGGTATTTTGCTAATTGGATGGCAAGGACAAATCACTTTTAAGTGCATATGCGGATATAATGTCAGGACTCGGAAGTTTAGGTTGATGGTTGATTGAGGTTGATGAAAATATGTCCATCTACGACCATCCTCGAAAATGCAAGGGGCGAAATGGCAGCGGTTTGAAAATTCTTAAAAAATAGCCCTACCTCTTACCTTTCAAAAAATACATAAACGAAGCCCAGAGGTCTTACCGTTCCAAAGTGAAGACTATTTGACTCAAGTTACACGCATTTTGACTTGCACGCATTGAGGAAGCCGCGGTGAAAGTTCGTGAAAAGATGACTGAATTAATCATGTTCGATGTGGTTCGCAAACGGCTGTAATAAGTGTTTGACTGTACTCAACGAAAACGACTCCAATCACAAACAATTTTGACCTTTTCTGGATTTGGATTAACACATTTTTGTAAATCATAGTCTGTCGCTGAGTAGTCAAAAAATACAAATGAGTTCATGTTAGAGCAGCGATCCAAATCCATTTTGTGTTTGATTTTGCTCAAGTAGGAAATAAAACGATAATGCGTCGGAGAATAAAAACCAGAGTTCGTATTTAACCCATACACATCGTCGTGGGGAATGTGTAATGAATGTTTACCCATTACCCACAGGGTATGGGGAAATAAATGGGCTATGAACTTATTTAATTGCTGCAATGACTTTGTTTCATTGCTATAATGAATGTGTTAAAGTGTGTTTGAAATTATTTATTGTTTATTGTACATAAATACACTGTTAGCATTACATTTCAGGTGTTTTGAAAAAAAATTTAATTTTTGTTTCGAAAATGGTCTATATTTGCTAAATATGTTATATCCATTCCACTCGTCTGGAGAAAGATTATGGTAGTCGAGGGGTTGAGTGTTATTGTGGCCGTTGTACTCAGGTCCTGCAACTAAAAACAAATATGAGGAATTTATTATTAAGATTTCTATTATGATAAGCACATATCTACGTATGTCTGTACTTACCATGATCATACGCTCTACTCCCGTGTGGATTTCATCACAGCAATTGATCTATGTTCAAAATATTCTTTAACATAGAACCACAGCCTTGTTTCTTAAATTATGCAATTGTGTTGTGTTGAGGGTTCTGTCATTCAATTATAGCGTCACATCTCCCCGTAATTAAGCCACTGATCACTCTGTAAGCATTTTCTTCAACTGCTCTTTTATTTATTTTAACCAAATTTGTTAAAAGTTCGATTGGATTTATTTCATTGTACGTTAAATTGTTACTTTTTATGATCGTCTTACTTGAAACAATTTGTTCATTTTACTTCTTCGTTTTCATTGCCTTCGAACCCAAATACCAATGCAATAATGAAACATGCGCGACCGAATTATGGTTAAAACACGAAAACACAAACATTTTGTTTCGATTTGTACCATCACGCTCATACACACACACAAATGTTCAGTTACATATTTCGGGGTAGTTTTTCTTCTATAGATGCGTCACTTATATATTATGTCGTGTTGCTCCTTGCATTCTGTTTGTTTATCTATTTCATTTATAGATACACAATTGACACAAACGATCACAGCAAACACAGAAATTCACACAATTTATTTTTCGGAATAAAATATTATTACTTATTACTAAGTTGAACTAATTAGTCTGTTTTAAAAAATTTATTTAAATTATTCCGGGGAGAAATATGAAATTTAAATTACAGCCAAAAAAACATCGGAAGTTTACTTTTGCGCCACCTTGTACCTACAACCAGTGCACACTGGGACAGATTTAAAAAATGGCACCTAAACACCTAAAAGTTTGAAGGCGTATAATTTTAAAAGTATAAATGTTATACTTACGAATGATACATTTTTAAAAAGGTAATTTTATTGGAAATTCAACATTGTTAATTTTGAATAAAAAAGTGTTGACAACAAAATTTCCACCAATTGTTCGATACATCTTAAAATTTAAAGAATTTGATTTTATGGTGGATCTACAGTTTTGCCTCCACCACCCTCCCCTAAGATATTAGCACAGGTATATAGCTACATATTTCACTTATTCGTCCTAAAAATTTTAGTTGCTAATACCTGCTAACCTGCAAAATATCTACAAAATAGTATAAGAACTATATATCGACATGTGCATTTTTTTAAGTATTTTCAAAAAATTTAAACAAATTGAAAGTAAAACGGGGAAAAACACACGCCTACATATGCGAATAAAGGAGCATATACAAAGTGCCAACAAAATAGCGTGAGGTTTTGTTAGTAAATATGTTAAATTAAAGGTAAAATTATCGCACCAATGCCTGTCGGGTATTTAAATAATCATGTAATATCTCACTTATGTTTACAAATATGAAAAAATTATTTTTCTTTTAACATCTATGGTCCCTAAGGCACATATATGAACATTTCATCATAATC
Organism: Phaonia tiefii; assembly: GCA_963931995.1. Classification (NCBI taxonomy): domain Eukaryota; kingdom Metazoa; phylum Arthropoda; class Insecta; order Diptera; family Muscidae; genus Phaonia; species Phaonia tiefii. Next base: position 265,343,888 of record OZ008367.1, read on the forward strand.
GTACGACTCGATCTATGTGCAGGCTTTAAGGGGTTAAAGTCTTCCGAATCACATTTTATCTGTATGAAACGTTTCTTGCTAGTCATATAATTGGAAATATCTGTGTAACAAGTGTTATTAATAATCAAAGAATTTCAGTGTTTAAAAAAAGATTTAATTTTTTGTTTACAAAAATAGCAATAAAAGTTAGTCTGCAATAAGAATTTACAATTTTAATATATGTGAAAAGTCCATCAATCATGTAATGAATCAAGTAACTAGAATATTGACTCCTCATTTCAAAACACGATGGAATAACTGCAAACGAAATAAAAAGTTGTTCCTAAAAATAAATGAGGATTGAATGAATGAGGAATTTTGCGTAGAAATTCCAGATACGCAGGAATCTTCTTCGTCTTCATTGAAACGAGGGCAACCATCTTCATCGTTCGAAGAAGCTTCAAATCTGACGAAGAGAGAGAAAAATGCAGCTTTGATTAAAGAAACAGGTCTTGATCACTTGCGCAGTGCATATATCCAAGGATTACGATCTATTCATGAATCAGAAGTAGCAGAAATAGTAGAGGTTTTAAGATCGACCAGCAGAGAAAAAACGACAAATTCTTAAAATGCTCAATGAGGAAGAATGTTCTACTCCTTTGGACAATGATGAAGCATTGAGTGTGTATATTTGAATGGGTTTTTCGAAATCTCAATACATTTTACTGAGAAGTATATTAACAAAAAGGCATACCGTCATTTCGCCCAAAGTCATTTCGCAGAAAACAAAAATGACATAACGCCCAAATATGTCAAATCGCCCAAAACCCTAATTACTAAAATGACATATCGCGGAAATAGCAATGACATAAGACCCAAAATTAAATAACATTTCGCCCAAAAACATTGACGTACACATTTTTGGGCGAAATTTCATTGTAGAAATATTACCACAACGGAATAACAGTAATAGCACCCTACATCATATAATGGTGCTACATGCTGGTTAGTCGTTATGTTTGGAACACCTCAGAGGTCCTGCGTTGTAGGCATGAGCTACTAACCTATGGGGTGAAAACGAATGACCAACCCAATGAAGTAGGGTGCTTGTAATTTTAAGCGGTAAATTTGCAGGGCTTTTGTTTGAAGAAGTAATGTTTGGTGAATTCCTGTTGAGCCTCGCCGCGTGGGAGGATGGGTCGCGCCCGCGGCGGCTGCTCGTTTCGCGCGACCCATCCTCCCACGCGGCGAGGCTCAACAGTATTGAGTCAAATAAAATAATTGTCTTTAAATCAAATTTTTTCTGCAGGAATCAGGAAAGTACTCAAAAATTGGTTTACTCTCGTATACAGAGAACTCTGGACAGACTTGCACCTCTGGAAGTGATAGAGGCATTCCAGATCGAACAAAGACGTTTTGTTATTTTTCTACTACCAATGTAAAATAAATATGTATTATTTACAAATTACATAGAAAATTTACCTATATTTCTTTTACAAATGTGTCCATATTTTTGGGTATTGTGTCATTTTTATTATTTTTGCGGGATGTGTCATGGATCTTTGTTGGCTTGGGAAAATGTCATATTGCCCAAAAAATCATGTCATAACGCCCAAAATTCCGATTTTTTGGACAAAAACAACTAACATTGAAATTTTTTTGGGCGATATGTCATTTTCGTTTTTGGGCGAAATGACATTGGGCGAAATGGCGGTACGCCGAACAAAAATACACTGTTTAATATTGCCAATATACAAAATAATTGGATGCCAAAACAAATGTTACCCTTACCCTAATACAATCGAATAACAAACAATAGTGCAAAAACAACATCCATTCAGGAGCTTTTAGATCTTACTGTAAAAAGAACATTCAATATTGAAAATGTGCTTATTGAGAACTATACGGATTTAGTTCTACACAGTAAATGGGGATGTGACGGATCTTCAGGCCAAAGTGAATATAAACAGATATTCTTTGAAGAATCAGATAATATTTCAGATGCTCATTTGTTTATCGTCTCCTTCGATCCTCTGAGAATTGTTGATATGAAAACAAAGCATATGGTAGGGAAAACCCAAGTCCCTCCTCAGTTCAGTTTCAGAAATAATGAACGATAGTATATCATTAATATTACCCACAGTAGTATTTAAAGATGGGAAAGAAACTAAATTAGTGAATATGTTCTATCAGACCATGATTGATGGAAAAGTATCCCAAATGCTCACTAATACTTCATCAGCAGCAAAATGCCCTATATGTGGAGCTGTGATATGAACGATCTACCTTAAGTACTTAAGAGATCAAATAACGGAAGCGCATATCACCACGGGCTGTCAACACTCCATGCATGGATTCGATCAACGGAAACTATTTTACATATATCGTATAATATGGAGTTTAAAAGGTGGTCAGTAGTAAAAAACGCACATAAGGAAATGAAGGGGGAACGGAAGAAAGGCGTTCAAAGGTGGTTTCGATAAGAGTTAGGTTTGATAATAGACAAACATCGACCTGCTACAGGAACATCGAATGATGGCAATACGGCAAGAAGGTTCTTTGCTAACTGTGAAAAATCAGTTGTAATAACAGGTGTAGATGCCGACCTTATAAAAAGGTAAGATATATTAGAAATTTTTATAACAAATTTGTATAAGTGTTTCATTTCAAAGGTTTCATATCATTTTATAAACAATATCCTGTTCAGGAAAAGTTGATGCTGATAAGTTTGGAGAATATGCGTTGGAAACAGCAAAGCTGTTTATAAGTAAATATGAATGCTTATAAGTGAATATGGAGATTATCAAATATTTTGGGATGATTCTCATTGGGGTTCTTTCAGTGTATGCACAGGAATTAAGAAATAAATGCTACAAGGAAACACAACGATTTCACTCTAGAAACTAAGGAATAAATATACCAAATATGTCAAAACACTGGATGATGATACTATAATTGTCTTAGAAAATTCGGAATATTTGCATAGTGTTAAAGGCGTCTGGGAAGATTACAATTTTTAAATAAAAAATGTTAAACAACCAAAATTTTTCAATTACAAAGTTAATAAGTTTATTATGAATCTGTTATGGTATAGATTGCAATATATACTTTTTATTTTTTTATGTAAAAAAAATGTATTCCTTGGAAGTAAAAATAAAACAAACTCATTTTTAAACTTTAATAACTTTAAAAATAATTAAAGTATCAACTTAACTTTTCCCAAATAACTAGAATATATACTCAGTAATGTTCTCTCCAAATTTCAAAACAATCGGATGATAAATAACAAACTTACAGATTTTAACTACGCAATGCCCAAAAAGTAACCACTGTGCGTCATTCCTAATTTTATTCACAAATATTTTGTGTCCTCTCTTACTGCAGTTTGTACTACCCCACGCAAACTAATGAAAATTGCTATTACATCCTATAAGGATTTCCTTACGTGAGTTTTCGTTTCTCCCACCAGACGTTATTTTTTTGATGTTTACGATAGGTACATCGAATTGTTTCAGCACTTTCACACTTTCTGTTAAACACTCTATGGAGAAGGGAAAACATAAGTTTCGAAAGAACTTGAAGGTCAGGTCATTCCGACGTTTTGAATGACAGTTCTGCGTGCAACTGTCAGCCATTGTTAGTTGATTCATTTAATGTAGTTGCGTTTTTTAGATACAAATTTATTCTTGTGGTTGCTTTTGGATTTTCCGCATAAATTAAATTTTCAAATATTTCGCATTTATGTGGATAGTGGTTATAAATATCTTCGCATCCCTAAACAGCATAGCTGTGCATTTTGGTAACAACAAATAACACTGTGTGTAATTTTTTAAGTCATGGCAAAATAACCATATACGCACACCACTACGTGATAAAAGACTAAAAAAAAAGACCCGTGTTTCCCAATTTTTCCCAAAGTCATGCACTTTTTGTTTTATGGGCCGCCAAAGATTTGGGGCCTCGGTATCATTTTCGTAAAAATGTGATCATTTTCTCAGGCTCATATCTTGCAAACCGTTCAGAATTTCGATTTACTCTCTGAGGCAAAGTTGCAGCTCTTGTCATAAAAAACAAAAATTGTGAACATATAAAATCAAAAAAACTTCACCTTCCAGATCAAAATCGCAAAAAACTTAAAAAAATTCGATGTTTTTTACCTTTTTTCCCGTGCTCGGGTCCATAGGTAGCAAACCGTTCAAAATTCAAGGAAACAATCAACTACAAAAAATTACCTAAGGTCTCAATAAACAAATTTCTAGAACATATAAACTTCCTGGGAATTATTCTTAACACCGTTTTTTAATTTCATTTGTTTTTTATTTACTTCAACATTGAGATACTATGCTATCTATTACAAAAATATTAAAAAAAGTATTCGTATTATGTTTATAATGTTGATGGCCCTGGACTTGCAAATCGCGCTCTCTTAAGTTGTGGATCCAAATCGTCGTCCGAATCGTCCGAATCTGACTCTGATTCAGCAATTATGATGTCCACAGGCACGTTGCTTCCAGACTGGCCTCCATCATCAGCTCTTTCTTTTTCAAATACTTCATTAACATCATACAGGGTGATCTTGTGATTCCACCAACATACCTCTGCAAGCAATGATTCGAGGTTTTTGCCTTTGTACCGTTTTTCCATGGGCATTGTGGTTTGGTGAAACCGTTCTCCTTGCTCATCAGATTCGGTAGGGAGTTGTTTGATAAAATCGTCAAAATGAAAATGAAGAAAATGCAGCTTTAAGGTCATCGATGCGCCGATTATCTCAAAATAATGCAGCATTTGTTTCACCCATTCTCTTGCTTCCGGTTCCGCGTCTCGATCCCCTCCCAAGACTCTGGTGCATACACGCTGAAGGTAAATCCATGCCATTGAATGATTTTCATCAAGCGATGAATCAAAGTTGCTCTTGAATAGCTTTCTAATGTCAGGGCCATTAAGTACGCCTGTTAAATGAAAACAAAAAATAGAGACAGAAAAGAAAACATTAACATAGTGTATAGTACAATTAGGTGAACAAAAATTCGTTTTAAATTTACTACAATACCTTTTTTAATTTTGTCATCGCTACGCTTTGGGAAAACGCTTTTCAAATAGTCGAATGCGTTTGGACAATTTACAACGGCCACTTCGATGAATTTTTTAACAATTCCCAATTTTATGTGGAGCGGTGGCAGCAAGATGTCTTGAGTATTGTCAATTAAAGGTGCATTCTCTAGTTTATGTTGTTGTATTTGTTCATCCACACTTCCTCTTGGCCTCCACGAGTTACATTGGAATTGATTCAGAGGTGAGCGTGAATCCCAATTACAAAGAAAACAAAAGAATTTTGGGAAGCCGCCCTTATCGATGATCGCTGTGTAATGCCTCGATGTGAGCGTCGTGTCGCTTTTATATTGTGTGCTGCGTCCCTTGTTGCGTGTGCTGAGCTTACTGCATTGCCTGTGCTGCTGCTGTCGGTGCATGATCGCGTGATACCTAAGCGCTACCTAATCGGTGTTAACCCTTGGACAAACACATGGTTCTGGCCAGGCATATTTAATTTTTTGCTACCTATGGACCTGAACAGGAGAAAAAGGTAAAAAAAATTAAATTAAAAAATTTTCGGCAAATTTGTCACTTTTGCGTGCTACCTAAACAGTATTAAGAATCATCTCTAGGAAGTTTATATGTTCTAGAAATTTGTTTATTGAGATCTTAGGTACATTCTTGTAGTTGATTGTTTCCTTGAATTTTGAACGGTTTGCTACATATGGACCTGAACACGGGAAAAAAGGTAAAAAAAATCGAATTTTTTTAAGTTTTTTGCGATTTTGATCTGGAAGGTGAAGTTTTTTTGATTTTATATGTTCGCAATTTTTGTTCTTTATGACAAGACAAGAAATTCTGAACGGTTTGCAAGATATGAGCCTGAGAAAATGATCACATTTTTACGAAAATGATACCGAGGCCCCAAATCTTTGGCGGCCCATAAAAAAAAAGTGCATGACTTTGGGAAAAATTGGGAGACACGGGTCTTTTTTTTTAGTCTTTTATCACGTAGTGGTGTCCGTATATGGTTATTTTTTTTCGTGTTGCACTGTGTAAGCAAAGAAATTCGTATTATCGACCCGTAGTCGTCAACAATTTATAATTGTTGAGGAAATTTGTCTAGACCGAGCAGATCTGCTTTGAATTTTCTGATAAAGAAAAAATAAATAAAAATACAATAAAATTATCAAAATTTCTAACAATAGAAACTATATTTAAATTTCGTGTGTCTCTTCTTCGAGATATAAAATCCATAACAGCTTGGTAAGATGAATCCTCCTACTTCACTGGGGGTCTATCATCCGCTGGAAAAATTACCTCGGGATAAGGCTACAAAGGCCCGAAATGTGAAACGAGCTATCGGAAAATTACTTATGCCTGTCTCAAGGTCAACGATTTGGACGATAATTTCAAAAAATTAAACGTAACCTGAAACGGAGCAATCCCGAAACAACGGGTCAATACTGTTGATGAAAACAGAAATACGCTGAAAGAACCACAAGCTAAAGTTTTCTTGCAAACAGTCACAGACGATGGAAAAGTAATGGAGTGCGACTATATATCAGCCAAAGATGACTGTTTCCAAAAGGTACATAGAAAACACAAAAGATTTAAATAATACAGATAATTCTGGATCAGCTAGTAGTAGTGATAATTATTTTGCAATAATAGTGGACTTAGATATTGAAACTGAATGCTCCTCTTTTAAAAACGCAAATATTATAACGGGTTTTCCAATAGGTACTTGACAAATTTGAATTTTATTTGTGAACGCATTATTTCACTGATCATCTAACTGTTACTTTCCTTTTTATCAGTAAACTCAATATTTTCATCATGGTTAAGTACACGAACGATCAACGTATGCAAATTATAAAAATGTATTACCGAAATTCGGAGTCGGTGACCGCAACTTTAAGAGCGTTAACTCCAATTTTCGGTCGATATTCTCGCCCTAGTAGACAAGCAATAACAAGTTTAGTGCAAAAATATGAGTCTACATATTCATTGTGTGATGCTGCCATGCCAGTGAGACAACGGGTTGGTCGAAGTGACGAAAATATCGCTACCGTTCAGGCGTCCGTAGCAAACGATCCAAATCAGTCGATTCCGTAGCGTTCTCAAGAACTGGGCATTGCCAAGACCACTTTGTGGCGAATTTTGCGTAAAGATCTTGGTTTACGCCCATACCAGATCAAGCTTACTCAAGAATTGAAGCCAATGGACTATTTGACGCGACGTACGTTCTCCGATTAGGCTCTGGAAGATGCGCCAAGATGATGAATTTCATCGCAAAATCATCTTCAGTGACGAAGCTCATTTTTGGCTCAATGGGTTCGTCAATAAACAAAATATGCGTTATTAGTTTGGTGAAAATTCACATGTGCTTGATGAATCACCACTTTATCTACAAAAAATAATTGTTTGATGCGGTTTGCATGCCGGCGGCGTAATTGGCCATATTTTTTCGTAGACAATAACAATCGTAACGTTACTGTGAATGGCGATCGTTATCGCGCCATGATTACCGATTATTTTTGGCCCGAATTGAAAAACCTGGGACCTGGGCGACATGTGGTATCAACAGGACCCCCCGTTACAATCGATTTATTGAAGAGTAAATTTGGTGAGCGTGTTATCTCAAGAAATGGACTAGTCAATTGGCCGCCTCGTTCGTGCGATTTACGCCTCACGACTTTTTTCTTTGGGCTACGTCAAATCATTGGTCTATGCCAACAAGCCGACGACGTTGGAAGAACTTAGAGACAACATTGAACGCGAAATAGCAGCCAAAATGTATGACCGAGTCATCGACGTGCCCGCGGTGGCCGTATGAACGAAGTCGAGTTCCATTCATAAATGTTTTGATTGTATTTCAAGTCGATCATAAAGTTTTAGAAATATCTCAAATGGGTTGCGTTATATTTAAAAAAAGCCTTGGAAAACCCTTTAAATAGGAGAACCCTTTAAATAGGAGAACTGCTTCTGTGCAAGTGATAAAATTAAAACATTTTGTAAACATTAATAGAAATAGAATTACTAGAAAATCTAAAAATGTGGTATACAAAATTGTTAATAAGACTAAGTTCAAGAGCAAGCTGTTTTAAAATACGGAGATCAATAAGTCCGTGACTTTTTGAGTGAAACTCAGTTTCTTTTGCACAAAAAAAAATTTATTTTTCAAAATAATCTCCGTTTAGCTCCTTACACTTAGTCCAACGTTTCTCCAATTGTTGTATCCCTTCCAAAAAATAGAATTTTTCGAGGTCCATAAAATAGGCATTTGTTGGATAAATAATTTCATCTTTGGAGCTAAATCTCTTTCCATTGAGCCATTTCTTTATATTTGGAACTAGGAAATAGTCACTGGGGACTAAATCCGGAGAATATGGCGGATGAGGTACTCCTTCGAATTGCGGTTAAATAACTCCAAACAATGAAGTTGTCACACGATTACATTTATGGTCAATGGAGAGCAAATGCCGCACCCATCTTGCAGACAGCTTTCTTAAACACAACTGATCATTTAAAATCGAAACCACACTGTCATATGAAATGTCTATGGCATCAACAATCTCACGCACTTTTACTCTTCGATTGGCCAACACCATATCGTGGATTTTTTCGACATTTTCGGGTGTATTGATCTCAATTGGCCGTCCAGAACATTCAGTATCATTTTTACTTGTGCGAGCACAACGAAAGTCAGTAAACCACTTTTGTACCATTAAAATCGATGGTGCAGAGTCCCCATAGTATTTATCAAGCTTTTCCTTGGTTTGATTGACGGTTTTTTTTCGCAAATTCACTTTTTCTGTTTTTAAAAAAATCCACGAGATTGTATGTTTTGAACAGCTGTTAAACGCAAAGTAAATGGCGGAACTTGCTCAAAATTTGAAAGTAGTCTATTAATAGGTGGTACTTGTGTGTGAGCAGTGTTGCATTTCATATAATTACGAGGCAAGTTCGAAAAGTCACGGACTTATTGACCCGCCTCGTATGTCGTGCAACAGTGCATTCGGAAGCGATGCAGCTTCTCAGTGAAATGAAAATTGAATCACAGTCATTTACGCCAAACGATCTGAAGAGAATAAGCGATGTATTACGAGAGTTATACACCCAGCGAAATAAATATAAAGGCAACACCATTTTTTGTTTTTTTCCAAATGTTGTGAGGAATTTTCAAGTTTTTATTTTATATTGTATTACTCCTTGCAAAATGAAATACTTTTCAGCAAAAATACTATGAATATGACTTCATAACAAAAATAAATTAATTACTAGTGCGAATTATTTATAAAGGCAACAGGTTTATTCGAATATTCAAAAAGGTTTCGTAAGACATTTGATCTCCATTATCGCTAATAACTTCTACTAAGCATCTTGGCATTGAGTTTATCAACGAATGAATATGCGCAAGATCAGTTACCTTCCATTTTCTGGTATTGCTTCTCTTCGACCTTGACATTCTTCAACTGGAGTCCTGGGTGGTAAACTTGAGTAGGTAAATAGACCAGAGGTTCTCGATCGGATAGAGATCAGAACTAAGTACAGTTCTCCAGAATTAACTAAGACTAAGACACAAATTTCCTCTCCAGAATTAACTAAACGAAACATATTGGAGAGGTTCCTCTATAATTCATACCTGCCCAAACCATAAGGAAGCCACTGCCAAAATTTTGCCGCTGACGCATAATTTTGGAAAAATCTCTGGAACGCCAATATTTGTCCGAGCCATCAGGTCCGTCTAAATTAAGCTTTTTCCATCGGAAAATATCATCCCTCATTCAAAAATATGTCTATTTCAGCGAACTTAAATCTGGATAATTCGTGTCTTGGCATGAGACCAAATTTTGATACTTTTTCCCATATGACAGTTTCAAGTCGCGTTTCATTATTTGTTGAACACGACGCAACCCTGCTCCCAAGCTCAATTCAGCTATAATTTCCTTGTCCCCGAAGTTTTCTTTAACAGCAACCCTTTTGATCTCTCTTTTGGCGCTGCCACTGATCAGTGGTGTCCTTCCTGGTTGTTTTGTGTTTCCACCACCAATTTTTTAAAATTGTCAATGACACAGCTAGATCTTTTCAATCGCATCGAAAGAGCCCTTCATCAAGATAATCTTAAATTATTCCCTTTTCTTCTTTACTTAGGTACTTTCCTCCAGGTATTCTTTATAAATTATTTTTTTTAAATTTTACCTACGTTAATTTTAAAACAATCAAATAAAACTCACTTCTGTTTAAGTTCCTATTTACTACTGTTCGAATTCGGTTTATTTTTCATGTTGCCTTTATATATATTTCGCACCAGAAACAAAAAAAACAACGTCACTTTTCAATTTACTTGTAAAAGAGATCAAATGTCTCCATTCTCCGACTTAATCAGCCTTATTACGAATGTCGATGTCGTATTTCGACTACGACAGTTTTGTAAAAGATTAAAGATAACACGCCAACTGTGTCTTTAATCATTTACAAAACTGTCGTAGTCGAAATACGAGAACGACATTCGTAATAAGGCTGAATATACCTCATGACACATATATGCATTAAAATTATACACCAAACACCCAGTGCATTGAGAGTACCGAGAACAATTTATTGCCTTTATAATTATTTCGCTGGGTGTATTATGGTTAGCAATATGTCAAAAGCGACTTTTTGCGAAAAAGAACTTTTTTATTGTTGAATATGAATCTTTGGGGACTCAGAAACAATATTTATTCTACGAGTTTTTTTTTTAAAGTTAGTTGTATTTCAAAATATAACACAGTTTAACCATTTTCGTGGGCTTAAAAATTAAAAAATTAAATTAAAAAAAAGCCGGAATTTTTTAATTTTTTACAATAAACTGGGTTAGTAGCCTTTCATTTAAGATGAATATTTCATTCGTACACTGAGAGAAAAAAAATTATTATAATAATAAGTGGTAAAGGTAGATTTACGACTTTTTCATTTAAAATGGCACAAAAACGGCTAAAGATTTTTGGCCAAAATTTTCTATTTCTCGTTTCCATAAAAAAAAAGTGCATGACTTTGGGAAAAATTGGGAAACACGGGTCTTTTTTTTTTGTCTTTTATCACGTAGTGGTGTCCGTATATGGTTATTTTGCCATGACTACACGCAGTGTTATACTTGTGAAGAAATTGTATTCAAAATAGGAACTTGATTTTAAATTGTTCTTTGTGTTAAAAGATGGCATCTTCCGGCGCGATAACAGTCATTTAATTTAATTATAAGTAGCATTGAAAAAAGTCAGTGGTCGTTTTTAACGTTAACAACAAGAAAAAATGCAATATATTTTGGATTTATGAATTTTTTCAAGGAATTGTGTTGTCGGGTGCACCACCAAACTTCCAATGAAATAAATAATATTTTTCACCTTTGTTTTTGAGCTAACACAGCATGTTTTTAGAGGTATGCCCATGCAGTAGTTAAAAAATCGTTCGGTCCACCCTATTGAATGTGTTAACTTTTAATGTAAGATCACTCGTAGAATCGAGTCGTAAAGTGTAACTTTCGCGAATCCTGACTCTCAAAGACATAGATATTGCTCTCACTCAAGAGACCCATTTGGGGGAAAACCGCCGAGTAAGGTTAGATAACTTTTGTTTTAATATGACTGCAGTTCTCAAGGTGTTGCAATTGTAATTCGTGAAAAATACAAGTTTTCGACATGTAATATAATTGTACTTCCGGACGGTTTGTTTGGTATTAGTGTTATTGAAGGTAGAATCCGGAAGAAGTTATTATTTCGCGATTCGAACTAGAGTATGTTTTTCGTTTGGCTACAAAATGTCTCTTTGCATTTCATGCGTCTTTCAGACGGTTTTCCTTCTTGTCTAAATGGATCAGCATTTTCTTGTCAGTACGAATTTCACAAATGTAAACGCTCCAAATTGCTAGTCTTCCAACTTTTCGGATCATTTTCCAATAAAATTGCATGTATAACTTTCGAAATTTGACATCATGTTGCTTAACTCTCCAACGTATACCTCTTACAGAAGCACAAATTGGCAAAATGTTGTTGTTGGAAATTATGAATCACTTCCCAGATCCCTGTAGGAATATTTTGAACATGGAAATTGATGCATTTATTGATTGCTTGACGACCACCCTTAATGTGATATACAGGGTGGAGCGCGATAATTTGCTGTTTTACACTGCAGGCTGTAGCGGCACTGTTGGTCGAAGAGAGTGGAGACTGTGCGTGGGGCTTATAGTGGCTGACGGGAGATTTGTATTCGTCTGCCTTTCAGTTGCCAGGAGAGGTTATTTTGTGTTGAAGCGCATTTTTCAAATGCGTACTCGATCATTGTAGTGCAGCGTGTGTGTAACACCTGGTGTATAAACAAACAAACACTCACTGGTACTGAAGTGAAACAAACTCCAGAGAATTTCACCAGAGACCTCTGCATTCGGACCGCGTCACTGTGTGGTGCGCCATATCACGAGAAGCCATCATTGGCCCTTACATTTTCCAGGATAACCGTGTTGCCGTAACTGTGAACTCCGAACGGTACTTGACTATGATACGGCAGTTTTTTCAGCCGGCTCTTGAGGCAATGCAATTAGAGGATACATGGTTCCAACAGGATGGTGCCACTGCACACACAGCGAGGGTTACCATGAATTGTTTCAGGCAAATATTTCCTGAACGGCTTATCTCTTTGAGGGGTGATGTGAACTGGCCGGCACGCTAACCAGACTTAGTCCCATGCGATTTTTTCCTTTGGGGTTACCTGAAGTCGAAGGTGTTTATCAACCGTCCCAACACCTTGGAAGACCTAATTAACAATATTGTGTCTGAAATTGGCAGAATACCAGTCGACACGCTTGTAAGAGTTCATGAACACTTCCGAAAACGTATGCAGCAGTGTGTGGATAGCGAAGGTCGACATTTGGCAGATACACAATTTAAAACCATGTAATTTAAAAATTCCCTTATTGTTCAATATAATTAAAATATAAAATAAATTTTTCGCAGGTTCATAATTTTTTTATTTCATTCCCAAATAAGCAAATTACCGGGCTCCACCCTGTGCATTCAGAGGAAATAAATACTAGGAATGTGAAATTTTTCCATCAGATTTGGTAAACCGTTTACTCAAAGTGAAATATAAGTAGCAGAAACAATTGGAGAGAATGTTTCATCAATTTTTAAACCGACAAAATGCTCAGTGTCATTGTAGGAAAACAGGTTGGCATTGATAAATCCAATGAGGCGCATAAAGCCTGGTACAACAGCTCATAGGGAATTATTTAGCATTACTTCGTATAGTGGGAGAGTACCTCGAAGATCACTTGTGGTAGATGGGCAGGTTATCGAAGAGGGTTCTGAAATGTTGGAATAGTTGAAAGGCCATTTTTCTCACATTAAAGTGGATCGGCCCCACAGTGCGACGTTTCCAATATTGAATCTTCTTTGGACAGTGTAATTTCTGGGACTGCAGAAAACACTCATACATTTGATACGGGCTTTAAGGCACTTAATACATAATCATGTCAATTTTTTGTCAGCCATGAGCAATTGGAAGGACTTCCCAAGGAGGTCGACAAAAATAAATCCCCAGATCTTGATAGTAGTTGAAATTGTCTAAGAAGAAAACTACCGACAAGGACTCTTGAATATGCGGTTATAACCCCTAATAATTGTCTTAACAACTCCTATTTTCCGAATGTTTGGAAAATTTCGAAGATTTTCTCAAATCGAAAACAGCAGAACTATTTAATATTTTGAGGCCAGTATCAATGCTGTCCAATCAAGGGAAACATTTTTGAACGAGTACTCCGCGAAAAGATGGATAGGTGCATGTCTGAATCTTATATTCCAAAGTTGTTATATACGAATGTCGTTACTTCCAATCTTAGGCAAGGCCATTGTAGATTTGCGGATTCGTTAGACGTAGAAACAGCTTTTGATAATTTTTTTTTCTCAATTCAACGGTAATGTTTCCGCATTTGGTGATTTTAAATGGGGAGTACCTAAGTATTCAATATTGGTTATTCCACACACTACCGCTAATTCGATTATAGCCTCATATACGATCACAATGAATCACCAATTTTTGCTTTACGCGGTGTTTCAAGACATCTTATGGAGGTTAACAAGTTTTTGTATCTATGGGGGATACAAATAAATATTCCAAGGGTGAATCTATTTGTATTCGCAATGCATCGGGTAACTGCAAATATTTTCTAGTTCTGGAAAGCAATCAGTTGAAATTTTCTTTGGGCGGAGAGGAAATTCCATTTATAAATGAGATAAGGAACTTGGGCATTCATTTCAATAGATTATTAAAATTTAATAAGCACGCTAAGACTTCGTTGAGAAAATTCTAAAAAATTCTGGGAAAGTTTTCAAGAATTTTGAGAAACCCAAACATGCAACGAAGTGTGACATTTCTGTGATATGGATTTTGAAATGTTTGGAAGGAGGTTGATATTTTTGAGTGAACCACCAGAAGATACTGTAAATAAGATGATAATGAGTGTGATATTAATAAAAGGTTCGCTGATAGCGTATCGATTCACAAAAGCGAATTTAGGTCTGAAATTTACAATATGGAAAAAATTTGTAGTTGGTCTAACGTAAATCATTTATCCCCTTTGGGATATCTTAATGAATCGTTTCCAAATTAATACAACGTTTCTATTTCTTTATGTCATGCTTTCTATGAAAACACTATGCCTGATACGTATCGCGGGTTGAGATCAGCTCTTATATTCTATTTTTAGTTCATGTTTATTATTTTAATCAGAGTTTAATACATTTTAGTTTAATGGTTAGTATTCGTTCTTAAGTACATTGTTTGTAATATACGCCAGTGTCAAAAGTAGCTCCGGGAGCAAGGGCGTACCATTACTTTTAATTAAATATTTAGTAGTGCAACTAAAGTAAGGTACTTTTACAAATAATTATTGGGCTAAGATTTGTGTTTTGGAGTGTTCGGACACATATGTGACCTGCACCGCGAAAAGGGACCCTTTTTTTACTTTTTGAGTGGTTCTTTTATGAAAAAAACGATCTTTCAAATGCCGCAAACCGCAAGTTTCTATGTCTTTTAGTTTTTTTACAAATCATCTGTAAAGATGAACATAATTAATGAAAAAATTTAAAAAGTGATATAAACAGATAATATATATCATTCATTCCATGATAAAACGCCACAAATCTGACCGAAGGTCTTCCGATTTTCTTCAAATTTTGCACGGAGAGACTCTATGGAGCCAAATATACATTTGCGTTTTTAGATTTTTAAAATTGTTAAAGGTCGCGATTTTATAAGCGTTTTTCATTTTTCAAAAAGTTAAAAAAATGGAAAAAGTAGTGAACTTTGAAGAGCCACATTTCCATAAGTGGACCGAATTTTTCAAAGATTTAAAAAGTTTCTGAAAGCTGTTTTTGTCTATTTTATGATTTGCAGTTTAAAAGTTACCACTATAAAAAAAAGTTACCACTCCCAAAAAAAAGATTACTTGTCTTTTTTATAAAAAATTCTGAATTTTGCAATGATGTTAAATTTTTTAAAATCATAGGGGGAAAAAGAAGTGGAAAATGCATTCAAAAAGGCAAGTTGCTATAAAAATGCATTTCTGAAATCAAGCCCTCATTTTTAGAGTACGGATTCTACAAATAGACAACCGTAGCATTCAGAAACTTTTTAAATTTTTCTACTTACTACTACTACTACTTTTCTACCATCTACTTAAAAAAATATAGCTCTCCAAACTTCACAACTTTTTTCATTTTTTTAGGTTTTTCAAAAATGAAAACCGCGAATAAAATCGCGAGTTTTTTAAATTTCAAATATCTGATAACGGGATTCTCTTAATGGCTCCATAGAGTCTCTCTGTTGTCAATATAAACAAAATCGGAGGATGTGAATTCAGAAAATCACTTATTTTCAACTTCTTTCCTGGAACGAATGATATAATATTTGAAATTTAAAAAAAGTTCTATATCAAAGGTACAAAATTACAAAACTATCAAAACCATAACCATGCGCAAAACACGGAAAAACTTTTTTTAAACGCGTTTTTCTCAATAACTTATTTTCGTCGCAGAGGTCCCTTTTCGTGCAGCAAGTCACATATAGTGATATTTTGCAGCAGTTTTTGGCGAGTTTTCAAAAAAAAAGTAAAAATTATGGTTATACGTGACAGTTAGAGGTTTAATTTGCTTCACAAAAATGTTTATCTGAATCTTTGCTATAAAACTTCCGCCCTAAAAAAAATTCTGATCTGATCTGGTAAAACGCCGATACACGTATATTTTTTTTTAACCTTTCTACCAGAATCCGTTGACAGAACCCCATCATTTTGAAAAAAATCTAATTTTGTCTCACAGTGTAATCAGGACAATACATATACAGTCTTACTAAACTACTTGTATACATTTTCTCAATTTGTTCTGAAAAAAGGCCAGACAAATCAAACTTTAACTTTAGCAAATATCGGTGCTGATAAATATCAGTGTTGCAAATTGCAGTAATGCCAACTCTACAGGAATGAAACGCGCCGTCGCGACGAACTACCAAAAAAGTGCTAAAACGCGCCAAATAACGAAAACAACTAAAAAAATCCCGAAAGTGCTAAAACGAGCTTAAATAAGTGGTTTCCAATAGGGATCGGTAGATTTTGACAGTCCATGGCGGTTACGTTGTTTTATCTATTGTCAGTTCCTATTATTTATTTTTCAGACAATAGAGACAAATCAACATGAACAAGTTACAGCGCCGAGCAATACGTGAAAATAATAAAACTTTATTATCAAAATGGTTGTTCCGTTGTGGCGACGACACCCATTTTTGAATCAACCGGTACATGAACACCACAGAATACGATTGTTTGGTCTGGATTGTGATCCTGAGGCATCAACGCTTAGTACTTCATCGTACGCGATGATGGCATTACTATCACCGTGAAATGAAAGCGCTACTGATCACGACATGTGGTTACAACAGCTTCAAGTTGCGACTGGATACACCACAGCTGATGCTAAAATGGGCATTCTGCGCGTCCGATTTTAGGGTTATCTCACGCAGAGGCGATTTGTGGGGTTTCCATAAGTCGCAGCTCTGTGGCATAAGCCGGAATTCAGCTTGATCTATGCACCAATTATCGAAAATTTTGCGTTATCTCACACGCAACTTGTTTTTGTTAAAATGTAACTTTCCTTTTTGGAAAATCCTCTCAGATGGTCAAGCGAAAATAACGATGTTTGGAATACAGATTTGAACCGGAATTGACTGACATTCTTGTTTTTCTCTTACATCTACAGGATTAAAAGTGGATTCTGCCTCCCATATCTTGGGCGATATCCAATAAAAAATAGAAGCAAGCCTAGCATTTGTGGTCACTGAAGATGAATATATTTTTGAAAATATTTCGCCCGTCATTCTCAGTAATGCATCAATATAAATTAACAGTTTTTTAAGACCATTAGCAACAAAAATGTCATGTTACAAGTACAAAAAAAATCAACATTCTTTAACAAAATCGGTGTTGTATACAAATCGGGCTAAATGGCTAAATAAAAACTCAAAACGCGTACACATTACGCGTTTTTTTACAAAAAAAGGGCCATTGAATTTTTTCGCGTTTTGGCAAGAGCTAAATTGGCATCACTGGCAAATTGATAGTAAATCATTGGTTGAGAGGCGTTTTGCGAAATTTTGAATTTTACGCGCATATACGGTTTCATCGATTTTATCACGCTGGTTTTTCAAAAAATATCGAAAGTAATATGCTTTTCTATTATCGATATTATCAAATTCAAACAACAGAATCGTAATAAAAATTAGTTTTGAGAGATTTTTCGTCGCAAACCTGTGAAAGAAAAATGTTCGTACCGAAACAGCACGTACCTGTTGGTGAAAATGGTGAACAAGCGAATGAATCATCTCTGAAATTTCTATCATCTTTGATTTCAGCAAAATAAAATCTTAGCCTTATGCATTTTCACATTAAAAATCCACCACCGGTTCATGCACTTACTAAAAATACAGTGTCTAAAAGTATGCAATATATTTACTACGAAAAAGCAAAGAGGTAATTTGTATTATAGTATTGCTGTTTCGGGTTTTACCAACGTATGATGAACTAAGTGTTACCACCGCAAGCTGAGTTACAAGCATTTAAGGAACTGAATAAAGGCGAGGTGGTCATATGAATTGGCAGGGGATAATAAAGAACGCCTCCTTTTAGTTGTATGAAGTTACTTGTGCTTAAATGTGTTAGGCAGGGTTTAAACGAAACTCAAAACCATGCACAAAAGATGTAAACACTCTGTTCATCGATGTGTTCGTGTGTTATTACTCTCAATACGATCTCTGCTTATCCCTTTCGGACCTAGCATACAGAATTGTGCGATGTGGATTGAAAAAATTCTAGGAAGCAAATTTTTTATTTCTTGAATAAACTTCCATAAGCAGTAGCTGTTTTAGGTACTTTTTGAACGTGGTAAGTACAAAAACAAGAGAGAGCAAAAGTGTTTTGTTTCTGAAGAGGGTGATTTTGAGCAGCCAATAGTTTATAACATAGTGTTCGAAAGTGATTTAATTAAAACATAAAATTTTATCAATAGTTAAATGGAGCTAAAACTCAGATAATACAATAGTGTTTCACGGTCACAAATTGTCATTTCTTTGCAAACTCACAATTGTGTTATCTAAATTTTATAGGTAAGAAATTGAACTTACCCACGGATGCAGGCCTCCAGTCCTGAATATTCTCGAAAATTGAACCTTGAGATGAACCTCACAAAAGCCGATATGAAGAATTTTTACGGCTGCGTTATAATCATGGGTTGCCTAAATTATCCACAGGTATATATGTACTGGTCAAAGGACTTTAGAAATGAGCTTATATCTAGCGCAATGTCGAGAAACAAATTCTTTAGGCTGAGAAATTTGATTCACTTTGTTGATAATCAAATGTCCAATGCAACGAACAAGTTTTGGAGAGTTCAACCAGTAATTGATTTAGTAAGGAATCGTTGCAATCAATTAGCTACCGATGTTACATCTTATTCAATTGATGAGCAAATGGTCCTATTTACTGGCAGATGTCCAGCAAGACAAGTCATAAGATCAAAGCCACGACCGGTGGGTTTGAAAAATCTTGTTTGTGCTACTTCCGAAGGATTAATCGTTGACTTCGAAATGTTTCAAGGGGCTGGTACATTTCCTGATAGTGGACTGGGTCATGGACCATCAATTGTGTTGAGATTAACCAAGTTCCTACCCAAAGGCAGTTTTCTTTATTTTGATCGATTTTTCACAACAATATCTCTAATGGTAAATCTTGAATAGAATGATTTTAAAGCAACGGGTACTATTATGGGAAATCGGCCAGGAAAAAAGTTAACTTTCCGTCAAACCAGCAAATGGAACGTGGTATGACTCAATTCGTTAAAGACGACGAAGTTGCTGTTGTAAAGTGGTGTGACACAAAATGTGTAACGATTGCTTCAACTGCATGTGGAAAGGACCCGGTTTGCGAAGTAGAACGTTGGATAAAGGCTAGAAAACGTCGTTTGCCTGTCCCAATTGTACAATTCAAAAATGGATGGCGTGAATACAGCAGATCAAATGAAGGACTGAAGACTAAGAAATGGCCAGTCAAAGTTTATTTTCCTTATCTTGACATGGCGATATACAACAGCTGGATGAAATATAGAAATGATGCAAGAATAGTTGGTGTTCCGAAGAAACACATAAAAACATTCATCATTTTCAAATTAGAAATAGGAGAAGTGCTAGCTAAGTACAAAGAAGCTCCTCCAGAAATAGCTGAACCTTTTGAGTTACCTCATGACTTTCACGGATCAAAATTCCGTCCTCACAATGCTCCAGATGACATCAGATACGATCGTTATGACCATTGGCCCCAATTTGTAGATGGGACAAAGGGGCGCCCAATTATGGGCGGGATTGGACAAAGGGGCGTGGTCATATATAAAGAATTTATAGTCAAAAACTGTTTTTTTACGGGTTGATTTTTTATTATTGTCAAAGGTAAGTCAAATCAAATGTGGGTGCGGAGCACTCTCAGAGCAAATAGAATAATGACGAATTATACGTATATAAAAATGAGATAACAAGAGAGCAACGAGAATTTTGTGAACTTGAATGGCGTATGTGCGAACATAACAATGTATGTATGTATGTATGTATGTTCATGTGTCCCTTGCTTTGCATTCTCTTTGTTGTTTCTGGGTATTAAACAAAAAGTTTTAAGCAAGAAAATAATGGCACATGTGCTTGCACTGGTCTTTAATTAATTTTAAATATTAATATTATTTAAATGTAACGCCATCATATGATTGAACTCTGTTTTTTATTTTCCCATGTAACATTCACACATGTGTTCATATAAATCGAACAGTTACCGTGTAGCAAAAAGGTGTTAACACATCGCCCGTGAGTTCGAACACTCATTGGCTTTTTTATTAAAATATGAAATTTATTTTACCACTAAACGACCAAAGTATACAATTGTGCTTGGTCCCTTTCGAAAAATCAAAATTATTATTTCGCAAAATAATAATCCTTATTCAAAACTTCATGATTGTGAAAAAATGTTAAAAATTACTTTTACTTTTGTGAAAATGAGAGCGTATTTTCGTGATGGGTCTGAAAGGGTCATGAGTTGTAGAGACACAGAAAAAAAGACTGTGAAATATTGCCCAAATTCAGCCAATGCAATGGGCGACATCGGGTCCGTTATTTAATTGGACAATATTACAAATTAACGAAGTACATTTTACGTTGTCAAACCATAGGGAAATTTGCTGGTATATCTATCTAAGATAGGGCAATTTACAGAGCTTAGTGCATGTAAATTGAACTCATTTGAAATATACATTCTTACCTAATGTTTATCCCATATTTTCATTATCTACAGAAACAAATTTTGCTGTACTCTATATAGAGACATTTATTGAATACTCTGATTTCTTTTTTCTTACAATAACATTTAGATATAGAAATGTGATAGAAATTTAGATAGAAATGTAATAAACGACAATATTATAATAACGAAGTCCCTGGCTCCTACAATATAAGGGGTGTTTTATTCGTAACTTCTACACGTTAACCCATACAAAATAATAACTTGCATGTTAACATTTATTATTTTACAAATTGAAACTAAAGCGGCATTTACACCAACCAAGATTGTCGCATTTTCGGAATTATCGACGTTTTTCTCTTGTGGAGTTTGACGTTTATAATCCCGAAAAAGCGATAATCTTGGTAGGTTTAACTGCTGTTTAATTTTTGAAGCAAGATATTAATAATTTTTTATAAATATGGTTATATTTTTATTTTCAGTAAACGCAAGGTGTGGAAACACTTGGGTTTCTCAACTGTTACAATGCTCGGAAAGATGAATTCACTAATCCCTAATTCAAGAAAGAAGAAGACCGCATACGCTCATGTTCTCGAAGACGTGATTGCCCAGAGCATAAAAGTAAGTTAAACATTTTCTAGTCGATCACATTAATATGATAACATGGGTGAATGTTTTTCCAGACATCTTTCATGACTACAAACACACTGGAAGCAAGAACGCGTACGTTGCTGGGGGCATATAAGTCTGCAAAAGATAATTCACAACAGAATGGGGCGTCACCATATCCTCCTCCTTATCTGGAAGAAATTTTTGGTAAACAGCCCCATTTAAATTAATAGGCATTCGGTTCATCTGTGACAGGAGCAAACCTATAATTTGGTTTTTGAGGAAATGTAATTAAAGGGCGCTTACGAACTTTGGCAAAATTCATTTTTTTACTTTGCAGATATTATTGGTGTACAATAATATGGGTCGGACCCCATATATATAAAAAAAAGTTCAACCGGTCACCCCCTAGTTTTAAAGATTGTCGCATTACAATTTCAGAACACAACATTTTTTTTGATCTGTGCAACCTTCTGCCCCCCGAAATGGTTTTTTGTGCTATGTGGGCATTTGACTTCTGATCAAAACAAGATGCATATCGTTGTTCGTGTTTAATCAAGGGCCACATATTTCTTTATGAACACTTTTGACTCCGACGTCAATTTTGACAACTGACAACTGTAGCACGTTTGTGATCGGGCTGAAAATACCAACGCAGAATAAACAAACTTTAGTGTGCGGTGGCATATTGGATTTTAAAAGCTCTATAACTTCTATGTTTATGGATAAAACTAATGACTTTAAAGACAAAACTTTCTTATATTTTTTAGTTCTTTACGGACGTTTAAAAAAATAGGCAACAATAGGGTAATGAAAACGAGCTACAAGAAGTCAGTTGTCAAAATTGACGTCGGAGCCAAAAGTGTTCATAAAGAAATATGTGACCCTTGATTAAACATGAACAACGATATGCATCTTGTTTTGATCAGAAGTCAAATGCCAACATAGCACAAAAAAACCATTTCGGGGGGCCGAAGGTTGCACAGATCAAAAAAAATGTTGTGTTCTGAAATTGTAATGCGACAATCTTTAAAACTAGGGGGTGACCGGGTGAACTTTTTTTTCGACCCACACTAGTGTACATATACAACGATACAGTAGTGACACAAATTCTTAGGGTTTTATATTTGTCTCGCTCTAACGCTCGATGTCTAATTGTTGGAATCAGAGTTCGTATTTACCCCCCCCCCCCCCCCCCATGAGTAACTCATACACATCGTCGTGGGGAATGTGTAATGAACATTTACTCATTACCCGCAGGGTATGGGGAAAATAATGGGTAGCTACCCACTAAAGTGAGGAATTACCCATCATGATTACCCATTACCGTCAGGGCAATGGGGAAAATAATGGGTAGCTACCCGCGAAATGGGGAATTACCCATCACGATTACCCATTTTCCTCAGGGAAATGGGGCAAATAATTGGTAGCTACCCACGACGATGGGCAATGGGTTACCCAGGGTAACTCATCCCCATTTTTGATCGATAATATGAAAAAATTAGAAAAAATTTCTATATCTCGGAAACGGAGCGTCCAATTGAAAAAATAACCAATTTTTGCGAGTTTCTAATGGGTTTTCATAAACTGGTCCAATTCGTATGGAAGAATTTTTTTTCGAAAAATCGCCAAAATAAAAAAATCGCTAAAATAAAAAGGTGGCTATTACCACCTGCGGAGGTAAAATTTGTATTATTTTTTCGATTGGACGCACCGTTTTCGAGTTATAGCCACATTTTTATTTTACCGATTTTTTTTATTTTGGCGATTTTTCGAAAAAAAATTCTTCCATACGAATTAGACCACTTTACGAAAACCCCTTAGAAACGCACTAAAATTGGTTATTTTTTCGATTGGATACTCCGGTTCCGAGATAAAGACATTTTGTCTAATTTTTTCATGTTATCGATCAAAAATGGGGATGAGTTACATTGGGTAACCCCATTTCCCTGAGGGTAATGGGAAATCGTGATGAGTTATTCCCCATTGCCCATTATTTTCACCATTTCCCTGAGGGTAATGGGAAATCGTGATGGGTAATTCCCCATTTCGTGGGTAGCTACCCATTATTTTCCCCATTGCCCTGAGGGTAATGGGAAATCGTGATGAGTAATTCCCCATTGTCGTGGGTAGCTACCCATTATTTTCCCAATACCCTGCGGGTAATGGGTAAACGATCGCTACTCATTCCCCATGGCAACTTTAACCCAGGGTACCTCATTACCCACGAAATACGAACCCTGGTTGGAATGCTGCTGCCTCACCACAGTTGTTGATATCCAAATAATAAACAGGAAATTTGCCAACATTAGAATGTAAATTCAGCATTGCTGTTGGTAATGTGTTTTGCACTTTTGATTCAGGCAATAATGCCTCCATTTCTTGTCTTCATATACAAATAATCACACCATATCCAAATTGGGCAGTATTACCGTTAGTTATTTTTTCCGTGTATGAAAACAAAATTATTATATAATCGTGATGCCGGCATAATTAGATCACTTTTTTCGATTTCTTAGTAGAATTTCACAAAAATTTAGGATTTTAGTATAATATTTTCAACAGACAATATCCGTATGGACGACCGATGTTGCACAGGTCCTGACTGTGGACGACGAAGAACTCGATTTATAGTCGAGTTGGGAATTTTAGTTCATTCAAGTGAGCACTCTTTTTAGTTCAGCTCAACAGAATGCACTAGTTCATTAATTTAGTTCACTAGTTCATTGTATCATTTCAGCTTAACAGTTCTCATGAGCTGTGAACTAAAGAGCACATTTCAGTTAAACTTGTAGTTTTAGTTCAATCGGAGCGAATAATCGCGAAAATGGTCTGATTTTTGCAGATTTCGAAAGTGTTTTGGATACTGTGACATTTATTTATACTAAATCGACCCATTGAAGATCGGCTTAATGATTGGGTTATTCCGTGTCTGAAATATTAGTGTTTCCCTATTTTTTTATATTTTGGAACTGTAAGATATTCGAATGTCTTTTTATTTCAATAAATTAATTTATACCAAAGTTACAATAGTAGTTATTTAAATAGATATAGAAAATAAATAGATTGTACTTGAAATATTTACCAATCAAACTTTTTTGGAGCAACTATTTTTCTTCCACTCCTAGTTACATAATCTCTTATAATATTCGGATTATCACTACTTAAACTCTGATATTCGATAACTAAGGATTCAATTTCATTATTTAAAAGTTTCTGTTCCGTACTTGAAGGCTCATTTCGTATAGCTAGAGGTTTATTTTCATGATTTGAGGAGCTATTTGAAATATCAACATTTTCATTTCCACTGTTACTATATCGACCGCCTGTTAAGGGTTTTGAATGAATATGCTGTTCATTTCTTCTATAGTGTACACCATCACTATCCCTGACAACAAAAGATCTCGGCTCTTCACAACTCTGAACAATTTGTCCTTCAGTCCAAAACGAATTGGGGTTTCTTTTAAACAAAATATTATCACCAGGTCGCTTGGTCAACTTTTCATGAGTAGAATTTTTATTATAATACTCAGCTGATTTTAAAATTGTATTATTCAATTGTCTTTTATAATGCTTTTCATCAGTAATTTTCGGTTTAAACTTACAACTGATGGCAACTTCCTTCTTAAATTCCTTGACATTAATAACTCAGCAGGGCTTGGTAGGTTCGCTTTAAGTGTTGTTCTGTGCTGTAGAAGAGCAATGTATGGATATCCACCACTTTCGTCACATTTTTGGAGCATCTTCTTGGCAGTCTGTATTGTTCTCTCTGCAAGACCATTCGATCTTGGAAGCTATGGCCTTGAGGTTTTGTGATGTATTCCCCAGTCACTACTAAATTTTGAAAAGTCTTTTGAATTGTATTGTTGTCCATTATCCGTAATGAAATTTTGGGGTATACCATGTCTGGCAAAAATTGACTTTAATTTTATCAGCAAGTTGGAACTAGAATAACCATTACCTAACAGCTTTATTTCAAAATACTTTGAATAATAATCTACTACTATTACATATGGCTTCTTTTTGTACTCAAATATGTCAGATCCAACTTTGAACCAAGGTATATTGTAAATTTCATGAGGTATCATGTCCGGTTTAGGATTCGAATTACGATATTTCATACAGATTTCAGAATTGGATACAATATTCGATATATCATTATTAATATTGGGCCAATAGACTGCTTTACGTGCTAAACTCTGACATCATTGAATTCCCATATGACCTTCATGTAAATGATTAAGTATTGTTGAACGTAAGATTTTGGGGATAAAAATTTGAGTACCTTTCCAAATCATACCATCTAGTACTGCCAGTTCATCTTTGGCCTTGTAATATGGAAGCATTTCTGTGTTTTATATAACTCTTTATTTTTTGAGAAATACTGTCGGACTCAACTTGCTTTTTTCCATATGAGATCTTAAAAAATTGCAGTGAAGCAATAAATCTTTATCAAATTCAATTAAAGCCGTATCTGGTAGAGGACATCTAGACAAGGTATCTGCAATATATAAATATTTTCCTGGTTTATAAATCACATTTAAATCGTAAAGGCTCGTTCACAATGATAGCAACAAATTCAACAGGCGTTCACAATGCAAGCAACAAATTTGTTCGAATAAGTTCGAAAAAACTGCTGACTGGCAACATTGTTTATATTATACAGCAGTATACATATTTGGGGATTGAAAACCATGGAGAATTGCAATTCAAACGAAAAAGCAAACAGTAAAAAATAGAAAAATTAAATGTGAGACACGGACCTCAGATTTGTACCACTACCCGGAGCAAAAAGTATTAAGTATTTTTCTTTAGAAAACTTTTCAAATTTTTCTATAGAAGAGTTTTAAAATTTTTCTATAGAAAAGTTGTCCAATTTTTCTATAGAAATGTTTTAAAATTTTTCTTTAGAAAAGTTTTAAAATTTTTCGATAGAAATGTTTTAAAATTATTCTATAAAAATTTTTTGAAATTTTTCTATAGAAATGTTCTCAAATCTTTCTATAGAAAAGTTTCAAATTTTTTCTATAGAAATTTTTTAAAATTTTTCTTTAGAAAAGTTTTAAAATTGTTCTATAGAAATGTTTTCAAATTTTTTATAGAAATCTTCTCAAATTTTTCTATAGATATATTCTCAAATTTTTCTATAGAAAAGTTTTAAAATTTTTCTATAGAAAAGTTTTAAAATTTTTCTATAGAAATATTTTAAAATTTTCAAAACAGAAATATTTTCAAATTTTTCTTCAGAAATGTTTTCAAATTTTTCTTTAGAAATGTTTTCAAATTTTTCTATAGAAATGTTTAGAAACTTATGTTCCATAATATGTCATGGCCTTGGACGGTTTCGATAAACCTGAAAATGTCAGCTTTTTTTAAACTTTTTTCTTTTGTTTATTAATAAAATTGGCACGAACTACACTTACTACAAACAACTACACATTTCACATTTGCATCAGCTGGTTTATTCGAAAGCCAGCGACAGTGTTGTACTCTTGGTAATAAAAAATTATAATTATATGTGAAATTATTGTTATTGGCAGATTCTACAGATAATATTATTTATTAAAATGGTTGTTTTGATACAAAATGTTTACATTTTCATTCATACTTTCAAGTTTTAAAACAAAATTCGAAGTAGAGCGCCCCTAGCGGTCAGTAGAATAAACTGATTCGAACAAATTCCAATTGGAAGTAGAAGTAGAACCTACTTCTAGGACAAATTTGAATTCCAATTTCACGAAAAACATGAGAGGGCATTATATGCAATACTGTGAGTGGGAACGAGAAGGCTTGAATTACAAATTCGTTGCTGCGGTTGTGAACGCTACTTAACACTGCAATCTCAACTTAAAACGCTGTAGTCTCATAGGAATTTTGTGTAATGGTTTATTAAACAATGACATCAAGGGTTTGTGATCGGTTTCAACCGAAACTTTTGAACCATACACATACTAAGGAAACCTTGTACATCCAAATAAAATAGCAAATAACTCCTTTTTAATCTGTGCACAATTGTTCTGAGAATCTGTTAATGATGCTGACGCATACGCTATTGGATTTTTCCCATGAAGTGTCGCCGCACCCACTGCATACTTTGATGCGTCTACCGTAAGAATCAATTGTTTTGTTGGATCGAAATATGTCAAAACTGGCATCTTAGTCAATTGATCTTTCAAATCATTCAATTCTTTATCCAAAATTTCGTTCCAATGCCACTCTATTTGCTTTTTAAGAAGTTGTCTTAAATTGTTGTTTTTCAAAGAAAGATTTTCTATAAAAGATCCTGGATAGTTTACCATTCCCAAAAAACTTTGTAGCTCTGCTACATTTTTTGGTATCAGCATTTTAATAATTGAATCAATTTTGCTCCCATCTGCTGTAACACCTTTATCATTAAACACATGACCAATGAATTGTATCTCTGATAACAAAAATTTGGATTTATTTTTGTTAAATCTAAGACTGCTAAAAAACTTTGAACCACTTAACTTTGACTTACGGTCATCTATATTGGGAAATGGATAATGAGGTCTTAAAATGGCCTTATTTAAGTTCCTCGTATCAAGGCATAGCATAATTTGACCATTTGGTTTTGACACCAAGACGATTGAACTGACCCATTCAGTCGGTTCTTCAACTTTAGAAATAACCTTCAAATCAATCGTTTTCTCTAGCTCAGATTTTAAAGCATTATTCAACGAGAATGGAATTTTTCTAGGTGCATCAACTATAGGTTTTACATCAGGCTTCAATATTAATTTACATTCATTTTTCAGTAAACCTAGACCTTCAAATACATCTGAAAAACTTTTAACCAAGTTGACGTAATTCAAACTATTCACAATTTTTATTAAATTCGTTGAACTTGCTAAGTGCAGGCCCATTATGTTTCTGCATGACATATTTGCAATGAAAAAAATAGTGCTTGCTATATAGCTTATTTTCAAATACTACATTGACTTTAACTTTACCAATTATCGGCAACAATACACCACTAAAGGTGTAGATGTTTGTCTTCGTAGGAATAGATTTACATCCTAGTTCTTCAGCAACTTTCTTCGACAAAATGTTGGCATCAGCTCCTGTGTCCACTTGACATTCTACATTGATGTTGTTTATTTTGACCACCACATTCCAGCCTCCTTGAACTTTTGAAGAATTTGACCAAATTTTTATTTGATTGTTTTTTAAACATGTTAAAGTTCCACAAATAAATCATTGGCGTCCTCATCATCATCAGACTGATGTATTTTCTTAATATATCTCGGATTTGTACTTCTCTGAGTTAATTTTGCTTTAAAAACACATTCTTGCATAGTTGCCTTTTTTTCTTGCAACCATGCCAAATAGCATCTTCAGCTGGGCATTTTGTCACATGTACTAGTCCACATTTGCAGCAAACTGACTTATTTTGTACAACGCGTTGCTTTGTTTGTTTCAAAAGGTCTATTCTCATGATGTTACTACTATCACGGCCCAAATGAAATACAGTCTCACGAGCTTCTTCCAAACTCCTGGCAATATCAATGGCTTTTTCTAATTTTATTTTGCCATCACTCAGCAACCTTTCTTTTATATTCTGGTATTTCACAGACAAGCCACAGATGAAGATGCCTTCAACTAAATCCTCTCTTAGAGAATCAAACTCACATGAAAGACTTAGATTTTTCAATGCAGTTTACCTCTAGCTTCTCATCTTCCTCTTGTTTCCGGCTAAAAACTTTGTGACCAGTGTTGCCAGATAAAGTCGGGCACAAATCGTCAAAATCGAGGTGCAAAAATCGTCAAAATAATTTTTCGAAATCGTCAAAAAATCGTCAACATTAAAAACTGCAATTGCTGTATCAAATTTCAATATTTTTGTGGGGGGAAAACAGTAAAACAAAGCAATTAAATCAATATGTTATAGTAATATTTTTAAAATTCATATATCTTTATTTAAACTCTATTCCGAAATCTCTTCAACTATTTGTCAAACAACCAACGAACAGAGTTGACAAATATGTGTACGAACACAATCGGAGCGATAACGTATTCTTATGGTGGAAAAACAAAAGCTGGCATTTGACATCGCTTCTGGCGTAAACGACAAAAATTAGAATTCTTTTTATTTCCCTGGCGTCAAGACGCAGAATGTTGGCGGCTTAATACAAAAATGGGTATGTGTTAAAAAAGTTTTTCTATTTTTCTGACAATTAAATTTAAACGATTTAAAATTTCTGAAAGAAATGTGAACAGGAATTGTAAATTTGTATTTTATAGGGTAAAAAAGAAGAGTCGATGCAGATTTCGTCCTTCATGAATAATTTTCATTAACCCCTAATTGGCTGACCCCCGATTCAATTGTGTGAATTTGATTAAACGTCACACAGATAATATTTAGGGTATTTACATACATATGTATATTATTGCCACGGTATGTGTTATACATTAATATCGTAAGTTTTTAATAGTTCTATACTTCCTCAGTCCGTCTACAAAAATGAAATCTCGATAATTCTATTATTTCAGAAATGGTTCCATATGTGGGAAATTTTTCTACCCAATATCCCTTGATGGGTTAAAGTTTATGTTTAAATATATATAGCTGTCGCTCTTGCGTTACCAACAATTTAAATTTTGGAATAGACTAAAAATCGTCATTCCAGAAGCTGAAATCGTCATTTTATGTTTTTGTGACTAAAAATCGTCAAAATGACGATAAATCGTCACTTCTGGCAACACTGTTTGTGACGTTCCATCGCTATGTTTACTTTTGGCACAAAATGTTTATCGAATTTTAGAACTAGCGTAAGTGATACATTTTATTGACATTCCGAAATTTTAATATAGTTATTGACACACTCTTGAAAAATAAGGTTTCATGGTGTTATATGGTGACGAATTCCCCTGTTGTTTTTTTAAGTTATTTATTCACTCTTTCCCTATGACCATGTGCTTAGTATTTGTGAGAAGCAAGTCAGTCTTGTTGTGAATTTTGGTAAGTTAACATCAGTGGTTACTGGCTCGTGGTGTAGTGAAAAAAACTAGAGCAATTTGTTAAGGATTTCGAACATGTAAGTATCTAGTTTGGCCTAATTAAATACAAGTGTGATTATATGTGTTGATATTATATGAAAGATACTGTTTTAAACAAATATTGTAAATGTTAATATATAGTAGTATTGAACAGTGTCAATAATTGTTGTTTATTTCTTTATTTACTTTTTAGTATTAAAACAATGACTAAATCTAACGGAAAATACTGCGAAAAAGACATGCAGAAGGCTCTTGAAGCTGTAAAGACACAAGGACTTTCTAAGAAAGCCGCATCTAAATTTTATGGTGTCCCTAGAACAACGCTGATTTTTCGATTAAGCTCTAAGTTTTCCAAAACAAGGAAAGATCCACAGACAGTTTTATCAACTGCCGAAGAGGATTGTTTGGAGGACTGGATAACGACATCCCAGCGAAAAGGTTTCCCAAAGAGGAAAGAGGATGTTCTCCGTGCTGTAAAAGAATTCATTGATGTCGATAAAAGAGATCATCCGCTTGGACCAGAAAATATGCCAGGAAATGGTTGGTTTAAGGCATTTTTGAGCCGCCATCCATCCATTACCCTTAGAACACCAGATCCTGTTACATCAGCAAGCTCAACTGTCGCTTCTTCTGATATTAAATCGTGGTTTAAGCAAATTGAAGGATTCTTAAAGGAGCAAGATTCAGATTGGCTGGCCATTCTGGACGATAGTACCAGAGTTTTTAATGGCGATGAAACAAATTTTTTATTGTGGCCAAAAACGAAAACTGTGTTGGAAGCAAAAGGTGCACGTAATATCTACGAAATAGACAGAGGGCTCGCAAAATCAAATTTAACAGTAATGTTTTCATTCTCTGCTTCGAGCGTGCTGGTTCCACCCATGGTGATTTATCCTTACAAAAGGATTCCAGAGGAAATTCGCAAATCGATGCCTAAAGGATGGGGTCTTGGAATCAGCGATAATGGTTGGATGACTAAAGAAGTATTTTATGAATACATCTCCAAAGTATTCCATGCACATCTTGTCAGCATCGAGACAAAATTCCCCGTTATATTTTTCGTCGACGGTCATGCTACCCATCAAACTTTGCCTGTCAGCAAACTGTGTGTCCAGCTAGGCATAATATTGATCGCTTTGTATCCAAATGCTACACGCATTTTACAGCCAGCTGATGTTTCAGCGTTTAAACCACTCAAAAATGGGTGGAACAAGAAAGTGTCTGAGTGGCGTCGACAACACATTGGCGAATCACTTACAAAGCTTAACTTTGCTCCCTTACTAGACGAAGTGGTGCTCTCATCCATTACGCCTGAAATTATAAAAAATGGCTTTAGAGCCTGTGGGCTTTTTCCATGGAATATGGATGCGATTGATTTCTCCAGGTGTCTCGGGAAACCTTCCAACAAACAAACAACTGAAGAGCCACTTCAACAGGAAACAACAATAATTGATAAAAGTATCTCGTATGCCACTTTTTCTCAATTGGTTGGTACCAAAAAGTTAGAAGAACTCGCAAATACTCACAGTGGCGGTGGCAGCCCATTGCTTTGTTCGGAAGAGTGGAGAATACTGTACCAATTATTCCTAAAATTTAACCCAGACTGTGAACCTTGTCAGGAATCGATTATTAATATTAATAACGGCAACAATTTAGAGGATAATGGGACAATCATGGCAGATGATTTCCTAGATGGACTAGATATAAATAATATTGAGGCATTTATATATGATGAGAATGAAAGGATTCCAGCTGAAACTGCAAACAATGAACCGATGCTAAGTCATGTAACTCCAATCAAGATGCCAATAGCAATTGATAATTATTTGGATTGGCCAATAACACCAGAGCGCAAGGGTGTCAAACCTCTACAACCGAAGAAGTCCTTTGTTATAACACACCCATTATGGATTAAAGCTGAACAAACAAAAAAAACTGCTAAAATAAAAGAAACCTTGGACAAAGAAGAAAGAAAAATCAAAAGAATCGAAAATAGATCCAAGAAAGAAACAATGAAAAAAGGAATCGCTAAGAGGAAACCAAAGCAAAAACCTACACAGCCTGAAACTAGTCACATCAGAAATCTCTTTGAGGAAAGTGAAAACATTGGCGAGAACATAATTGCAGTTGGGTCGATCTGCTATCAATGCACATTTTCAATGAAAAACGACCTAGGACTGAAGTGTGATAAATGCATTAGAGAAATGCATATTAAATGCATTAAGAAACTTGACTTGCAGTACATTCCAAAATTTATATGCAAGAAGTGCCTTAACCGAATTTAATTTATAAAAAGACTTCTAGCTATACACAAATGAATTAATGTGATTTGAAGTTAAGAATTTACAGAATCTGTTTTATATTTTATGTTTTTTTATATCGTATGTATTATTTTTTATATTTAGATTATATTGAATATTAAAACTTGTTTTTTTTTGTTTAAATAGAACAAACCGAAATCAAAACATCTTTTTCGTTATTATATGCCAGCAATAATTTTAAAGGTATGTCAATAGCTATATACTTTCTTGATGTCAACAGCTGTATATGAGTGTCAATTATTATACATTTTAAGATGTCAACAGCTGTATATGAGTGTCAACTATTATACATTTAAAGATGTCAACAGCTGTAGATGAGTGTCAATTATTATACATTTTAAGAAGGTTTTACAAATGTGATAATTAAACAATTACTTGATAATATCTTCGCCTTTGATAAGCATTATAATGATAAAAAACTGTTTTATGTATTCAAAAATGCGCAAAGCTAACCACAATACCCTTACCACAATATTTTACAGCGCAGTCTTTCCCGAAATTCCTTACGAGTGTCAATAACTGTATCACTTACGCTAGGTCAATGTATTTGACTTCATCTAAGTTGACACCAAAAGAGTTTGCTATTTGTAGTGCTTCAGAGCCCATATTGTGCAACAATAATGCCACTTTCCTCTTATCTGCCTGATCCTCCAAACCAGTAGCTCTCAAAAACATCTTAAATTCGTCCTTCCAATTCTTCCACTCAACCGCCATATTATTTGCCTTAGAGTTTATTTTTCGAATTGACGCCGCTTCCATTTTGTTTTCTTTCCGCGAAACAACGATCCGACTTCAGATATTACAAAAAAAATTAATGTGAGTCCGATCACAGGGGAGATGTGTAAACATCTAGTAATGAAAAATTTTTTAAGTTGGAAGTACTTATGCTTTTAGTATATTTTTTTAATTAATCAATTAAAAGTATCAAAACTTTCAATATTGTAAATACATAGCAATTTGTTGGTTTTTGTTTGTTTTATTTAACTTATTTGGTTAGTAAATGGGCACACTGCAGTATATATGTACTGCATTAAAAATTACAGTTAGCAGTAAATTTACTGATTACTGAAAAAATTCAGTAAATTTTTACTGATAATGAAATTTAATTTGCATTACCAGTAAACTCATAGGCCGTATTCATAATAATCAGTAATCGGGCATTACTGATTACTGAAAATTCAATGCACCTCATCATAATCATGTAGGCACTTTATAAAAATGGCTGAAAAAAATTTTAGTAATCATTAAAAATGTACTAGTTAAAGAATTATTTTTACTGAAATTTTAGTAGTACTGCAGAGTGCCCATCTATGGTAAATGCCTTAAGTACAAATAGTTAATATTGGCTTATGGTAACTAAAATAAGATACATTTTTAAATTTTTGACTCGATTGTATTTAAAAATCTATGGAAATCTGCATCTATAGTAGTGGAATTGTTAGTTGTGGGGGTTTGTGGAGAATTGCTCATATGCAAGTGGAAAACGTCAAATAAAAATTTTGATAAAGCTTGCGACTGTGGGTTTGCACAATTTGTATTAAAATCTCCACCCATAATAATTGGCATGAGATGGAGATTGTTACCCAATTGTCGCGCACCAGTTTCAGTGTAAGGCAACAGTACGTAATGAAGATATATTATAATCTTAATTTATATTGGAATCTAATAGAAATTTTATTAGAATTGACATTACCTCCATTCAGCTTTGATACACTTTGTGTTGTTTTATGTTCTGAGTTATAATTTTTTTGGTGTTTTGTAAAATATTTTATTATTTTGTATTTGTTGCGGTTATTAATCAGCTGTTTACTGAAATGTAATGTTGTTTTACAGCAATGGTTTTCGAAAATTAGTAGCTAATATTGCACACTAGATGGTGCTTATATGCAGCTGTTAAGTATGAATGACAATCTCAAAGATGAAGAAAACTTTTAGTTTTTAGTTTTCCTTATATTATATTGATACATATAATATATATAAATATATATAGATATATATACACCAGGAACAAATGTGATTAGCGCTGCAGTTATTGTGTATAACACGGTTACATATATTCCACAAAGATTGCAACATTAGGTACCTTTGTGCAGATTGAGTGAGACAATGAGCATGAACTAGAAAATGGCGGAGGGAACTGCGCGACTGAAATTCAAGAAACTGCTGAAACAAGTGAACTACTGAAACAATAGAGCGGAACAGTGTGAACTAGTTCATCTAGTTCACAAGGGTGAACCGTTCAATTAAAGTAGTTCGTTCGTGAACTACACAACTCCAATTTATAGTTGTTTGCGATTATGCCATGTGCAGATCTCTTTGTGCACCCAACTCAAGTGATTTGTGCTCATCCCGATACTTAATCGGTATACAAAATGCGTGGAGTAGAGAGCTTGGAAGACTCTCTGATGGTCACTTTACGGTTAATAGTTTTAATTCAATCGTTTGTTTCTGAGTTTCGAAAAAGCATATTTAGCAATTTGTGCTTAATTTGAAGGGTGGCAACACTAAACGGTATATAACATTGTACAATGTAGAAAAATGTGATAGTGTCGACGTGTTAGCAGAAATTACCATCTATCCTTAGCAACATATTTATAAAGGATTTTCTAAAGGGCCCGGGTAGAATTGAATGGCTGACACACTTTAAAACGATAATTCAATTTAAGTCCAAATGAATTTAGAATTTTACTTTTTCTTACCATTAGGAAACTATATGTATAAGTAATTAAAACCAGTACATACATTTTCCATATTTCCTCGAATGTCGAAAATGTTTCCCCATAGTTTGAACATGTCTTTCAAACGACTCAATTATTTTCTGAAATTAATTTCATTTGTTACGAGTGGACTTAAAGTGCGGAAATACCTCTTAGAGAATTGTAAGAGTGGGCAATAAACATCGATCTGGAGGGTGTGACCAACAACCAACAAAATCCCATTACTTGGATGATAGCATGCATTTTGAGAGTGTATTAGGGTGATTCCAAATTGTTTCCACCCAGTCTGGATTTCCATAGCTTTTGATATACATGAAATTTATCACATATATTTTCCTCATTGCCGCCGTTACAATGACTTTCATTTTCGGTCGAATGTCCTCACGGTTATGTTCTATAACTGTCTAAATTTGGTTATCTGCAGCATTTTTGTGAGGATATAGCTGTGTTAATGTTGGAATAACTTTTGAATGCGGCATCAGATTAGAAAAATCAAGGTAGAGGAGAGGTTTCAACCTCCTCATTAGGAGTAAAAATAAAACTGTAGAAAATATTTTTTGTTCTTAGATATACTGGAAAAGAATTTGTTGTTTTTTTTTAGTTTAGTTTTAAAAAATTGCGCAGAATTCTCTTTACGCGATGTGAAAATTTCAGCTTTGTTTGAGAAATGTATTTTTATTTATTTATTGATTAATTAGTTCCTGTACACAAGACATAAGTCTTATATTGCAGCACAGGCATTTAAATCGCAAATTACGACTAGTGTAAAATAAAACAGAAAAAACATAAAGACATAACTGTAACAAAAATTATAAGTCGTAATATATAAAAGAGAAACTTTGTTTGTTTTAAAACATAAATATAATAATAATTAGCATAGAAACATGTAACATAATCAAATTTAAGAAAAATAATCATTATTAAAAGAAACACAAAAGAAAATTAATTCCGTTATAATTACGTAGAAAAGGAAAATAGTCAAAAAAAAACACATAAATCATTAATCACCAGCAAAGGAGTTTCATCAAAAATTATAAACCAAAAGAACAAAAACTTAAAAATACAGATCAGTAATAATATTTCTAAAGAGCAGTACATTATTTATTAGCTGTATATTATTTGAGAGCGTGTTCCAGAGACGGATTCCATTTATGAAGAACTGCCATTCCGAAGTGTGAGTCTTATATTTCAATGAATTAAGTTTCTTTCCTCTACATACATAGCAAATTTCTAATTCCAATGGGGGTACAATGTTGTGTTTGCCATAGATTTCTGAGCATTGAGAAAGTGCGTCCACATATGGTGTTAATATGATCCGACCATGTTAAGCTGGAGTTAAAAATAATTCCTAAGTTTTTCGCAGTTTTAACGATTTTGATTTCCTGATCATTAAGCATAATTTGTGGAGTTTGTGTGGGCAATATTGAACGTTTTCCAATAATCAAACATTTAGATTTTCCGGGATTTATGGCAAGACCATTTCCCGATGCCCAGCGATTTACTCTGTTAAGATTTTGATTCAGGGTTCTAACACATTGATCAATATGTTCCGGCTCGCAGCTTAGGTAAAGCTGAACATCGTCCGCGTACATACGTACCCTACATTCACAGAGATAAGTTGGCAGATCATTTGCATACATAGAGAAAAGTAAGGGTCCAATGATTGCGCCTTGTGGAACACCTCGATTTATTGATAGCATTGACGATTTTGATTTCCCTACGTCGACATATTGGTACCTATTTGTCAAGTAAGATTCAATTAAACGTGTTGCAGTACTGCAGAAATTAAACTGTTGTTTTAATTTAGTGCACAAAATCGAATGATCTACCGTATCAAAGGCCTTGGAGTGGTCTAATAGTACTAAAAAAAGTAAGTCTGCTTTCATCAAGGTCTTTTCTGATATCCTCTGCAACGTCAATTAGAGCAGTAATGCAACTCCGTCCTTTACGAAAACCTGATTGACGATCTGTAAGTAGAGATCTGGAGTCCAAGTAGTCGAATATCTGATTATGTAAAATACGTTCAAATGCTTTTGAAAGAAATGTCACAATTGAAATAGGCCTGTAGTCAGAGATAGATTTTGGTATAGGTAATATTCTAGCTTTCTTCCAGTTGCTGGGGAAATGACTAGTATAGAGTATCTTATTGAATACACACGTTACAATTGGCAAAAGTTTCGGCAATAACATTTTAAAAAATGTAGGATGCATGTAATCTATTCCAACAGCATTAGATGTGATCGACAAACAGGACGCTAACACATCAGATTGACTGACACCAGCAAAAGAAAACATTTCAGTGGCAGTATACTGCTGTTCTTTACAAAATTCTACATCTGTCCTAGTCAAGGGTATGTTCAAAAAAACTTTCGTTAATCTTATTAGCATCTACATCAATAGGAACGTGTTTGCAACTTTTCCCAATACCAATTTCCTGAATAATTTGCCACTTTTTCTTAGACCCCACAGCAGTAGTGAATTTATCGGCATAAAACTTTGATTTTGCACTCTTAATAAGTTTGTTCGCAAGTTTTCTTAATCTTCGGTAAATTTCATGAAACTCAACGATTTTAAATCTCTTCCATCGAGTAAAAGCAATGTTACGTTGCATGATGGCCTTTTTAATTTCATCAGAAAACCAAGGACGTCTACCGTGTCGTACAATTTTGGTTTTGAGAGGTACTGTCAGATTGAATAAATACTCCAGATATTTCTCAAGAAAAGATTCCTGTTCATCAACTGACATCATCGAGTATATTAAACCCCAGCCGCCACACATATCGCTTCCCAACAGCGCTGTAAATATGCCTCAGCAATTTTTTTAAAAATAAGTGATGAAATATTAAAGACGTTCATTGGTTAAAGCCTGTAAAAGAGGTAACAACATTTTTAATTTTGGGATTGGATGCACCGTTTCCGAATTATAGCCAGTTTTTAGTTTAGCGCTTTCTTATTTTTGGAAAAAAATATCTTCCTTTCGATTGGAAAAACCCTTAAAAAGCCGTAAAAATGTTATTTTTTCGATTGGGCGCCCCGTTTCCGAAATATTGGCATAAGGGCGTTTTACCGATTTTTGATTCGAGAAATTTAAGTTTAGCGAATTTTCAAAACAAAAGAGTGATGCCGTATTCAAGCAATCCATAGGTTAAAGCCTCCTATGGAGGTAAAAGATTTATTATTTTTGCTATTAGACGCACCGTTTTAGCGATGTTCTTATTTTGGCGATTTTTAAAATAAAAAATTCATCCATACGAGTTGAGCCACTATATGAAAACCCCTTAGAAACATCACTCATCGCGGGGAATAATGGGTAAAGGCCGCTTACCCATCCCCCATGTGTAATGGATAATGGTGCAGACTAATTTCCCATCGTTGTGGGTAGCTACTCATTATTTGCCCATACATTATTTGCTCATTATTTGGAACACAATTCGAACATTTATATGTTTGCAAGTCCCAAACTCAGGTGTATTTAAATGCAAACATTAGCATATTTACTGACAAATATGCATGCTTTTACGTCGAAACATATGCGTGTTTCTTCCCAAACATCCATATACTTACGTGGATGCGTATTTTCTCCCAACCATAATAATATTTAGAAACGAATTATTCTTTCTTTCTTTATTTATTATAATTAAAATAAATAATTAATACAAAACGCTAAAATACTTAAAATGACCCGTTTTACATTTACTTGCTGAATGCATAACTTTTTTTATGAATGAAGAATTTGCTGCTCTTTTGCTTCTCCTTTCTTTACTGTCTCTCACGTTTTTGTTTTCAGAAGGTTTCAACTATGCCTTGGTTATCACTATGCATTGGTACATAAACAATATACTTGTACTCGTATATTACGGGTCTAGTTCATTCAAGACAAGCGTGTATTAATTACTTGTGTTTTTTTTTATTATATATCACAAATTGTCCGCCATTCCGAATTTTTCAGCAGAGGCTCGGTCAGAAAAGGGACTCCCGTTATTGCCCTTTCCACAAATTCATTTCTCACTTTGTAGCACACAAACATATATACGAAACACATACACAAAAACCAAAGCAAAATCACGAACCATTTAACCGTCCAAGCCTTCGTTTATTAGTTTTTCACTGATCACGCGCTTTTGATGTTCTCTGTCCGATGAACCATTGCTGACTGAATACATAAAACTAAAACGCAATACACCAGGCAAAATAAGAGCCACTTCATCTTCAATTTACTCACACATTCAGGAATATTTATGACTCATTGACTGAGACAATAATGCAAAAAACACACGTGGCAGTTGGGGGACTGCCGACAGAAGCTATGCTCCAACTTACTTTCGATTGTTTTTTAATATTTTTGAAACACAATGATTGACAATATATATAGTTAGTTATTTATTATTACTATTATTATTAACACATCAGATATTATTTATTATTATTTTTCCACTAGCACGAATTTACCCCCCTATACTGCCGTATAACGTATTGTATGTTAAGAAAACATTTTAATTGGGTTAACAATGATATAAAAGCTTGCAAAACCGAAATCCGGCACATTGTATTTAAAGTCATGTTTATTAAAGCTTTCTGAAATATTAATATGGTTGTAATCTGTGCTGGATTGATCCATGTTATTGATAACAGGTTAGCTGCTTTTATTTCTACTAGTCCTGTAGAGGTGGCGCTGGTATATGATAAAGCTTATTCTGTTATGTTAATTTGTTTGCACTAGCTTCCAACCAACTAGCCTACAAACCTGTTGTGAGAGTGTTAATGTTATTTTGAAAGAGTTGAAAGATGAGCTTTATTTTCCGTGAAGTTTGACAAATTGCAATAACTACATGGTGATATAAAAGCTTGCAAAAGTGAAATCCGGCACATTGTATTTAAAGTCATGTTTATTAAAGCTTTCTGAAATATTAATATGGTTGTAATCTGTGCTGGATTGATCCATGTTATTGATAACAGGTTAGCTACTTTTATTTCTACTAGTCCTGTAGAGGTGGCGCTGGTATATGATAAAGCTTATTCTGTTATGTTAATTTGTTTGCACTAGCTTCCAACCAACTAGCCTACAAACCTGTTGTGAGAGTGTTAATGTTATTTTGAAAGAGTTGAAAGATGAGCTTTATTTTCCGTGAAGTTTGACAAATTGCAATAACTACATGGTGATATAAAAGCTTGCAAAAGTGAAATCCGGCACATTGTATTTAAAGTCATGTTTATTAAAGCTTTCTGATATATTAATATGGTTGTAATCTGTGCTGGATTGATCCATGTTATTGATAACAGGTTAGCTACTTTTATTTCTACTAGTCGTGTAGAGGTGGCGCTGGTATATGATAAAGCTTATTCTGTTATGTTAAAAATAACGGTACTATCACCTCACGCATTTTCGTTATGCCATTTTTTCCCAGTTAACTCCGTCTCTCAAAGCCCGCTGTAAGAAGCATAGCTTCAAAAATTCAGAAACACATTTACAAGATAGACTCTCTCGTTGTCCCTCTTTTATTCTCTTGCTCTGGAGAAAGCATAGACAGTGCAACAATCACAGCTGTTTTTGTATCACAAACATGAATATATGTGAGTCGCAAACACATATATTATAACATATAAATCATTGTGTCTCAAACAAGTAATATTGAATAGGAAACACAATATGTTTGGACACAAGTATATTATATTGGCGACAAGCTCCAAACACACTTTATAATTGCGTCCAAACAACAAAAAAATACTGATTTTTCAGCGTGTAAGCAATATTTTGTGATTTATATCAACATTTTTCGCCAAACTCAGAAATAATTTAATAAATGTCCACATCTGGCCTGCAACGCTAAAGCGCTGTTGAGAAGAATCACAAATTTCGGAACGATTGTCTGCCAACGAAACTTCAAATTCTGGTTCCCTGATCTGTACAGTTCAAAGGAAATTGAAAAATATTCTTCTAAAAAATAATTTTAGATCGATTTATGTGTACAAAAAGACAGTTTCAAAATCTTATACAGACTTATACGCTTATATAAACTTAAACAAACTGTATACACTTTTTTAATTTATTATTCAAGCTCCAGACCATTCTATATTTCTATTAATAGAAATATAGTTCTTAAAAGATCACACAGATCTTCATCAGCGGTTGTTTGGAATGATGCTTTTGCAAAATTTATCAAACGAAATGCAAATCATGCAAACATCATTTGAGTTGCGAAGCAAAACACACAAGAAATCATTTTCAGAAACTTCTTTGCATCTCCAGAGAAACATCGGTTCCCATTAGACATCTTTTTTGTTGTTGCCCAAAAAGACAGCACAATTATTACAGACAATAACAATTGCCCGCAGTTCCGTCGCGCTCCACGCTCATCAGGGATGATTTTTATTTATTTATTCTGCCTTCTTTATTGGCACTTTTTTATTTTAATATTCAAGCTCCAGACCATTCTATATTTCTATTAATAGATGATTCCTGGCAAACCGTACAGCTATTTCAGATGTAGCCACAGATCTTCATCAGCGGTTGTTTGGAATGATGCTTTTGAAGAATTCATCAAACCACAATGCAAGTGTGCGAAAAATATCGAACAATATTAGTACAAAAAGAATTATTGGTTGTCCGAAATGTTGCAGTGAAGTTTAAATAGTATTATTATGAATTCAAAATATCACGTACGTGAGTTCAAATTTGGTGAATTAAAGAACGGCTCGTATTTATTCCTTCAAACCAAAAATTATTATTTTTTATTGAAACTCCCCAATAACTGTTGGAGGTAAGCTGCAGCAGCATATGGCTAATAATGCATGTAAGTTATGGTAAGTATAGGTAATGAACTATATTTTCTACCTACACTTACATTATATATTATCATAATAATAATATATTATTATAAAGTATATTAATTTTTACATATAAAAAATTTTACTATCACCTAAAGTTAACTGGTTTTAGTATTATGTTTTTAAGTTTATGTGTTTTAGCAACTCAGCAATGTATCTGAGATATTAAACATTTTTGGCACAAATGTCTGCCGCCAGAAGGTGATGGGAAGAGGTGGGGGGTGGTCTCCTCTTGATCGAACTACGAGGTTGGTTTCCTCACGAGATGTTTGCAATTGCAAATTTCGGTTTTTTATGTTTTAACGGGCCCGAAATTGATCCGCCAAATATAAATTGCACTGATTCGACTTTTATGTTTTTATGGACTTGAAACGAGTTCGAGACGGATCCGCCAAATCGCAATTTCACTGATTCGATTTTTTATGTTTTTATGGACTCGTAAAGTTTTCGAGACGGATCCGCCAAATTGCAATTTCTCGTAACGGACTCGTAACGAGTTGGAGATAAATCCGTCAAAACACAGTTCCACTGATTCGCTTTTTAAATTCTTTATATTAACTTCGACTCCGGTCTTGAGGTCTTGAGGTCTTGAGGACTTGAGGTCTTGGCACAAATCTGTTAT
Source organism: Phaonia tiefii (assembly GCA_963931995.1). Classification (NCBI taxonomy): domain Eukaryota; kingdom Metazoa; phylum Arthropoda; class Insecta; order Diptera; family Muscidae; genus Phaonia; species Phaonia tiefii. The sequence continues at coordinate 265,386,872 of OZ008367.1, forward strand.
TGTTGTGTTGTGTCATCGTTTTTAACGTTGGCCTTGTGTTTGTTGCTGCTTTGCATTCGGTATTAAAGTGATTTTTGTGCATTTTGATATAATTTTCCCACGCGATTTTCTCCGGAAGTTCGTGGCCGATTTTATTAATTTTGGGATTGATTTTTAGTGCGGGTTTCGACGAAGAATTTAAGCCAAAAATCAAGGCGATCCGGTATCACGGAGCCGGGATTTAAGTGTTTTAATTTGCGATAATTTTACCCATTTTGTGCAGTGTCATCGTATTTAACGTTGGTCGTTTGTTTGTTTGTGCGCTGCTTTGCAGTAGGTATTGAAAGTGATTATTGGGCGATTTTCATATAATTTTCCCAAGCGATTTTCTCCGGAAGTTCGTGACCGTTTTTATTTACTTTTGGATCAAAACTAGTGCGGGTTTCGACGAAGAGTGTAGGCCAAAAATTAAGGTGATCCGATATCGGGGAGCCGAGATTTAAGTGTTTTAATTTGGAGTATTTTGCTCATTATAGAAGTGATTTTGTGAATTTTTCAGTTAAATCATTTCCTTTTCAAACTCAAAACCCACAACAACACAGTAGGCAGGCGCGCGGATAACGCCGCAGTTTTGATTTACAAATTATTGGATACTGTAGAATTTTGTTAAAAAGCTAAATAAGACATTTTTAATAAAAAGAAAAACAAACTGACGCGAAAACACTAAATATTAGGAAAAAAAAATTAAAGACATTTTAAAGTGTGAAAGTTATAATTTGTTTCCAATTTTTCGACCTTTATTTTAATTATTCTTGACTAATAATTCAAGCTTAAGGTCACTTCTGATTTTATAAAACTTTTTGTTATTCTCTTTTCTCTCTCGATATTTCGATTTCCTTTGGAAATCTTCTTCAGGATAGTTTTTAATATTAATAATAACAAACAAACATCAATACAAATTAAAATTAAAATTTTTGACAAATTGTGAAAAGTAATACTATTCATACATAATGTGAACATTACTGTATTATAAGATGTATGAATAGTATTACTTATCACAAATTTTTCAAAAATTTTCATTTTAATTTGTATTGATGTTTGTTTGTTATTAATAATATTAAAAACTATCCTGAAGAAGATTTCCAAAGGAAATCGAAATATCGAGAGAGAAAAGAGAAAAACAAAAGGTTTTATAAAATCAGAAGTGACCTTAAGCTTGAATAATTAGTCATGAATAGTGTGAAAGTTATAAAATAATAATAATAGTTTTGAAAATATTCGTATATAAAATTCTTTATAAAATCAAGAAGGAAAGGTGGTCATGCCTAATTTGACAATTTCCAATAACTTAACAGCAAACGGGAATTGAAATTAAATTGCAACAACTTACAACAAATTGATTCGGTTACAACAAAAAGTAGTTTACATCATCTGTTACTTGTTGAAGAAAAGAACATTCGCAAATTATTGCATTTTGAAAATACGAAAAATTTGCAACAAATCTTGTTTATCATTTACAAGAAAAAAGAATATTTTTACTAAAATAAAAAAAAAATACTAAAGAAATTGAAAAAAAAATAAAAAAATATAAAGATATAAAATATTTATAGATTCAACCTCAACCTTAGTTATCACAGGTAAGTCACACAACCATAATAGTTATCACAGGTAAGTCGCACAACCATAATATTGAATTTTGAATTTTAGCATGGTGAAAAAGGTCGAAACTACATTGCAACGTCTACTTCGACTACAAAAGGAAAAAGAAAAGCGTGAACTTAAAAAGCATCAAGAATCACCAGCGTCTCGTGCATCTCGGATCGAAAAGCGACGTCAAAAACGACGCGATGGATCACCAATGTCTCGCGAAGCACGACTCACTCAACAACGTCAAGCAGATGAAGCAAGACGGCGTGATGAATCACCAACGTCTCGCGAAGTACGACTCACTCAAAAACGTCAAGCAAATGAAGCAACACGGCGTGATGAATCACCAACGTCTCGCGAAGCACGACTCACTCAACAACGTCAAGCAGATGAAGCAAGACGGCGTGATGAATCACCAACGTCTCGCGAAGCACGACTCACTCGAAAACGTCAAGCAAATGAAGCAACACGGCGTGATGAATCACCAACGTCTCGCGAAGCACGACTCACTCAACAACGTCAAGCAGATGAAGCAAGACGGCGTGATGAATCACCAACGTCTCGCGAAGCACGACTCACTCAAAAATGTCAAGCAAATAAAGCAACACGGCGTGATGAATCACCAACGTCTCGCGAAGCACGACTCACTCAACAACGTCAAGCAGATGAAGCAAGACGGCGTGATGAATCACCAACGTCTCGCGAAGCACGACTCACTCAAAAATGTCAAGCAAATAAAGCAACACGGCGTGATGAATCACCAACGTCTCGCGAAGCACGACTCACTCAACAACGTCAAGCAGATGACGCAAGACGGCGTGATGAATCACCAACGTCTCGCGAAGCACGACTCACTCAAAAATGTCAAGCAAATAAAGCAACACGGCGTGATGAATCACCAACGTCTCGCGAAGCACGACTCACTCAACAACGTCAAGCAGATGAAGCAAGACGGCGTGATGAATCACCAACGTCTCGCGAAGCACGACTCACTCAAAAATGTCAAGCAAATAAAGCAACACGGCGTGATGAATCACCAACGTCTCGCGAAGCACGACTCACTCAACAACGTCAAGCAGATGAAGCAAGACGGCGTGATGAATCACCAACGTCTCGCGAAGCACGACTCACTCAAAAACGTCAAGCAGATCAAGCTACCATAAATGCTCAATTGGATATTGACGCCACAGTAGCTGCTTTCGAAGCAAAAATTAATGTTTATGCTGATTGCATCTGTGAAGTCTGCCACAAGCGATGCTACAAGCAACAAGTGTCAAACTGCAGCTTTTCTGGTGAAAGTCCACATTATCTTCCCGTCGAGTTGGCCCAAAAAAGTTCATTGCTTTGCTGTCACCGTTGTAAGACACATTTGAAGTCGAGCAAAGCACACCATCCTTCGAAGGCATATTGGAACAATCTCGATCCTGGTGTTATTCCTCAAGAGATTGCAATTCTCACACAAGTGGAGATTCGTTTACTCGCTCGAATCATTCCATTCTTGAAAATGATCAAGTATGACGGTGTTTTCGGACAGTTTGGATTCAAGGGTCAAGCAGTTTTGTTCGCCCAAGATATTTTCGAAGTTACTGAAAATCTTCCAACATTGTTGCCTCGATCACCTGATTCTGCCGGTTTGATTGTCGTCACTGAGTCATTGGAGAACCTCGACATCACACGTGAGTTCACAATTTCACGCGACAATGTTAGTAACGCAATAGAGTGGCTAAAGACGAACAATCCATTGTACCGTGATGTTCAAAATAACACAAATTGTACACAACTCGATGACGCAAGTTTTATCAGAGTTCAGCCGCCTCAACCAGCACCACGCCCACGTCGTGTTTCACGTATTAATGAATTCTCGAATATTATTCGTGCACTGTGGAGTCAGGCACATTTACAGTTCGAACCAAATGCAGACAAACAATGTTGTGCTATGGCAATTGGAGCTATTGTTCGCTCGTCCATTCAGTCGCCTATTGAATGGGACTCCAACACACTCAATTGTATTTTGATAGAGTCGAATAGACTTTACGAAAGGATTGTCTCTCTTCATCCACCTGGTGAAATTCCAGAGAGTGGTTATCTTCTCGTCAACAACTTCAATATAGTACCACATATTACAATGTTTGGAGTCACTGTATCGCTTCGCTACCCTGATGATCCAGAAATATTTGGCAATCTTGAGGATTTCAGAAACCTACCAGGTTTTGGTTTTTGCCTTTTTCAAGGTGTACTGTTACTGTTTAGCAAGTATCCAGCTGGAGTTTTGATTGCAAATTCGAAAAGCTACGCTATTATGAAGATTGATGACAAGTTCTATTTTGCTGACTCTCATTCGTGTGGTCCAAAAGGAGCTACTGCGTCAAAAAGAAATGGCCGAGCGTGTCTTATCGAGTGTAGCAATATTGAGGAATTCATTCGCATCTGTAAGCGTGCGACAGGTTCTACAAATGCCCAGTACACGCTTGACTATATGAAGATTGATAAAGAAGCAACCTCTCAAGTCGTTCATATAGATCATGAAATTGACGCTGATGGCCAACTTTCATGCATTCCATCTATTGCTTCTCCCCATATCGGCTCTAAACGCTCTGATGTCATATCTGTTCCTTCTGAAGTTGACGCGATACCCGTCCAAACTTCAGTTATGGCACCAATTGAAGCACGTCAGCCTCAAGAAAATTCGGAGTTAATTGGCATTCCAAGCGATGGTGGTAGAACGAAACAGCTCAAGATTTCAAGAAAAACTACAAACAATATAGTCAATGATCGTCATGAGCTGCATGCTGAAGAGTATGCATGGTATCATCTCTTTCCCAAAGGCGTGAATGGACTTAAAGAACAACGACCAGTACAAATTTCGCCACTTGACTACTTCCAAGCACGTATCATGGGAAATGATACCAGATTTCAACGTACTGATTACCTATTTTACGCACTTTCTATGTATGAACATCTTCGCATAACGACCAATATCAACGTACTTGGAAAGAAAGTGCGAAATAATGAGAAGATGGTGGAAGACGTTCATCTATACGTTAAGAATTTGCGAGGTTCTTTGGCGTATTGGAACACTGCTTTCATGGAGGTTATTGCAATGATCAGATGCCTAGGACCACCGCATTATTTCATCACATTAAGTTGCAATGATCTACATTGGAGTGACATGATTAATGCATTGTTGATTGCTGATGGTAAAGCGGACAAACATCCAGCTTCTTTAAGCACCTATCAAGTTCAAAAACTTATTGAAAAATATCCAATGGTCATCAGTCGTCATTTCATGATTCGAGTGAACGCAATAATGAGTTTACTAAGATCAGATAATACTATTCTCGGTGGGAAATTGGTCGACGAATGGTGGCGAATTGAATTCCAAAATCGTGGATCGCCGCATCTTCACATGCTAGTTTGGGTGGAGGGAACGCCAAGCTTTGACACTAAAGAAGGCATCGCGCGAATCGATGAAGTCATAACGTGTGAATTGCCAGACAATGATGAGGAAATGAAAACGCTAGTCAATGGAGTTCAGCGACATCATCATACTCAGACGTGCTACAAGAATGGTTCGGTCGAATGTCGCTTCAACTTTCCTCGTATTCCAAGCAATCAAACTCATATCGTCGCAAATACTTCTGACGAGTTTATTAAAAATGGAGGTCGTATGTGCATTTTAGAACGAAAACCAGAAGCAAACTTTATTAATAATTATAACAAAACGATGCTGAAATGTTGGAAAGGAAATATGGACATTCAACCGTGTGGAAACAATGAATCAATTGCCAATTATCTTGCAAAATATTGTTCCAAGAATGAGCCAACCGAGGTGTCTGCAGGTGTGCGAGATGCAATTCGTACTATACGCCAAGAACAAAGTACCACATCTGATAAAATGTTCAAGATTTGCATGAAAATTGTGCGAGAGCGACACGTTTCTGCTTGCGAATGCAGTTCTCGATTGGGTCACCTTCCGTTGAGACATGCCTCGCGTAAATGTGTGTTCTTAAACACGCGCAAGCCTGAACAGCGTTACAAAGTTTTCCGCTTCGTAAATGACGATGCTGCTGGCTATTGTACCAACATCTTTGAGCGATACACGAACCGACCACATGCACATCCGCATTATGACTTTGAGAACATGTCACTGGTTGAGTTTGCGATGTTGTTTGAACCGCATTATAGTACAACAACTGTCTTGGATGAAGACGCTGGAGATCACGAAGCTTACGATGACAGATTAAATGCTCCTAAAATACGTTTTGTGACTCTGTTAAATGGGACAAAAAAAATGAAAATAAGAAGCCGCCCTGCAGTCATTCGAGTGCCAATTTTCCGAGAACCAAATGATCCAGAAAACTACTATTACAGTCTTCTTGCTCAGTATGTGCCGTTTCGTGACGAGGATGAATTGCTAAGAGGATACGATTCATCAAAAGAAGCGTTCTTAGCTAGAGAAGCTGAACTCATAGCTACCACCAGATACATGGAAATTCATAGAGTACGAGATCGACAATTGGATAATGCAGTTAATCAGGCAAACGCTTTCATACAGTTACAGAATCCAGTCAACGAAGAAATTGAATTGGATGATAACGATTATGACGCGGATGACGTTAGAGTCAGCGAAGGTCTTTTCCGGTACCATTTATCGATGATGAATGTTGGCCAAACAGATCTTTTCAATTTCATCACGAAAAGCATCGATGAACAGAAGAAGGGATCAGTAGATCCAGTTCGAATGTTTATCACTGGCGGCGCTGGCACTGGAAAAACGTTCACGCTTAATCTCATCAAGGAGCAGATTCGTCGCTGCTATGGTGGAGATATGAATTCAGTTAAAGTTGGTGCTCTTACTGGTGTTGCAGCAAGGTTGATATCAGGTCGAACGCTTCACTCGATGTTCAAATTACCAGTCCAACGTGATGGCAAGGTCACAAAACTTCCAAGTCTAACTGGAATCTATTTAAGATCTTTGCGATTGCAGTGGCGAGAAACTCAATTCCTCATCATCGACGAAATTTCTATGGTTCCTTACGAAATGCTGGAGCATTTACATTTACGTCTACAACAACTTAAAGATAGCAACGAATTGTTTGGGGGAATGAATATTTTGTTGTTTGGTGACTTGATGCAGCTACCACCTGTTCGAGGAAACGCTGTGTTCCATCAACCAAAGAGCTTGGAGCCAGCTATTCATCTTTGGCGTACTTTGTCTTTCTGTGAACTAGTTCAGAACATGCGACAGCGGGGAGACACAACTTTCATCGATTTACTCAATGACTTGCGAATCGGAGAGTTAAAGACGGAACACATTGAAATTTTACTCGGGAAAGTCGATAAAAATCTTTCCAATGAATTTAGTGTTGGAAAAGCGCTCCGCATCGATCCGACCAATGCACTGGTCGATGAACATAATCGTGAAGCTCTTACTCACCACCAACAACAAGGCGTAAATATGGTAGATCTTCTAGCAGCTGACCGAATCTCAGATGCGATAAAAGATATCAGCGCCATCAACTTAGAGAGTCTCATTCCGGAAGACATCAACAAGACTGGTGGGCTGCCAAAGGCATTAAGGCTCTTTATCGGAGCCAAGGTTATGCTCCGATATAACATCGACACAAGCAAAGGTCTTGTTAATGGTGCGATGGGTGAAATAGTTGATATTATTTGGCCACTGTTTCGTCGAGCACAAATGTATGAACAAGATTTGCCAAATGTCAAAATAAATTTCGTTGAGATCGGCGAACACATCATCCAGCCAAGAACTGTCGAAATGGAACGATTGCGAAAACTTCCGTCATATCGACACACAATATGAAGCATTCAAAAAATTGAGATATTGTTATTGGCGGCGATAAAAATTTAAACAAAAAAAAAATTTTTTAAAAAAAAAAATTTTTTAAAAAAAAAAATTTTAATATTTAAAATACCAACCCAACCCAACCATCCACCGAAGTAATCAATTTCACAAGTTTCCTTTTTAAAAAATGTATTAAAAATAATATAAAAATAATGTTAAAACGAAAGATCGACTAAAAGTACGAAAGTACAAAAAGGATACTAAAATAAAAAAAAAATATATTAAAAAAGTGTTTTATGTTCTGTGTCATATATAAAGAATTTATAGTCAAAAACTTTGTTTTTTACGGGTTGGTTTTTTTATGTTTTGTAAGGAGTTCGAGACGGATCCGCTGAATCGCTATTTCACTGATTCGCTTTTTTATGTTTCTCCTGACTCGTAACGGGTTCGAAACGAATTCTAGAACTCACATTTCGCTTTTTTATAATTTTACGTAATCGTTACGAGTTCGAAACGGGTCCGCATCCGTTTTTGTGCACATTGGGATCATTCAAGACGAGGTACAATCGTATCATTGGACGAATAATCAATCCACCATATATTCATTTGGAGTTTACTACAAAAAAGAATATATAAATGCAAAAAAAAATCAAATACACGTAAAAATATATGAAAAACCCATAAAATTCTTCTTTTTTGTCAGCATAGTATGATAATTGCATAATTAGAACGTCAATATATTCTAAAACCCCACTCAATCTAAATTGAAATTTTCACATCTTGTGGAGAAAATGATGAGCAATTTTTTAAAAATAAAATCAAAAAAAATACTTTTTTCCAGGATATCTAAGGACTAAATTTATTTTCTAAATTTTGATGTCCATGTCCCACAAGGACCTGTCACTTGTATTCCTAAAGAGGAGGTTTAAAACTATCAGGCGACACCTTGGTTGTTAGAATCTGATGCCGCATTCAAAAGTTGTTACAACAAAAACACAGCTATCTCCTCACACTAATGCTGCAGGTTACCAATTTTAGCCAGCTATAAGCTATGAACCGGGAGGAGTTTCGACCTAAAACGATTGGCATTGTAACGATAGCAACAAGTACAATATATGTGCGAGTAAATGTGAGTTTCAAAAGCATGGTTTTTGGTTCGATTTTTGGAAATACCCAATATACATCATTCTCAACACTGAATATATAAATTGGCTGTGTGTGTTACTTCAAATAAGTAAAAATTCTTAAATTTAGTTCATATTTTGCAATGCCCAACACTCCAATTTAACACAATTCTATATACTAACCCGACAACAATCAGTTCGTACGCCTGAAATTTTTTTAATATTTACACTTTCTACATTTATTTTTTATTTAAAATCTGATATTTTTGATACAAAAAATTATGTCTACGTAAAGCTAAGAAATTCTTTCTTAGAAACAAAAGCAGATGGAAAAAAAATAGAACAACAACAGCGTAAAATGCTGCGAATAAGAAACTGACGACAATTATTTCGTACGATAGAAAAAAATGTGTTATATATAAAGATAACGGGACAAATTCTTTTTTTTCTTATTCTGTACACTGGTTTAGAATGTTTTGAGTAGTAATTTGTTACTTTCTTTTTATTCGAGTAGTTTCGTTTGACACATACGCAAGCATGGCGCGTGGCAAAGCGATTTGTAAAGAAGTCAGAATATTAATAATTAAAAAATTTGTATCAAACCAAAGTTATGGCAGTATTGCACAAGATTTAGGCTAAGCAAAGACGACTGTCCAATATATTATAGAAAATTACGTAAATACTGCCTCAATTGAGCCGCAACAACACGGACGCGGAAAGAAATCAAAATCGAGTATTGAATGGCATGATTAAAGAAAATAGGCGGACATCAGTGAGAAATTTAGCGCAAATGTGGTCAGAAAGAATAGGCAGAAATATTAGCCGTGAATGGACCCGAAAACATTTGCATAAATTGGATTATAAATTGTATAAGGTGAGTTTTGTTTAAAGGTATGTCAGTTCATTCAATTTAAATTTCACAGGCAAAGAAAAAACCACTCTTAACTGCGGGGCAAAAGAAAAACAGGCTACAATTTGCAAAGGATAAGGAGTTGTGGGTAGAGCGACAGTGGGATTCGATCATATTTAGTGATGAATCGACGTTTCAAGTGTGCACGGGTGAAAGTAAAACAAAAGTTATAAGAAAATCAAATGAAGCATATCATTCCGACTGCTTAAATAGACAAGTAAAGTTCCCAGCAAGTGTAATGATTTGGGGCTGCATGTCATCAAAAGGTGTGGGTCAGCTTCAATTTATTGATGGAACTGTTAATTCGTCCAAGTACAGTGGTGGTCCAGTATAACGAACGCCGATATAACGAATGCCCAGTATAACGAACGCGTTTTTCTAGTCCATTGATGACTCTAAATAGCAAACGGTTGAAAAATTAAGTATTCTATATAACGAATGCTCTCTTTTTCAATGCTTTGTTTTATTCTTTGTTATTTTTGTTTGTTTGCTTTGTGTACTTACACATAGAAAACATTTCAGTTGCCTAATTTTTAAAAAGGGAAGTTCCCTTTCCCTGGTTGCGTTATAGAATACATATGTGCGTTAAATCAGTCAATCTGTGTAGTAAGTGAAAATGACGACACGTAAGCGACTTTCGCTGGCTAATAAAATAAAAATAATTGATGATTAAAGAACATTAAATGAGATCTGCACAAAGCAAGGACTAGTAAAGTCTAGTGTTTGCACAATTATAAAAAATCAGAAAAAAATTTTGAAAAGTGTGAGAGCTACACAGACGGGATCTTTACGCCAAAAATGGAATTGAGCACACCAAAGTATTTATTTTAAGGAGATTGCAAGAACAAGCTATTGACTTCAGTACAACAATTAAAAAAAAAACAAACACATATTGGAGATTTTTTTTCTAAAAATAAATAATTTTGCTCATGTATGTAAATTTTTTCCTTTTGTTTAAATAAATGAATTAATATAATACGAATAGAGTTTAACTTGCTACTACGCTAATATTTATGAAAAGAAATATATATTTCGATATAACGAATTTTCGATATACCGAACGACCCTGGACATTATATCATTCGTTATACTGGACCACCACTGTATATCCAAATTTTGGAGAACAACCTGCTGCCTTCCATATCGAATCTTGTCGATTTAGACGAATTCATTTTTCAACGAGGTGGTGCCCCTTGCCACACTGCTAAAATAACGAAAAACTGGTTAAGCTGTAATAACATTGATGTCCTCGACTGGCCCTCTTCGAGCCCAGATTTAAACCCTATCGAGTTGCTATGGGGTATTATGAAACAAAAGTTGCGAAATGATCCCCAGAGGACGATACCGGCATTAAACCAGAAAATACAGGACATTTGGGACTCCATAACTACAGAAGAGTGTCAAAAATTACTGACAGCAATGCCTAAACGACTAAAAGATGTAATAAAAGCAAAAGGCGATGTAACAAAGTATTAAATATTAGCAACGCACCACGTTTTTGACTACCGTACGAATTCAAAGTTGTCAGTTTTCGATTTGAGTTGTTTGAGTGTGCTGATGGATCTATCAATTTAAGTTGCTTTTTTTTGAATTTTTTTTTTCTGTTTTTCTCCTAGCTCTAAGAAATAACACTTTTATCTTTAAGGTGACATTAAATTTTGTACCAACAACTTTGATTTCTTATTCCAAATAAACGTAGAAAGTGTAAATATTAAAAAAATTTCAGGCGTAGAAACTGATCGTTGTCGGGTTAGTACATATGTAGTATGTACCTACTTAATTAAGTAACAATTTGTATATCGTCGCTGCGCCAACGAAGGAATTGTGTGCAATTTTTTAAAAAAAATTTATTGCAAAATTTAAAACTATCTGTATTTATACATACGCTTACGCAGCTCTTTCCTGATATTTGCATCGGCTTCGAAGTTTATGGTACTGACAAAGACAGAGTTGTAGAACAAATGTTCCAAGAATAATTTGGTGTTTTTGCTTTCCTTGAAAGTTAATCAAACGCACATAGCTGTTTTCGATGGCGCAGCGACGATATAATACAATTATAATTTTGAGGGACTTTTTGGAATAAATATGTGTATGCTCTTGCTTGAATTCAGTATAATTCCCATAAAATTCAGTACAATTGTACTCATTTGTATGCAATTTGTCGTAGAAAAATTAAGGAAATTTGGTATACTCTCTTTATTTCTACTCTGATTAAGTAGAGATTCCTAAGATTCAGTTCAATTTTAAATATAAATGGACTACAATTCAGCAAGTTATTTGAACTAGCAGTCTGTTTCTCTCTCTCGAACGAAAGCTATCCTTCGAGTTCTAGACGAAAGAAAGTTGATTTGTGTTCCACAATCCTGTCGTTTCGAGTCGAACGAAAACATACAATTTTTCAAAACTTTTCAGTACGAATTTTTGTTTCTCTATTTCGAGTGTTCTGTCAGTTGGGAACAAACATAGCCACACGAATGAAACTGTAAATTTAAGTGACTGATTTTCGTTCGCTTAGCTCTTCGTTCTACTTATAGATAGAGAAACAGGCTATAAATTCAACTCAAATGTAGGTTTTTTAATTCTGAGTGAAAGAAATGATATGGAAAAATGTACTAAGAGCGTGTTTGAAGAAAGGTCTCGAGATGTAATCAGTAGCAAAAAAAAAACAGAAAACCAAGTACTCTTGCCATAAATGCCAACAATATCACTGTGTGTAATTTTTTAAGTCATGGCAAAATAACCATATACGGACACCACTACGTGATAAAAGACTAAAAAAAAGACCCGTGTTTCCCAATTTTTCCCAAAGTCATGCACTTTTTTTTTATGGGCCGCCAAGGATTTGGGGCCTCGGTATCATTTTCGTAAAAATGTGATCATTTTCTCAGGCTCATATCTTGCAAACCGTTCAGAATTTCGATTTACTCTCTGAGGCAAAGTTGTAGCTCTTGTCATAAAGAACTTGCGAACATATAAAATCAAAAAACTTCACCTGCCAGATCAAAATCGCAAAAAACTTAAAAAAAATTCGATTTTTTTTACTTTTTTCCCGTGTTCAAACCGTTCAAAATTCAAGGAAACAATCAACTACAAAAATTTACCTAAGATCTCAATAAACAAATTTCTAGAACATATAAACTTCCTGGGAATTATTCTTAACACAGTTTTTTAATTTCATTTGTTTTTTATTTACTTCAACATTGAGATACTATGCTATCTATTACAAAAATATTAAAAAAAAGTATTCGTATCATGTTTATAATGTTGATGGCCCTGGACTTGCAAATCGCGCTCTCTTAAGTTGTGGATCCAAATCGTCGTCCGAATCGTCCGAATCTGACTCTGATTCAGCAATTATGGTGTCCACAGGCACGTTGCTTCCAGACTGCCCTCCATCATCAGCTCTTTCTTCTTCAAATACTTCATTAACATCATACAGGGTGATCTTGTGACTCCTCCAACATACCTCTGCAAGCAATGCGTCGAGGTTGCTAGCGGAATGGAAGGTTTTCGTTTCGACACATGCAACAACACTGCTTTCAAGCTTGAAACCGAACCATCAGTAAATAATCTCCACTCACTAGCGATGTAGTTCATTCCCATTTTCACCACCAAAGCTTTTATATCGTTGCAGTAAGCGAACGAATTGTCATCATTTAGAGTGTCGAGCATCTGAAATTCAGCTTGTCGTTTGCGGTACGCCGTAGAGTTAACATTAGCATGTGTGAGTTTTCTTTGCTTTAAAAAAGCTGTCAAAAATATTGCAAGTCGCTGCGATAATCCCAATATGGCCACAATTAAATCCATTTCCATTTGTGTTATTAGTTGTGGTCCATCTCTTCCCTGTTGGGGCTCATAATCGGTATCAAATGGATCTTCATAAGTAACACCACTTGCTGTACTCATTGCTGTAAATTCTGTAGTACGATCTGGAGTTGGCGGACTTGGTGATACAAAATTTTCAGGTGCAAGCACTGGTAGTGTGGCTGTTGCAGTTGCTTTATAAATTTTGTTCTTCTCAGAATGTCGATTTAGACGACATGTGTAATTTACGCATGCATAGCAACTGGTTGCATCATGATCACCTGGGCGATTAATCCAGTTTACCGGCTTACAATACTTCATAGTACCTCTGCCTCCACTCAACCATGCCAGAGATTGTTATAACATTGGCGACACACTGTATTAGGTGTGTAATTTTGACCGGTCAAGTCCACTTCGTCGAAAAACAATGTATATGCTCTTTTGAATTCACTAGTTAAAAGATTCTTTTCCTTCTGAAATCTTGTAGATGTTTTTTTTCTGGTTTGATGACCGCAAACGTAGCAAAATAAATCAATATTTTCACACTGCATATTGAAATTGCCAGTTGCCAATGTTGTGTGCGAATTATTCTGTAGCACTTTCACTTTTTTTACTTTGACTTTCACTTTATAACTTTCACCGCTGACCTCTCGTTGACGTCGCGCTGTGTAATGCCTCGATGTGAGCGTCGTGTCGCTTTTATATTGTGTGCTGCGTCCCTTGTTGCGTGTGCTGAGCTTACTGCATTGCCTGTGCTGCTGCTGTCGGTGCATGATCGCGTGATACCTAAGCGCTACCTAAACGGTGTTAACCCTTGGACAAACACATGGTTCTGGCCAGGCATATTTCATTTTTTTGCTACCTATGGACCTGAACAGGAGAAAAAGGTAAAAAAAAATGAAATTAAAAAATTTTCGCCAAATTTTTCACTTTTGCGTGCTACCTAAACAGTGATAAGAATCATCTCTAGGAAGTTTATATGTTCTAGAAATTTGTTTATTGAGATCTTAGGTAAATTTTTGTAGTTGATTGTTTCCTTGAATTTTGAACGGTTTGCTACCTATGGACCTGAACACGGGAAAAAACGTAAAAAAATCGAATTTTTTTAAGTTTTTTGCGATTTTGATCTGGAAGGTGAAGTTTTTTTGATTTTATATGTTCGCAATTTTTGTTCTTTATGACAAGAGCTACAACTCAGAGAGTAAATCGAAATTCTGAACGGTTTGCAAGATATGAGCCTGAGAAAATGATCACATTTTTACGAAAATGATACCGAGGCCCCAAATCTTTGGCGGCCCATAAAAAAAAGTGCATGACTTTGGGAAAAATTGGGAGACACGGGTCTTTTTTTTTTAGTCTTTTATCACGTAGTGGTGTCCGTATATGGTTATTTTTTTTCGTGTTGCACTGTGTATTGCAGCAGCTGTTTACCTGAAGAAATTTAGTTTTTGAGATGAATTTTCTTTGTTATATTTTGTTTGGTAGATTACCAAATTTTGTTTATTTTGTAAAAGTTCCGAATGTCGAAAGACTAAAATCCGTTATTTTCTTTATGAATATGTGATTTTTAATATCTAATTAATGCTCTAATTAAAAAAGTTGTGAATTTTAATATTGACATAAAAGAGTAAATTTATTAAATATCTTTGTTTTATTGTCAAAGAGCATAAATTTGAAAAAAAAATTAACTATTAGTAATACGTTTCGAAAAATCTTCAGTTAAAACCCCGGTGCGTTAGACCGGCGTCACCATTGATTAAAGTCCAATTTTCGATACATTTGGCGGGTTAAACTCGTTTAATAGAAAATTTAATAAACAAAAAATATCACATGTTTCTTTCTGACAGACCAAGTTCCAAAAAACGAGACCAAAGTAATAGTAAATTAGTAACGGATTCTAAAGGTTTGTCATCAGCCGAAGTCTTCCCATAGAGAAAATTTTTTTTGGCAATTCAACTCGGTAAAATTGTTGCAGTGACACCAAGTAAAACAAATTATTTTCAAGCCTCTTTCAAATGTTCCTGCTACTTTAAAAATAGTCCGTACAATTAGTAAGTGGTAATACGTAGGTGCAATGGTTAGTGTGCGTGGCTCTTTTACATGAGATCCTGGGTTCGACCCCTGCTCTGACCACCTTCAAAAAAATTTCTTTCGACGGCGGTCACCTTGCGTAGTGATGGCAAAACTACCGAGTATTTAGCCATGAAAAAGCTTCTCAAAATACCGTTCGGAATCGGTGTAAAACTGTAGTTCCCAGTCAGTGATTGTGAGAAGTTCTCCCCGGTCCCTTCATGGGATGTAATGGGAAATCATTTATTTTTTTTATTTAATACGTTAGGGAACGGAAATTAAGTCATTATAAAGAATTCCACATATATTTTTATTTGTAATTCGAATTAAAAAAACCTTCAAAACTACAACGGTTTCAAAAAAAAGTTATTGTAAGATCGAAGTGTTTGCAATATGTTCGCCTCTACTGTACCTGCGAAATTTAGCTAAAATAAAAAAATTGTGGGCTTATTCTGCCTGAATTCCAGCAGCATAAATTTATACTCTCAATATTTGGTTTGCCTAACCATATGCAACGTTTGCACTGCATTTTCTTTGCATTAAACGCATTGTCATATCAATCATTTGCTTCAAGTATTTGATGTATGTATGGTTATATACCTCCACATCATTACCGTAGCTATTTACCTTATAATCACACAAGTCACATTCACATCACTTGGCATTTTTGACATCACATATTAAACAAACCAAGTACTGGCTGTAAAATTTGAGTACATTTTAATGTATAACTGATCACAAGTATTACATATTTCAACAAAAATCATATGTCAGGTTCTTAATTTGGAAAAGGGAGGACGACGAAAAATGAGGTGAATGTGAAAGTGAGTTACTTACATGAGCAACCCATTAAAATACTATACCATTATACCAGTATGCCAGTAAATTACTTGAAGATTTTGGTAGAATTTTTACAATTTGGAATCAATATTGAGAGGAGATCAGAAATGGGGTATAGAGAAAAGGTAATTCCTGATGAAGCACATTAACAATATTCTCAAAAAATAACATAACATGGTTTTAAATTCAAAGTGCCTAATAAGAGCTACAAGTTTTCTGGATATAGTTTTTAAGTCAGTAACAAAAGTTAAAAAAATTCAATTAAGAAAATTGATGTTTTTCAAAAAAATTTCAGAACTAAAAAAACCAGAAAAATTAGTAAAGAATTGTCAAAATTTGTCCCCACCTTGCTCCATATAGTCTTTGTTTTAATGAAGAAAACGAATCATATCTGAAGAAAATCCATTGCTAAATTTAGAAGTATAACCCATAATACTACACATATAACGGGTTTTTCAATAAGAGCGCTACAAAAGTTTTTTTAATTAAAACAAAACCGGTTTTAGATACCAATGAAATTCTTTATTCCTGTGAAAGTACGTTCGATGCCATTGTGTATGGAACTCGATTTCTTTGCATGGCCACCACAGGCACGCTTGCAGAAGTGCAGACGCTGAACCCAATTTTCGACGGTTTTCAAGCATAAATCGCCCGATACTGCTGCAATTTCACGTTCGATATTCGTACGAAGTTCATCAATCGTCGCTGGCTTGTTGGTATAGACCATAGACTTGACGTAGCCCCACAGGAAATAATCTAATGGCGTCAAATTGCACGACCGAGGCGGCCAATTGACTGGGCCATTTCGTGAGATAACACGTTCAACAAACTTGGTTTCCAATAAATTGATTGTGGCATTCGCTGTGTGGCTTGTGGCGCCGTCCTGTTGGAACCACATGTCCTCCAAGTCCATATTATCCAATTGGGGCCAAAAATATTCGGTTATCATTGAACAGTAGCTATTCGCATTCACAGCAATGTGCCGGTCTTGATCATCACGGAAGAAGTACGGCCCAATGACGCCGCCGGCCCATAAACCGCACCAAACCGTAATTTTTTCGGGATGCAATGATGACTCATGGATTACGTGTGGATTGCTGTCTGACCAATAACGCATATTTTGCTTATTGACGAAGCCATTCAGCCAGAAATGAGCCTCATCGCTGATTGTTGAGGCCTCTTAAAGTTGAGGCCACTGACTCCAAATTTCGGTAGTAAATTTGAATAATTTCGACTCGTTGTAGGCTCGTATATCTTTCCATGATGAAATGGCAAACCTTACTGATGAGAAATGTCAAAAGAGCGCGAAAACTATGGCGTCGTTTGCTGTCCCTATCGATTTACTTTTGTAGCGTCTCTGTTGAAAACCCCTTTACACTAGGGTGGGTTGATTTAGCAATCGATATTGTGCCATCGATTTTTCGATAGCTTTTGGCATCAGGAAAAACATTTCCACTACGATTCCGCCCAAAGACGCCCAAAATTTTGACATTTTCTCAACTTTTATTATTAAGGTTTTTTGGTAGGTAATAAAAAAAATCGGCTGTTTTAATTTTTTTTTTAAATATTACCTTTCCAATGTGAAATTGTACGCTAAAAACGATGGCGATAGCAGTTTTTCCCAAAAAGTATTTTCCTTGAGGGTTTGGACGAGTTTTTGTCGAAAAATCTATCTTTTTTACGCGTTAATTTTTAATGTTTTCTTCGCCGATTTCAAATTTTTTAAATACAGGGTGATTCAGTCACGACTGGACAAATTTCACCAGCGTATTCCTTGGCTCATTTCATGAAAATATGTCCATCTACGACCATACCCGAAAATGCAAGGGGGCGAAATGGCAGCAGTTTGAAAGTTTTCGGATTGGTGGTCGGAGGGTACAATTGTTTTTGGGCTTGTTGGAAAGGCCTTTAAGATACCTTTCAGAATCATTAAAAATTAATAAAAAAACTGAAATCGCCGAGATAAAATAAAAATAAATGGTTTCCCATTACATCCCATGAAAGGACCGGGGAGAACTTCTCACAATCACTGAGCTGTGCGCTTTCCAGTTTTCACTCACTGATTGGGACCTACAGTTTTAGACCGATTCCGAACGGTATTTTGAGAAGCTTTATCATGGCTATATACTCGATAGTGTCGCCGTCACTATGCGAGGTGACCGCCGTCGAAAGAATTTTTTTTTTTTTGAAGGTGGTCAGAGCAGGGTTCGAACCCAGGATCTCATGTACAAGAGATACAGAGTTTTAAAAAAATGTAGAACAAAAGACATAAGAACGTGCACATAACCTTAATTTTCTCAGCCAGATGGCAGGTAACTTACGTTTTTTATTCTCTTAAAAGATAGCCCTGCCGCTTACCTTTCGCAAATGCCCTAAACGAAGCCAAGTTTCAAAGTTCAACCAATTCTTCAGCCAAAAATTTCAACAAAGTAAAATATTAAACGTGTTAATTTACAAAAATTAATGAATGTGTGTTGTTATTTCGCATCCAAAAACAAAACAAAAATGTTTTCATTTCAGTCAAATGGTCATAACTTTGGAACGGTAATTCCTCTGGTAGGGCTATCTGTTAAGAGAAAAAACATAATCCGACCACTGGTTCAGAAATTAGCAATTTTACCCTAGTACCCTCCGACCACCAGTCCGAAAATTGTCAAGCCGCTGCTATTTCGCCCCCTTGCATTTTCGGGGATGGTCGTAGATGTACATATTTTCATAAAATGAGCCAAGGAATACGCTGGTAAAATTTGTCCAGTCGTCACTGAACCACCCTGTAGGTAAAATTGTATCCTTGGTAAAATTGTATGCTTAAACCGATGGCGATATCAGTTTTTCCAAAAATCGTTTTTCTTGGGTTTTTAGATGAGCTTTTGTCGAAAAATCGTTTTTCCTATTTTTTTTTACTATTTTTTGTTATTTTTAAGGCTCCAAACCAATTTTTATGTACGATATTAAAGGCGATGGTGATATCATTCTTTCGAAAAAAAACCATTTTCAACGAGTTAATTGATTTCTTTTGAATTTTTATAGGCGAAACTCAATTTCAGCATTTATTTCCAAAGTAAAAGCATTTTCAATATTGCTTCTTATCTAAGTCGTCATCATGATAAGCGTCAGTCAAAATTATTTCCATCATTTAACAGTTATATACTCAATGTTATATACACCATTAATACTCAATGAAATTTTTGATTGAAGCTTTATTTGAATTATTTTTGATGAAATTGAATTATTTATTAATGAAAATTGTAATTATTTATTAATGAAAATGAAAGTTTGCTATTATTTGCCGATACAAAAAAAAAATGTGTGAAAAATATGGGAATTTAATTTAAAATTCAGACATTTCCTTGCAAATCTTGCTTGGATTCCATTCGACTCATTTTAGTTCGGCTAGCTGACGTAGTCGCCATGATCATTTCCCGGATTTTATCAATTGAACGTTTAGCTATTGATACCACCCTCGCCTTTAATGTGCGAATTTCTTTAGCAATGAACTATTTGAGAAATGAGTTAATTACTTTAAACATACATATGATATTTTTAAATTATAACTGTTTGTATATGGTGGCAAGCAGAGTTCGTAACCCCCTGTGTAACCCATGCACATCACTGTGGGAAATGGGCTATGAGCGTTTACTCATTCCCACAGGATATGGGGAAATAATGGGTAGCTACAAACGACTATGGGAAATTACCCTGCACGAATATCCATTACACATGTATACATGGTGAATGGGTAAGCGACTATTACCCATCACTCATCACCATTTTCGATCGAAAATGTGAAAAATGTGCTAAAAATTTCCATATCTACATATCTATACATTCAAAATTATGTAAATTAGTGTAAAAAAAAACAATTTATGGACCTAAATTTAAAACGTGAAATAATGAAAGTGAAAATAGTTTGAAAAAATGTCTTAGAAAGAGGTAAGTAACACACTTATATACTTTTATATCCACGTGGAAATAATTTTTATACAATAATATTTAGAAAAAATATATTTTAAAAGCGCTATTGTTATAAAAAGGAGGAAAAATGCGGATTGAAAAAGAGAAGAGATTAACTTATAAAAAACGCAGGGTGGGGTTTATTTTTCTGGATAACGATTCATATCGTTTATTCCGCACCAAACCGAACGTTTTTCGTAAAAATATCCATTGACCACTCACATTTTTTTGATATTTGTCAGCCATATTCGTATGTTAAAAATATTTTGTGTGTTTTTAATTTATACCCGATTGAAATTGTTGCAATAAAGGAAAAACGATTTATGGTGAAGGGTGTTTCACCAAATTGATTCAAATAAACAGTTTTCTTTAAATACGCATCAGTGGCCACCTCGTGGTGATAGGTATTCATTTTGGTTATGCCCCTATTATACATGTTAAAAAGAATTTTATTTTGAATCAAAAAAACTTTTTGGCGCAAATAATAAAAATGACCCAGGCCTTATTAATTAATGAACATTGTTAATATACAGGGTGTTCCAAAAACTTTCCGAAAAAATTAAATGCGCGATAGCTTGGATCAATATGAATATTTTTTGTTCTAGCACCACTGTTCTAATCGCTACCGTCTTCGAGTTATTGAATCTCAAAAATAAATGCATTTGTGAATGCATTTCTTAAATTTCAAAAACAACTTTCAATTTTTAAATAAATTTTCTTTGAATTAATTGTTAAAAAAAAAAATTTTCTTTATTTTCAAATTTCACAATTTTTTTTTTGACACATAACTCAGATAAAAATTTTAAAAAAAAACTAAGTTGTTTTAAAATGAATTAAATGCATTTAGAAATGCATTATTTTTTGAGACGCTATAGCTCGAAAACGGTAGCCGTTAGAACAGTGGTGCTAGAACAAAAAATATTCATATTGATCCAAGCTATCGCGCGTTTAATTTTTTCGGAAAGTTTTTGGAACACCCTGTATAAAAGTCATATTCTCACTTCTATTTTTAGCCAAATGCAATTGAAAGCTTATCAAGTAAAGTCGAATAACTATTATAATTTGTATGCCATTGTAAAAAGCATGGTCGTCGGTGGTGCAATGGTAGTGTGCGCGCCTCTTGTACATATGATCCTGGGTTCGATCTGACCACCTTACAATTTCTTTCGGCGGTGGTCACCTCGCATAGTGACGGCGACACTATCGAGTATTTAGCCATGAAAAAGATTTCAGTTACCTGAAAAAAGGATGTAGTACTAAATATTAAAAACAATAAAAAGTGAAATTTTGGGCGTAATAATCATTTCCTTTATCTAATCTATTCAAGTGCATCAAAAAAATAAGCACTTTGCTCTGATCGAATACGATAATACCTAAATCAATACTTTTGTAGGCAGCACGAAGTCTGCCGGGGCATCTAGTAGTATATATAAAAATGAATGTACGGTGTTTGCACGGGCTAAACCCTGGATCTACTGGACCGAATGAGATGAAAACTTCATATTCGATTTGCATTCGCCCAATTTAGGTTTGTAGCACAACATTTTGTAAATAGGTGGCGTTTAAAATGTTTGAATTCATTGGTGACTATGACAACAGTCAATACTTTTGTCGGCAGGTCGAAGTCTGCCGAGTCAGCTAGTATATAATAAAGAACAATTTATGATTCTTTTCGAACCTCTGCTCAACTCAATCTTCTACGCAGGAAAACTGTAAATTTTTAACAAAAATACACTCCTTAGTTCGTTCGTATTAAAATTTTTCATGTGCTTATTCAAAATATGTATCGCTCATTTGCGACAAGACTGTCGTAACTCAAATACCATAGTGTCGAGTGAAACGACTGTGAAAGTTTCAAGTTGTATAGGATTGTATGCAAAAGGCTAGTTTAAAAATATTCTCAGGCCGATTTTAAAAATAATTTTGATATACGAATTAATTTATCTGATAGAACTAGACAAGGCGAATATTTTGTAGTATTGAGTTCAAAAAAGATACATTTTGAGTTATGACAGTATTGTAGTAAATGAGCGATATGTATGCCTGTTTAGATATATATCGACGTTTAAATAACAAAACCTCATAAGTCAAAAATTAGACATTTTCGGATTTTTGATGATATGAGTTGAAAATATTATTCGACATGTACTGTAACTTTGTAAAACAGCATTAAATGCATTTTTCAGAAATATAATTTCAGAAATATAAATTACATAAATAGTTTAAAAATACCCAATGACTTTTCTATATTTATAATATAGATTTTTTGCTCTCCTGAAAAATATGAAATTTTGACTTGAGGTTTTGGTATTTGAACATCGATATATTAATTGTAAACTTAATACATAGTGACGTTGGAGGGTAAATAAATGATTTCATATCTTGAAAGAGGACATATTTCTTATCTGATCTTTGCAAATACTTACGAAAACATTGTAATATTCAACAAGAAAATTTAAATTGACTTTCAATAGATTAATAATATATTTTTTTATTTCAAAGTGTTTTCATTTCATTTTGTTTCATTTATTAGTCAAGGGAAATACAAATACCTTACAGACCACGATTTAGTAACAAGTTGTATAATAACGTATTATATATAAAATTAAAACCAATAATGCCAATATCTATGTTCTGTGCCAATATCTATGTACGGTACAATGTATTACGAAATATAATTTTTTATAAAAAATTCATTCTAAAATTTGAAGCAAAAATGAGACAGTATTTGGATATGCAGAACTCTATTTGTGGGTTTGATTCCTTCTATTGATTAACATTAATACCATTAAGATAGATTAAAGCTCGTGTCAATGTACTATTAAGCCCATAACTAGTATTGTAGCAAGGCATATTAAAAATTGCATTATATCTAAGACTTCTAGGTGGAACATTAAATGGAATTAAGGAAAGCAGATCTGGACATGGGTCTGTCCTTGGAGGTGGAAAATTTCTGATAGCCATTCACTTGGGAGTGGCCAAGAAATAATTCCCTCATTAGGCAGTCAAATCAGCCCATTACTTCCACGCAGTATGTCCTGGGCAATGGCTTTATCGGAAGCATCCGCTAGCTAGCTAAAGTGAGAAGGCGAAACGAATGAGAAGCCTGGTTGGTTCTGCGATCACTGGTACGTCTAGTGGACATATTCTTCTGTCCTGTGAAGACGAATGAGCCAACACCCCTGGCCAATGGCGGATCAAAATTGAAGAAACTAAAATCCAGCTTCGACACTGCATTCTGGTCAGTGTCTCATCCATAATGGGCGACTGAAACATAATCGTCCCGGCAGTATGTAAAATGCAAACCACGGTGGGCTGGGTTTGCCTCCCGCCACCATTATATTGGCAATGAAAATACATAAAAAATATAATAGACTGAGAAACCCCCTAACTGTTGACGTCCCTCGCAAACTTTATAAGGTCCACGATTCAAGGATATGCACCTGGAATTTGCGAACACTATACAGGACGGGTGCCACTTTCCAACTGGCTGATGTTCGCGGGAAACATAATGCTGACATCACAGCTATCCAGGAAATGCGATGGACAGAATATGGTTTCACCAGAAAGAAAAACTGCGATATATCGGTAATCGCAGTCTACATGATGCCACCTCCGCTGCACAGAACATGGTAGTTAGGAGCACACGATTCCAGCATAAGCACATACATCATAAGGCGACCTGGTTATCTTCTGATTAGAGAACGAAGAACGAAGAATAGATGAACGAAGATCGACAAGCTGCAACTACCAGAGATATCAGAGTCCTATCAACGAAAGCTCACTCTCCTGCTAGAGCAGAATACTCCCCCTCCTGAGGACGCAAAATGTCAAAATTGGACCCCCTCTAACTCAGAGAGTTATTGACCGATCTCGTTGAAAGTTTTTGTCTAAGCTACTATCCAATAGGACGAACCTTGGTACAAGTTTCATCCCAATCGGAAGACATCGGTTTCAAAAGTTGGGTCACTTGACATGAAATGACCCTTATATATATAGCAATAAAATGTATATTTTATTTTTAAATATAATTTAACTACTTCTAAATTTTATATTTTTATTTATTGAAATAAATAATTCCGCTTTTTGGGTCAAAATTCCAATCTCCACGTGAAAGTGTTTCGGTACCGCTCCCGATGGAAGTAGGAAAAGAGGTCTACCAAGGACTCCGCTGGAAAGACCAGGCCGAAGATTCTCTCTGTATTCTTGGTGTTACTAACTGGCGCGAAAATGCGAAGGATAGAAGCAGTTGGAGAAATATGTTAAAATTTGTTTAATTTATTTATTTATTTGCTTAATTAATATGTGTAAGACGTCTGACGTCTTGAGGTTGTATAATAGCAAACAAAAGTAAGTAAGTTTAATAGAAATGGGCGATTTATCATGTGAACTACTGCCCATACTTTTTTTGGTGATTTTTCATATTTCACGTGGGTCATTTTTCATTATTTTTTGAGCTAAATTTCTATTTTTTTTTGGGTCATTTTTCATACCTCTAAATTTGGCGATTTTGAATTTGGACTATTTTTTGGACTATTTTTCATGCTGCCAATGCAATACCTGCGAGAGATTGTGAACGAAAAACCAGCCAAAAATATTGGGTGATTTTTAATTCATACTATTTTTTTGCGATTTTTCATTTTTGATAAATTATGCAATTTGCATCAGTGAATTGCAAGACAAAGTTTTGGGAGATTTTGTGGGACATTAATGGATGCACCCCTTGTGGTATTATGTACTTTGGGACTACGACAGGCCACCAAAATGTACCTACAAGTACACAATAAAACAACTTCATATTCCCAATTCAGAATTGCTGCGTGTACTTGAGTATGACATTTTACAATATATGAATTTTTTTTATTAAACTACGGATATCTTCTCTTTTCGTATAAAATAATACCAAATTATAGAATTTGTTAACTGGGGGATTTTGTGAAATTGTAGTTCCCTTAAAATATGAAACAAGATTACAATATTATAAACCGAGTATTCGGCTTTACAACTGGACTCTAGTGTCAGTGGACATGAATTAGAGGAAGCAGAGAACAATTAATTCCTTAAGGGCCGTATTCATTTATAATTCCTCTACGTGGTCCATTTTATATTTAATGCATGTGGTGCTACTTTCGTTGTTGGTAACTATTATCGAAATGTCAAAAGTCCGGTCCCAAACAATTATCAAACAATTGTTTTCATTCGAAATATCTTTGGCTTTTCGCAATGAGCTGAGTACCAAATAGGGTACCCATTTAATCGGGTTTTTTGATTAATCGGTTAATCGTTATTCGTAAATTTCAATCTGACAATTAACCGAACAAAACGCAATCAAATTATTCCATTAAACGATTATTCGAATAAAATTAAACAACGCAAAACGTAACAAAAGCAAAATATATGTAGGTACAATTCACAAATCGTAGTTGGAGCAACATGAAAATTAGTGACCTTTGGTACCAAGTCAAAGTTAAAAAAATCTCAAAGTTTGAACCCAAAAGAGCCTCACTTCCGAATTTAGCAAAACGTAATTTTCTGACTATTATCCTTATTGTATATAGTTTGAGCAGAATCGGACCAGGTATTTTGATACCCCCCCCCCCCCCCCCTTCAAAGACACCAGTGGGTCTCCAAATTTCGTCAGTCTATTACACCCAATTTAATGAACCAATTTTGAGAAAACTTTTTTTTATTTATGTCTACGAGCCAAAGCACTGTGCGACGCTTTCTCTGAACAAACTATCAAATCTGTTCGAAATGTGTGTAAAGTTATGAAATTTGCTCGCAAATCGTTGTCACATGAGTTGCCACATTGTGGGTAGGAGTGTTTCAAGACGGACTGCTTGCCATAAACACGTACTTATATTTTATTAATCGATTAATCGCTATGATTTGTTCGAGTTAATCGTTAATCGAAAAATGTAATTATTAAAATGTCCGGTTAATTTTATAGCCTGATTAATCGATAAACCGAATAATGATTAATTGAATGGTTACCCTATACCAAGCTGATGAAAATTCAGCGAAATTTTCTGTTTATAAAATTTTCGTTATATTTTATACGCATACTTCTTATGACAAAGAAAATCGTATAAAAACTGAATACAAGGATTTAGTTTACCTCCACAGTCTTTTCGATGGAAATATATGTAGATATTCAGCTGAATAATTAATCAGAAAAAGATATCTCGGCATGTTTAAGACGTTACGTCTTGTTGGACCTTAAGAATCGTAGGCAGAGAAATTATTGACATGTATATGTTTACAGTTTTCGGCGAAATTTGTGATCAGTTTTTTGCCGTTCACTGTTTGCTGGGATGTTTTGCAGGGCATTGGGACACTGAGTTTGTTTGTTGTTGAGTTAATTTTTAATACTAAATTTTATTGAATCTATTATTTGTGGTGAGGGCACTTCGCTGCAGCCTTTTCAGCCAATGACTAAATCCGGCTTTGTTTATATTATATGAATGTGTCTTAAACATTTGGGAACACTGTTTCGACGTTCACTCCTATTCAAATATTGATTTTGCCTATTCCACTTATATCGTTGCCACATCGATGATTTCAAAAATGCAATCGAAATACCCTTTCCATCTGCTTTATATTTGATTAATAACAAATATTTGAATTGTATACATATTCATTTGATTTATTTACAATTTACCTCAAATTAAAAGCATTTCAAATAATTTTAGGTGTGACTGATGTGTTTCGTGTAAGACCCCAATTAATTAACTCATTTGCAGAAAAAGGTCGTGGATGTCCGTAAGCCAAAGATATAAGAAAGTCCTTAAGCGCTCCTACCAAACCGCATGTGACCGTAATCGTCAAATTGCTCTTCGCCGCCTCGCTTGCCGAATCTCATGTGACCGTAGTCATCAAAACGCTTGTTGCGATCATCGTCCTCGTATTCCAGGAGAAGGTCAACCAAATCCATATTTGAAGGAGTTTTCCCATGAAGCTTAGGCTGCTGAATCTCTTTTGGACTAAGAAGCAAGGTGCGAAGATTTCGTTTGGCGGCATAATATGCTGATGGCCCCGAGATGAATTGATTATTGCTGGCCTTACCCGGTCCACTGCCTAGACCATCATGTACTTCATTCTTGGAATTTTCCAAACTCCTGGCCAATGTTAGAGGTATCCAGAACAAGCACAGAACAGCAACGGCAATGAAAACCATGGAATTGAATATGCGATGCTGTTGGTTCATTTTGTTCACGGTGCTGGTGGTGTGTCGAGTACTAAACCGTGACTGGCTGTGAATCCTGTTGCATCCTTTGTCTTTTATAGTCCTTTAGAGTACTAAATTTTTCTATTCCAGCTACTTGCTTATTCCCATCAGGTAATATTCTGTCGAAGGTGCTCAAGTCTTCAATTGATAATTCAATTACAATTGGCTGCTTATGGCTCAAAAGCGGTAACCCAAGGTATTGGCGTTGGCGTTCTCGTTGTGATAATGATGTGGTGGTGGTTTTAATTGACAGGTGATTTATGTCAAAATCCATCAGGTTGTTGAAATAACTTTAAACGCATAACATCCGTTAACATGTTGCATATTTCCTTTAAAGTATTCCACACAACAAAGAACTGTTTAAGTTTATGATTTAACTTGTTCAGACAGACGTAAAATCCAAAATCGTCTTCACTGTAAGTCGAATGTACAGCCGGGTGGATCATATTGTTTTTTTTTTAATTTTCCCCAGACACTGTAACCCCAAAACATTCCAAATGTGTAGGTATTTAAATGGCCCACATTCGATCCAAGTGGAACATGCCATCAATTCAGCGCTGCAGTAAACACAAGCAGATAATTGGACGCATTTTAGTCTTATCTTAGTGTAGTTTCTTGTTACCTCTTGGACGGTTTCTATTCCTGTTTTGTATTTTTGGGTTAATGGCAGCAGCATCAGTTTTACACTCATTTCGTCCGTCCATTCGACAGAGAGTTGTTTTTGAAAGTTTTCGTAGTCTCTGAGTTGGCCAAAAATTCATTGAATAATAGATAAACTGTGACTGATATAACAGTGGAAGCGGCTGCAGTGAAAATTCTCTAGAGTTGCATGAGATATCCATGTGTACTCATGTTTGTATTCGCTGCATCTGTTGACTGTGCTGCATGTTGCAAAGGAAATGGTTGCAGGCACAATATTATTTTATTTATAGAATGCCAACAAAACTGGTATTTTGAAAATGGGAAGCAACTAGTCATTGACCCATTTCTGTTCTCCTTGCTGGATTTAGTAGGCCTACATTCACACATATGTAACGTTGTGGTAAATTCAGTTTTAAAGTAGCGGTCATAAGTTTAAAGGCTGTTAGTTTCCTACTTTTATGACTTTGTACGATAACGGCAGCAATAATCACACAGATGAATGTGTTGATTTGGTATTGCAAGCCAGAGCGTTCGATATACAACAAACGTTGACAACTATTCCGGAAAATAAATTTTAGCAGCTAGGGAATATTTTTAAATGAGATGCCTATTTGGCTAACGCTAGGTAGTCTTTTAAGGGATCTAGACATAATTGAAAACATGGCCGTAGTCAGGAGTTTGTAAAACTATATCATTGAAATAATTGGTTGAAATCCTTTCTGTGAGGCTAGAGCTGGCAAATATTATGGTTGTCTCAACGGCGGTCTTTGATGATACCTTTATCGTGGGACCAAAAACTAACGAAAACGAACAAAAACCATAAACTGCTGGCGCAACTGAAGACACGGACAACAGTCCGACACCTAAAAGGACGACGAATACCAACAAACAGGAATGCAAATTTCGCATCCTTCAAAGAACAGATACGAAGATACAACGAAACTTTTATCTGTTATTTCGATTCGTGATGATAAGCACTCCTATCATTCAAAGACCAAGTATAACGATCGGCGCCTTACTCTCAGGATCATAGAGAGTTTTAGTTAGGCTGACACTATGACTCTAAACTCTAAGCAGAGTCAATCTTTAAAATGGGCACGGAGTACGACTCAACAACATGATCCCACTTCCACTTCCAAGATACAATAGTCTGGTAAGAGGCTGTCCTCGCCTGAGAGTGCTCTGACAAAAGGATCACAGTGATCAGTGGAAACGCTGGTTCTAAGTCCATTGCTAACGTCACTAAGGATAGCCGTGAACTGGCGGGCATCTACATGGTAATGGACAACATCCCTAAGGACATATGGAGTGCCGGGGAAATGGACTATCCTCGGTGTACTCTGATGTCCTCAGGGAATTGTCGGGTCCATTTCCCGACTGTAATGTCGCAGGCTGGTATCAGTACCGCATAAAATTAATGCGCTTCAGCGATGAGCGCTCTCCTCAGTGCTATTGTTGCGCTGTAAGGAAAATATATGACATCTGGCCGGGTGCGGCACTGGATATTGTTAAAAAAATGGCATCCCGTCTCCATCCGACGCGGATTCAATCATAAAGCGGTTGCAAGACTGCAGTCACGGTCTGTCAACCAAAAACTGGAAGGTCGGTCGATGGGATTGGATTGGTCATATCACTCAAATTGGAAAACCGTTAATAAAATGTGTATAATTACTTTGGGCCGTCGGTGGTGCAATCGTTAGTGTGCGCGCCTCCTGTATATGAGATAATGGGTTCGACCGCGCTCTGACCACCTTAAATTTCTTTCAGCGGCGGTCACCTCGCATAGTGACTGCGACATTATCGAGTATTTTGCCATGAAAAAGCTTCCCAAAATACCGTTCGGAACCGGTGTAAAGCATTTGTCAAATAAGTCGATTTTTACGCCAAATTTTGTCAGTTATGTGTCTGTAGACTTACGCACATCGGTCCGTATCACGCTTGTATTTGACTCACTTCTCCGTTGTAACACCAACAGTATGCAGCAATTTATGAAAGATGTTTCGGGACAAAAATTTCCCTTCGGGTAAAATGTGCACTTCGCCAAAATTTGGGGTGTGCCCGGTTTAAGTACAGTGGGCTGCGAGTGCCGTTCTCCGCTTCAAAGGTTTATAGTGTACCCTTCGCTCCGATTAGCGTGATAATATTCTTGTCTTCAGTTTGTTCACTGTAGTGCCAATATAAAGGGTTATCCATTTTGCGGTTTCAAAAGTAAACGTAAATAAAAGACATATAAAATATTTTTTTCATGATATTTCTATTTTATTATAAAGTTTGAACGTTGACATTATGTGTGAGACACTACATCATTTAAATGACCACCACGCGAAGTGTTGCAAGCATTGATTCTTTTGAGGTAATTTTCGACCACTTTTTGACACATATTGGGCGGTATCTCAGCCATAACTTGAAGAATGTTGGTTCTTAAGTGCCCAAGAGTTAAAGGTTTATCTGCATAAACACGGTCTTTCGCGTAGCCCCACAAAAAAAGTATAATGGTGTCAATTCTCATGATCTTGGTTGCCAGCTGATACCGCCACGAAATGTCTCTTGCAATAAAGCCATATTCGCTCGAGTTGTGTGGCATGTGGTACCGTCTTGTTGAAACCACATATTCTCCAAGTCATATTCTTCAATACAAGGCAAAAAAAAAGTAGCTTATCATATCATAATTCGTGAGAACGACGAGGAATCGACACATTCGAGTCTTCGGCAACACTTTCACTTACAGCAGCGATATTTTCAGCGGAACGAGGGAAACGATGATGCACAGACCTTACAACATCTGTAACCGCTCCAGTCTCTTCAAATTTCTTCACAACTTTGCCAATTGCTTGTGTAGTTGGACGATTATGTAAACCATAAGCTCCTCTTAAAGCACGATATGTGGCTGTGCCAGAATCACCATTTTTGTAGTAGGTTTTAATAATTTGTATGTATTGTGTGATAGTTAAGCGATCCATTTTCGTCAATGTCAGACTTTCAACTGAAAAGAAAAAAAATTGGTTTAACAACTTAGTTTGACAGATGTCGAATTCCAGCCCTATACTTTTGAAACCACGAAATGGATAACCCTGGTATATATTGGACTTGACCACGTTGCAATCGGTCCTGTATACCACATTTGGCTTGTCCTATGTGTCGATTCTCGAGTTTGTCCTGCGGAAAAGTTTGGACCTAGGTGCCAATTCATATCTTTCCTAGTCGTAAATGTTCGAATGTTCTCCGAGAGTTACGGATCATACGTTGCGGACTTATAAATTTCCCCCGATTCATTGCTTTTGTGCCATATTCACAATACTTTTCATTAGGCTTCAAAGATTTAATAAGGCGATGCCGGAAAATGGTAGTCATAATCCAAAAATGCGTTCTATAAGTTTGACATTTGTATTGAAGGCTTTACCCTACTATAGAGATACATATTTTAGTTGGAAATTTACACAAAAAAGTTTCACTTGTTTACGATTTTCCTCTTGTGTGTGAGTTTAAAAAATCCAAAACCACTTAAAGCAACTGATTTAAACTTCCAATATCTTGCTTCTTTATATTCTTAATTTTTTTCCAACCCAGCCAAAAATTTTCAGAGCGCTCAGAAATTCAGAGTCATACACGAGTCATATGAGCAATTTCTGAGCGTTCATGATTCGCATTTCTGAGCGTTCATGATTCGCATAGAGTAAATTAGAATAGAGAATAATTTCTCTCACCTGAGTTTCATTTCACACTTTTCCTCGTAGGTTTCTGCAAATGAGTGAAATATTTGGGAAACTTTTTTATTCGCCTTTCAAAATTTACCCTTCGAAAATTTAATGTTTTCTGTCTCTTATTTGAAGGTTTATAAATGCTCATATGTTGGGTAGAAAAAATCAGGCAAAAACATAAATTTTCAATAACAGTTCTACATATATAACACATTCAAATATTTTTCTAATCCCGCCAAAAACACATCTTTACAAGAGTCATAATATATGAAAAAATAATGTAATTTGTAGACTCTGAATGTATTCATATATGTGAATATAATATGGGAGTAAAATACATTTTTAAATCTCAAAAACAAAACAATTTGGCAGCAAATTGCTGGTGTAAAATTGTGTCTATATAAAATTGATATTAAATTGATAAAATGTTGCATCTAGTTATATATTAAGGGTGATGACGATGGAGTTATGATCGATGCTAAAAGTAGTTCGATGAGTAACAAAGCACTGTTTCGACTCCAGTGTTTCTTCCTAATAACTTCACCTTTTCCCGTCTTTCTTCCAATAGCAACGCCGCAGTGAACTGTTGTCGAATGTATCTGTTTACTACAACCTTGAAGTTTAAAGGCCACGGAAATGGTTTCTTTTCAAAATACTTGATTAAGATCGAAGTAGTACAACCTACCGCGGTTAAAATAAAAATCACTCCAAGTATATCGTATAGAAAATAATTTGTTAGATTTAAACAGGACTGTTGCGAGTGCATCGTTTTGTAGAAACTGAAGAACAATTATTGTATATTATATTTGTAATTCTAAATTAAATTATTACATTTAGAATGAGAATTTTCTTTTAGAGTTACCCACTTGCCATTGAAGTCCGGAAACGTGTCCAAAGGTAATAAAAAACGGACTGTTGGCGGATGAAATGTCCGTTTTAGGATCCGAAAGGGATATAAAAAAGACACATCTTCGCCTTGTTTGTGGCAGCAAAATTGTCCGTTTATGTAGCCGCCAATCTTCCATTTTTGGATCCACATTCGGAAGCTAGGCGGCCGTTTTTCGTGTTTCATATTCAAATGTACCTATGAAAAATTAAATTCGTATTCTCTTTTGATTTAATTTTGTTTACATTTTTATTTCAGTTCTTTTGTTTCCATTCAGTCACAGTACAGTGGTTTTTTGGTCAAAAAAATTAAAATTAATTATCACATTTTCGTTAGGAAAATTAAAATTGAACGTACTTCAATGTACTAAAATATAATAAAACAAAAAGGGTACATCGTGCTACTTAATCTATAAGGAACAAAAAATAAGGCACTTCGTATAATTGCAGTTACGGTTTGTTGCAGTTATGGTTAGTTGACAGTTTTAATTTTGTTGGTAGCTTTGACAACCGTATCGTGCGGGTGTTGGAAATATTTTTGGGTTATTTTCTGAAAATCTGCATCATCCAAAGAATATTTTTGTTTAAAAGCAGCTGAAAAATTATGGATAAGATTTAGAACTGCATTTGAAACAATAAGTATAAAAGAAGCATTACTTCTGATGGCCAAAGTTACAATAGAACCTCGTATGCACTTCTTATATTGGGTTCCCCTACAAGAATATCGCTGGGCCAACTTATCAACAAGTATTTGCCTCCACGCCATTCGCCTGAACTTCTCAACAGATTTCGGACATCTTTAGGTGGGTTGGATATTTTCTCGGACAATAACGCAAGAAAATCATTAGACGCTACTCTAAAAATATTATTATGACAAAACCACTGTGCTAAACGTAAGTAAAATTATCGCCTTCACTGGAATTTTCATAGACACTTGAATTTAACTCTTCCTCTTTTTCCTCTTCAATTACTTCACAATTTATATTTTCTTTTATATTTAAATTATCTTTCAATTGAATATTGGCACTTATATGCTTTGCTTCAGTTAAATAGTGTCTTTTTTCCATTTTAATCATACGTTTTCTTGCTTTCCACTTGTTCACTAACACCGATATCCACACGAGAGTAACTTTTCTACTATAAAAAAAAACACAAAAAAGAAAAACAAAGGGAATGAAACATCCAATTTTAACCCGTCAGGACGGACCTCCGCAGAAGCGGAATAAATGTCAAGTGGGTATTTTCCTTATAGATATAGAAAGGTAGGGATTTTATAGCATTCTAAAATGCCCAAAAGTTGATTCATTACTAACCTTAGAAAACTCTAAAATGACCCAAAAAGTCAGAGAATGCCAGCTTCCAGCGGTCTCTCAGTGGATTCCAACCAGTTCCAAAACTAGCGCTATAGGGACGATCAAGAAACTGAAATAGAAAACAATACACATGACTCAATACAAGACTGCATAGAAACTCTAAACATATATTCTAAGGATTGTAATTCATAATAAAATGTTATTTTATGCCCTTACATAAAAGAACAGAGAGGTAAAAATGTGCCTGGGAATAAAATCGCGGACCACGACAAGGAATTTCTAAAGTATTCTTCGTTATGTGAGCCACTGGGGTAAAAGATCGTCTAATATCTAGAACCCGCTTTAATGCCCAGTTTCAACGTTGGAAATTCTCCATTTAAATGGACTTCAAATGCCCGATGTATGTCATTTAATATGAACATTTTCTGTGAGCTTTGAAATTGAGCTTTTAATTGTCGAGTGTGAAACTCGGCCTTAATATGCTAAAACATTATTCATCTTATGTTGAAAAATGTAGAACAGCTAGCAAAAAAACATGTTTACAAACAAAACTATTGCACCACTTTTAACACGGACAACCTCCAGTTTTACATTCCAATGAAGGGTAGATGTAAAACATGTGACATGTTTCGAAAAGACATTCAAAATGAACAAGTTATTCAATAATGCTTCCAGATCAAAGCAAAAGGAACATTTTGCTTTGGCTGAAAGAGCCAGACCACTGATGAATTAATACAAAGACAAAGTGTTGAGTACTCATAGTTGATCACATTTGACTTACAACGTACTCTTCCAGCACCCTT
This sequence comes from Phaonia tiefii, assembly GCA_963931995.1. Classification (NCBI taxonomy): domain Eukaryota; kingdom Metazoa; phylum Arthropoda; class Insecta; order Diptera; family Muscidae; genus Phaonia; species Phaonia tiefii. The sequence goes on from OZ008367.1 coordinate 265,421,575, forward strand.
CATACCGGTGAAGTTTACTAACTCAATCAGTTTACACAAATTGAACTTTGGGACTCATCTCTTTTTTCCTGATGAAGAAAAGGTTAACATGAACAATTGGTATGATACAATTGCAGGCAGGAGGTTCCAAGAAATTGTACCATGTCTTTACTACAACATTCTGCCTAAAATTCTTCACAATGTAACATCAGTCTATATGTGCATGCAGTGACTCTTGAACGGGATAAAACCGTAATTGGCACCTATTTTTACATGATTGACATGGTTATATTGTTGGAAACATGTTAGAGATTTTGTTAGCGGTCACTCTTTTCTGCTCATCTCATCTGCACTCAGATTTTCAGATAATTGTAAAACCGAAAAGAAACAGCAGTACAATATAGTCTACAAGAATGAATGGACTTGAGAGAAAATCATTCATTGTATCATATATAGTTGGGAAGTTCATTAATTTTACGGGGTATGAAAACATAATGAACAAAAAGGCCAAAGTCCTACCGAGAATCATATCCTAATTTCAAAAATGAGGAAAAGAAAAGTGTTAAAGGATACAGTAGAATTTATTACAATGATGATTACTTAGAAGATTACGACGTTTTAGGCTTACACAAATACCCTAAATTATTTCACCACAACAGCCACTGTACTTAGTCACTCACCCACCAAAAAATGCAGGACCTGAAGAATATGCTACACTATGTCCCACCCTGTTACCATCGGGTTTATTTAAACTTACCACAGCTTAGTAGGAGAACAATGTAGTTGAAATTCGGTTAAAAATGAAGATGGATGTGCTTCCAAATGTAGAGGGTTATGCTTGTGAATAATTTCTCATTTCAAATTATTAAAAAGTTGCTTTCAAATAAATGTTATATTCTACTATTTCATTTCCGTAGTACCATATATTATTTTTTAATACAAACAGAAATCAGAAAAGTGTCATTATACTTGTACAATATGGATGTGCCGAAAGGATATTCTAGTAAAGCTCATTATATGAACATGAAGTATTATAACAAACAAACCTCAAATTTAATATTTATGAAAACATGTTTTGCTCTCAATAATAATGAACTATTACTTGGACCACTTCCGCCCTTAACTAGCAAAATATGAATTGTAAATTCGTATTCTATAGGCTAAACAAGTACAGTCGATGCAGTTGGCGTTGAAATCACACAATACCCTGACTAGGTTATTTAGCCAGACAAAGTCAAAAGTGACGGAAACGGATAAGTCTAATATTGTATATCGAATAAAATGAAATAGTCACAAGATTGACGAATGCAAAAGGTATACGTTGGCACCACGATAACGAAATTGAAGACAAGACTGTCTTCCCACAAATCAGATTTAAGGGTCACCTATAAACCTACGGAACAGAAAACGGCATTAGCAGCCCACAGTGCTACGACGGCTCATAATCCTAACTTTGAAGACCTTGACATTTTAGCGGAGGTGACCAATTACTGACGACGATTTACTCTCGAAATGCTGTACATAATTAACGTTCACTCAGAGAAAAGACTCAATTACAAGACCGACACTGGCCGATGCGATCAAATATATCGACACACGATAAGCAAACTCAGAGAAAACAGACAATAGTGTAGTTTAGTTTTGTGATCAAGTTAATCATGTTAAATATTTTTGTATATTGAACCCAAAGGATAATTACCGATGCTAATCGAAATATTGGGAATATTTAATAATCTGGAAAAAAAGGCGAACCCGCTGGTATTTTCATTTTATGACCTCAAGCCAAACTAATTGAACAGAGATAATACAAAAGGTCAACAAGCAACATCATAATAATAATAATTTAGGAAATTATTTTGAAACAAAAAACATTAAATCTGAACATTTTGAGTTGATAGACTTTTGTGGTTAGGGTGCGAAATATGAATTGTTTTTGTCACAGGAATTTCAATTTATATATATCTTAATTGAGTCGAATAACTGTTGAACCCGTCAATTAAAAGGTCCACAACGAAAATGAAAGTAATAGTGAAGTTCTTACCAACAGGGTACATTAGGAATATCACTTTTTTTATATCACTAAAAAAAAGTGTTCTTCGTTAATTTGGATACTTTAACCGGAAAATTTATATTTAGGGCATTCACATGGTTCTTAAAGTCATAAGTCGTAAAATCATATTTATTTTAGTTGAAGAGCATATTTGTGAGCATCCCCATATACTAAAAATTCCATATTCACCAGCCAGTATCTTTTGCAATTTGTAACCGATTGCAGAACTTTAAAATAGAAATGGAAGCTAGACATCTGAGATATAAAAAAATCATGACAATAGTGGTTTCTTAACTAAAGAACTTTTTTGACCTATTTATAAAACAAAGTGGTATTTTTTTCTGGTTCACTTGAAAAAAGGCACTTTATTATTTTTAAAGCAAGCGATGTTTTTTGTGAGGAGCGTTTGTTTATTACAATTTATTATATCTTAATCATTTTACGAGTCAAAATGGCAAAACAAAAAATTTTAAATCTATCGGAAAAAACTAAAATCGATGTTTACAATTCTGAAGGATATTCTACCCGCGCAACAGCTAAAAAATTGGACGGAGACAACAGTTGCCGACAATCACATCAAGGAACCCGAGGGGTATGGAAACAAGTTTAAAAGAAAAATCATCAGAATTTCTTCTAATTCTGCCTTATCCTTGTCAAAAATAAGAGCTTAAGCTAGAGTGGAAGCGAGCAAGTCATCAGTACGCAGAGTAATTAAGAGCTGTGAGTATCTTAAATACCTGAAATTACAAAAAAAGCCGCCACTTAATGCTCCTCGTAAGGAAAAGCGGCTTCAATTCGCAAGACACTACATGGTATGGGATATGCAGCCAAGAGGTCATGTAAATGACTGGAGAACCGTTGTATTTACGGATGAGAATAAGATTAATTTAGGTGGGCCTGATGGCTACATCTATTATTTCACAGCCGAGAGGGCGGCGTTATGGTGTGGGGTGCTATTACGTACTATCGACCATCGATCTTGAGTTTCAAATTGTAAAAATGCCTGGTACAAGCTATAAAACGTTATTGGAATCGGCTTTTTCGAAGTTCAGTGAACTATTTGGTCCCATATTTTGGATATTGTAACAGTATAAAGCCCCTATACACAACGCCAGAGTAGTAAAGGCGATCATTGCAAGCCAAAATGTTAATATATTTGACTTTTTTTAATTATTTTTTTATTTTTAATTCTTTAGTTAATAAATTTTTAATGTTTTAATTTTCTTTTCATATTCATGTATTGTCATCCAAATCTGACAAGTGTGCAAAATTTTAGTTCGATTGGTCAACTGCAAACTGTGTTAAAAATGAGTTGCTAGATTTGAACAACACGGACTGACAGACAACAAAGCAAGTTAAATAAAACACTGTAAAAATCATCAGCATTGCTTCTAATTCTGCCTTATCTTGTGGAAGCGGTCAAGTCATCAGTACGCAGAGGAATTAAGAGCTGTGAGTATCTTAAATACCAGAAATTACAAAAAAAAATCCGCCACTTAATGCTCTTCGTAAGGAAAATCGGCTTCAATTCGCAAGAGACTACATGGTATGGGATGTGCAGCCAAGAGGGCATGTAAATTACTGGATAACTACTACAACTATTATTTCCATGATCTGCGCAAAGAAAAGCGTTTTTTGAACCGACATCACAGCCGAGAGGGCGGCGTTATGGTGTGGGGTGCTATTACGTACTATGGCACCATCGATCTTGAGTTTCAAAGTACAAGAATGACTGGTACAAGCTATAAAATGTTATTGGAATCGGCTTTTCCAAAGTTCAGTGAACTATTTGGTCCCATATTGGATATTGCAACAGGATAATGCCTCTAACACAATACCAGAGTAGTAAAGGAGTTCATTGCAAGCCAAAATGTTAATATGCTTGACTGGCCACCCTATTCGCCTGATCTAAACATTATCGAAAATGTCTGGGGTTGGTAATCTCGTAACGTCTATGAAGGAGGTAGACAAATTGATGACAAGCAGTCACTAATTCAGGCCATTAAGGATGCTTGGAATCAACTTGCGTTGGATTACATAAATTCTCTTTATGTCTCAATGAAAACCCATATATTTGAAGTTATTAAAAAAAAATAGCTCATTTTTTTACTTTTTTTATAAATTGCTTTCTTTAGTTAAGAAACCACTATTGTCAGAATTTGTTTTATATCTCAGGATGTCTAGCTTCCATTTCCATTTTAAAGTTCTGCAATCGGTTACAAATTGCAAAAGATACAGGCTGCTGAATATGGAATTTTTAGTGCCTTTAAATAAGTGAACGGGAGTGTATTACATTTGATAAAGACATAAAGGACGTAAATTTTCTTACAAATACGTTGCAAATATATAGGTATTTTTTAATTGTCATAAGAAATACAAAAAATAGTTGACTGAAAGTTATCATAAAACAGCTGTTACTGATGGTACACTGCAAAAAAATACCTGCATAAGTTGTATTGTCGTATAATATTTATGTGTGAGGGATACCAACAAAAACTCCCCATTTAGATTATGCTTGGCAGGCTGCAATTATCACGCTATTCTCTTTTAAAAAGCCTACGTAAATCACGATTACATTACGTTCTGCGATTTGGCTTGCAACCACCCCTGCAGTCTTTGACGTTTAATCGGCTGATCCCCTTATTCTTAGTAAATTCGTAAAAATTAGTAAAAGTGGTTTATTCTAATTAAATTTGTCAAAAAGGAAATTCTCTGTTTGAATACGTTGTCTTACATTCGTAAAAGATGTAAATAGTGGTGAATTCTCTGTTAATTTATTAAACATTAAATATTTGTACCGATCGATTACGACTTTTCACTTCAACATGAGAATTAAAATGAAACAAAATGGCAGAAATACGAAAGTGCAGAGAAAGAAACGTCAAAACTCCCCACAAATTTTCGTATCTTGCGTGAAACTCTACCCCGCCAGCAACACCACTCCAATCAACCATAAAACGCGTTAAGCTCGCGTCGAACACGCGCATGAAGGCCAAAGTGTAATGATGTACATATCGGGTTTTTCAATAAGAGCGCTACAAAAGTTTTTTAAAATAAAACAAAACTGGTTTTAGATACCAATGAAATTCTTTATTCCTGTGAAAGTACGTTCTATGTCATTATGTATGGAACTCGATTTCTTTTGCATGGCCACCACGGGCACGCTTGCAGAAGTCCAGACGCTGAACCCAATTTTCGACGGTTTTCAAGCATAAATCGGCCGATACTGCTGCAATTTCACGTTCGATATTCGTACGAAGTTCATCAATCGTCGCTGGCTTGTTGGCATAGACCATAGACTTGACGTAGCCCCACAGGAAATAATCTAACGGCGTCAAATCGCACGACCGAGGCGGCCAATCGACTGGGCCATTTCGTGAGATAACACGTTCACCAAACTTGGTTTCCAATAAATTGATTGTGGCATTCGCTGTGTGGCTTGTGGCGCCGTCCTGTTGGAACCACATGTCCTCCAAGTCCATATTATCCAATTGGGGCCAAAAATATTCGGTTATCAATGAACGGTAGCGATTCGCATTCACAGTAATGTGCCGGGCTTGATCATCACGGAAGAAGTACCGTAATTTGTTCGGGTTGCAATGATGACTCATGGATTACGTGTGGATTGCTGTCTGACCAATAACGCATATTTTGCTTATTGGCAAAGCCATTCAGCCAGAAATGAGCCTCATCGCTGAAGATGATTGAGGCCACTGAAGTTGGCCTCTTAAAGTTGAGGCCACTGACTCCAAATTTCGGTAGTAAATTTTAATAATTTCGACTCATTGTTGGCTCATACATCTTTCCATGATGAAATGGCAAACCTTACTGAAGAGAAATGTCAAAAGAGCGGGGGAAAATATGGCGTCGTTAGCTGTCCCTATCGATTTACTTTTGTAGCGTCTCTGTTGAAAAACACTTTATATACAACTGTTGTATAAAGATAGTGCTCACGACAAATACAATTCTTTAGTATACCTTGTATCCTAATTGTATTTAAAATATCTTTCTGGCTGAATAAGTCATACATTTATTTATAAATGTGTCACATGTGTTCAGACGAATGTCGGTGCTATTTGTAAGACAAATTGGAAAATATACTTTCTGGAAAATAGTAACCGTTTCAAGCGTTATATATTTCGTTCATATTTCATTAATTAAGAACATTCCTATTTTATTGCTGCAACATTAACGACAACAAAGTAGTGACAACGGAGAAAAATCACTTTGAATTTATTACGCTCACATCGACACCATTAGCTCCATAGACATGACGAGTAATATGACTACAACTTTTCAGGCAACTCTGCAACTGTACATTAGCTGGCACAAAAGCAAAGTGGGTCATTGGGGAAACAAGTCAGATTTGGGACACATATAGAGTCAAGGTGAACAACAGACGCGAAAGAATACCGAATTATTGGGGCCATTTTGAGAAGAAGAAACAGGAACAAAAGAAGAACACACCAAACTACATGCAAATCAAATACAATCGCTACCCGATTGACGCATAACACAGATACTGCGTGCACTAGGAAAACAATTAAATCTTACATTTTTATGCAATTTATTGTTAAATCATAGATGGAAATTAATGACGAATATAAATTATGTAAACGTTGAATGTTGTGCGAGTTTGACCGATCTGTCAATCTCTTATGATGAACATATATATCTGTACGTGCGATTGATTTTCTAATTAGCCATGCAAGTGATTTAATACATTTGGACAAATGCTGGCCAACGTCTTGTGTGCAGAAAATGATAAGAGATGAAAACAAAGTGCAGTCATGTTTTTATTCATAGTATGATTCTTTAATAACCTCAATATCATTGATGTTGACCATGTCACGCGGACCAGTTCAACATCATACATGCTTCCCCCTTTTCATTCGAATTTGGAAGAGTGCTAGACTGGTGGCATTGAACAGATAGGAAACGTCGCAAAAAAAGAAACAACAATGAAGCAACTAGTTCTACTACATGCAGCAGGCAACAAGCATTGACAGTGAATGTTGGTTGAATGCTGTTGCAGCAGCCAATTGCAAGAAAACCAACTTTTCTTTTGGCCAACTAGCCAGGCAGCCAGTCACTCGCTTCGTTCAGAGCGGATGATTTTCCATTATCATAGTTGCAATATTGATTTCAAATGGTTCGGTCGATCATCCGCATTTGAATGTGAGCAAAAACAGAAAACATATATAATTATTTTCCTGAATTTAATAGTGAAATTATGAAAACAAACATCAAATCAAGTGATAATTGCTAAACAATTATATTCCAATTAAAATAATTTAAACAAAAATACAAACAATGCTCCAAATTACGAAAGAAACCTCCTAAACACGTGCTCACTTGGATTATACCCCCTTACAGCAATAAAACAGGTAATATATTGAAGTTTACTTAGTTTCTAAAAATGAAAAAAAAAATATTAAATAAATAAAAATTGTAAGAAAGTTAAAAATATGTTAAGCAAAAACATAATAAAATCGGCGATATGTGCCCTTTTTACTCTTACACACACTGATTGGGGCCTATAGATTTAAGCTGGTTCCGAACTGTATTTTGAGAAGCTTTACCATGGTTATCGTCATCGAAAGAAATGTAAGGTGGCGAGTCCCAGCAGAGATCGAACTCTCGTTCACATGTACAAAAGCCGCACACACAAATCGTTGCACCACAGATTAAAAAAAAACATATTCGTTCAGTAAAACTGTCGCTGTACTTTGACTAATACTGTAAATCATATAAACATCCCAGTGCTTTGCAACACAAATAATAAATTGTGGAACAATAAAGGTATTTACAGTTCTCAATTATCAAATACTTGAAGACAACAGTAGTTTATGGAAGTACATTCAATTAACTAGAAAATTGTACTGTTTTATATCCAACCTTTCAATGTACACGATAATTATAACCTCATCGATAGGGAGTGAGATATAGTTTACATCATTTGCTAAGGCAAAATGTGTAACGCATAGAAGGAATCATACGAGAACCTAAATATCTTGAGACGAAATTCATTTTAGGACTTTCTAAGGCATTTAAACTATGCCCGTCAGTCTGACTGCCCGTCATAACTGCTGCATATATTTACCGACCACAATTAAGTTTTGAAAGTGTTTATTTTTTTACTCGATTGGAATTGAAAATAGCCGGTTTGGTTACGTTCGTTCTGGTACCTTCCATACAAATTTAAAAATTTAATAGAATCTACGTTTAAAACTTTTCATATAGGTGTTAGTATATATTTTCCAAATGTTTATTTATCTAGATAAAACAAGCGAATTTGTCGCGCCTTAGGTTAGGCAGGTTAAATAGAAGTGGCTGTTACAATTGACACTTATTCCAATTTGAACCGTTGTGATACCACGGACGTCCCCATCATTGAACTTGCAACTGGATCTGGATCTGGCTATTCCAGGATATGGCTGGAGAGTCTCTGGCGCACCAATTAGTACTCTGCAAAATGATCTTAATATCATTTAGCTTTACTGCCGGTCTGTTGGATCCAACATGAATTATAAATATTGTTTCCTACTCACACAAACGGCCGAGCAGTAGCACATGAGATATTCGGCACTTACGTCCTCTTCTTCATCCCCACAGCTTTTAAAGTAACCATGAGCTGAGATTCACAGTTTATATTCAACTTTATTAATCGTCCATTTTTTGCCTCTAGAGCTTAACCTTATGCTTAACCTGACCCACCATCACGGTTTTGGCGGGATTGCCCCGCTTTTTGCGGATCTTTCGCCCATTTGGCGTCTCATCCCAACTTTAATCTATAATAAAAAAATGATTATATACGAAATAAAAATAAAAGCCTTTGTTTTGTATATTTAGCATACATGGGTTTTTTAATTTGCATTGTATTTTAATTTGCATTACTTTATCTAATGCATATGCAAAAGAATTACCATTGTTCGCAATGGCAACTACAAATTTTGAATTTGCATTTGCTGAGGCAATGCAAATGCAGGTTGTGGAATCGGATCCCAGTTGTAGTGAAATATAGGAATGCTTTTAATTGTTTTGAATTTGCTTGACTTCTTTTTTAAAGTATTTTATATATAGAGGTTTGTGGTTTCGATAGGTATTGCGGTGTAGTACTTTCAAATTCATAAACCAGTACGGGTTGAAATATTTGAAAACAAAAATTGCAAGATATGAAGGAAATGCTTTGAAAATAAATGAAATTGCCAATGTTATTGAAGTCTTTTGAATCTGTATTTGGAATGGAAATTCAAACTAAACAACAAATTATAACTGTCATATAATTAATTTGCTCCATGAATGATATTTAGTCGTATTTTAAATAAATGCAAGTATTTTCATTTAGGTTTTCATTTTAAATAAATAATCTCTCTGTTTTCCGTTTGTGTTCTGTTTTTTGGTCCATGGGCGTTATGTCCATGGGCGTTATGACGCGTCACCAAGCTAGGTATGCTCCATATCCAGTGTAGGTAGCCAGCCAGCTCATCTGATCCAAATTTCTATGGAATTATCCTGTGATTCTATGGAATGATTTCTATGGAATTTCCCTGGCCATCTCATTTGGTGCTGCATGACTGTTGGGGGAAGTCAGAAATACAGATTTTATAGCTGCCTGACTGTCACATAGTGGGGGATGTGTGGAAAAAAATGGAAATAATTCAGCCGTTTCTTAACGGCTGGACCGATCAAGATGAAATTTTACACGGGCATAGCTGAGGTCTTATGCTAGAGAAGAGAGGTTTAAAGCTCATCTGACATGTAGTTGCATACGTTTTTAGAAAAGTATTTAGTACCGAAGGACGCCTTATTACATCTAATAATTTATCTATTTAAGAAAAATATTAATAAAAGTAACTCATGGATCACAAATTAATATTAAGTCACAAATTTGATAAAACGTAGTTATTTTCGAAAAATAATATAAATGTAAATATGAATATATATAACAATAATAAATATGTAAATAAAAATAATAACATAATATTTTTAATATTTAATGTCTTCGTAAAAATGGAAAGTACAGAAAAACTGTTAAGTAAATATGTACAAAATATAGAAGTAATGAGAAATAAGAACACAATTTGACAGGGTGCCTTCCTATAAAATGTCAATTCAGAGCCATGTCAATTCAAAGCCCTAAAAACAAAATTGGCAATCCCCAAAAACGGGATTTTTCAGAAAATTTGAGGAATTTTCCACATTTTTCTCTTGGTAGTTTAGCGATTCAAAGTGATTTGTTGGAACACATGCAGATAACAGAATTGTTAAAGAAATCGCGAGGCAGCTGGTACATACGTCGAGATATTTTTTTGCCAAATATGAATTTTATTTTTAAAATCAACCGAATTTAGAGGGCTCTGGAGAAGCTATAACAAGGAACTAATCTACATTTACCTGTGTTTCAAATCCATATAAAAACTTAATATGTTGGAAGACAAATTCCTCTAGTATTGATAAACATGTGCTGACGGCTTTTGTCCAAAATCGTAAAAATGTTTTGAATTTAAATGCGTACCATTTCCCAAAAAACAATGAATTTCAACGGCTTCACAGCTTTTTACAGCATATGCTATTGTTAATATAATACTCTTTCCAAACTTACTAATGCTTCTCATTCAGCCAAGATATTCTCACATAAGTGAACAAAACAAGACAAAATTGTCCAAAAAATAAAATTTATTTTCCCAAATATCTCGAGAACCATAAGAGCAAATCTAAACCAGCAGCAGTTTAGTAGATTTTTAATAGCGCTACAAAGAAATAAAAGGTATTTAAAATAAAAACTAAATTCAAGGTTTTACATCGGTTCACTTTTTTTGATGGAGGAGACAGTCAATTTAAGGCTTCAACAGTGCGGCTCCAATTAGGTGTATAACGTTTCAACATGTCGATTTCTCTAGCATATCCTTGGTTGATTATTGTTTTGTCGTATACGCCAGTTATGTTTTTTCGAGTTGATATTGTGTCTATAGGTTTCTATGCGTTATCTTTCCGAACCTGTTGCCGGATGTTTCATATATCTCACCATTACTGTGATATTTACTTTAATTTGTTTGTATATCCGTAAAAATTGCTAGTTGGTAATAGTGGTACCATTGTAAATATTGGTATCTCCGTTTCAAACAATTGGCGTTTACGTCAAAACAGTTGGCCCAGCACTGGCCACCGGCCGAGTTTTTAAATTGGGGATGTCGAAAATCGATTCTGAACCACTGAGCAACGTAACAACCATTAACAACAAATTAACTTTTTATGATTTTTAACTCAACAATTTCACGCATTCTATTATGAAACCCGATGTCTGATGTCCTATGACCTCAAAACTTTTTTAGTTAAATTGTATGGATATTTTAATTAAGTAATATTTCTTACTAACTATTACATGTGCCAGCTGAAAAGCTATTAGATTTATTGGTTTAATTCGGCCGATATTTCCCAAGTTATATGCCAGGGACGTTCGACTTACATATTTCATTTGCTGACACAACTTCACATGAAATGACAATCTAACTCAACACCATATTCAATATAGTTAAAGTTCTATTGTGGAATATCAACTTAAGTCAACATAGGGTGTTATGTTTAAAAAAACATATAATACTAGCTGGCCCGGCAGGCGTTGTCCTGCAAATTTTGTTCAAATACCGTTAGTAGGAGCAGAAATAATGGATTTTTAATTTGTGGTTTGTATGGGAGGTACCACGCCCCTTTGTCCAATTGGACCGAATAGTAAATCTAAAACACCCAGGGCGCCACCCAAACGCATACAAAAAAATTTATTCAAATCGGTCCAGAAGTTTAGGAGGAGTTCAGTCACAAACACACGTGCAGTAGAATTATATATATAAAGATTTGGTATGCAAAACAACTTATACGAGTATGGACCGTACATAGGGCAAGTTAGTTATATGACAATTATAATTTGTAGTTTAATTTGAATTACAACTACAAATGCAAATTCAAAAAATGTAAATACCATTGGCAATTGTACTTATTTTCAAAACATTTTCTTCATATCTGGCAGTTTTGGTTTTCAAATATTTTATACAGTACAGGTTTAGGAATTTGAAAGTACTACGACGCAATGCCTATCGAACCCACAAACCTCTACATATAAAATTCTTTAACAACAGAAGTGCCAGCAGTCAAACAAATTCAAAACATTCTCATATTTCATTACAATTGGCATCCGATTCCACAACCTGAATTTGAATTGCCAGAGCAAATGCAAATTCAAAATTTTTGAATTGCCATTGGGAGCAATGGTAATTCTTTTGCATTTGCATTAGATAAAGTAATGCAAATTCAAATCCAATGCGAACTAAAAACCCAATGTATGATATGGAAATAGATCGAACTGAATAATTAACGCTTTTGGAAAAAAGCTTTATGCGATGAGAAGATCTGAAAATACGACGTTCTGGTATGGAAAGCGCACAACTTTTATTTGCAGTGATACAATAGAACCTAAATATTCTTAAAAAATATCCTTAAACTTTAAAATAAGTTTATTCTACCGCTTACTCAATTTCGTCCTAAGATCTCTTAGGGCGTGGTTCCTTGTTGCCACGAATATAATTAATACATTTTAACATGTGTAACATTACAGAAAAGTCATTAAGTTCAGTCGTATTTTAGTAACTAGGAGATTGTTATGCAATATCTCGTCCCCTAGAAGAGACCTAGAAAATCTGATAGCACTTTTCAGTTTGAAGATCTATATTTTTCAAAAGCTAGTTTTTATTAATAAGAGCAGTGTAAAATGGCAACATACCGACCGACAGCCTTTTTATTTTTCATCATACAGTTGTGGAATTTGGAATTTCTACAAACCACATAATTTCTGATTATTTGAAAAAATGGGCGGGAAAAATGTTCTTTATACAAGGTGGCGCAAAAGTAAACTTCCGATGTTTTTTGGCTGTAATTTAAAAAAAAAAATTAAAAACTTTGATTCTTCTTGTGGATTATTTTTATTTGGTCTTTTAATTTTTTTTTACATCAAGTCGAGAATATGATGTCATGTAAATGGCCGCCGCCACAGTTGATTGTCATTTGAGCCCATTTTATGGCATTTTCCATCACTTTGGCCAAAACTTCCGGCGATACGTCCTCACATTCAAAAAGCCCCACAAAAAGAAGTCTGGAGCGGTCAAATCAGGCGATCTTGCTGGCCAGTGCAAATCGCCAAAACGGGAGATTAGGCGCCCGGAAAAAGCATCCTTCAGCATATCGGTTGTGGCACGTGCAGTGTGTGCCGTTGCACCGTCCTGTTGGAACCACATGGTTTCCAATCCCAATTCATCAAGTTGCGGCAAAAAGAACTCGTTGATCATTGCTCTGTAGCGCTCACGGCGCTTCCATGACATCGACGGCGCTTCCATGACATCCTCGGCTACAGCAGCAATATTCTCCGCAGAACGGCTACTCCGGGGTCTGCCAGTCTCTTCGAGGCGACCGGCTAAACGTCGCAGTGTTTCACCAGTAGGCGTTGGACGGCCAGGAAATCTGCGACGAAATTCACGTTGTGCCAAAGTCACCGACCGATTTTTGGTCAAATAAATAGTCAGCAATATTCCGCGTTCTGGAGCAGTGTAGCGTAACATTGTTTATTAACGTGTATTTCGCATGTGTTTACTACACAAATGTCAAAACAGAACTGACATTAGGGGCCAATCGCAAAATTTATAGCATTTTCTGATAGGAGGATTACTTTTGCGCCACCTTGTACATACATTGTTTCAACATTGGCATATTAATGGTTTCCTCCTATCTATATATATATGGACGTGATAGGAAATGGTTTGGTTTGGTTTCCTTTCCCATTACATCCCATGAAGGGACTGGGGAGAACTTCTCACAATCACTGAGCTGTGCGCTTTCCAGTTTTCACTCACTGATTGGGACCTACAGTTTTACACCGATTCCGAACGGTAATTTGAGAAGCTTTTTCATGGCTAGATACTCGACAGTGTCGCTGTCACTATGCAAGGTGACCGCCGCCGAAAGAAAATTTGAAGGTGGTCAGAGCCGGGTTCGAACCCAGGATCTCATGTACAAGAGCCGCGCACACTAACCATTGCACCACCGACGGCCACAATAGGAAATAACGGATTAAAAATAATTTACAAAAATGGCTTTATTACCATACCGAAGGAGAGACGTTTCGTCGCATAGATTAATTACACTGTTTTCGGATATAACAATAATCCATTTGTTCAATTTCCCAAACATCCCAAAAATCTTGGCTTACGGGTAAAAACCTGGTTTTTTGTGCATTTTTCGGTTATAAGGCTGTAACTTAGGTAATTTATTATTTTATGCTATTAATTATTTATAGAGTTTATTAAAAAAAAAACACATTTACTAAGGAGTAAACACAACTTAGATTTTAAAAATTCGTTGCTAATTGACTGCGTTATTGAAGTATTCTTCGTTAAAACTAAATTTTTGCAAAAATTATAAAGTTCGAATGAGAGCTCAAATCGTGTAAAAATATGGGGGTATCTACGGTTTATTAATGACTCCTTTAACACTTTCAAACTGTCTACATACAACAGCATTTGGTATTTAATATCAATCGTGTACAACTAAATTTAAAATGAGCGGCAAACGCACAGAGAAACTGAAAATCTATTGATAATTGCCTGTTACAGCCATATGACTGCAAAATATACGTGTTTTACTCGTAAGCCAAGATTGTGGGCGTGTTGTGGAAATTTCACAAATGTATTCTTGTTTTACTCGACTATACCTAACGGAAAAATATTATCACTTCCCAAATATTTCTACTTCATTATTTGTTGATTCACTGTGTTATATAAATAAGTACATGTTCATTAGTGCGTTTACATTGCCGCATTATCAAGACTACATGTTTACAATATATACCTAAGCCAACTCATTAATTCGATGAAGCATACAACAAAAGCCATTTTATCAGCATGTGAGATTTAAAATGGTGAAGTTTATTCAGATTTACATTTTTTTCAGATTTACATTTTGACAGATGTTTTGGAATATAACTACTTCGATTATCAGCAATTCTTCTATCTAATCGACACAATTTTACACAAGTATTTGGGTATTTTATTACACGTTATTAGGATCGACTTAACTCAATCAAACACTTCAAAATAAAAGTGCAATACTTTTAAAGGGTTTGCTAATAACAAAAAAGAACTGTGGAGAATGCAAGTGATTAAATACTTGTTTGGGTAAATAGTATTTAGTATTTACTAAATATGTAACTATTTCGAATCATCCACCAAAATATACATGGCGCGAAGAATTGGTGTCGCTGCGCTTTATGTTTTTGGATGATTGTGGGTCCTGCTTTAGAAATCAGGTTTGATTAGTGGATATGGAGTAATGAATATTATGTGTACAATTACAATAGTGTAGCTGTAGCTCTTATACCATTTTATTTACTAGACATCATGAAAAATTAATACAATAAAATTAATAATAATAAATGACAGGCATGATAAGTGACACTTCCCTGTCACTATAACGACTGTAGGGCGTTAGTGCGTTCCAAGTTCAGGCTGGGACACATCAGTTCTCGAATTCTGGAATACAGTTTCCAAGGACTTAATGACAGCTTGACTATCAGATATAATATTGATTCCGACTCTTGTCAGAACATAACTATTTCTTCCTGGTAGACACTACAGCGATCAGACAATGTTTTGAAATAGATGACTTTAAATAAATAAAGTAATGGTTTCCCGTTACATCCCATGTAGGGATTAGGGAGAGCTTCTCACAACCAGTGAGCTGTGCGCGTTCTAGTTTTACACTCATTAATAGGGACCTAACTGTAACGATTCCGAACGGTATTTTGAGAAGCTTTTTCATGGCTTAATACTCGATAGTGTCGCCGGCACTAAGCGAGGTGACCGCCGTCGAAAGAAATTTTAAGGTGGTCAGAGCAGGGATCGAACCCAGGATCTCAAGTACAAGAGCCGGGCACACAACCATTGCACCACCGAGGGCCACATAGATGACTTTAAGTCCTTATAAAAGACTCATCCAGTTTTAAACCATCTATATAGAAGTTCACGAACACCTTCTGATCTATCAGATATTGTAGTGTGTCAAAGAGTGGTTCGCCCAAAGTTGAATAAACAATACAGGAAAAGTCAGCCATTATGTTGTGAATGACGCTGTGTCCGAAGCTATTTTCTTACCAGACTGACAGTTTCTTAAGTCTAACAGCAGAAGCCGTGGCATGCTGCGAAGCTTCATTGTCCAGGGGTTTTAAATGCAGTACGATATTTAGTGTGCCAGTCGATATGAGGGCCTGTTATAAGAGTAGATTGTTTTCGAACAACCCGGAAACCGGTTATTTGACGTCGGTTAACCGGTTGATCGGATTTTACTTTGCTTGTGTTAATATCCTTAAACAAATTAATAATAAATAATAGGATTTTCGAATTTTAGTGACATTTTTGAATTAAGAAACATGATTTCCAATTAGAAAAATGATCTAAATGACATATCCAAACAATTTTTTTCAAAATGATGTTAAGATTTGAATTAGAATTAATTACGAATTATATAAGCTTTTCAAAACTTTTTTTAACAAAATTTCAAAATTAAAATTATTTGAGAACTAAATGTTTTAAACTTAATAAGATTTTCATACGTGAAAATCTTTTTTAAATTTGAATATGATTTTCGATTTTAAATCATTTAATGCGAATTTGAATAAAAATTTTAAAATTAAACACGCATTCCAAATTGTAATATGGTATATATTGTTTAAAATATGATGATTTATTCGACCGTTCGTATTATATTTAAACTTAAAATGTTCGAGCGTTAGGTCTATTTTAATTTTTTTGTTCGTCAATATTTCGCTACCCATTGGGTAACATTGTCACGAAAATAAGCACAATTATTGTTAGAAGTTTCATTTTAATTTTTAACTTCATTATTTTTTTTTTTGATTTAATTTTTAATTAATAATTGTGTTTATCTGTCCAATGGTTTGCGATATATTGAAGAATAAAATAATTTAAAATAGACCTAACGCTCGAACATTTTAATTTTAAATATATAGTTTTTTTTTTTAAACTAAAATGTAATTAATTAAATACAGTTGTGAAATTTTGAGTTTTCAACACGAATAAGTATATGAAATGGTCGTTAATCAATTGTATTTATTGTAAGTTCTACATGTGTAATTTAATCTAAAACAAAACAAAAAAACCGAAAAAACGATTTCACCGGTTTGTGCCAAAATTAAAAGCCGAAACCCGGTTTCTTGAAAAATTGATTTTTCGAACAAACCAAAAACCGGTTTCATGAAAAATTGATTTTTCGAACAAACCGAAACCTGGTTTTTAAAAATGTCGGTTTTTTGAACGCTCTATACAGGAGGTCCCTAAGAGTACTTGCACACTTCCCCATAAGCGTTATTGCCACGTAGCCTGCGTAAGTAATAGCCTTAACACCCACCAACTCTACAGAAAACAGAATGCCGTTCATGGGGAGATTTCATAGTAAAAGTGACAAAAGTGTCCCTTGAGGCGTTCCTCTGCTGACAGATATATATATAATCCCTTGACCCTAAGCTAGCCAAAACACGTTACTTTGTGAGAAGGTAGTGAACAATCAATTTGATAATGCTGTCCGTGAGTGCCGCAGATATTGCGACTGGATATTCATTGTTACAGACCCTACTATGTCTAAGAAAGCTACCATAGTATATCCTGTACTTCAACGGAATCTCCAAATGAAATATTTAGATCACTCTCTGTATTTCCAGGAAATTGTGTCTCCAGGAGCAGCCCCAGTGATTCCTCACTAGACGGTGTCCAAAAACCACGGATGATCTTCAACATTGCTGGAGAAATCCATCCAGGATTTATTTACATTTTAGCTATCCTCAACTCTTCAGGCTAATCAGATTCCCCCTTGGATTGACCCTGGGACATGCGGCCTGTAGCGAGCAACTCAGCACAAATGCGACTCGTTGGCACGTTGTTTCTACACAGAAAAAAATATGACCCGGTAAAATCAATAATATCGCCTTATTGGACGATTTTACTAGGACTTCATCTGAAAATAGCCAAACATACGAATTTTCATCTCATTTCCATAGAGAAATCTCTTTGAACTCATATAGAAATTCTCATTTATACATTTTAATAGGTACCTTTATGGTTTTTATGTAGAAAATCATATTATTTGTATTAAACGACATGGAAATTTCCGTATAAATAAATGGTTTCCCATTACATCCCATGAAGGAATTGGGGAGAGCTTCTCACAACCAGTGACCTGTGCGCTTTCTAGTTGTACACTCACTGATTGGGACCTACAATTTTGCACCGCTTCTGAACGGTATTTTGAGAAGCTTTTTCATGGATAAATATTCGAATATGTCGCCGCCACTATTGGAGGTGGCCGTCGCCGAAAGAAATTTAAGGTGGTTAGAGCAGCGATCGAACCCAGGATCTTATATACAAGAGGCGCGCACACTAACCATTGCACCATCTCCTTAAAATATTAAAATAATGTGGTGCTCACATTTTTCAAACTATGTGACATCCATATAAAATATTGTTCTAATAAATTTCCACATATTATTTCAAAATCACTCTAGAGGGAGAAACATTAAATTCAAAAGGTTGACAATATTAAGGTGAACTCTCATACTTTTTAGGCGACTTTCATATATAGTTAGTTTTTAAGAGGTCCAATATGGGTTCTTCTTGGTGTGTATGATTTTCTCTTAAAATAAAAGTGATTTCAGATTTTATCTATAGGATTTCCACACTGATTCTAAGAGATTCATATTAAAACTAAGAATAGTTCTTCTGATTAATATCCCAGCAAAAATAAAATGAAGTAGTTCTAGTAGATGTTATTATTTTTGTACATCATCTATGTGCATATTTAATGCAATTTTGACGCTGATCAATAACAACTCCGAAAAATCTACATTTGCATCACATCCATTATGAGTATTATGATTCAAATTAAAGAGCTAAAGGGATAGTGGACAAGAACAAAGATGCCTAAATATATTACTTGTATTTAATTTGTATTTACTTTCTTTCAAATTGATTTCCATTTCCTTTCTTTTTCACCTGTTGACAGAAGCTTTTGGAGTACTAATAAAAGGACAATTAATAAAATAATTAGTTAAACCCTAAAGATGTTGCTTAAAGTCAGAACTTTTTAATAGCATATCACTTGTTGCCTAGTTTCAAATGACAAGAAATTTACAAATTGTTGAAATAATAGTTTTGGTTGCTCGTTTCCGGACGAAATATAGCATAAAAATTTTAGCATAAACTGCACTTCCAAACAGTCAAACAAGAAGTAGTGCTGCATTGGACAACGCAATATTAAAAGAAGTACTTCTGCACCTAAATTCGCACTACATCTTACCAAGGAGTTGTGGTGCAAATTCTACTTCTTGGTATACTCTTTTTTTGCTGGAATGTGGATACACGTTAACAAAATCAAAGAGATCATCTCCATGGTTTTAAAATGGCAATCTTCTTGGATGAAATCCAGAGAGAAATCGTATTGTGTTTCTTCCATTTTAAGTGGTTGTTTTTTTTCTGTGTAAATAAAATAAATAAATGGTTTCCCATTACATCCCATGAAGGGACTGGGGAGAACTTCTCACAATTACTGAGTTGTGCGCTTTCCAGTTTTCACTCACTGATTGGGACCTACAGTTTTACACCGATTCCGAACGGTACTTTGAGAAGCGTTTTCATGGCTAGATACTCGATAGTGTCGCCGTCACTATGCGAGGTGACCGCCGCCGAAAGAAAATTTGAAGGTGGTCAGAGCCGGGTTCGAACCCAGGATCTCATGTACAAGAGCCGCGCACACTAACCATTGCACCACCGACGGCCAATATATATCTGTGTATACCCCATATACTTCGTGCCTACAGTGCAGGTCCTTGTTAGAATATACCTGTTGGTAGTATCTATAAACTTCCCTAGGCTGCCTTCCTAATGTTGCGTTGAATGACAGGACTATGAAGCTTTCCAATTACGCAACAACTAATGTATCGATGGTCAGAAGAGCTATCGACATCTAAAACTTTTCAATAAGATATTTTATCGCTTGTGTAACATCAAGCAGCTCTTGTCTGTTTCTAGTAATGAAGGTAGATTCGATAATTCTATTGCAAAACAGAAGTTTATTATTCATAATATATTGTATAAGTAACTCACGTCATTGACGTCAGTGCTTCCCAAATGTGACGATGTGCATTAACATCACTGCACACTATTAAGGCCTTGTTCTTTTATTTATCCGCCTTCGCCAGTGACTTTAAGGTAGCGGGTGCCATATGTAACCAGGCCAACCAAAAATCAAGTCACCTAACTCCAATATGGCTTCTGCTATATCTTCGCTACTGAAAGAGGCAAGAAAGTAAGTATTAACCCTAGAACACTAAACCTCATTTCACACTTTAATACTACCAAGCCAATAATTTTCTGAGTTTTCAACAATTCAGAGTCATAAAAGAAAAAATATTAGCATTTTGTGATCGTTCATAATTTGGATTCATAAAAGACACATTTCGGAAACTTTTGAGGGTTTATAAACAATTAAAAATTCCACATTCCCATGAATATTTTCTGAGCGCTCAAAAAATGCATCATAAAATAAAAAAAATACACAAAATATTTGAATATTTCGTAACATGAGCCCAAAACAAAACTTGAAATTTTACAAACAAAACAATTTGTCAGCAAATTGTTAGTGTACAATTGTATCTGTCAAATGACATTAAATTGTGTTAACATTAAGTGTTGCCTCGATTTTTCTATTAAAGGAAACAACGATGGAGCTATGAGAGATGTTAATGGTTGTGCTGTGTGAATCAAAGCAGTGTTTCCACTTCAGTGTCTCCTCCTAATAACTTCTCACTTTCTTCTTTTACTTCCATAACATAAAATAACCTGTATTGATTTAACACAAAGTCAGAGAAGATTCTAAAAATCGTAAAAAAGACTCATAAATTAATCATATTCCTTGTTTATACGACGCTTTAACATGAGTTAACTCGAACACGCACGTATAAACACATACCATAACCGAATCCAAAAAATTAAGCGTGTCAACGAGAATCTAGTTTTACATTCGAATTAACGAATGCCAAACCGTGTTAAGTGTCCGTATAAACGACATTTTGCCAACACGAGTTTTAATAGTTGGTTTTTGTTTATGCTTTCGTAACCAGGGTACCCAATATGAACAACTTTAAAGCGCTCCTGTTTCATATTACGAAACATGAAGTTTGAAAATTTTTTTAATTAAAATTTTGGTATAAATACGGATTATCTACAACTCTCTGGTCAATACCAAAAGTTTCCCTTCGACAAAAGTGTCTGCGCTGTGTCAAATTTTTTTTTTTCAGATATGGGCTTTTAAAACTTGGGTATACTATCGGTCATATCTCAGGTATTTATACTCCGATCTGGTTCGGGTGAACACCTTTACAGAGGTAATTACAAATTCTATTAAACATATTTATTTAAACATATTAATTTTGGTTAACGTATTAGAGGAAAGTTAAAATATATCGCACGAAATTTTTTAAATAATTTCGTGGAACATAAATATCTCTGGTCTTTGCACAGTTTTAGTGCACAGTATTATACCTTCACAAATCTTTCAGTGTTTCCTTTTATCTACGTACAGAAACAGATAAATTTACTAGGGCTATTTCTTGAGATAAACTGATTTTTATCAAAAATGTAAAAAATTTTCCCCCCATGGCTTAATATATATATCTTTATATACGCATTAATGGAGTTTCTAATTACATTTGTATGGTGTTCACGCGAACAAGATCGGAGCATATATATATGAGATGTGACCGATTATATACTGCAACTTTAAAGGCCCTCACTTCAAGAAGTTGGGCCTAGCTGAAAATCTTTTTTTGTTCTATTTTTATTAGCTTTTATGATCTACCAGGTGAGAGAAATCCAAAAATAGCCGAATTGTAGTCAGTGTGTTTGTTCCAAAATATCATTAAATCTTGATTTACTTAGTCTTAGCTAAAAACCATTAACTTCTTATTGGATTATAAATATAAAGTTAAAAAATAAAATACTTATTTGTCATAGCGATTACAGTTTTTGACAACACTTGACTACGACGCTAAGAGAATTTTTAACGTCGGAATATTATTTAGGTGAGTAAGAACTGATACAAATGTCAACAAAACACATTAGTCTAATATAGGCAGCCCTGCGTGCATGACAAATTGTCCACCCGGGTCCTTATCGAACAAAGTAAGTCGTGTACGTGCACGTCCAGTGAAAAATATTGCTGCTGTAGCTGAAAGTGTACTCGAACAGCCATCAACATCAACTCCCCACCGTTTGCAGCAATTGAACATTTCTGGCACTTCTTTGTGCAGAATTTTGCATAAAGACCTCGGTACGAAGGTGTATGAAGTCCATATAGTCCAAAAACCGAAGCCTCGTGGACATCCGATATATTTTCGCTTCGCTAAATGGGCTGAAGATGAGAATTTTACCCGAAAAATCATCTCTTCCGATGAAGCTCATTTTCTCCTCGGGGCTTTGTTATCAAACTAAACTGACGTATTTAGGGCTCGGTAAATCAACACGTCGCCGAGAAGAAGTCGATTCAGCCACACCGGCATCATAGGCCGGTTTTTCTTCGACAATTAGCAAGAAGCCGCTATTACCGATAATGTCGAGCGTTACCATGCCATGCTGAGCGAGTTTTTGTTCCGAAAAGTTGAAGAGGATGACATGGACGAAGTATGGTTTGAATACGATGGCAGTATGTGCCACACAACTCAAGTCTCAATCGAACTTTTGCGTACTGCTGCGATTTAACCCGTTAGACCAGTATCTCTGGATCGCCGTGACCCGTGAGGCCTTCAAATACAAAATAGAGGTCAATAAATCGACAATCTACTGACAAATTGGGTTGGTCGATTGAGGGTCTGTGTCTATATCAGTATTTTTTAACGAAATTAAATTCCAAATTTTACATGGCCCAAACCTTAGTTTCCCATTACATCCCATGAATGCATAGGCTTACACGCCTTAGTACCTGCAGTCTTACACCGGTTCTGAGCGGTATGTTGACAAGCTTTTTAATGGGAATACTTTTTTGAAGATAACCAAAAAAAAACCGATTATCCTAGTTCTAACTAGTGTACAAAATAATCAAAAAACAGTAACAATGCAATTTACATGTCATGATCATCTACTACCAATTTGTTGAAACTCCTCTAAAGTGACAAAAATTTTGTTACTTCTTACGGGTTTTTAATTGACGATATATTTAATAAGAATTTTTACAATTTAATTTATATTTCTAATGCAAAATATAAAATCAGATCAGACTAATATTGTTTTATTACTAGAAATGTCAGAGGAAACTTGACCCAGTTTCCTATGACATCTCACGAAGATATAGGGGAGACCTTCGCAGAATGAGTGAACTGTTTGCTTTATATTTTTTTACTATCAATGAGCAAGGTTTTTCACGGATAACTATTCGATAGTCTGGAAGTCACTAAGCGAGGTGACAGCCGCGGAAACAATTGATAGGTGGCCAGAGCGAGAGAAAAGACAATAATAAATGATAGTCCAAAAAACCCAAACATTTTTTTGTTGTGTTTCGATTAGTAACCAAAAATTCGGAATCTTTTGGAAACCAGTTTTCGGTTTGTTCGAAAAATCAATATTTCAAGAACCAGTTTTCGGTTTGTTCGAAAAATCAATTTTTCAAGAAACCGGTTTTCGGTTTTTTATTTTGGCAAAAACCGGTGGAACCGGCTTTTTCGGTTTTATGCTGTAAATTAAATTACACATGTAATTTAGTATAACACACATTTATAATACATTAGTTTAACGACCATTTCTATTCTTATTCATGTTGTAAAATCAAAATTTCATAAATGTAATTAAATAATTACGTTTTATTTTAAATAAAAATTAAAATGTTCGAGTATTAGGTGTATTTTAAATTATTTTATTCTTCAATATTTCTCTACCCATTGGGTGGTAGCATCGTCGGGAATATAAACACAATTATTAATAAAAATTAAATGAAAAAAAAATTAAATTAAAAATTAAAATAACATTTTTGATTAATAATTGTGTTTATTTTCCTGACGATGCTACCCAATGGGTAGAGAAATATTGAAGAATAATATAATTTAAAATAGACTTAACGCTCGAACATTTTAATTTTAAATACCTACTTATATAATACGAAAGATCGAATAAATTCTCACATTTTAAAAAATATATATATTCCAATTTGGAATGCGTGTTAATATAAAATTTAAAAGTTTTGTTCAAACTCGCTTTAACCTGATTTAAAATCGAAAATCATCTTCAAGTTTTAAAAAGGTTTTCATGCATGAAAATCTTACTAAATTTAGTTATCAAATAAAGTAAATTTTGAAATGTGATATAAAAAATGTTTGAAAAATTTGATTAATTTTTAATTAATTTTAATTCAAATCGTAAAATCATTTTGAAAAAAAATTGTTTGGATATATCATTTAGATCATATTTCAAAATAGAAATCATGTTTCTTAATTCCAAAATTTCACTAAAATTCGAAAATCATATCATTTATTATTAATTTTTTTTAAAGATATTAACACAAATTAAGTAAATTTCGATTAACCGGCTAACCGACATCAACTAATCGGTTTCCGGTTTGTTCGAAGATTACGTTTTTTAAAAACCGGCACACGGATAATAGCAAAAATACCGGTTAACCTGTTTTTCGGTTTCGGTTTTGGACACTCTAGTTTCGACTCCAGAGAACAACCTATCCAAAAATTTTCAGATCGCTCAGAAATTCAGAGTCGTGAAAAATTCGAAAATATGAGCAATTTCTGAGCGTTCGAAATTCTGAGACATAACATAACATATACATAAAATACACTTTTGGTCGGATTCTTATTTGAGGGCTTACAGATGCTCATAAATGATTAACATAAGAATCAGAAAATTTAATTTTTTCAGGAATATTTTCGGATTGGTCCAAAAATTCATCAAAGTAGAGTAATAAATGTACGGAAAAATAATGTTATTTGTAGGCTCTGATATTGTTTATATTTGTGAACATAATAATAGTCTGGAATGCATTTATAACTTTAAACAAATAAAGCAATTTGTCAGCAACTTAAATTAAATTGTGTTAAAATTCAGTGTAGTCGGGAAGGAGCATGGACTAGGACGATGGAGCAAGAACAAATGTTAAAGGTTCTGTGGTGACTAACAAAACAGTGTTTCCACCTAATAACTTCTCCTTTTTCCATCTTTCTAGCATTAACAAAGCCGCAGTATAATGTTGCCTACTTACTACAACCTTGGAGTCGAGGATTGGAGCGAAAATGAAATCTATAAATACTTGATTAAGCTCCAAGATGTACAACTGCGAGTGGATGGGTAGTCCAAAATGGAAGAACAAATTTAGAATTATAAATTATATTTGCAATTATAAATAAAAAAATACAATCAATTAAACTGAATAATAAATAAAATAAATTCAAATAAATAAAAATCATTTCAATTTCTAAATAAATAGAATGGAGGGGGATTTTAGAGCATTCTAAAATGATCTTAAGATTAAAAATAATCTTAAATGATTTAAACTAAAGTCCGAAAGATTCCAAAAAGCATAAAATCAGACTCGTAAATGACTCATAAATGACTCTTTAGGATTCCAAAATGACTATTAAACAAGAAGGATATTAAATTCCCAGGTTCATATTTATGACTCTTTTCGCTCAGAAAGAGAGGACACTTTCGAATGCCAATACACTCTTATTGATATGTATGCGGAAGGTTCGGAGACTCTTTTCGGACTCAGAATGTTTACTGTGAAGCTATAATTGTCACCAGATTTAAAAAAAGATTAGTAGATTCAGGCGCAATATTGAAAAAATTATATAAATTTAAATAGAAATGATAGAAATTACAACTCCAAATAAAGGAGCTTCGAAAAAATGTATCCGGGTTATTAAAAAAACAACAAGTTGGGAAGAAACTGCAGGAAGCACTGAGTACCCAGATTTTAACTTATGTATGCATTTGGATTAAAAAAAACTTCGGAATGATTTCTTAAATATTGGATTTGGGTAAAACGAGTCAATATCTTGTATTATCGTATAAATGCTCAAAACGATCGAATTTAACACCACTAGGCCTAAACCTCTGGCCAAAGCAATTTTTACTGTAACAACACCATAGAACAGTGTTACAGTTTTAACAGTTTTTTTTTTGTCAGAACGTGTTGACGTGCGAACATTATTTCTAGATTTTTCAGTGACTCGAAAAAATCATCTCAGTCCAAAAATGGATTTAACTCGTGAAAATTGTTGTGCGATTAATTTCACAACTTCGACGTGGGTTATCAAGAGATGACTGAATTTATGACCTTATATCTTTATATGCCGACAATGCACCATCCTACAACTGTGAAAAACTGGTATAGTTAATTCACAACATTCGCTTCAGAACGCATTTCGTGGAGGTCGTCCAAGATCGGTAGTTGTGTCAGAAAAGATCGATTCTGTGCGTGAACTTATATTTCAAAATAGCCATGTGATATACCGTAAAATAGAGGCAACCATGGGCATTAGTTCCACTCCTATAGATTCAATACTGTGTGAAAAAAAATGCCTGGTGCCAGGTAATATGGAAAATGTTTAATGGCGGTGATTCAAAAGAGTTAATACCATTACGACAAGCGACGAATCAAGTGTCAATGCATATGACCTGAAACTTAACAGCAATCGACTGTATGGGTCTTTATTCCTGCATATTAAAAACAAATTGCGTGGTCAACTTTTTTTTGACGCCTGACGAAGCGGTGGCTGCGTTCAAAACGAATATTTTAGTGCTACCTCATTCGGAGTGGAAAAAGAGCTTCGAAAATTGGTTCAAAAGCTTGCAAAATTGAATTGAACTTCATAGAGGAAATATTTTGAACAACAATAAAATTAATTTCGGTTACACTGTGGAAGTCGATTAATGAGACAGGTAGTTTTAGCTTAGTTCAGGTACGAGGAATTGAACTGCATCTTTAGGCTTGCCAGAAGTACTATTTTCAACAGTACGCGAACTTTTTTGTTCGTTGTACTGTTTTCTGCATAATCCATAAAAAATTAGGCGAGACAATTTTCATTCAACCATTGTACTTTTTTTTTGTAGTTGTTTATGTTTTTCTTTAGTTCAAAACACGATTAAACAAAATTGTTTTTATCCAAAAATTTTTTTCAGTGTAGAAAAAAGTAAAATTAATGTCGATTTCAATTCTGAGAAAAAATGCAACATTTTTTGTGCCCTTATCCCTAAAAGTACCTTTTTGTGTTCGTTTGTGAAAAAACTGAATACCCACTTGAAGGTTTTGTGTTCGTTCCTGAGAATGTTGCACTCAAAAAGGGCAAAAATTTTGAATTTTCTGCCCTCTCAACGAGTCATCGGGGAGAATGTTGCCCGATAAAATGCCAAATTTTATGTAATTTTGTTTGTGATATTTGGCCTCGCTAAGATAATTTTTCTATATTTTTTAGGGTCGCAAGCGTAATTTAAACGGCTTCAGTTAAATTCGCTTAATCAATCAAAGTCGTCGAATTTTTGTTAAGCGGGAATAACGACAAAAACCATTTCTATTGCTACCCTATCGACTAGTTTGTACAGAGAGCCGCTTAAAATTGCTGAATATCGATTGGATTTCCATATACACTGGTCGAATAACATAGTTAAGCGAGGTAATAAAGACATGTTGTGAGAAAATCCAACATTTTTATGTTCGTTTCTCACCCTAAAAAAGGCACAACTTTAAAGGGGCGATGGCAAAATTTTTTAAATGTCACCGCATACAAGGGCAACATTATTTTTTAGCAACGAAATCACCATAAGTGAAATTTGATATTGAAAATTTATTTACTATTTAATTTCTCGTTTTGAATTCGACATTTTTGAATAGTTAGATCTCAATTTTTAAATAATTAGGCTCGAGGTCAATTCTGTTGAATATAATTTAATTTATTTCTCGAAAGACATCATCAGGAATTCTGAAATATATGGCATTCATTACATATAGGTTATATAAAACATTACATATAAACAACAAAAAACCCGCAACACAAAAGATACTTTCAAGTTCTTAGTAAGATCTAACTATTCAAAAAGGTCGAATAGAAGACGAAAAATATAATAGTAAATAAATACAGTTACATAGTCTGATTACTGGCAATTTGTGACCGAAAAACTGAAAGAAAACTGGTTTTAGAGGTAAGCTTCGTTCCCAAAGGTTGAAGTCGGAAAGATTTGGAACATGTTTGTTGAAGAAAGTTTACTGGTACAACCAACCAAATAGAAGATAGTGGCATTCAAAGTGAGTCAAAATCGAAAAATCAAGAAAGAAAAAATCCAATCTATTAGTCAAAATAAACACAAAATTACATGAGGTGTAAGGGGACTCCCGGTTGGAACGAAGTTCCTTACGCTATATATCCAACACGCCTAAGGCGCCTGTTAAAAAATACTGTAATTTAAATGGATCTTTAACAAGAGATACTTTTTGCAAAATGATAAACTTTCTTTAAGAAATTTTTATTTATTGAATGTATTTTTTAATATTTTAGTAGCCCCCTTTTGTAAGAATATGTATTATGTTTTCCCGAAAAGGTCCTTTCTTTAATGAGAGGTACTTCTTTTATTAAAAGCTAATGGTTTTTTAAAGAAAATGTATCATTTTTAATAAGAAGTACTTTCTGTAAGAAAAAGCCTAAGAGTATGATTTTTTTGCAAAGAAGTACTTTTTAAGAACAGGTACTTTTTAAAGAAGTGGTACTCTTTTTAGGAAAAGGTTATTTATTTAAAATTTTTATTTACTTATTTTCAAAGAGGCTACTTATCTGAAGAAAAGTAAGGGTATAATATTATTTTTAAGAAAAGGTACTTTGAAGAAAAGGAATGTTCGTAAGAAAAGGTATTTTTTTTTAAGAGAATGAATTTTTTTTTTGAAGAAAAGGTTTTTTTAAGAAATGATAATTTTTTTAGAATTGGTCCTTTTTTCTAGAACAGGGACAATTTTAAGAGTAGGTACTTATCTCAAGAAAAGTTATTTTGTTTTACATAAAAGTTACTCTTTAAAGAAAAGGTAGTTTTATAAGAAAAGGCAATTTGTTGTCAGATAATGTACTTTTTAAAAAAGGTACTTATTTAAAAAATTACTTTTTTTAAGAAAATGTACATTTTGTAAGAAAATTTACTTTTTTAAGCAAAGGTACTTCTTTAAGATAAGGTATTGTTTTTAAGAAAGGTACTCTGTTTAAGAATATGAGTAGGTTTTTTTAAAAATTTACTCTTTTAAGAAAACGCACTTATTTAAGAAAATGTTATTATTTTAAACTTCTTTCACTTTGGCTTTTCTAAATTTACTTTTTATTCGGTTCAAAACTTCAATATGTAATAAACAGGCTCCACTTAGGAAATTTCCTATTAAACAACAAGTTTTCCCCATATGTTAGTCTAGACACAAACCAAACCAAAAGTAAGAGTGTAAGAGTAAGTATGCTGCCAAATGTAATTCGATGCTCGAGGTTGTATATCATGGATTTGCCAGTCTTGCAATTTGGCTTTTCTAAATTTACTTTTTATTGAGTTGAAAACTACAGTATGTAATAAACAGGCTCTACCCAGAAAACTTCCCGTTAAAGCAAACCAAACCAAAAGTACCCAATATAGTTGATAATAATGGGTTGTAATAACGTATTTAAAAAAAAGTTGGTTAAAATTTTTTCATTTAGCCCACATCCCGCAACGTGCGATAAGGAACTTCGTACCAAAAATTTGTATGGAATCGTAATTTGAAATCAATAAACTAATGATGCAGTTCGATTCCTCATACCCGAATAGAAGTAGAACCGTCTCCTCCAGCCTTGTCTAGGAATATTTTTGCCAAAAACTATCACAGTGTTATCAATATTTGTTTTTTCAGTATTAAAATTCGTATCAGTAAATTATTCAGTAAGTTATCTTTTTGTTTACAGGCTGAAATAACCCACGGCATGAGAAACTAAATAAAGTTCGATACACTTAAAATTTGCATTTTTGTCTGTTTGTGAATCTTATAACTCGTACTAATTGTAAATTGAGCTTCTGCACTGAATTATGTCACCCACAAACTTCGTTTATTTGTAAGGCCAGTAGATTTTTTTTAAGGTAATTTTTCGTTGCACATCAAATTCTATAAATCTTTTTGACTTTTAATGTACTTCCAAGGAATTGGAAGTATCTAATGGTTTAAGAAGAATTATTTATATTTGGAATGTACTACCTAAAAATACAGTTTATGCACGTCAAACTCCCTTAGTCTATAGCAAATTTCTGAGACTAGGCCCATAATATTGTAAAATTGTTGAAAATGGGTTCAAAAATCATTAACATATTTTCGATCGAAAATTATATTGCATAGGTATATTGTGGCTTTAGGTGGTAGTAGAACATGTGATGCGTAATAGTACCATAAATATATTTGAAATTTATTATTATCAAATTCATTTTTGTCATTGTGTTTCAAAACTTGTTTTACACCTGTTCCTAAAGACTAATCTTTTACGTAGTTACCTACAATATTTTATTACAAAATGAAGTCTTCGGCTGCCAAATGCAGCCTATGCGGGTCTGCAAAATATTTGATAGAGAAACAAATGATTATGAACATTTCACATACGATATCTTTGAAATGTGCACACCCCGTGACGACAATACAGGTACATGAACTTTACTTGCCCGCCAAATATGAGTACCAAGTGAATGCCACTGGACGCAGTAGCAACAGTGCGAGGCTGTCAGACTTTCTCACTTTGCCACACTCTATGAAATGGAAACGTTAAATAATTACTTGAAGAACTACTGTGGCAGCATTCACTGGTGGTTTCTTAGGTAAAACCGAATTTTCTGTAGGGGAATAAATTAACATCAAAGTCCGATTATATACAACCACTGTATGACTGCTTACGTATTTACATATTCACATGACTATATGATTATGTGCATACAAACGTGGTTTGATACATTTATTGCGTTTCAGATGAAATACACGAGCATTTGGCCGAAGCTATTATAAATATGTTTATCATTTTGGCCAAAGTTTAAATTACTTGTAAACGCGAGTTCATCCATTTATTTGAATAAGGCTATGAAGAGTTACGACTTTCATTTATTACCGTTTCTTTCATTTTTGTCAGTGTGTTAAAGGTGGTGGGCACTGGGTAATTATGTTTGTTGCATTTATAGGTCACGGCATTTATGAGTTATGGAAGTTTGGTATAATTCTAGTTAAAACTAAGTGTGGGCATAAGAAAATAATGATATTTGAATACTATCGCAGAGGTTCAACTTAACATATCTGGTTTCCTATAACCGTAACATATTTTTCCCATACTTCCACATATAACAATTATTCTACATCCTTAAGTTCTAGTAACGGCAGTGATTTTCAAATTTTATTACTAATGATCTACGGAATTCCATTAACATAATCAAGGCTTACAAAAATAGTTATCATAACTAAACATCATTTTAATCTAACAACAATCTGACCATTGTAGAGTTATTAGGTGAAAAATTTGGCGATTAGGAAAGTGGACAGCAGTGTTGGGGGTCAATCTCTTCCCTGTCGTGTGCAGATGATGAGTTCACTACAGGGAAGACATTGACCCCCAGCGTGAACTCAACATCTGCACACGACAGGCGCAAATCACTCAACGAGATGAATCTGCAGTACGATACTCGCCTTATGTGGGTGCCAGAGTATAGGTGCATTCATTCCACTACACTGCGAAGCGGATGAGCTGACAAACATATTGGCATGACCCTAGCGACATGTAAGCATTCCCTACCTAAACGCTCATATATGATAATACAGGAAGGGTGAACGAAAGTCACAGTTTGCACACGCATAAAGAAAACCTGGCCGACATTGGATAGGAAAAGAACTATGAAACTTCGACCTCTATCTTCTTATGAAGAGGAACAGTCTTAATGGAAGGCTTCGGTGAGGCTGAAGGTCATATCGAATGGTTTTTGAGAAGTTGTTACTCTGAGGAAGGTCATATTGAGCATCCTCTCTGCACGTGTCTAACATTAGCCTTTTGCCTACTTACTTATTCGGTCAGGAACAACCCCGAGGGGTCAGGGACGTTAGTCAGTTCGATCTTTTGCCTTATCTCTCCAGTTGTCAATACCAAGTGTACGCAGGGATTCGTCAACCTGAAAAAATTAGAATTTGGTTCTAACACTTCTACTATTGCAAGAAAATATTCATTCATTCCCTGGTTGCTGTAGGATACACCAGTAGCCTTCACGTCGCGTCAATCTTCCAATTTCACGAAATCGCGGTGTATGAATATGGAAAAGCATCTGCGGCACAGCACCATTACTTTGAAGCATATTTTTAATTTTTTTATTTTTCCTGTCTTTTATTATTTCACGCAACATTTCATTTTCCACTCTAAGCATATTATGAATTATAATATTTCGTCTTATTTGCATGGATTGCAATAAGAATTTAAAAAGCATTTGAAAACTTATGTTGTTAACCATTTTATATTGGGTAAAAATTAAACAAATGTCAGAATCAGCTGTTAGTTAAGACAGTTTTAAAATTGTTTCGACTCAAAACATAGGCATAAACGCATATGAAGTTATCGTTATGAGTGAACTAGTTTTGTGTCCAACTGATTTCAAAACAGGCATAAACTAATTATCATACCGTTTTCGGAACTGTCAGCATTTAGACTGAAATTGCCAATAGTTGGATGAAACACATCCTCCCTGCCTACTTTAGCATTAGAATCGCCTAGTACAATCTTAATGTCATGGCCAGGTCAGCGGTCATATGTTTACTCTAGGAGCTCATAGAATATGTCTTTGACATCATCATCTTTCTCTTCTGTCGGGGCATGCACAAAAATTAGGGAAATATAAAAATATTTCGCTTTTATGCGGATTGTGGCTATACGTTCACTCACAGGATTGAAACTAGAGACTAGATGTCGCAGTCTTTTGCCAACTACAAATCCGCAACCAAATTCAAGTTTTTTCTCATGGCAACTGTAGTATATGTCGCAGTTTCTTTTTCTTGTGCAGCCATCGCATTTTCTGGATAGCGGTAATGTCAGCCTTATAACTTTCGAGGACATCTGCCAGTTGGATACTTGCACCGGATCTATATAGAGTTCTCACATTCCAGGTGCATATCCATAAATCGTGGTCCTTATAACGGTTGCGGGGGTCGTCAACAAATAGGGGTCGTTTATGTTTTCTTTTTCGTTCTTGTGTTTTCACTGCCATTACGAACGGTGGCGGGAGGCAAACCCAGTCCACCGGGTTTTTGCATTTTACCTACTGCCAGGATATTTGATTGCAGCCGCCCATTATGGATCAGACGCTGACCAGGATGCAATATGTCGAACCTGGATTTTCTTCTTTTGGTTTTTTTATCCGCCGTTGGCCCATATGTTTGGCTCATCCGCCTTCTAAAGGACAAAAGAATATGCCCGATAGCTTGATGAGTTTCAGTGACATCAGTCACCTACTAAGCCTGAGCCACATCAGTGATCGCCCCCCCCCCCCTTCTCAAACCCCCCCTCCCTTCTCAAACATTAGCCAGCAGGAGGATAATTGCTATGAGATCCTGCTCTTTAGGAGAATTGGGTCATATGAGCGTTCATGATGTTAAGAATCATAGATCAAACAAAATGGTTGCCGGTGGGGCCAACACTCCCTTGGCATCACAATGGACTAAAATCTCTAAGGGTTGCCTTAATATAATATTCAACGGCTGAGTAACTTTGGGCAAAATATTGTCTGATACTAAACTTCGATTCAAATCTATTATGTTCCCGGGGTTTATGTCTCTCCCAGTAAATTATCCACGTGGAACGCATGGGAGGAGTTATATTAGACCCTAGTACCTTTGGATCAAATTCTTTGTATCGATTGGTTTGTCTTTTGCTTTTGTAAATCATGGTATGATGAAGAGTATAGCACGGCAACTGTTACAAGGAATGTTGCACGTATGACAATGCTAGAGAGGTAAACCGCATATTTAAACTAATAAAATGTTAAAGTCCAGATTGAAGAAAAAATCCAGAAAAGTCTACGAAAAAGTTAAAAGTTGAGGACATGGCGAAAACATTTCTGTGAATTACTGGTCCAATACAATTAAGTGAATCGAAAGCACTGGCCTTGATTGCCTCATCAAGACAAGGCAATAACATAAACCTCACGGCTTAAATCCACGAAGCTGTGGATGCCGATGGATCCGGCAGAGCTGTTTAAGGCAGGCGGCACACAGTGGTTCAGAATCCATTTAGGTCGGCTACGTTCAGTATCTTTTGACTTAGTAAATATTTTTTAGTTATGTAAAACATCGGTTGTAATAAGGATTATTTGGAGGTGTTAGAATTAAAAGTGGGTATATTTAAAAAAAATTTCCAAAGTTTTTTGATTTTAAAGAGAATTAGATTTTACAGTTTTTCTTTCGGTTTTTTTAAACATATTTTCACACAATTGTTTACAATACGAGTATATTTGCTTTTTAAAATTTTAAAAATCGAAATGATTTGACTTAATTTTTCGAATTTCTTGAACTGTTTGGAGATATATAGAACGTATGATGTCTTGTCTTTAACAGCACATCCAAATTTAATTTATACCGACTATAGTTGGGTTGTCCTAAATATCGTTCTTGAAAAAGAATTTAATTTGCACCAATAATAAATATTCAATGAATATAATACACAGTTGGAAAGGCTGATGTGTTCCCGAATGTCCCAGGGTAACTTTAGAAAATAGTGTCAATTTAGTGAAAACAGTCAGGCTTTTTAGTCCCAAACGTGAATAACTATTTTTATTCAACAACTTTAAAAAAGTAAGTAAGGAAAGATGATCAATAGGACAGATCATGAAAGGAAAAATTATGAAGTGACCCTTGGCGTCAAAATTGCGTCAAAATTTGTCACCTCTGTTTATGAATATGAATCTACCAATTCCGTTCCTATTTTTTTTTAAAAATTCCGAAATATTATAACTTCAGGAATATAGAAAAACAGACAACATTTGGTATTGAACTGGCAACAAAGTGCCTTCTTGACGCCAGAAAAATGGAAAGAATTCTAATTTTTGCGGCCTACGCCCAACCGCCAGCTCTTGTTCTTCTGCCATAAGAATGCATGTAAAAGTTTCCAACGCCGATGTTATCTCTCCGATTGTGTTCGTACACTTAGAAAACTATGATTATGATATTATTGCTTTAATATAATTTGGAGCATGTGAGCGCTGCGGCTGACTCGGATATGACGCAATCTGGAGGTCAAATTTTCAACCCCTTTTTCATTCATTGGGGGCCTTTTCCTCGTAACGGTCCGCACAAGTTTGTGTACCAAGGCGTACAAACTTTCCGAAAAATCGCACGATCTCGGAGGCCAATTGGTTGGCCCATTTCGAGAAAACAAAACGTTTATCAAAGGATTTCTTCAATAAGTCGATTGATTTACGACCTATATGGCATGTGGCGCCGTCGCGTTAGGAAATCGCGTCCTCAGTCAACTTTTCATTCAATTGGGGTACGAAATAATCGGAAATCATGACTCCATACCGCTCACCGATTACGTTAACGTAGTCGCCATACTCATCTTTAAAGAAGTAAAGACCAACGATTCCACCGAGCCATAAAGCACATGAAACAGTGAATTTTTAAGGATGTAACGGTGCCTCGTGAATCTGTTGTGTTGTGAATTCGGCAATTTTACTTATTGACATATCGCTCGGATGGCCGATTTCCCGAACTGACCCATGGTTTTTGAGATAAATTTTCACAATTTGCAACCTTTGTTCTGCCGTTAGTTAGTCTATTCATGATGATTTTTTTTTTGTATTGGGTGATTGTTTATTTGTACAGAAGTTATTACATTCATAAATATTACGCCTCAGCGCCTTACAGGCATTATAGAGGAATTGGTTATCGGAAAATGCGATTCTAAAAACAATCTTTACATATGGGTCTGCCAAAAAATATTTGTGGAGAGGGTCTCAGAAGATTCGTATTGATGGGAGTACCTATAGTTAAACTTCCGTGTAAATTTCGATTCCTAATCTATTTGGTTAAAAAAATATTATTAAATTTTAGCATAAATATATTTTCCAAATTTTGATGCAATATTTTTTCCCCCGGAAGCATTTTGAAATTTCTATCATGTATTCGTTTTCTTCCCAATTTTCCAATTAAATTTTCATTTTACTTCATTCTGTATTTTACATGGAAAAAATTATGAAATATAAACATTAAATATAATTAACAGCTAATTCGTGAAATATAATAAGAAATACGCGGAAAATCGGAAAAATATGCTTGACTTCAAAATGCTGCCGTGAAAAAAAATATTTCATCAAAATTGTGAAAATATATTTTTCTAATAAGGCTCATCATGTCACGTCGTTTGAGTAAATATTGACTAAAATACACTAGGAATCAAAATTTCAGCAGCCGGTAGAGGACAATAAGTACCCTGGAATACAAAAAAGTTTGGGGTTCCAGTATACCCTAAAGCGAACCACACATTAGTCAGATTTGAGCATGAACACGCTCAAAGTTGATAGTGTGTCCTTTAGCTTGTCGAACTTATATCAGTTTACCAGCATGATAGTGATGGAAACAACAGCGATAAAGTTTTTTATGATATCGAAATTTGAGATGACTTTTCGAAGCGGAAGTGTATATCAAAACAAAGAACCGAAAACAGAAGTAGTAAAACTAAATACCTTTTGAGTGATTTTATGAATATTTAGGACAATAATATTTCTTTTGGATTAAAAAAATATATTATGTCTGGAAGAAGCTTTTCTAACAGAAATTTCCTGATAAAATTTGACAAATTTCTTGAACTCGCCGGGAATAAGTAAAAAATGTCTCCGGAAGACACTTTTTTATAATATCCAGAAGACATATCGTGATTTATCAAGGAAATTACACTTTTTGTTCAAATTAAATGAAATTTCCAGTATTTTTCTGTCCATCAAAAGAAAAAAAATTGGTCTAAGAATTTGGTCAAATCACATCCCGTTGGCAATAAACTGTCCCTTCATTCTTGAGGTATGAAAGCGGTCGCATTTTGCATGTGGGCATAAATACTTAATACTTTTCACGATCATTTGTTCGCTTTATTTTTTCTGGTGCCCAAATATTTTGAGAGGTTACGATGGGATTGTTTATTTTCCAGGATTCGTATCTCCTCTCCAGAAGTTAACCTTTTATTAATGTTTACTTTTTCATTTGCAACATTTTTATTGAAATAGAAACAAAATTCACCCCTTTTTAATAAACATGGAAACGAAATATCAATGAAAGAAATAAACAAGAAAATTCGTCTCTATGAATGACAACGCGTTGGGCTAGTAAAAACGTAGAGTGAGCAAGTAATCGAACAGCGTGCTCAAACTAATCGAAACATATGCTCAAGAATGACTAATGTGAGGCTCGCTTAATGTACGTATATTTGAATTAAGTCACAGACCCCAAAATTATTTTAGACACATTGTGTTATTCATCAAAAGTGCTTAGAAATGTTCAAAGAATCATGTGGTGGGTATGATTTTTTTTGCCAAAAAAAAGTACGTTAACAACAAACATGCACACAACTCTCAAACCAGAATTCAAATTTATGTCTCTGCTTCTTAAATTGCTTCCAGTTAGTTTGAGAACTATTTAGGGTTCTTCTTATTTTGAAGATCTGAAATAGATATACGGTTTGCCATTAATCATGAGGTTACATTTTGCAAACTTCCTTGAAAAGCTACATCTCTAATAGAAACATAGAATGGTCTTGAACTTGAATATTTAAATAGAAAATTAATTTAATCTCTTATTTAGATGAAAATTTTGTTCTCAATTTTAGTCCTTTTGTACTTAAAGCGAGGAAATTGAAATAAATCTTAGGAAATGTTACTTACTTAAAGTATAGTCTCAAAATAAATCAAGGAATTTCGTTAATTGTTCAATTGTTCCCTCCAAAAGAGTACAGTTGAACTGTATTTGACGAAAATTATTCAAAATTCAAGCACAGAGCCCTTCCAATTTAGTTGACAAACAGGATAAGATTTAATATTAACCCGACATCGCAAACTCACACGAGCGAGCATAGAAATCCCTCACCAATTAAAATACATCAAAATGCGGAAAGTTTTTAGTTATAGGCATCGCACGTGCTCGTGAGAACTTTCAAATTTTAAATTATAAACGCAAGCGCTCTTGAGTTGGTACGAAAAATAAGCAGTAAAATACCTCGTTATTAGGTTCGTTTCTGCAAAACTTATAACGCGTGCGAGTGCGTTGATCAACAACTTCCTCCTTGCACAAGCCTTAAAATCCGTGTACTGACTGGTGTGAAAAATGTACACAAATTATGCAGAATTTGCAAATAAGTACAGGCAATGTACAACAACTTTTCCAAAAGTACATAAAGTGTACCACAAAGGAGAATTAAATTTGCAAAATATTGGAATCTACCAAAAAGTTTTCCAAATAAATATATAAAAACTATTTAAAAGAAAAAGAATAGACCAAGAGTGAATAAAGTGTACCAAAAATTAACATAGAATGTACCAAAAAATGTACGAAATAAAAGTACAAATTGATTATTAAAAAGGTGCATAAAGTTCACCAAATTTCAACTAAATTATACCACAAAGTACATAAAGTGTAGCATAAAGTAAATAAAGTGTACTATATAGAACATATAATATTCAACATAAAAGTACATAAGGTGTACCAAATAGAAGTACTTTTGAAATTTTGTATGTACGAATTGAAACACTTTTGAATACCAAAAGGTACTTCATTCGGTAAAATTTATGTACTGTTTTGTACAATTTATGAGCTTTTTGGTAGACTTTATGTAATGTTTTGTTGCACTGTGACTACTTTTTGAACCACATTTTGGTACATTTATGTACTTATGTTTTGTTAGAGTATATATACTTTGTAGTACACTTTAATCACTTTATGTTGCATTTATTGTGGGCTTGATTTACTTTTGGTACTAAAGGCTATACCACTTTTTGTACATTTTGTGTACTTCTTGTACATTTTATGCACACTTTTCATACAATTTATGTACTTTCTGGTAGAGTTTATACATTTTATGGAACCTGCTATATACTTTGTGGTAAATTTTATATACCTTTTAGCAAAAATTATGGGGAATAAATGGGAACACCGATCCACATTCATCACTTGGAACCATTTTATCTTACCTCTCTACATAATAGCATTTTAAGTTTCGCGTGCGGTACGCGAGCTGCGCAGTTTACTCATTTGAGACGAAACAGTCGTAAATATTGGTTATTGTTACATCTCACATATAATGAGTAGGTTGTTCTCTACTCTTTGTTTTATGGCTCGTGGCGAGCTGTGAGCTTGCATTTCCGATGCTTGGATTTAACCAAGTGTTGATATTAGACCTTTATAATTGATAGATATTTACCTTGAATATCAGGCTCGATGCCTTAAATTATGTTAAAATTTACCTATTTATTTCACTCGATATTTCATCGCTCGTTGTGGAAAATCTTCAGGAGTTGAAATAGAATCTAACAAAAAAACGTAACGTAATACAAAAAAAAGAATGATTTTGTTCAGGTAAAAAAGAACCATTGTATACATTTATTTTGTAAAAATCATTTTCTTAAAATGTTGCTAATTATCAATTCTTGGAATCTAATATTCGTTGGCGCTTTTGAACATATCGAGTGGAATTTGGCGAATGATGCAAGTAATTTGGGCTACTAATTCCTAAATCGTTACCAGCATATCCTTGTAGACTTTGAACTGTAAGCAATCTCAAACAAGGAGTCTACAGGCCTGATACCGAATTCACCGAATTTTTGCCGCAGTAAAATCATTTTCATTAACTCTGTTTGAGTTATTTGTTTCTTTACTGGTTATCACTTTCTTAAGCGTTTCAAGGAAAACATTTATGACCCAGAATCAAAAGTTGTAGGTGGGTTAGGGAAATTTTCTTTTTTGTGCCAAACTACTTGATATAAGTAGTATGTATGTGTATTTATGCGCTATTGTACTGTGGCGGTTAAGCCATAAACTTTCACCTGATCATATGCAGCAAAACCTCTTGCTCTCGCTCTCTTTATTGCCACAAATTCTAACAGTTGGGCTACCCTTGGTCGTAAGCGTAAAAAACATTGACTATCTAAATAGGTTAATACGAAACTGCCGTTTTTTGATCTTCTTAAGTCTACATCCATATGGATGTATGGATGGACAATTGTTGTGGAACAGGAAAAGAAACAGAAGTTGTACGACGACTCCAATGAAAATTGCTCTAAATTTATTTCTCGATAAATCAGACTGAGCAACTGAAGAAAACAAGATAGATGCAACAAACTGTGTTTCCGTAGATGGAAAATGCTGCAGCAGCAGCAGTTGGAAAGGCCGTTGTAACAGTTTTCTATGCCGTTAATTATCGATTCGGTATGTTGACTGCGGCGGCATCGTCATCTATCCGCTGCTCTCTATGGGAGCTTTGGAAAAGTTGCTCCAAGAACAACAAATTGAAAAAAGGCGATGGATACCAACACGAAACGTACACACATAGTAACATGTGTAGCCGCCAATACACGAGCATCGTTTTCCTCTAACGTTTAAGTCGGTGACCCACCTTTAGAACTGGATTCGAGCAAACGTTGCTTGTCTTATTTTTGCCAGTATTTGGTCTGCTGGCGGTTTATTGGAATGCCTGCCAAGATCATTCCTTACGATTGTAATTGGATGCTCCAGTTTGCGATCTCTCAAACCTGTCACGTATGCGATAGCAAACGTAGCATCGTTTGAGCTGAGTTCGCATCAACAAAAAACTTCCATTACTCACTAGATGGAACAGTGGTGCGCTTGCGTGTGCAAGGTAATGCCGTTAATCTGACATGGTGAAAAGATGCATTTATGGTGGACAGACGATGATGTATTTGCTCAACTGAAATCCTCATTTTGTCAAATTAACCATCATCAGAGGGTATCAGCTCAGCGTTCGGTAAAAGTTTAAATGAAATAAATGTTGGAAATTAAAAATGTTTTAATGTCAATTCTGTTAGAGCGTTAATGAGTTACAAGGCTTAGTTAGGCATAAGTCTGTATATGTACATAAAATTGTTGCCTTTGCAAAACGTAAAGCAATTCATAATCATGTCTTGGCCAGTTCAAAGTCGCTGAAACGATAGTAAATTCGAAAATAATTTATTTCTAAAGTGTTTTACAATATGGGCGGATAGATGTTAGTATTGCCTATCAATGACATTATGTGTCAAATGTGACTTCTTTAATATGGCCATCGCTGCTTCACTGGGAGGGGTGCAAGCAAGAGGTAAAATTTTAGATGGCTATGGAACATACATCAGTCTGAAGTTGAGCGGTGGCACCGGTTATGTTGACTTTGAGTGCCCCCTCGATTGTGGCTTATTAGAATAGACCTGCGACTGCAGGAAACCGCACAAACAAAGTTTAATGGGGTCAAATCGCACGATCTCCGTGGCCAGTTGAAGTCGTCACTGCGAGAGCTAGAATACCCATTTTGGTATTACCTGTATGGAATGTAGCGCAGCACAGTGGTACATTTAACGGGAGTGCGCTCAAAATGCACAGAACTTGGATTGGTATATAATTCCGTGGTTTATTTTTGGTCAGTAGGTGGGACTTCTGTCTTTAAGTTTTGACTTAAAACGTACAATTCGGCAAATGAGATAAAAGTTAAAAATTTGTCAAGTCAAATGTTGTGGGGTTTTAGTAGGGTAAACATTTATGAAGTGGACCCATGAAATTTCAATAAGCGAGCTTTTTTTTAACAAAAATTAGATATTTCGGTAGGGGTCAGTTAGGAAAAAACACAATTTGACTAGTTTTGCAACATTTTAACTTTTGCGAGAGATATGTCCAAAATGTTTTTGTGGGATAACCTTAGATTTTTTCATTTTCCAGCCGATTTATCCAACGGATCGGGGTGATATTTGTAACGTCCATAAACTAATATAAAGGGTTTTTCAACAGAGACGCTACAAAAGTAAATCGATAGGGACAGCAAACGACGCCATATTTTTTCCCGCTCTTTTGACATTTCTCTTCAGTAAGGTTTGCCATTTCATCATGGAAAGATATACGAGCCAACAACGTATATCTTTCCATGATAAAATGATTCCACGATCCAATTTCTGAATTCTGAATTTCATTTCTGGCTGAATGGCTTCGTCAATAAGCAAAATATGCGTTATTGGTCAGACAGCAATCCACACGTAATCCATGAGTCATCATTGCATCCCGAAAAAATTACGGTTTGGTGCGGTCATTGGGCCGTACTTCTTCCGTGATGATCAAGACGGGCACATTACTGTGAATGCGAATCGCTACCGTTCATTGATAACCGAATATTTTTGGCCCCAATTGGATAATATGGACTTGGAGGACATGTGGTTCCAACAGGACGGCGCCACAAGCCACACAGCGAATGCCACAATCAATTTATTGAAAACCAAGTTTGGTGAACGTGTTATCTCACGAAAAGGCCCAGTCGATTGGCCGCCTCAGTCGTGCGATTTGACGCCGTTAGATTATTTCCTGCGGGGCTACCTCAAGTCTATGGTCTATGCCAACAAGCCAGCGACGATCGTAAGAATATCGAACGTGAAATTCCAGCAGTATCGGCCGATTTATGCCTTAAAACCGTCGAAAATTGGGTTCAGCGTCTGGACTTCTGCAAGGGTGCCCGTGGTGGCCATGCGAAAGAAATCGAGTTCCATACATAATGGCATCGAACGTACTTTCACAGGAATAAAGAATTTCATTGGTATCTAAAACCGGTTTTGTTTTATTTAAAAAAAACTTTTGTAGCGCTCTTATTGAAAAACCAGATACTTATATATTGCTAAGCGTAGTGACCTATTACGAAGTATTAATAAATCTGTTGAAGAATAAAAAATTTCTAAAACTTCTAGATCGACATTTTCCAAATTTGTTAGACTTCATGGTTTAAAGAAGAATTCGGTAATTTTTCATCATGTATGGTATAATTTTGTCAAATTTATTTAGAAATTAAAATATATTGAACATCAGTTTCAGATATTATAATGTCCGATTTTGAATAAATTTTATACATAACGTTATAATTGCGAATTGTGATATTTTTATGTTTTTCTGGGTAGAGGGGAAAGCATGTATTTTTACAGAATCACTAAAATCACCAAATCCCTTGCCATGCCACGTGGTAAAGATTTGTCATTTGGCCTTTACACCAAGATCTTCTTCGTGACATCCTAAATTGATGAAGTGAAATGTTTTCTTATACTGCGATGTAGCGCCGTCTGAAAAATATATTTATTTCTTCACATGTTCAGGACCAAATTTTTAAAATTGAAATTAATTTGGAACTGAAATAATGAACGGAACTAGCATCGTGATACAAATAGTCTGAAATCATTACAAAATTTAGGTTTTTAATCGTTCTATTTTCCGTATAATGAACGACGTAAGTATGCAATTTTGCCTGATTATTAGTCCAATGTTGAGATTGGATAGCATTTTGCATTGGCGCGTATAATTTTCTGAAAATCCACGCTTACAATAAACTCCCCCTCCGCTACTCTCACTTTCATATTTGCAAAATATTAGGCCTTCGTTTTTGCGAAAAAAAATCATGCTGATTTAAACTTGATTTAAGAATGTGTGTAAAGGTAAATAATTAATGTAAAATATTGTAATGCCTTGTTTCCACTACACAATTATTCGTAATTCGCTCTCTCTTTCCGAATTCAAACTCCAATTACAAACCGAATTACGTAATTCACCATACAAATTTTTAAGAGCGAATTACCTTGTTTGTAGGTAATTCAATTTGAATCACCTTACGAATTACGAACAAATCATTGCATTCTCTAATTTTTATCGAAAGTTTATCGTAACAGCTGTCAAAAACAAACAAAATTAAAGAAAACCCCATTTAACAATATACAAGGGATACAAAAAATAAATTATTAAAAACAATTGTGATGTCCAGAAGACTATAGGCCACTGCGAAGTGAATGCAAGAGGCGGATTTAAATATAGGAGGGATGGATGTTGGATATCCAAAAATATTTCGTTTTAATATTTAGTCACTTTTTCTGGTTCCATTCTCAAAATTATTGAAACAAAACAAATAAAAACATTAAACAACTGTCAGATCGAATTATGTATGTGTAGTGGAAACAGGGTAATTCAAAATAATCGTATTGAAATACCTAATGTTTTTACATACAAACGTATTTTACCCTGTAATAAAGTAATCCAAATGTGTATATGATTTTTTGGCAAAATTTTCCGGAGTAATTGAATAATTGAAAGGCAAACTCTATTAGAAAATTGTTTTTTTTTTTAACAAAAACAGAACAACTGAAGCAAAAAACCTTGAAAATATAATATGTAGTTAAGTGGGTCAACTAACGTTTCCACACGGTTTACCGCTTCACTAAGCAGATACACTGGGGTCGGTCTTGTTTCTTAGTTCGAACTTGACATCGTTGTACAGAGCATCAAATTTAGGGTCAGCATATAATTGAGGTACCAACTCGCTAAAAGAAAACAAGTAAAATAAATCAGCTAAGAGTACTTGCTT
Source organism: Phaonia tiefii (assembly GCA_963931995.1). NCBI lineage: Eukaryota > Metazoa > Arthropoda > Insecta > Diptera > Muscidae > Phaonia > Phaonia tiefii. Next base: position 265,466,334 of record OZ008367.1, read on the forward strand.
ACACGTATAATTATGTGTACAATATTAACTATGTTTATTCAGTTAACATGAAATGATTGCATCATTAATAATTTATTTACAAATATATATGACTAGCAAATGCCCACTACTTGATAAGCGGTTATAAACGTTTATTTAAATAAAATCTATTCATTAGCACCGTGACGAAATAGCTGAGTAAACACTATAAAAACTTGGTTGGTGTTCTTCATATAGAGCAGACGACACACTTGATTGGAAATTATATTTAAGGACATTTGAAATTAGTGCGACACTAAATCATAGAGCGTTTGATCAGCCAGAGGTATAGTCTTCACAGGTGTTATTCCCATATCCACGGTTGGAATATGTGCTGGGGTTTAATCTTTAAGGAGAACATGGTATGGAACTTTTTTAACTCTAGTTTCTCGCAATTGACTAGAATGCTAAAAAATATCATTTAGTGTTATGACTGAAATAATACGGCAATAATGAATTTTAATTTAATGTTTGTACACTGAAAAGATCACACTTCGTACCCTCCAAATATCATAATTTATTTTCTTACGATTGGTCAGATGTTTCTGGGGTCATGCGTTTGTTTTCATCTTCTCTTTTATAAAGTCTCGTCAGCGAAACTTGCTCTTTTGTCTGTATTTACGGATTTTAATTGATTCCGTTTAGATTTAAATTCTTAATACTTTAAAAAAGTATTTTATTCTTTTTACGTGCATTTTTCACCCGTCCCGAATTTCACTTAGAACCAGAAACGCTTAAATTAAATTAAATTAAACTAAATGTGGGAGAGAGCGTCTGGCGACTTTAGCTGATTTTGTTACTCTCTGCGACGCATACATTTGAGGGTCTTTTCTGGAATTAGTTTGAAAACTAATACTATAGTTGTAAATGATTTTAATTGTTTTAACTGACATCAACAATTTTGTATTCACTTTTATTGTATATATTTTGAACTCATTTCTTTAATTTTATTTTTATCCACATGTACCACCGTATGTATGTGTTTGGTGCTCTTATGATTTTCATGAAAATGTGGCAACTTTATTCCCTCAATGGCGAGATTTCTTGAGAGCGCCGCCAAGAAATTGGAAAAGATTATAATCCAGCGGCGAGTTGTCAGCGGCAGCGTATTATTGTGACGATTTTAAGAAATCTATGTGTACAAAATAACGTCGTCGTCTGTAGCGTGTTTGATTATGTTTGGACCATTAATATGAAGTCTTCTTCATAAAGAGAATACACACTCCAAATGTTACCAACCTATCTTCGGCCGTTGTTAGTTAGGGCGTTGATGAATCAGTCAATAGAGTTTTCCTAAATAGAGTTTCCAGAAAATAGAGTTTCCAGAAAAATTCGGTTAAGAAGCCGAATTAGCCGTAATCGAATTTAGAGGTTGTCACAACCTCATTGGTGGCAGCCACAACCTCATTGGAGTTTGACACAACCTCATTGGAGGTTGACACAACCTCATTGGAGGTTGACACAACCTCATTCGAGGTTGACATAACCTCATTCGAGGTTGACACAACCTCATTCGAGGTTGACACAACCTCATTAGATGTTGGCACAACCTCGATAGAGGTTTACACAACTTCATTAAAGCTTATTTATCACAAAGTAATGATTTATTTTCCTGTATTCTTATTATAACAATAGGGTAATCTTTAGGGCCACACATTTATTTGACACGTTACTACCGACCTTTTTGGAAGTCCCGGCCATCATGGGTAACCGCTCTAATTTTGCCATGTTGTATCTATTGTTGTATCTAAACCGTGTTGTATCTAAACGATTGCAGCATATCTCCAACGACCAACTTTGAAAAGATTCAACACTGTTGATATCTGCTTGGAAATTTTCTGCAAAATAAGACGATTAATACAAAAACCATAATCACAATATGTTTACTTACCTTTGTCAATAACCACAACAAAATCTGGATATCGCGGCGACAGGGGCAATTAAACATTCTTTAACGTCAAGTTCAAAATGAAATTCGGTTGTACCTACCGAATTTATGAGAAATTCAGTAACAACAACAGCAACAGTTACAGCAATTGGTACCAAACTCGGTAGTTACAACCGAATTGATACTAAATTGGGTAGTAATAACCGAATTAATACCAAATTCGGCAGTTACAACCGAATTGGTGCCACACACAGAGAGAAAACGACGCTTGAGAACGACGTGTGTGAGACACATTTGGGCTTTCTTGAACTGACGCCTCAGCCTTGAACTGACGCCTCAGCGGCAGCAATATTCTCGACACTACGGGCACTTCTTTGTCTCACTGGCACGGGGACATTTCGGTAGTAAATTTTAATAATATCGACTCGTTGTTGGCTCGTATATCTTTCCATTATGAAATGGCAAACCTTACTGAAGAGAAATGTCGAAAGAGCGGGAAAAAATATGGCGTCGTTCGCTGTCCATATCGATTTACTTTTGTAGCGTCTCTGTTGAAAAACCCTTTAAAATAGTGCAGTTATAATTTAACTACATTCGTGGCCGTCGGTGGTGCAATGGTTAGTGTGCGCGGCTCTTGTACATGAGATCCTGGGTTCGAACCCGGCTCTGACCACCTTCAAATTTTCTTTCGGCGGCGGTCACCTCGCATAGTGACGGCGACACTATCGAGTATCTAGCCATGAAAAAGCTTCTCAAATTACCGTTCGGAATCGATGTAAAACTGTAGGTCCCAATCAGTGAGTGAAAACTGGAAAGCGCACAGCTCAGTGATTGTGAGAAGTTCTCCCCAGTCCCTTCATGGGATGTAATGGGAAACCATTTATTTTTTTTATTTACATTCGTTTTTTCAGTGGAAATGAAAGTTATTTGATTACATTTTATAAATTTAGGTTATATAAAACGAAACCGGTTTAAATCGGATTTTAACTCCAAAGAAACCGCTAGAACCTGTTTTTCGAAACAACCGAAAACCAGGTTTGTTGGAAAGGGCGGTTTTTTTAAATACTCTAATAAAGGCCCACAAGTTCAAAAATATGATCACAATGTTGCACGAGCCAGTTACGTCAGAGGCAGGTATTAACAAATTTTGAAACCTCTTATGGTATCTGGTTGAAGAAACTTCTATTTTAGCCATTTTTGATGTGAAATTGAATGTCACTACAGGAGCAAACATGGCGAAGGCGTTAAAAACGGAGGCTAAACTTAGCGGGAAGAAAAAGCTGATGATCAATCATAATGATATAAAAGCATTATAAGGTTAAATATTAAATTATATTCTGTAAAAACTTTTGGGAAGACTGGCATTACTACTATGGTTGTTTCCGGAAAATCAATCGATTTTTTAATACAAGAAGCATGATTTTTTTCTCATGGTTCAATATATATTCCTCTGGTTTAAAAGAAGACGCTGAGAAATGGGAAAATGATGAATCTTATATCAATGGAAGGAATTCACTTAAGAATTTGAAGGTTGTGAATAATACTGCGAAAAGAGCAGTGAAGTTAGTGGAAGACTATCACGGCCTCATAACAAAGAATGAAAGTCAGATGGCATATGTACTGCAATATGTTCATAAGCATAGAAAACTTTACCCTAATTGTACAAAATAATGTTAAAAAATATTATGAAATTTCAACACTTTTAAATTGATCTTACACGGATCAATAAGTCCGTGACTTTTTGAATGAAACACAGTTTTTTTGCAAAAAAAATATCTTTCAACATAATCTCCTTCTAGCTCAATACACTTACTCCAACGTTTCTCCAATTTTTGTATCCTTTCCAAAAAATGGGCATTTGTTTGATCAATAATTTCATCATTGGAGCTAAGTCTCTTTCCACCGAGCCAGTTCTTTAGGATTGGAAATAGGAAATAGTCACTGGGCGCTCAGTCCGGAGAATATGAGACTACACAGAAAAAAATATTGACCTGTAAATTTCAATTAAAAATATAATTGAATTATTTCAAAAATTCAATTAACAATTAATTGAATCAATTAAATTTTTAATGATATTTACAATTAATTTTTTGAGTTTACAACAGAACTTGGAGTTGGCAAGGCGCAACTCTACGGCGCTAAAAACGTTTAATTTTTGTATTCATTATCGAATTTTTGCTGTGAATCTTTCTAAATTAATATAAATATGAATGATTTGTTCTTAACAAACCTTAATATAAACAATTTTTGTAAACAAAAATTGTTGTGATAAAGTATTTTACAGAAAGTTTAATTTTACAGCGCTGTTGGGAGGCAATATGTATGGCGGCTGAGTCACCAGCCGTCGTCGACACTTTTCGTACGGCTTTAGTCTTTGATATTATTATCGGTTATTTATGTTATTTGTAATCGGTTTATTGTTGATTGAAAGATTTAATTTTCTGAACTTAAAGAATAGTAGTGTTAAATTGTGGTGTTTCGTGATTAAATCTGCGTTTTTTGTAATTCTGTTTAATTGTTAAGTGTTTTTGAATAAATTTTATTGGAAATTAGTGTCTGCGTTGAGTGTTTTGTTTGCAATAACAAAATGTGGCTGTCCCCATACATTTTGTATGCACTTGAAAATACACAATTTGCCGCTTTATGCCACACGAAAATTGTTTTCAGGAATTTCACGTAAAAAGAAACTTTAAGACTCACCTTCTTAGACATTTGGAACATACATAACAAGAGTGCCCTAAATTGGATAAAGGCAATACATTTCTCCAACAAAGCTGTGAATATGCAGAAGAGATGGAATACGACAATGGAGTAACTGTTGCAGCGGAAGTAGCAGATAAATTGATTTTTTCTCCAGAGCCACCAGAGCAGTTCCACTCTTTCAGTTATAAAAACAAAATGAAAATAATTTGTGACAACGCACTGGAATTAATTGTTGAATTACATTCCCTCAATCAGAACTTATTCGAACTTTTTTTGTGATGTTTTTATTTTGTATTTAATACAAACCGTTTAAACATTAAATGTTTAATATATAATTATAGTTTAAGAGAACCGGACATTAGGTCCGATTATGAATCCAAATTCTAAAAAATTTAATTTTTTATAGATACATGTGTATCTGCGAAGCATTGAATAAAATCGCTTGAAAAATAGAAAATTTTACTTTTTTTAGAATCGTCGCAGGGGTGGGGGTTTCATGCTGAATAAAGAAATAACGTTTTTAATTGATTCAATTAAAAATTTAATCAAAAAACGCAAAAAAATCAATAATTTTTTTAATTAACTTGATTACATACTTAATCAATATTTTTGAAAAAATTCAATAAATGTTTTAATCAAATTTACAAATTTTTTAATTGAATTTTTTTTTGACAAATTTACAAATACCTATAATTAATATTATCATTTTCGTGATTACACCAAAATCAATTAAAAAATTAATCAAATAATCAAATTTTTTAATTGAAATTGATTTTTATTTTTTTCTGTGAACACACGTGTGCACCCGTGCGTTTATAGTCAATTGAGAGCAAACGCGGCAACCATCTTGCAGACAGCTTTCTTAAACCCAACTGATCATTTGAAATCGAAACCACACTGCCATATGAAATGTCTATGGCATCAACAATCTCACGCACTTTTACTCTTCGATCAGCCAATACCATATCGTTGACTTTTTCGATATTTTTCGGGTGTATTGATCTTAATTGGCCGTCCAGAACGCTCAGCGTCATTTGTACTTGTGCGACCACAACGAAAGTGAGTAAACCACTTTTTGACCATCGTGCAGAGTCCCCATACTATTTATCAAGCTTTTCCATGGGTTTAAAGATGCGTTTCACTTTTTTCCGTTTCTAAAAAAATACACGAGGTTGTATGTTGCGAACAGCTGTTAAACGCAAAGTAAATGACGGAACTTGCCCAAAATTAGACAGTAGTCTATTACCAGGTGGTACTTTATGGGAGCAGTGTTGTATACAATATAACTACTAGGGAAGTTCGAAAAGTCACGGTCTTATTGATCCGCCGGTATCGTATTTTTCGACTGGTGGGTTACCATGCCGCACAGTGTCACGACAGTGACCAATATAAGTGTACATACACATTCCCAATTTTTTTTCTGTATTAAAAAATAAACACTTAAATTAGATTAAATCTAAAAATATTCCTGGATATGTGAACTAGGTTTTCATTTTTAGTATCTCAATTTTGAAATACTGTTATTTCAAATACTTTATGCAGCAGTTAATATGGCGTAGCAGTTAATATGGCAACATTGGCTTTGTTGACAAATATGGATCATATGGAATGGACGGTTAGGTTAAAGATTTGTCTAAAGCAAAAAGACCTCTTGTTTAGAAGACAATAAAAGAAAATATCAAAATACCTTCCGAATTCTTTGATATTAAGTTCCAAATAGTGTGTATTTACAACTGCTCTAGTGTGCGCTTTTATTGTTTATGAATATTTTTCAGTGCCTACTCCGGTAAAGATACGCGATTATTTTAACAAATGATTAGAATTAAGGAATTTGTGAAAAATCATTTGGATAGAAAATTACACGGCGCTGAGGGAAAAAAATGAGCTTTGCGCTTTTGAAATTTACTAGTAATTGGGAAAAATATATTGAAAAAGCCCTTAATAACTAGTTGGATGGTGAAGTACTCCATTCGGATCCAATTTGTGTTGTAAGTTACCATCAGTTCTTGGCGTCAATCAGAGCTAAATCAGGTCTATTATTTTTTAGGAACCAAGTTCCCTTTTGTTCGAGACCGGTCACGTCTCTGTTTCGCAGAAACATTACATCGATTTAAGCGAAGACGTATTGATGAACTTGTTGCGTCAACCTCTGCGAAAGGTCTTACAAAGGCAGCAGAAAAAATTGCAAAAACAAGTAACCCTGGAACTATTTCAGTGGAAAAAGCCTTGAAATTGTATGTGGATCTCGCTTGTAGGAAATACAACATGATGATAAACGTTGTGAATGCTGTATATAAAAATCGTTTTCCGTCCTATTCTATCGTAGAAGCTAAAAAACACTAATTCGATATGGAAATTAAGTTTCAGAAACGTCAGCACGTGTTCCACTACAGCCAATTTCGGATAAAACCGCAACTAACAATTTAAATAAGTTAGGTTTTGGTACTGAAATGTTAATGTTATTTTAGAACGCAATTGGGGATTTGACGGCAGTAACGTATACAAACAAAAATGTCAAAGCAAAGACGCTACTGACGAATTTTATTTGTTGCATCTTTCGTCCAATTGCGTGTGAAGGAAGACAAAAATGAGAAAATTGCTGGGCAAAACAGCAAATACTCTTCTCTAATAGCTCATTCGCACTGAAAAATGTTTTCCAGATTTCGTATCAAATATCCTAATAAAATCAAGGCGCACTGAAGAGATAGTGTTACTACGAAAACAAACAGCAAGCTGAAAATTTGCTTTGTCTGGTATTTTCCACAATCAAATTCAGCACAAATGCATTCCAAGAATAAAAGTAAACCCTGATTCTCAGACAAATTAAAAAAAATACCAGATTTGTCGTCTGTCGAAACGTATGGAAAATTAAGCAAATTTTCTTGATTTCTGCTTAAAATCAATGAAAGTGACGAAATCAAGTAAATCTGCATAAGGCTATGTAGATAGGGATGCCAGATTTGAAAAAAAGTACGTCGAGGGAAAAAAGGCAGTACAATTAAGAAAATAAAAGTACACTTTCTATTATTAACAAATCATAAAGTTCAGTACAGAAAAACAACATTTTAAGTTAAGACATAAAACAAAATCAGTACATAGCAGTAACAATTTATAAATTAAGGAACTAAGAGACCACAAATATTTTTTTAAATAAAAACTAGTCACGTGTTTCACATTTTATTTTTAAAAGTAAAAAGAGTGTAATCTATTCTATATTAAAATTTTTTAATACGGAATATAACCTTCTTGTTTTAATTATTTAATATCACTGGGACGCAAATGAAAGGAATTTGTTTCAGGCCTCAACCAAACCAAAAAATTGTGAAAGTACTTGGACGTGGTATCACAAATCTCCGCTCGGTTTTGCCTCCATACGTAACAATTTTTTTTCAGGACGAAAAAAATTTTTGAGGTGGGCAGGGCCCTATTTCATATTTTACTTCAATAACTCCTAAACAGTTTGAAATATTGCATTACAACTTTTGGCAATATTGTAGTTATTATCCTATATCACAATTCCCTCTAATGTATTTCTAAGGAAAAGTACACTGTTAATCGATTATTTAACGAAACGTCAAGAAAAATTGCACATATTTTTTATGTTTTGCGGTAGCTGTATTCAAAAGAATTGTAGCTTATAAATTTCTTGATAACTTTTCTAGAGGCACTAATCAACAAAAATTATATTTAGAGCTCCATAATTGGTGTGGAAACGCTGCGTTTAACCATATTCTTTAACTATTCACCTTCTACAAACTTGTAGTGCTTAACAATATTGTCAAACACACTAATGAATAAAAATGAAATTTTGGGTTCCAAAATGATTGCACCAATTCAGAAATATTAAATATTTTAAAATTTTCGCTTTTAATGTCAATACTATAACACAGGAATGTAATAATGTTTTTACTATGCTCAAGTAACAGTGTATAGGCTGACTCGATTGTTGTTTTGGTTACTTGAAAAAGTTTTCAAAGGTTTGACAATTATTAACAAAAACGCTAAAAACATCCATATTTTTGTATTATGCGACCATTTGAGATCATATACGACATTTTATGACATTGATGTATTTGACAACTTTGTCGAAAGCCTTAAGTTGTACAACTTAAGTTGTACAAGAACTCTTTCGTCAAAGAGTTGATGCAAGCCAGTTTATTTGATTGAATATAATTCAATTACACCATGAATGAAATTAAATGTTTGAATTAAGGTTAAAAATGGAAAGTTTTCAAATTTGTTATTTTTTAAAGTAAAACGGTATTTTATGTAAATACTTATATACGATTTTTGGTATGAATAGGAAGTAAAATTTTCGTATTTATTGTTGGCATAACAAAAAAAGTGTAAAAAGAAGTACAGAGGCGAAAAAGAAGTACTTTTGCGTAATTCTTTAGGTGCTATGCAGTCAGAAGTACAATTAGTAAAAAAAAAAGTACGCATACTGCTGAAAACAGTACGTCTGGCAACCCTATATGTAGACATCTGAAACTATAATTTATTAAAGAAAATTCTGAAATTATAATAGAAATAAAAATCAACATACAGCGTGAAATTGAAAGTTTAACTCAATAAAATGATATGTCCGTAATAATAATACAAAAAAATTAACGTTCAGTAATAATGATCCACGGGGTTAAATGCTATACATGGGCATAAGAGTTGTGCGACTTGTGTTTTGTGTGGAGCTAAACATACAGAAACGAATACCAAATTAGTTCTTGAAAGAAAAGTCAACGAAAAATGCTACAAATGTGGGATATCGACATTACATGCATGGATAACATTTTTTGAATGCATTATTCATATTGCATATAAATTACTAATTAAGTCATGGAGTATAGTGGGTGATCAAATTGAGCAAGTAGTGGTGGAAAATATAAAGAGAACGGATTCAAGAATGAAATAGGGCTTACTATAGACATGTTTAAAATAGGATATGGCACATCGACTGACGGAAACACGATCAGACGCTTCTTTTCAAGTATAGAACTAGTGGCTCAGGTAACAAGTGCTGATAAATCTTTAATAAACAACTTTTGTGTTATTTGAAGAAAATTGTCCAGTGGATTCCACATATATGTGGCAAACTTTGAAAAGGTTTAAATGAAACATTTATTTTATATATTAAGTTATATCCCTGGTACTGCAAGCCTGTTACTGTGAACAGTTTTACTTCAAGGTATTAATTACATCAAGTATTCTTATGTATCAACTGGAATGTTTTCAGAGGAGGCCATAGAGTCCTGTCACAAAGTAATTCGGAACAATGATCGAGGCATACAAGAAAGACGGGTAAAGTTGACTCCAACAGGGACTTAATATATTACTTCATTCTGCAGTCAGAGCCAGATGTATTGATGAACAGTCAAAAAAACTTTAAGAAGATATGATCTAAATGAAGTAAAACATTTTGTTTTGTGGAAGATGAAAGCATCACATCTGAGGATGATTTCTGCGATAACATTGAACATGAAAACCAGTTTGGAATATGAAAGGTGTATAATAGCGATGATAATAGTAATCAAGAAATATGCTTTGCACGTCTGAAACTAGAAATAAAGTCTATGTGGTTGACGTTACTTAAATCTATTTGTTATTAACATTAGATTTTTACTAAAATTTTAATATTTTGCATAAAGACGACTAGCATCTTAAAATAATATAATAAAATATGGTATTCTTCACTTAGTGTCATATGGGAGGTGGGCGTATCCTTTGAGACAATTTCGTAAAAATCAAATAGTACAAAAATGTTAAATTCCAACAAAAATTTTGGGAAATATAAGTTTTTTCATTTCAGCGTATATATGAGGTGGGCGTTACCTTTGAGATAATTTCATAAAATTCGACATGGTTATCAGTAATATATCCGAGAAACCTCATTCCAAATAGGGTTCAATTACAAAAATTTTGCAAAATATAACTTGTTTACATTTCACGATATATTTGAGGTGGGCGTGTCTTTAGGCTGATTTTCACAAAACTTCGTATTTTTTCTTCCCTACTTTCGTCCATTTTCCGGCTCACAAGATGAATTTCTGAAAATACAGACAGCCTGTGCATCTTAAAACCCACATGCTGTGTAAATTTCATTGTTTCAGGATCATTCGTAATTTAGAGCCATCCCACGTTTTTACGCGCCCTAAATGAGTATATTCCACATTTTTTTTTTGTTTCCTGTATTCGATTCCCAGTGGCAATACAATGACTAATTTTCAAGTTTATGTCTGGACGATGGTGACCGGAACGCGTTCTGTTGTGACATACATATTTGACTGGTCATAGCCGGAACGCGTACATCTATGATTTAGATCCCCGAACCCGCTTACCACCCACAATTGGACTATTGTTACCGATATGAGGTGTACATTTGTTGAAAGAAGCATGATTCTAATTTTCTCACTTTTCTGATCGGGTTCATTTACAATTGCCGCCCATGGTAAAATAAGTAAGGTAAACTCGTTAGAACAGCTGATTTCTTGCTTAGGTGTCTCTCTTATGTCAAATTCACATGTATTTTGTTTTTGTACCGATTTGTTTACTTTTACAGTAGATACACACATGAAGAAAATTTGACAGATTATGGACACCAAACAAAAACAAAATGCATGTGTTTGTTGTAACAATTCCTAGTGCGTTTACCTTACTTATTTTACCATGTTGCCGCCAAAATCCTTTTATACCCAAATACTTTCGGATATTCTCTTCGTATAAAAGAAGCAATACATACACCAGTACCTCGTTTCTGTTGTTTTCGAATCGAAACACTTTTCACATTAAGCATGAAACAAAAAATTCCATCGTTTCTCGATTTGTGAGTAAAAAGTGTTTCTGTATAGCATTTCGAATAGAGCCAACACTGATGACGGTTTTATTGGAATATTCCAAGAAAGCTGTCAAGTAATAAATAAATATAAACAAAAAAAATAAGGTAGTGCCACAAAGAACATAAAACAGAAGTTGTTTTAAGGGATTCCCACTGCTCCTTACAATTTATATTGGAATTTAACCCACCAAATCGTCTCTTGCAAATTACAAATTTACATATATTCAACTATATATTTTTTTGCTTTCTGGGGTTCTGTAATATTTAGGAACAATTAATGGAAATATATTGCAAAAAGATATAATTCTTATCTTCCACACTTAAAATATAAATTTTTGATTTCTTAAAAAGTCATATTATAGAATATCAAAATATCGCACCGTTTCAATTTGTGAGTGTTTTTGACGTTTCAAATTTTAAATTTTTCGACTCCCTACTCTCTAGAAACAGTTTTTCTCGCATTTTTCCAATAAGCATAAAAAAACAGTATGTGACAGAAAGTTTTCGCAAAACAAATGTTGTAGAACAGTCACATGTGAGACGTGACTTTTTGTACCGATTCGTAGCGTTTTTGTTTCGATTCACATATTTCATGTGAAAACTTTTTCCATTCGAGAACTACAGAAACGAGGTACAGTTTACGTGCTTATGGATGCTGGACGATAATATTTAACAAGGGTGATATTTCCACACCCATTTTAGTACCTGCCATACAAAAGTTGCGCGGCCGGCCGGTTGGTCAACAAAATAACTTTTACAAAATAACAAAATAATATTTACAACTTTGTCACGCCCTCCCATTTGAAGTCATCCCCAAAATTTTAATATTTTTCTTTTTTCAATTGTCTTTATTTGCAATCTGTCGATTTAATAATAAGCAATTTTTTTTAAAATTAAGTAATAACATATGTTGCTGTGAATTTAGGAATTCTGCAAAACAATACAAGCCATTTGTAATCGAACCTGAACCCAATGTAAGACTTAGGGTGAGGGTATGCTTAAATCGATTCACACGACGGAAATGTATGTCCTGTTTTTTCCTCGAATTGTCACATTTGCAAGACTAGTTTCACTATGCGTCGTGTTTTGATTAGACATTTCATATTTACTGGTATTCAAAATTGATTTTATATCTCAGTTTTGATTTCCCTACTTCTGCATTGAATTAAAAGAAGGTTGAAAACAAATGACTGACCTTTGCCAAGACATGTACTTATAGATACTGGAACTTTGTTGTAACATAATGAAAATATAGAAAAATAAATGGTTTCAATTGTAAGTCGTATGAGTTTGTTAAAATTCAACTTTGAAATTAATAAAACTATTTTAGAGCTAATTAAATTGGCGAGATACAGCAATTTACTATTTATGTGTAGTCGCTACTTGACTCGGTTGCAGTATCAGTTAAAATACAAACAATTTCACAAATTTTTCGACTTTTTTAAATGGCATTCAAGCGTTATATGGAATCTACAGGCTGCTGCAAAATATTAATCCAAAATTTTAACCAACGTTATTACACACAGTGCTGCATTTTCTGAGATTGTTATGCCAGGTGGAGCCAAATATTTTTAATTCAATTGACGTATTCTGTTAGGAATCAGTATAAAAGAGTAGGTCCCAATCAATGTATCAATCTCTGCATAGGATGCAATTGGGAAATAATGTTTTTGCTAAACAAATTTGTACTTAAGATATTTGTGGCATCATTTGTTTTCTGTGTTTTCTTTAAAATTTTCTGAATGAAATAGAAATTCTGTTTAGTGACCCTTTTGAAGAAAACCCACGTAGTGTGTCAAATTTCATGAATTCATTTCTTTTTTGGATTTTTATGTAAAAAACCTTCAATTTTCATATGAAACTACTCGCAAGTCTCAAAAGCATCGGAATGTAATGTAAAAATGTAATTATATAAAACAGTAAACTATGAGAAATGCAACACAGAGAGGGAAATTTAATTGCGTTTTACTTAAAAACTAGGTGGGTTTTCATATTCAAGGTCGCATATTTATTTTAGATGCATGTTTTGTTTTTGTTCATTTTTGAAATCCAAAGTTCAAATATTAGGCAATTATATATTTTCATCAACCAGCTTCGAAAAGTTTACACATTTTGTAACTGTAACATATAAATGTAACAAACTGTAAAATTTTTACTCTGTATTTAGTATTTACCTGGTGAAAACTGTTATGAAATCGGACAAAAATAACATGAATCAAGATTCAAAGGTTTTAAATCTAACATCTAAATAACACTCGTTCAAAATTCAACGGTTTTTAATCTAAGTATATCCAACCATAGTGAATGAATTCATCACTACTCACGATGGCTGGAGCTGACCTTACTCCAATGCTTTCGATGTTAAAAAAGTCGGCAACCAACTGATTTTGCACAAGTTAACGAAGAGACATGAATTCGGCGATTTTGGTACAGCGCCGGTACATGGGCCATATACTACCCAACCAAGCTTCGTGTTACAGGCTATAGGAAATGAAGTTTATGAAGCTCTGGTAGTGATAGGCAAACCAATGAGTAGTTGTGGAACAACGTTGATGTACGGCTTAATTTGAGATTGAGTATAATTCAAAGCGTTGCGAATGTCATGCTGAGTTAGGCTTTGAGGCGGCAAATTAAGGTTTGATACGGCGTAAACGTTTCGTAGAAGGTGACGTTTGATTTTATTAGCTCCACGAATGTGCATATTGAACGTAACAGCTTTCTCCTGTGCCGAGCGACCACCAAACCACTGCACATTCAAATTAGCGCTTTTCCCCCGAACGCCTAGCTTTTCTGCGACTTTTTTGTCATGCATGATTATAGGCGAACCGTCGTCTATCAAGGCAAACACATCTAATTGGCAATTTTCTATAAACAACGTTACTGGCAGGATTCTGAAAAGAAGTTTTGCGTTTCTGCGCGGCGAGGCGTATTTCCAACCATTGTGAATGAATTTCTACCTCCCTTTTGTTGAATATTCATACTTTCCTAAAATTTTAACTTTGACCTCGAGACGCCACTTGTAAACGTTGGCCGATTTTCCAAATTTTCAAATTATCACATTTACAACAAATTGGAAAACATTTCAAACCCCGATACTAGAATTTCAACAAAAACAAAATGCCATACAAAAAAAACGTATATTCTCCGAATCCCATAAACAATCATATCTTTTGAAATTTTAAACTGAAGTCTTTCCGACATTCATAACGGAAACTTAATCACTTCTACGAGTATCACACTAGAGCTTTCAACTTAGTCCAGAGTTGATTAATAACAGTTTCGTATCTACTGTCTAACTCTAATAAGAACATGTCTGTGTTAGCCATGTGTGTCCCTGATAAACATATATGGTGTTTGTAAAGCCACAGCTGTTCGTGTAAAGTTAGCTGGTGATTCGCTTGATAGTCGGTTCAGATGTTAGCTGGAGTCTGACTTTTTGTTATGATTGATTTCTACAAGCAAACACAAGAACGATTTTCGCTTATTTGCCTTTACAACTATTTGGTTACATAAACATTACATTTATGTCCCAATGTGATTTAGAATTAGCGTGATGTTAACATTTTATAAAGTCGGTCGGTAAATCTAAAAGACAATTCACACACAAATACTCGTAGTGACTGCGTTTATACTTACTTTACTTTTATGGACTATTTTACAACCTCGTGAGGTCAGACGTCTTACACATATTAATGAAACCAATTTCCACATATTCTTCCAACTGGTTCTATCCTTCACTTTTTCTCGTCAGTTGGTAACACCACGGATACGGTGGGATTCTTCTGCCTGGTCTTTTCACCGCAGTCTTGGTCGTTCTCTTTTCCTGCTTCCATCGGGTACGTTATCGAAAACCTTTCGCGCTGGCTCATCTTCACCCATTCTGATAACATGGCCTAGCCAACGTAATTGACCTAATTTGATTCGCCTAGCTATGTCCACGTCAGAATATATAGCTCTGCGTTCCAGCGACGTCGGTACTCGCCGTTTTCTCTAACAGGACCATATATTTTACGGACAATGTTTCTCTCGAATACTCCCAGGTATTTTTCATCCGCTTTTGATATGACCCAAGTTTCGGAGCCATATTGGAAGGCAGGTAAAATGAGAGTCTGATATAGCTGGACTTTTGTCCGACGAGAGAGGGCTTTGTTCCTAAACTGCTTGCTGAACCCAAAATAACATCTATTTGCAAGCACAATTCTCCTATTTATCTCCAGGCTGACGTTGTTGGCCTTGTTCACGGCGGATCCAAGGTAGACAAATTCATTTACATTTCAAAATAAAATCGGTTGCCAACTTTCAAGTGCGGACCAAGTCGAGAGGTTCCTCTAGTCGTTGACACCATCAATTTTGTCTTTCCCACAGCAAGACCCACCTTCCCTGATACCTTTTCGATTCTTGAAAATACTGCAGTAACCTCTCGCAAATTTCGCCCAATGAAGTCTATGTCGTCAGCATACGCCAGCACCATATGGCTTTTCGTGTTAATGGTCTTGTTCGTATTTACTGCAGCCTTTCTCATTATTATCTCCATTAAGATGTTGAAGAGATTGCACGAAAGTGTGTCGCCTTGTCTAAGTCTTCGCTTGGTACAGAATGGTTCAGTGAGGCCTTTCCCCACTTTCACTGCTGATTTGGTGTTGGTCAGCGTCATTCGACAGAGGCGAATCAGTTTTGCCGAAATACCAAGTTCAGACATAGCTTCGTACAGTTGTCCCCGTATGGGGCTATCGGAAGCAGCTTTGTAATCGATAAAAAGGTGGTATGTAACGATTTGCTTTTCGTGGGTCTTTTCCTGGACTTGCCTGGTCTAGAACCACACTGATAAGGTCCAATCAGGTTTTCAATAATTGGCTTTAGTCTTTCACATAATACGCTCGACAAGACCTTATACACGATGGATAAAAGACTGATACCGAGTTTGTTGAATCTGCACTATCTTCCACTATCATTACCTCCTGATCTTCAGTGGAAGAATCCGAGTGGAGTAGTGCTGGAAAGTGGTCTCTCCACATTTTGAGCACACACTGCTTCTCAGCCACCAGATTCCCATTCTCGTCCCTGCAGGAGGGCAGCCCATTATTAGGCCCGTTATTCAATCTTCTTACCCTCTGGAAAAACGTTCGGGATTCACCATTCATCCTGCACTTTTAGGTTTTTTCACTCTCTCTCTCTCTCTCTGCTCCCACTGCCATTTTTCCCGCCCAAATTGTTGGTTTTCCTCCCTTCTCAGCTTCTTGTACCGCTCACTCGCAGCACGCGTTGTAACTGACTGTTTCGTTGCCATACGTGGAGCGTCTTTTCATCAGTCGCAATGCGACATTCATCGTCGTGCCATGGCTTATCCTTCTGCGGTTTTTTATAGCCAAGTTCAGTTCTTGCAGCGGTTTCCAAAGTGTGTATTCTGCCCCAGCAGGAGAGAGAGTTTCTGTCGATAGGACATTGATATCTCCGGTATTCGTAGCTTGTCAATATCTAGCTCTCCTGTGTTTGGCTTCGTAAGTTTTTCGCCCTGCTCAGTCATGTGCGAACGGTTGCAGCCATCAGGTAATGATCCAAATCGATATTGGCAACTGAAATCACACGTACATCCATTACACTAGAAGAGTGCCTGCCACCTATTACCAAGTGATCAATCTGGTTCTTCGTCCGTTGATCAGGCGATATCCAGATCACCTTATGAATGTCCTTATGCAGAAATCGTATGCTACTAACTACCATGTTCTTCGCAGCGGCGAAGTCTATCAGTCTTATTCCATTATCGGAGGTGGTATCATGTAGACTGTGATTACCGATGGTTGGTCGTAAGACACTTTCCTTTTCTAATTTGGCATTAAAATCGCCCAGAATAATCTTCACGTCGTGGTCAAGGCAGTATTCGTATACTTCCCCCAGATGCTCATAAAATGATTCTTTGATCTCATCATCTTCATCCTCTGTCGGTGCGTGCACACAAATTAACGAGATGTTGAAATATTCAGCTTTGATGCGAATTGTTGCTATGCGGTCACTCACTGGGTTGAACCTTGAAACTAATTGTCGCAGTCTCTTGCCAACTATAGATCCGCACCCGAATTTATGCTTTCGCTCATGACAGCTGTAGTAAATATTGCAGCTTTACTTTCTGGTGCAACCATATCCTGTCCATCGCATGTCCTGGGTCGGTGTGATATCAGCTTTACATTTTCCGAGGACATTCGCCAGTTGGAAAGTGACACCCGTCCTGTATAGCGTTCGCACATTCCAGGTACATATCCTTAAATCGTGGTCCTTATAACATTTGCGAGGGTCGTCAACAGTTGGGGGATTTTTTTTTGTTCATTACTTTCGTTGTGTATTTGTGACTGGATTTATACTAGCGGCAAATATACATTGTTGATCAAATAATCATACACAACAAATCATCTTAAAACGTAAATTTTAGTCATGGAACCCGTTTAAGATTAACGATAAATTAAATTAATAAAACTCGATAAGCACATTAAACTCATCAGTATTACTACTTCGGGCGATTTAGTCAAGTCGTGGCTTTTACAGGTATTTGTATGCATACTTACATCACCACCTGTAACAAAACGCAAAATACTATTTTCACTTAAACACAAGCAACGTCGGTAATTAATTTCGAAGACAGTGTTATGCTCTAACGATTTCGTACATCCACCATGAGTTCAAAAAACGTAACATAATAGTTTTACAAAAGTTATGCGCGTCATAAAATGAACATGTAATATTTACTAACTTTTAATACATACATGCGAATGTATGTATGTCTGTCAGATAAACATTTTATTAAACGTCCATGTTATATTTAGCCCAAACGTAGACTTCAACATCTTTAAAATGATGTAAACATCACAAAGTTGATACTCGATTGACAACGAATGATGACTCATCTAATGACATTTAAACGACTGTCATCGATGTAAAAATTCTTATTTCTCTATTGAAACGATTAAAAAAATCTGTCAAAGTCGCTTTTGAATTCGTCATATAATTTTACATACGATATTTACCTTGTGTTTAGCAACACTGTAAAGTTACCGTATATAATTGTTGGGTTAATATTCTCTGGTATTTATTTAATGTTCGCGTAATTAAAATTATTTATTTTTTGGGCATTTGAAAAAACGTTTGCTAGAGTGGCACGTATTTTTAAATTTCGGATTTGAGTTGACCTACAGTCGAAATAACCAAGTAGTTTTCTGTTAATATAAATATTAATAATACAAAAAAGTATTTTACTATGTAACGTTTAGTTACTCATAGGTTCATCCAAAAATAACTCCATTTGCGTACAATCCTCTATGAAGAAAATATGAGCATATGCCATGGTCTCTAGTTAGTGTACCTTCAAACTTTTTTTGTGACGAAACCTTTACATATTGTCAATTGTCATATCTTTTAAGTCAGCGATGAACTTCCATTTATAGCTGACGCGCCGAAGTATTTGATCCATGACTTCATACGTTCGTTTTGCGCTAGTCGCATATGCGATTGGTACTGATGGTAACGGTGTTCAGTTTTCATGAAATTTTCGTTGCCATGAGAAATACGTGCACAAAAATTAACAAAAATTTCGTGAGCCGAAAATTTCACTCACTTTTCATTTGCTTGGTATAGAGATCTTTTAGAAAATTTCATAGGCAAAATCAATTACAGAGTTGTTACGCTAAAGTTATTTTGTACAATGTTATTTCGTACGACAACAATTGTTTGATAATTGTTTGGGTCCGGAATTTTGACACTTCGATAATTTTAAACAGCCAGAAATTACACAACTTGCGTTACAAATAAAATGAAGTGCGCAGAAAAATTATGAATGGAATACAAATCACTTTATTGTTTTTCAAAATATTCCCCATGAAGATTTATACACTTTTGCATGCGTTTGAACCAATTGTCGAAACACCTTTGCCACTCTGATTGAGGTATCTCCAAAACATGCATTCTGAATGCAGCAACCGCTTCTTCAGGTGTCGAAAAACGTTGACCTCTCAGTTTGTGTTTTACGTACGGGAATAAACAGAAGTCATTCGGTGCCAAGTCAGGACTATTACCATCAAATCGATGTTTTGGGTGCTCAAAAATGCAGTTGTTTCAGCCGATGTGTGAGAGTTCGCATTGTCGTGGTGACGAATGATCCGTCTTCGGCGGTTGGTTTTCCTGATTTCTTGGAAGACAACTGGCAAACAAACGGTTGTTTACCACTCAGAATTCACTGTTCTGCGTTGTTCTAGTGGTACGGTTGCGACATGTCCGGTTTTTCCGAAAAAAACAGGCGACCATTTACTTGGAAGTGCTTCGAGCGCGGACAACTTTTGTTGGATTTGGCTCATCTTGAAACACCCATGCAGTTGACTGCTGTTTAGTTTCGGGCTCATACGCGTAAATCCAGGATTCATCACCTGTCACGATGTCATAGACGTGTTTCGAAGCACCGCGATCCTTTTTTTGAGCGATTGACAAATTGTGTGGGATCCATCGCGAACAAATATTTTTGACAGCCAAATGTTTATGTAATATTGAATGTATGCTGGTCCCACTAATGCCGAAGGTTGTCTCAATCTCACGATAGGTCACATGACGATCTTGCAAAATCAGTTCACGCACAGCATCAATGGTTTTCGGAACAACAGCTGATTTTGGACGACCTTCACGAAATTCGTCTTGGAGTGAACTACGACCACGATTCAATTCACCATACCATCGATAAACACTGATCCTTAAATTCACCCATGCCACGTCGAAAGTTGTAAAAAATAATCGCACGAAAATGTTCACGATATAATTCCATTTTTGGGCCGAGATGCATCTTTTAAGTTAATGTAAACAACACAAATAGCGCTCGTATGTCAAAACGTTCTGAGTACGCATAACCTCAAAAATGTCCAACTTTACGATAGAGCTGTCAGTTGCCAGATTGCAACACTAGGGTTGCCAAATCCCGAAACATAAAATTCAACCCTCGTATTTGCAAGGCAAATCAAATATAGGTGGAAACTCTTCAGATTTTCAGCACTCACAGATATTGGTGTTGTAACACTTGCAACATTTTCGAACTTAATGTTTTTGCGCGTTTTAAACCAGTGATCTGACACATTGGTTTGGCAAAAGTAAAAATCGTTTGATTTTCGTACTACTGATGACGCCAAGCCATAGGCGTCGAAAATGGCAAAATGAGTGAAGGTTGAACTTTTAATTTTTGTTCCTTATGCCATGTTCCCACTACAGCTCCAATTACTTAATTCGGTTTTTGAATTACTATTCCGAATTACCCCGTTTCCACTACACATACGTAGTTCGATCTGACAGTTGTTTACTTTTCTGTTTTTTTTTTTTTTTTTTTTTTTTTTAAATCGAGCGAACCCATCGCCGCCACTCTTACCCGCCCCTACCGACCGAGAGGGCCACGTCCCCATAACGTGAGGACAGCGTACACATTATAGACCGGTCTATAACGGGAGAGCAAGGATTATAAGTTGACACGTTACAACCAACTACAGAAATTCTTCACCAGTTGGTATTACACTAACATAAATAAGTATAAAAGCACATCACGAGATATTAACATAAGATACTTCAATATATAATAATTACGAGCAAAACGAAAACCAAATCATAAATCAGACCAGATAGTAAGGATAAAGTAAATTAAATTTACATATGTACGTTAACGAATATACAGCACTAATGCAATCGGTTGAAATGACAAATTATGCTAGACTTTGTCGTTTCCCAACTACCTGTGAAATCAATAAACTGATATAGCTCATTAAAGTCACGACACATTCTCCTAACTGGATCAAAGGACGCATAATTCGAACGCTGAAACTCGATGTTTACGAGTTTATAGTACCTCGTGGGTCTCAATGGGACATTTATGAAAATCTTAGATAACAGAAATTCAGAACATATACATCCATCAATTATCTTCAAAACTGTAATAGTTTCAATAATTTTTTCAATAAATTTTGTTTCAATAATTTTGAGAATGGCAACAACAAAAAGTGAGTACATATTAAAGAAAATATTTGTGGATATCCATCTACCTTTCATTATTTAATTTCGTCTCCTCCATTAACTTCGCAGTGGCCAATAGTTTTCTGGTCATCACAATTTTTTTTTAATAATTTACTTTTTTGCATCCATTGTATATTGTGTAATGGCTTTTACTTTGCTTTTATTTTTTTTGGCCGCTGTTTCGATAAACTTTCGATAAAAATTAGTGAAGGCAATGATTTGTTCGTAATTCATAAGGTAATTCAAACCGAATTACCTACAAACAAGGTAATTCTCTCTGAAAATTTTGTATGGTGAATTACGTAATTCGGTTTGTAATTGGAGATTGAATTACGAATGAGAGAGCGAATTACGAATAATTCTGTAGTGGAAACAAGGCATTATCATCTATAGGCGTGGGTAGGGACTAATCTTATAAAGTGAACACATCCTAAAACAGTTTGTCCGACTGCGATCACAGATTGTTTGGCGTTAAACTCCTCCGAAATCGACCAACATCTATTTTTCATACCCCTAAATGATAATGGTGACCCACCCCAATATTGAACACAGATTTGTCCGACTGCGAAACACAGATTGTCAGACTTCGAAAAAAAAACCAACTGTTGTAGCGGCAGCGAATAGTTGCCTTGTGTGGGTGCGGAGCACTCTCATAGCAAAGAGAATAATGACGTGGTTATAAGTATATAAAAATGAGATAGAAAGAGAGCAACGAAAATTGTGTGAACTTGGTCTTTAAATAATTTTAAGTATGTATTAATATTATTTAAATGTAACATCATCATATGATTGAACGCTGTTTTTTATTTTCCAATGTAACATTTACTAATGTGTTCATAGAAATCGAACAGGTACCGTGTAACAAAAAGGTGTTAACACATCGCCCGTGAGTTCGAACACTCATTGGATTTTTGTGTAACGTTGTACTGCAATATTCACAAAGAAATTCTGGTTCGTACCAACGGCTGGTATTAACAGAGCGATTGAAGATTTTGCCGTACACGTCCTCCACACATATATGTTTTCTAATTTCATGCCGATAACTGACAACAGTAAGTAACTCATAAATATTGCAAAACCTATTAAGTCTGTCGCACGATTTAATTTTAATTGTTCACGATTGTTATCATATTGCAAACGTTGTTTTATGTAGACAGTTTCAAAGCGAAGAAAAAGTCATTAGTTAGTTTGAAAAGAGTGGTGCGATTAAAAAGCATTCTGGTCCTTCCCATTTCAGTAGGCATATACTTAGGCCGCTGATTCGACCTGTTGTGCGCTCTCAATTTACCCTACTAAGTCACAATACCTCTCATAGGAAGTCGGTGCTATTCACGAAATTCCCTAAGATATTCCAGTCCATTCCCACAAGATTGGTCATGTGCGGTATTATACTGTCCGAGAGATACCTGGATCTAGCTTGTGTGAAGGCCGGGCATTGGCAAGGGAAAAGCTCATCTCATCTCAACCTCCTCCATGCATCGCCAGCACTCACTATTCGCTACTACGCCAATATAGGCGGGCCCGTAATTCCGAATGTCTCGTTAAGACTGCCATAATTTTGCTAATTTCAGGATTCCCAGTTTCAGCAAACCTTTTGTCCTCGATCCATCTGGGTCTCCCTAAAGGATCTTTGTCATCTGGACTAGTCCATTCACCCAGCTCAGCCTTCGTCACCGCAAAAGATTTCGCGCCCTCTATGCTCACCGTTTTTAGCTTTTGTTGAATGGAGATTCGCATATTCATTGCCCCCTTTTCCGCTACATCGCGACACCCAGATGATGATGAGTCTGCCGTGCGTCATTAATTACCTTCTTACACTCCAGGACCGTTCTAGATTTGACAATTTCCGATAATATTGCCCTAATTGCAATTTGGCTATCCGTGAAGACATTCGCTTCGGCTGGGTTTGTATTATCGCCGAGCCATTTGATACACTCCGTAATCGCCCGAGCATCCGCTTGAACGTTCGTATTGTGATTCGGGAGGCGTAGATGGGTTATCGTTGCCGGAATTTCAATGAAAAATCCTAGACCGGTTCTTTCCCCTAACTTTAAGCCATCCGTGTAACAGCAGGACCCATTTGGGGTTTGTGCCAGGGTCCCATCCTGCCAGGCGTCTCTTGATTGCTTTAGAGTCACACAATTTGCCTTAAACCTTAACTCGGGTATTCGGACGGATTCACTCGCATCTTGCGTGTAACCCGCCAAAGCCTCCATTATCCGTTGGTCAGTCAGGAGTCAATAACAAAATGTAAAGAAAATTAAAACGTAAAAAATTTTGTCATTTCAGCAAACATTTAGTTTCAATGTAAACTTCAATAACTCAGTCCATTACCAACAGTTTTTTAAAAACTAAATTCCGGTTTCCTGCTTATTAAACTTGTTTTCTAAAAAACTTCACATGAAGTACGATTTTGTTATAAAATAATGTTTAACGAAGTCGCCAAATTTGAAAAAATTGCGAAAAACATGTGTTTCTTGCGCAAATACACACAAATTTACAGCCATCGTTTTTGTTTTACCCGTAAATTAACATTTTGGGGGTTTTTGAAAAATTTTACGAATGGATTGTTGTTTCACTCGACAACAGCTACAAGGAAAATAATATCACTTCACAGGTATTTCTACTTCATTATGTTTTGTATCACTGTTTTATCTATCAATGCTTAACTGACAAGATTTTGACTTTTATGCTATCAATATCTATACACACAGAGAAGAGATTCGTTGTCACAACTATATTTACAGCCAACTAAAATTTGGTGGTTCATTGGACTATCACATTATTCAGTTGTGATTACCAATAATTGTGTTCAGTATCACCAAATGTCGTGCATATCAATTGATTTGTAATTCAGTCTGGGTTGCAAGAACTGAAATATTAAGTTGAAGCCACAGCAACAAGAAATAAATGTGATCTGTCAATCTAGTTTTAGTTGTAGCAATCAAATTATCCTGTAGTGGTGAATATTCAATTAGTTGGATGAACGAAAAATGTAAAAATAATTCGGTTGTACCAAATAATATATTGGTATGCTCAACTAAAGTAATTACTTGAATTTTATGGCTGTCACAACCATTTGGTGATGCTTTCTTTAACCCATTATGAATTTTATAGAAAAAACTAGAAAAAAATATTTATTATTAAAATTGTTATTAATTATTATTATTTATAACCAGGGTTCGTATTTCGTGCCCATTTTTGATCGAAAATATAAAAACAATTGTTTGCATGTGTTTGTGAAGGCGTCAATAGTGGCGTCATATTCAACGGTTATATTTTTAAATGTCTCACTTCACCTCAGTTTATGATAATATGTATTCTTCGCTGGCTGATATCTATACACTTTATTATTTGTTCACAACTTTGTTTATCACTTTCTGTTTAAAATATTAGATTTTCTGTAAAGTCCTCGTGTAACATTCCAATATACGTAGTCTCTCTTTAACAACAAAGCCTCTTGTGAAAAATCGAATACATACTCGTAACTTTGCAACAAGTGTTTTTGTAATAGAAATTAAATTATGATTACAGTAAAAAATATTTTTTGCTTAAAAATTTAACATTTTTTAAAATTCAAAAATCGAGAAACATAAGAAACGGCAAAAGTGTAAAGTTTTATTAGAGTATCCTAAAGTCACATAACCTATGAACAAAATGAGACATACGAGTATAACATAAAAATCGATATACGCGTTTCGATCTTATTCACCATTTAGTGAAGGTATCCCCTTTAGTCAAGAATTGTGATTTTTTGCTCGGGTTGCAAATGATGAGTAACACAATTCTTAACAAAAAGAGATACCTTCACTAAATTGTGAAAAAGAGGGAATCGCGTGCATTATACCGTACCACCCTTCAGGTACAAAAAAGATTTCGTCGTACACCTTCGAATATGAAGTATTATTGCAAGGCAATTTAAAAAAAGTTTTGCCGAATGTAGTGGTCGCGACTCTAAATTTGTCTTTATATCTTCTGCATTTAAAAAAAATTTTGTTTGCCGAACGTAGTGGTCGCGACTCTAAATTTGTCTTTATATCTTCTGCAATTTTCAGTCGGATCTTTAAGTGTCATACATGGATGTTTTTGTATTGAGGAAGCTAATTTTTCTGCCTCAAGTACCCTCTTGTAGTACTTACCCATCATATCGCAGTAGCTACCACCCTAATGTGCCATCCTAATATCAGAAAATTAAAGCTCGCACAAAATCATTAAACTCTTGCGAAGGACGTATATCGATAATTCCAGCAAAACAAATTTTTATAAATGTTTTTGTTTATTTTGCCGAACGTAGGGGTTGTCTTTTTAAATTTTTCTTTATATCTTCTGCATTTATAGTACATCGTTATATGCACAATGCACAATGCACAAGGGTTCACCAATGCTTTGTGCCAAATTTTCATCACGTTGTCTAAATTCCGATTTGTATCCAGCTAATCTCGTTTTCAACTTAGCGACGTATCGACGCGACTTGGTACTTTTCCCAATCGCTGCAATGTGATTCTAGTAATTTCTCAGACAAAGGTGGTACATACGTGACCGATTTAAATTTTTTAAAGCCCCGTTTCTTTGGACTTTTGCCATTTTCCCCATTAATCAAATTTGTAATAGTCTTTTTTGGGAAGCTGTTCTGCCGCAATATATTCTACTCATGTTCCCATTGTAAAATTCGTCAGTTCAGTTCATGACGTCCCATTACAGAATTTTCTTCTTATCATATTATTAAATCTCCATTAATTTTTGATAAACACGAACAATTAGAATTCAGACTGATATATATTAATGATACAAAACAATTTAAATCGTGCTGCCCCAGCTGGACTTGCGGACAATAACACGACCAATATTATTTGAGTTATAAAAAAACAAAATATATAGTACTTATGGCAAAACTTAACTCTCTGATGTCTTATACATATTTGCGAATTTGCGATTCAAGGGCGAGATATTTCTCCAACGTTCGCCATGTAAATTTTAGTTATCTGATATTTTTAACATTTTCTCCCAAAAACTTTCCTTACGGTCGTTAAAATTTAGAATAGACATTTATTCATATAAATTGGTGCCAGTCCAATTTGCTCGTATTTATAGAAGCAATGCAAACACTTAATTATAAACAGTTAGTTATACTGTCAAATTAAGTTCAACGTAACTCATTTTGGATGACATAATGTTACTCGAATACCTAACTACAGACAAACTCAAATGTATAATGTAATGACTTTTAATTGTCATAGATATTTTCATGACAATCGTAATTGTCTGCTATCTGTTGCAATGAATAACCAAGTGTTATCTGTCTATCGTCAACTTTTTGGCATTTTTATGTGATTCATGACATGACTTATCAACACTACTGACAAAAATTACTTAATTGACCCATGACTGAAAGCAACAAAGAGAATAATGTTCTAAAAAAATAACTTTCATGGTATTACAAAATTAATATCAGATGTTGATTTAAAAAGTTATTCCGACTTTTCCGCACCTCTATAGGAACATAACTTCTACACCGATTCGTAATATATTCCGATGCAGTGGCAGGTAATTCCAGCAGAATTTTCATGTCACAAAAAGAAGGCATTACATTTACATTACATTGAACTGAGGGACGGATTTAGGCGTAGGCTGAACAGACCAAATATTAATTTTAATAAACCCCTGAATATTATAAAATAACTCAATAGCAGCACCATCCGTGTCGGCATGCCATTCAAAACATCCCAGCAAACACTTAAAGCCAACAAACAGTTGTCAAATTCTGAGGAAGAGTACAAATATTGTTTATATATGTAGCATTATTATTTGTGACAAAACACACTCCGAAGATATACATAATAGGTTTGTTCCCGTACTTTTTTAATAGTAAAACTAGTAAAAGAGAGTTTAATCAGAAATAAAAAAAATTCTCTCTGAGAGATCAAGTTTCAATAATGTACGGGAACGAAAAAATAGTAAATGTGCTAAAACTTGTGTCAGAAATGTGTCCACAACATGGTCCTCGTCCGAAACGCCTAATAGGAAATCTCCCGCACTGCTAGAATTGACCACAGCGATATTATATTATGTATTTCCGTTTCTGTTCACAATAAAATAAATTAATTTGCCGGTATTAAATTATATTTCCAATTTATTTTGACAATTCAAAAGAGAATGACAATTTACTATTTTTACTCGGTAAAATTTTTCGAGTAAGAACTAGTAAAAAGTTGTAAACGAAAACGCCATGTTTTTCTGTTCTCTCTTAAATTTTCTTACTACTTTACTTACTATTTACTATTTTCTT
Source organism: Phaonia tiefii (assembly GCA_963931995.1). NCBI lineage: Eukaryota > Metazoa > Arthropoda > Insecta > Diptera > Muscidae > Phaonia > Phaonia tiefii. The sequence continues at coordinate 265,494,081 of OZ008367.1, forward strand.
GAGTACGGGAAAAACGCTTTTTCGAGTAAAAGTCGTAAAGGTGGTAAAACTAGTAAGTTGTAGTACGTACGGGAACAGACCTAATAATTTATTTATCTGCACTTCTCTACAGGGCTGCCAATAGGGGATTTTTGTGTGGAGAAATGGATATTCGTTGAGAAGTTAGCGTATGACATTCAATACCCTTAGCAACTTACTACAAATTGTTTTATTATTGACCAATATTCTTCAATTAGGAACTTAGAGCAATCATGTTTTGATCTTCTTCTTTTTCGAGTTTATGTGAAAATATTGGGAGCCAGTCTTTTATTTCATTTTTATGCACATTTTAAGCAGGTCATAATGCTATATTTGCATTACACGTAAAAAATTAAAGTCCTATTCGATTTATATGCAGCTTAAGAAGTAACAGTGTTATAAATGGTTGCATATGTGAAATTACTTAAATCCTTAGAGCTAGTATATGTTGTGCAGCAAGCTCTCGGCGGGATTATTACTCTGATTCACTGTGAATTTTGTTTTAGTTAGTGAATTAATACAGGGAGTATCAAGACATTAGCTTAAACTGGGATAACAACTTCGTGACTTAGCTATCACAATTACATATTTTTTTTGACTGAGAAAGGAATTGTTATTAGCAGCAAAATATATCTGTTCAGTTAAATATCTACGAAGCCTTCCAGCTATATATGTTTAAGATCAAACTAAAGAGTTCATTTGTTCACTGCGTCCTCTAATACGTGTATGTATATTCATTTGCGTACTGTACTAACCATATTTTTCCACGTCAAATATAGCACCGTACGACATTTACTTTCGGTATGCACGTGATACTATAGTCCACGTGTCGTAAATCTGAGTACACAGTTTTTTAATTTGGTGATGCTTGACGGAACTACAAATTTCACAAAAAAACGGTAACGGAGAGAGTACAAACTTTAGTCATTGAGAATAATTTAAAACTATTTTTAGCTGCGGCGCTTTATGGACATTTAAAGTACATTATCAATGAAACAGTATCCACTATCTACTATTGTTTTATTCTATTAAATCAAAAATATATTTGGAGAAATACAAATAATTATTATACAAAAATGCGCATTGTGTTAAACTTATGCTTTTCGATTTTTTATTGCATGTTGCGGGATGGGGGCTAAATGAAAAAAACATAAATACATTTTATTTTAACACTATTATGATACAACCCACCAGTATCAACTATATTGTTTGCTATTGCTTTGGTTTGTGTCTAGAATAGCGACTTGAATCATAGAGAAAGAAGCTACCTTCACGTATATCACAAAATCAGAAAAAATGAGATAACACTATTTCCTGGGGTACATTTTTTAGATCTATCCATCTGTTTAATCTTATGGTTTCAGAGATATTATGTAGTCAAATTTGTTTTGGAGATACAAATAGCCATAACTCGGAAAATTTCATCAATGACTTTGGATATTTTTACTCCAATCGGCATATTACTACTACTGGCAAAAATTTTAGACCACTTTTTCAAACCAATTTTTTTATACAAATTGTAGAAACTTTAGATTCAATTTCCAAAAATAATATTTTTTGGAGATACGTGAAGATAACTTCGGAACGACGATATGTTGGGAAATTTCTTGTTTAATGGGATGTTTTCTAGGTGGAGCCTGTGACCAATATATAGTATACATTATATTGTAGTCTTGAAACCAATAAAAAGTAAATTTAGAAAAACCAAAGTGAAAAAAGTTTAAAACAAGAACGTTTTCTTAAATAAGTGCCTTTTCTTTAAAAAATTAAATTTGCTAAAAAAAAAATACCTATTCATATTCTTAAATAAAGTACCTTTCTTAAAAAAACCCTTATCTTAAAGAAGTACCTTTGCTTAAGAAAGCACATTTTCTTACAAAAAGTACCCTTTCTTAAAAATTTAATTTTTTTTAATAAGTACCTTTTCTAAAAAAAAATTATTTTCTTACAAGAAATTGGCCTTTCTTAAAAAAATATCTTTTTTTAAGAGTACCTTTTTTGTGAAGCAATATAACTTTTCTTGAGATAAGTGCCTACTCTTAAAAATTTACCTATACTTGAAAAAATTACCAATTCTAAAACAATTACCATTTCTTAAAAAAACCATTTCTTCAAAAAATATCTTCTCTTACAAAAACTCTTTTCTTACAATAATTCCTTTTCTTAAAAGTATCTTTTCTTAAAAATAAAACAATACCTTTTCTTTTCTTGAGATAAGTAGCCTTTCTGAAAATTAGTAAATTTTCTTAAAAAAATAACCTTTTCCTAAAAAGAGTACCACTTCATTAAAAAAGTACCCGTTCTTACAAAAAGTACTTGTTTGTAAAACAAAAATCATACTCTTATGGTTGTTTATTACAGACAGTACCCCTTTTTAAAAATAGTATCTTTACTTAAAACAAACATTAGCTTTTAATAAAAGAAGTACCTCTCTTTAAAGAATTACCTTTTCGGGAAAATTTAATACATATTCTTACAAAAAGAACCTTAAAATATACATTAAAAAAAATACATTTTATAAAACAAAAAAAAATAAAGGGCAATATAACATGCGTTCTGGGCATTAAGATACTTTCTCAAGATGATAGCGACACATTTTCTATCCAAAAAAGGAAAAAAATTTCACAATTGCCAAAATTGTTCAAACTTTTATAAAAAAGTTTACATTTTCGAAATAATTGATATACTATTATAGGGACATAAATACAGTTACACACATTTTATGCCATACAATTATAAATGCCCAGTTAGAAAATCTGTCTTGAAGACATTGAGGTCTATTACACGATGCTATAATTCGTTCTGGCAATTTTCGTTCTATGGCAAGAGGTATAGAGAAGTAAGGAATGAGGAAAAAATCGCACGATGTGCCATGGTATTGTGTATCGAGGGATTTTTTTTCAATTTCTCTTTGTGCATTTTCCGTTTTTCTCTTGATTTTGACATTTCATGGTTGTGTGTGTTGTTAGTTACTTGTGTGTCATAACATTCGTTTTGTTAGGTTTGTGTTTGGAAATAAAATTCAATTAAATTAAAATAAATTAAAAATCACGCTCCTGTCTCCATGGCTTTACCCACTCTGTTCTCATTCTTTCCCCGGGCATATGTACCACCGTTTCATAGCAATCTAATAGTCCCTGTAACATTCCAACATCATCTTCATTGGCAAGTCCGCAGTTTCCATTGCTATATTTGTCACTTCCATTATAGCCTCCATCATTTGTATTTGAGATTCACTCATTTTTGTTTATTTTTTTTTTATAACAAACAAAATATAACAAATGTACCAAAAAATTCACAGTGTTTACAAATCAATAACACAGAAGTACACAAAATACACAACTCAATCAAATACAAGACAATAACAAAGAAGAATGTCAAAAAAAATGCAATCATAGATAGATATTATGATAATTCAACGTGTAATAGCTCGATGACTTACGAAGAAACTTTAAAAGAGAACTGAAAAATATCGCCGCACGAAATGGCATCGTCTAATAGAGCTCATTGCAGTAGAATTTCCTTAGGACAATGTCAGTAGGTGTGCTATCACCGTATATAACTCAGGCCTGCAAATTGACACTTTTTGATTTTTTTTCACCGTAATGGGTGAATCGTAAGTATTTTGGTGCGCTGAGTCCAAATATGCCCTCAGTTTTTCTGCAGCACGTAGGAATTTTACGCAAAATGAAAATGAAAGTTATGCAAAACCCGCAGTACATATACATAGGTAAAAATGCATTTTGAAATGAAAAAAAAATATATTTTTATCATATTTCATAGTTTCTGATATAAAACTATGAAGCCGAATAGGAAAAACAACTTTATTATTCATAAATATACACCTTAAGGTAGGAAATCCCCAGAAAAATGCATTTGCCGGAAAATCCTTACGTGCTGGAAAAAAACTGAGGGCATTTGGCTTAGGTGACGTAAATAGTGAACGGACTGACAAACTATTTAAAACCGTCCTATTGATTTTCCAGCATAAGGCCATGGCTGACTCTTAATAACGCCCATGTTGAATATCGATACGAGAAGTTATTATCTTAAGTAAAAGTCGAGTCAGAAAATATAAAACTGAAAAATTTATATGTTTTTGAAGTGTATGTCAATAAACTTTCAGAATAAATTTCAAAAATATTTGAAAATTAATACAAGAATGTGCACATTTTCAGGGAATTAGATATATACATATGTGTTCATACATACATATCGTCGCTGTGCCTTCTAAATGCGCTAAGTTTAATTTTTACAAATTTTGTTTTATTGCACTATTATACAGCCTTTTTACTCATACACATACCCAGCAAATCATTTCCCAATATCTGCATTGGTTTAGAAGTTACTAGTGCTACTAAAGTCTACATAGTCGAAAAAATTTTGTAAGACAAATTCAGTTTTTTTAGTCTCCGAAAAAGTTGATAAAAAACACATAGCGCTTTATGAAAGCCCAGCGACGATATGCACATTAGGGTTAGTCACTTTTATTTGCGGCAAATGCTCTCGGAGTATAAAGTAGGGCATGAAAAAATATGAAGAACTGCGTCTTTACATTTTCGGTATTGCAAAAAAACTTTCGCACCAAATGCAATTACTTTACTCAAACCAGATATTTTCAGTTGTATTTTTTTGTGATTTTTAAAATATGAAAAAAAAGGTTGCCTGTTAAGTATTTCTCATGCCAGTTCTTAGTTAAGATTAATACGCCGATTACGAATCTGTTGTTCGATCTACAATTGGTCAATCAGTTTTCGAGATATGGCGCTTTTAAAATTGGTTAGGGCAAAAGTTAATTTTTTTTGTGATTTTTAATATTTTATATTTTTTTTTTCGTTTTAAATTTTTCAATTGGCGGTTCTTAGTTAGGTTTGGGACGCTGTTATGAATCTTTTACGAATAAATACATGCATGTGCCTATTTCTTAATATATTAACAATGTTTTTGTTATAATATAATGCTTACATACATATATAGGAAATGACACAAGGTCAACACATTTGGAGACATTTTTGCCATCTGAGCCTCTGATGAATAAGGGCTCATGGGCGACTTGACCGCCACTATTGACAAAAATGCGGAATATTCCTGCTGACTGTTTACCAAATGTATGAAAATATCAGGGGTGTCATAAAGTTTTTTCTATGGGAAAAGGGACTCTAGCTTGTCACTTCTCAGGCACCGATGATGTCTTTAGCGAATTTCCAACTGGGTAGTTAATGTTTTTAGGCGAAAGTTCTTGTATATACTTATTAATATACAATATTGTATACAAAAAGCAAATACTCATTCAAAATGTCCGCGTTTCGCCTTCACCCACCCCTTAAGTTGAACTGGTTAATCGTCAATAGCTGCACGAGTTATGTGTCCGATGCAGGAGTCCTCGTTAAATAAATGTTAACACTTTTCAATTTAGTTTCGCTTTTACAATAGTTTTATTTATTATTTAGGTTTTTCTTTTATCAATCTTAATTTTTTTTGATGTGTTAACATCTATACGCGCGCCTCTAGGGCAGTAAACTATAAATTTAATACATACACAAGTGTTAGGTTTGTTAGAGTAAATCATCGTTTGTTTGTTCGTTGCTTGGCAGTCGGTATTGAAAGTGATTGTTGGGCGATTTTCATATAATTTTCCCACGCGATTTTCTCCGGAAATTCATAGCCGATTTTATTAATTTTTGGATTAAAAAGCTAGTGCGGGTTTCGACGAAGAGTTTAGGCCAAAGATTAAGGCGATCCGATATCGGCGAGCCGAGATTTAAGTGTTTTAATTTGGAGTATTAATTTGGCGTAATATTAAAAAAGTGTTTTATGTTGATCTTCGGTTTTGTCTTATCATCGTTTGTTTGTTCGTTGCTTGGCAGTCGGTATTGAAAGTGATTATTGGGCGATTTTCATATAATTTTCCCACGCGATTTTCTCCGGAAATTCATAGCCGATTTTATTAATTTTTGGAATAAAAACCTAGTGCGGGTTTCGACGAAGAGTATATTCCAAAAATTAAGGCGATCCGATATCGGCGAGCCGAGATTGAAGTGTTTTAATTTGGAGTATTAATTTGGAGTAATATTAAAAAAGTATTTTATGTTGATCTTCGGTTATATCGTACGAATATAACAATGTATGTATGTATGTACAAGTGTCTGTTGCTTTGCATTCTTTGACTTTTGTGGGAATAAAACAAAAAGTATTGAGCAAGAAAATAATGACACATGTGCTTGCACTGGGTCTTTAAATAATTTTAAGTATTAATATTATTTAACTGTAACGTCATCATATGATTGAACGCTGTTTTTTATTTTCCAATGTAACATTTACGAATGTGTTCATAGAAATCGAACAGGTACCGTGTAGCAAAAAGGTGTTAACACATCGCCCGTGAGTTCGAACACTCATTGGATTTTTTTTTCAACTTATTAATTTTATTAATTCTAGTTTTAAATTTTTTTTAGACTTCTTTAGTTTTGTCCCTTTTTACTTTTTATTTTACTTTTCCAAAATTCTACCAGACTTATTGTCTTCAACTCTATGATCACACTGATACTTTCCCTTTTGCATCTAGCATATTTATCTCCTGTCAGTATTGGTTGAATCCAATCAATATTGCTGAGTCTGAGGATCAGAACAATCGATTCTGTTGTGCAATATTCCAGAGAAACTTGTGTGTTGCAACAATATTGACTAATCATTCTTTAGCAACATTGTTTCCGTATTCAAAAGGGAAATGGATACATTATAACCCAGAACATTGAAATTGTTATGGGTTCTCAAGTGTGTCATTTAGTTTTGTCGATATTCAAAAAATAATTTATTTGGAAATACTCAACTATGCCATTGCATTCAGTTGATGCAAAGATAAGTAATAAAGTTTCCAAGAATTATAATCGTGCCAATGCACTTGTGGCAAAGAGAACTATTAAATAATTATTGAAGTGCATGGTACGTAAATATGTAATATAAGTCTTACAATGCATTTCGTTAAAAGTGAATGATTTAATAATTATAGAGTAAATATATATGTATGTATGTAGAGTTTGTTTAATATAAGTTTGACAATGCATTTTGTTAGAAAGAACGCTTAAATAATAGCTGAACATGTATATATGTATGTATGCTTATTGTATGTCAGTGTGTAGTGTTTGTTAGTAGTATTCAATATGTTGGAAGAACGTTTAATAGTTTGAACATTAAATATATATGTATGTATAGTTAGGATTTACAAGTATGTTTTGTGGTGTTCATAATATGTTGTGGTTGTTAGTGTGCTTACATTAGGGTGATTGAGGTCAAGTTAGGGTGACGTAACTCACGCAATTCGTCCATTGGAAAAGTGACCAGAACACGAATCAAAACAGTCTTAAGAGAAAAACAGTGTATAAGTTGTAATCCAGTTGGGGCAAAACAGTGTATAAGTTGTAATCCAGTTGGGACAAAACAGGACTGCAAGAGGGCCTTTTCCAGGTGAATGGTCGGAGCCATTTTAACCTTATGGAACGGTGCAGAATCGTGAGAGAATTAAGTGGCTGAGAATGATTAAGTGGCCGATGTTTTGACCCCATTATAAGAGACACCCCACCCAACCATGATTGAAGCTGGGTGATTACCCTTTTCGACCCGAGGAGAGTAAGGAGACTACAATTTTTTCATCAGTGAACAAGATTTTTCAGTGCAAGTAATCAACGTACTTTACCAAAAGTCGTTTGCAGGTAACAAATGTGCGGCACGGCGTTTGAAAGTCCCAAGTCTGTGTTAATTATTAGACTTATGGACTTTTATCTGATATTTAACTCTCTGGTCAAGATTTTCTGTTTATGATGCGTATTTCGCTGAATTCTTGATTTTATAAGTTGTCGCGTACGGACTACGCGTGGACGGGCCGATCGATGACGGCCTTTTACATCTCCAAAGATAAAGAAAAACATCTAATGATCCTGAATTCGTTAGTGCCACATTTGATCTGCAGTCAGTGCTACACATACCATGTGGAGACGTATCACAATTATACTATAGCCGCAAGCTAAACGTTTACAATGCTACGGTTTATGAAAGTGCACCACCAAATAAAGAAAATTGCTTTTGCTGGACCGAAGTTTGCGAATTCGTTGCTGTTCGTTGTCAAGAAAGTATCCCTGTTCGCAGATACATGTACAGGACAAAACAGGAATCAGTATCGGTCTATGTGCCGTACGAAAAATAAAAAATTTGGAGTGGATCGAAATTCCACATTAACAATGTACCGACAAAGCAGAGAATGCATTTGAAAAGGGATACAGAGAATTTGGCGCAAAGCTATAGGCATATGATAAGCAAAAGCTAAATGTTTTGTTAGTAAAGGGTGATCCAACCATAATGCACTATGTTAATTTTGAGTCACACCTTAACGTCCAGTTTTTTACCCAACTTAATTTGACATTTCTTTGTTTCAGTGTTTGACAAATTCAGCCATGGAGAGGTACACAATTGAGAAGTGCATTAAGATAACGGACTTCTTGTAGCCATAAATTGAGGATATGGACCTGAACGATATGTGGTTCCAATAGGATGGTGCCACTTGCCACACAACCAACGAAATAATCCTTCTTTTGCGCGAAAAATTCAGTGACCGAGTTTTCTCACGTCGTGGCAATGTAAATTGGCCGCCACGATCATGTGATTTGACACCGTTGGAGTTCTTTCTTTGGGGATATGTAAAAGGAAAAGTATACGGCAATAAGCTAAGTATAATTCAGGAGCTAAAGGATAAGATTATTCGGCACATTAACGACATTGAACCTTAATTATGTCTCAGAGTCATTGCAAATGTGGACCATCGGATCGGTGGCGAGCATTTGGCCGATATTTTGTTTCACACATAATTGTCATAGATCCTTCTATCATGATAAAAAATAAAAATCATCCTTGATGGATTTGAATTAACGTGGAGCACGACGAAACTGCATGCAATTGTTATTGTATGTAAAAAAAAATGTGTTGTCTTTTAGGCAACAAAAAAAAATCATGTATAATGGGGACCGATGGTTCTCTGGAGATGGAAAGAAGTTTCTGCAAATGTTTTCTTGTGTGGTTTGCTTGCGATATTTTCCGAGCACTTGCATTATAGTGAATTTTCAATTCAAATAAGATTTTGTTTGCATTTAGTTTGATGATTTTTCAATAGCATCATTCCAACCAACCGCTGATGAAGATCTGTGGCTAGATCTGAAATAGCTATACGGTTTTCCAGGAATCATAGGAATACATTTGCAAAACTCCTATAGAAAAAACTATATCTCTATTAATAGAGATATAGAATGGCATCGAGCTGGAACAATAAAATTAAAAAGTTCCAATAAATAAAAATCATCCCTAATGAAAAAATATTAAGATAATTTTCTGAAAACTTTTCGTTTTATTTAAATTAACATCGTGCGTTTTGGTTGGACCACCCTTTACAATATTGAATGTTAAACTGTCTTGACACTAGACTATTGTATGTAAGTGTTTATTGTTTGGTTTTTTTGTGTTAGGGTGTTATGTTATTTTTCTATTATGTTATTTTTGTATTGTATTATGATGTTATTTTATAGATTCCTGAAGATGCTAGCCGACGAATGGCGAAATATTGTAAACAAATAAATAAACTAACAAAGACCTCGAGCTTGAAAAATCATTCATTATATCTTTCAAAAAGTTCTCTTGAGTGAATTGCACAAATTGAAAAAGATTGAAAAAGTTATCTCTATTCCAATAGATTAATAGACTTGAAGAATGCTATTGTAATATATAATACTGCAAATACCAACCATATTTAAGGAAATGCGCCTAAAGTGTGTAAAAACCTAGGTTATTTATAAATCTTCCAATTTACATATATTAAATTAGTTTTTTTTTTTGTGTTTTAAAATGAATGGGTTGTTTTGTTTATAAATGTCTTAACATTATAATAATTTACATCCCAGTATTTATTTGAACTTTCCATTTCTAATTTTAATATTGTAAATAAGAATTTCAGTGAGTAAACAAAATAAATGTGATAAACTTGGGTTGTCTGGGTGCGCAGATGTCACTCCACAGAACCAACTTCACTCTTAAATCTGTGGGGAAAATGACTTTCCATTGATAACCCACAGTTGCCAGTTTCTAGTTGGCCTGAAATGAACCTCGTGGGTCCCATAGGTCCGTTCGAAAAAAAATATTTTTCGTGTATATGTTATATGCAATGAAATGCAAAATAGTTCCGTCTGCCCATCCACGTACGACAGTTTTCTTTCCATTTCTAATTTACTCAACAAACGCGAGGAATTAAGGCAGGTTGAATTAGACAGCTACAGTGACTAAAAATGTTGCGATGCGTCTTATGCACAACTCATTAAATAACGTATCACAACTAGAGTGTCCAAAAAACAGTCAATTTTTGGAAACCGGTTTTCGGTTTGTCCGAAAAATCAAGTTTTCAAGAAACCGGTTTTCAGTTTATTCGAACAATTAACTTTTCACGAAACCGGTTTTCTGTTTTTAATTTTGGCACAAACCCGTAGAACCGGGGTTTTTGGCTGTTAATTAAATTACACATGCTACACTTACAATACATTTGTTTAGCGATCCGTCCATATATTTATATTAGTGTTTAAAACTCCAAATTTCACAACTCTATTCAAATATGAAAATTACTTTTTAATTTTAAACAGTTAAACGGGCTAGGCTGGCTTCGGATATTAAATCTTGAATTTGTTTATTTTTAAGCATGATTTCGGGTAATATTGCTTTTACTAATTCTTTGCCGTTACTTGGTATGGGTAGATTTCGGACCATTAAGAACAGACAACATCAATTTTTCTGACTGCATCAGCCACAAAAGTGCTGAAAAAATAATGCCGAATTATATACGCGAAGATGTAAAAAATGTTATAAAAGCGCAGCTTGCGGAAATGCAACCATGAGAAGATTACAAAGAACTGCTTCAACTGAGCCTTATATTTTTGGGTGATAGATCTGAGCCCCATCCGACAATAAAATCTCCTGGAGCCATTAACCGGGCAGGCTGGATGATGAAAATTGTATACTCATTAAAAATATGCATTTTTCGAAACCAGCTGTAATCGTTCATAAACGCTTCAAAAATTGACGCCTTGCTTAAATTTACTGCATTTATTTTGAGAATATACATCAAAAAGTGGTAGATACATATGCCAGTGCCCTAGATACGCTCCTCTAAATGATTTAAGTTTATTGAAGCAATTAAATAACTATAAAAGCTTTAACGAATCAATCGCACGCGCCACGTTGAAAACTTTTCTGGGGCACCAGTGGTACCTATCCCCGAAGTTGGCTGCCTTAGCGTTTTTTGATGAACGTATCGACACCAAAAAGTTGCGTTTAATGGTCCTAAATCTACACGTACCAAGTAACGGCAAAGAATTAGTAAAAGCAGTATTATCCGAAAACATACTTAAAAATAAACATATTCAAGATTTAATATGCGAAGCCAGCCTAGCCTTTTTTGAAGCCTGCAACATATCTGTTGATTTTTTACAGACAGATCCAGGAAAATGGCCTAACAACAAATCCTTTAGTGAAGCAAAGAATAAAGTTCAGCAATTGCCACGTCGTAAATGATGTCGCAGATCGCGGAGTGGCCATGGTTCATTCCTATATAAATGTAAAAACTTCTGAAACAGACTTTCAGAATTTATTGCAGGGCATAGAACTACATCGCAAAAGCTATAATAAATAATTGCAAAGCAAAAAAAATAATTATTTTTTAATTTATTTTGGGTCTGAGAATTAAGCTGCCTAATGCTTGGGGGGAGTTGCAAAAGTTTGCAACAGAACCACCCATATTTAATATTTGAAAAGAAAAAATAAAAACTAACATTAAAACAAATCCGATGCATAACTGGTAAAAACACCTTACAATATTTTTAATTTCACAAAATGGGTAGAAAGCGTAAAAATTGTATAACTTTGGAACGGTAAGAGCCTATTCAATAATTTTTTTTAAATGACTCAGCCTTTATCCACATTTTAAATTGCGTCATTTTTGCAAAATTTACGAAAAAATGTCATTAAAGGGTCCCAAATGAGCAAACAAATTACCGAAACTTACGATTTCTACACAGAAAAGTAAAGCTTGAATATTCTTATTCACTTATGTAATATTGACTTTGTAACAAAGAAAATCGTGGTTATGGGCCAAGTAATAAGTAAAACTCAACAAGTGTTCGGGAATCCCGATTTTTGGGTAAAATTCGACTTTAGCGACTTCTTCCGAAAAATCTGGAAAAAATCACAAAAATACTTTATCCTATAAGCTTTCAAAAAATGCTTTGGCGCCCATGAAAAGCCAAAAATAATTTTTTTGGGACACCCTATTATGTTATATTCCAATTTGGAATGCGTGTTTAATATAAAATATAAAAGTTTTATTGAATTTTATATTAAACTGATATAAATTTGAAAATTATATTCAAATTTGAAAGAGATTTTCATGTATGAAAATCTTATTATGTTTAAAACATTTATTTATAGAATCATTTTAATTTTTAAATTTGAAAACAAATGATTGGAAAGTTCAAGTAATTCTTATATAATTTATAGTTATTTCTAAGTCAAGTCATAAAATCATTTTGAAATTTAATTAAAAACTTTTATGAAAATGTTATTTAGAACTTTTTGGAATATAAAATCATATTTGAGAATAGAAATCTTGTTTCTTAATTCCAAAATTCATTAAAATTCCAAAATTATATAATTTTTTATTAACTTGTTTAAGGATATGAACACAAATTAAGAAAAACCCGGTTAACCGACGTCAAATAACCGGGTTCCGGTCTGTTCGAAAATTACGTTTTATAAAAACCGGCACACGGTTAAGAGCAAAAAACCGGGTAACCGGGTTTTCGGTTACGGTTTTGCACACTCTAATCACAACGGAGGTAGTTACGGGAACTGCCAGAACGTTTTAAAAATTACCAAAATGACAAAAGTGACCCGATGTGACTGATAGAATAACACCCAGAGGCCGGCCGCACATTCGACACGAGTTTGTATCGTATGTAAATGCACGATATTGGTGGTACGGATTTAGACCGCACACTGAATACATTTTTTCCATCCATATGCGTTCTTAGGTGGAGCTGTTGTTTGGAACCTGCGGGACCCATGGGTCTGAAATAATTTTTTTTCGTTTTTGGTGTTCTTATGTTTTCTTCTCAAATTTCAGACTTTTTAAAAAAAAATTCATGTTAAACGCACGAAAGATTATAAAAGTTTTACCCAGTTGGGATTGTTGTTGCTCAGAAATGGATATTTTGAAGAAATGACCGGACCGGTGCTTAATAGAACCGAACAACGCTTCCAAAGAACCAAAACGGGTTCCAAAAGTGCCGAAAACGATTTCAAACGAACCGAAAGACAAGCCCAAATGACTCCAAACATTTTGACTAAGACCTTATAAACAGTCATTCCGACCTTTTGGCATGGGGGGCAAGCAAGATATATTACATCCACGTCTAGCAATCCTAGCAAAAACATATTTGTCGATCTGCGGAATGTGTGTTTGGTTGCAACATCTTGTGAACTTGGTTCCAAGAAATGAAATCTCCATAGCACCGATATTATTGACAAACGTGCATATGTTGCTTTGAACAGTTCCTGAACTCTTGGAAAATTGCTTTTAATTTTAGTTTATACTTAACGTTATCAGTAGTGGATCTTAGATCTTATATTATATTAAACGTTCAATTAGAAAATTTGTAATAACGACTGGAAAACAATCAAAAATAGTACAGAATCTTTCACTCGGTTCGTCTCCCTAAATCGTATATGGGGTGCGATGTTCATTTAAAATGATTGATCCACATTTTAAGAAGGACAAAGATTTTTAAAAAAAAGATTTGGTGAAGACCAAATTTCAGATTCCAAAATGGGCGTGGGAAATCTGATCATATCCAATAGAGGATCGGCTTATTGTCCAATATTAAACTTTATACAGCCGCTGAGCTCACATTATTGAATGCACCCTCTATATCCAAGAATGCCGTGTGTTCTAAGGACCTCTCAATAGTTCTGACGACTTCGTGCAGGGCTATATCAGTTGAGCGGCCTTTTAGATATGCATGTTGACTGCATGATATTTTGGGCGATCCATCCATTTTGGTGCGTGCGGATGTATGCGTCAATTAACCTTTCAAGCGTTTTCAGAAGAAACGATGAGAGACTGATCGGCCTGAAATCCACTCTAACCTGGTTCCAATTCTTTGGTAAGTAGTTCAGAGTCAGTCAGAGTACGGTAGATAATAAAGAATATTTACCAATACTTAATTTGAAGATATGTAATACCATTAGTCGGAAAAGCGTTTGAGAAAGAATAAGGTTTTGTACTAAATTTGTAGATTTGTAAGTGAGGTACCAGAAAGGGCATTACTCCGATTTTCAATTCCAGAGTAGATTTTTGCAAGTAATAAGTAGTACCACAATTTCTTAGTAAACTGTAAATGTATACGGAGGTTATTGCTGACATGGCTCAATCGTCTTAAAATGTCCTAAAATAAATTTCATCCAAAGATACCTAGCGTCTAATATGACTCCTTCAATGTGTTAAACTTTGGGGAAGGTATGAAAACGTGTATTTTTTTCAAAATTTATATTAGTGTAATAAGATACTGCACTTCAGCCTATTCGGGACAAAAATTTGTTGGGAACCGGAAGTGGTCCAAATACCCGGTTTTTTGCGAAACCGGTTCTTCAAATACGCGGAATCGCATATCACTAGTACCCACTGTGCGAACTTCCAATGGTACCCTAATTCTGGGATCGTTCAAGCGCGTTCATACGTGTTCGAACGAGTCAAATTCGTACGAATAAGCGTCCAAAGTGTGGCTTCCTAAGTCTTTCGAGCATCTTATAACTTAAACTATTTCCAAATAATAAACATGTGTTTTATTAATTATTTTTTTTCTAGTTTTTGGGAAAAACCGTGTTTGAAATGTGTAATATTGGTTTACATTTAAACAAATTTAATAAAAATTGCAAACTTGTTTGTAAAAAAGGATATACATACATATACATATATCCTAATTTAAAACAAATTTCAATATTTTGTTTTTGGATTGGTCTCAAAGTATGCGCATATCAAACCCTAACTATGAAAGTGTCATAAATCACAATTTTAAAAATTTCGGTAGAGTCATAAAATTCGTTCCGCTGAGATAAAAAATGTATGAAAGTTCTTAATAACAGACATATTTTTTGGCACAATGAAGGTTAAAATAATTGTTAAAAAAAAATTGCAATCTGAAAATCTTCAATTATGACTCTTTTGTAGTTACCGTGCGATATGTTAAATTTCCATTTAATATAAAAGTTTACCAATACTGGGCACTTTTGGCATGTGGCATTTTATAAAAAAAATAATGATAAAATTTTCTGTATCATTAAATACGGTAGCGTTTTTTGCTTTGTATTCAGGAACACACGAATCTCATGGCTTCAATGTAGTTACTACTGGATGGCTGTCTGTCAAATGTGGCAACAAACGTGTATTAAACCCAGATTGATAAAACACTCTTTCAAGTGAAAGCAGATCTATTGCAAATGAATTAATGTTGATGTATAACAGAACCAGTGTAAAGTCCGGCTGCTAATATTTTTCATACACTATATTTTGTCCTACGTTCGCGATGTGCAAGTGTTGGCAATTCAAGTAAAAATCAAATATGAATTGCCATAAGTTTTACTCTCGTTGGTTTTAGTACGAGTAGTTGGCATTAAAGAGCCTCGATTTCACTTAATATATAAAAATGTCAATTAGTTAGTGACATCATAATCTCTCATAATACTTTCAGCCATTCCAAAATATGTCTGCGTTCTAGAATTAGTTTACAATTACAACAGTTGACAAATTGGAGTGATTGCCTGGGAGTATTTGCACCTTGCAGTTTTCGGAACCATCGTTGTCTTCAAACAATTAATAGTTTGCTTTATTACAATTTACAAAACCTTTTAACTGAAATATATTGTTTTAATTACTGTGATCGGTAAGTGATGTTTGGCACAATTAAATTAATCTGAAATGAAACTACATACATGAACTCTTATACAATACATTAGAGTGTCTTGAAAGTACAAACTCTTTGATAGAAAAAAAAATTTGTCAGTTTTTGATGTGTTAACATCTATACGCGCGCCTCTAGGGCAGTAAACTATAAATTTAATACATACGCAAGTGTTAGGTTTGTAAGAGTAAATCATCGTTTGTTTGTTCGTTGCTTGGCAGTCGGTATTGAAAGTGATTATTGGGCGATTTTCATATAATTTTCCCACGCGATTTTCTCCGGAAATTCATAGCCGATTTTATTAATTTTTGGATTAAAAAGCTAGTGCGGGTTTCGACGAAGAGTTTAGGCCAAAAATTAAGGCGATCCGATATCGGCGAGCCGAGATTGAAGTGTTTTAATTTGGAGTATTAATTTGGAGTAATATTAAAAAAGTGTTTTGTTGATCTTCGGTTTTGTCTTATCATCGTTTGTTTGTTCGTTGCTTGGCAGTCTGTATTGAAAGTGATTATTGGACGATTTTCATATAATTTTCCCACGCGATTTTCTCCGGAAATTCATAGCCGATTTTATTAATTTTTGGATTCAAAAGCTAGTGCGGGTTTCGACGAAGAGTTTAGGCCAAAAATTAAGGCGATCCGATATCGGCGAGCCGAGATTGAAGTGTTTTAATTTGGAGTATTAATTTGGAGTAATATTAAAAAAGTATTTTATGTTGATCTTCTGTTATATCGTACGAATATAACAATGTATGTATGTATGTACAAGTGTCTGTTGCTTTGCATTCTTTGACTTTTGTTGGAATAAAAAAAAAGTATTGAGCAAGAATATAATGACACATGTGCTTGCACTGGGTCTTTAAATAATTTTAAGTATTAATATTATTTAACTGTAACGTCACCATATGATTGAACGCGGTTTTTTATTTTCCAATGTAACATTTACGAATGTGTTCATAGAAATCGAACAGGTACCGTGTAGCAAAAAGGTGTTAACACATCGCCCGTGAGTTCGAACACTCATTGGATTTTTTTTTATTTTATCGATTGTCTTATTGATGTGTTAACATCTACAGGCACGGGTAGGGACTTAACTCACAAAGTGAACACATCCAAACACAGTTTGTCCGACTGCGCTCACAGATTGTTTAGCGTTAAACACCTCCGAAACGGCTGGACCGATTTGTATGAAATTTTGTGTGCATATCCGGTAGGTCTCAGAATCGGCCAACATCTATTTTTCATAAACCTAAATGAAAAGGGTGACCCACCCCTATATAGAACACAGATTTGTCCGACTGCGAAACACAGATTGTCAGACTGCGGAAAATACACACATTGATGTAGCGGCAGCGAATAGTTGAGTGAGTTCGAACACTCATGGACCATTGTATTATATCCATATTGGCAGACGACACCGCCATATTGTGTACCGGTAAACTATATACAGAAATATTGTTAGACCTACAGCGGGCCCTTGATATATTATTAGAATATTTTAGAAAATGGAAATATCAATTAACTGTGATAAAAGTCAAGCTATCGATTTCACTAGGAAAAGAAAACAATGTTATATTCCTCAGAACAGCATAAATGTTAACAATGCGGAAATCAAACGGGAAAATAATGCTAAATATTTAGGTGTAGTCCTAGATTCAAAACTAACATATAAGGATCATGTATCATACACTGTAGATAAATCTAATATTCTCATAAGAACATTATGCCCTTTTATTAACAGAACATCGGCGTTAAATATTGACAATAAAATGATAATATTTAAATCCATATTTCATGCTGTAATTTTTTATGCAGCTCCTGTTTGGGCTAAAAGTGCCAAATGTCACGTGAAAAGACTCCAGATTATCCAAAATAAACTGTTGAAGTTAATTTACAATCTTCCTAGATTATTTTCTACGGAAAGACTTCACCAAATTTCGGATGTTGAATTGGTGGCTGTCATACACTCTCATATCTGAGCTGACCTCAACCTGAACATTTTGTATTAGATTTAAGTAGGTTATAAGTTTTTATCATATACCCTAAATTCATAAAGGTTTTTTGCAAATTTTCACCTCCATTCAATAAATTAAACCACAAATTATATTTTAGGAAACCACATGATATATTTAAGCAGAAAAATGTAATCTCCTTAAACTCTTTATATATACATACTAAATTATAAAAATTCTGTAAACGCTATGAAGACAATAAAAATTGAATTGAATTTTTTGAAAAAAAATTCTTCCATCGATTGGACCACTTTATGAAAAACCCTTAGAAACCCGTAAACATTAGTTATGTTTTCGATTGGACGCTCCGTTTCCGAGATAGTGACATAAGGGCGTTTCATCGATTTTTGATGCGAGAAATTTTAGATTAAGCGATTTTGTTTAAATTCAAGACATCCATTGGTCAAAGCCTCCTGTGGAGATAAAAAATTTATTATTTTTGCGATTTGCGTTTTTTTTTATTTAAGCGATTTTATTATTTTCGGGATTTAAAAAAACTATTCCATACAAGTTGGACCACTATATGAAAACCCCTTAGACATAACCAAAAATTATTTATCTTTTCAATTGGACTCTCCGTTCCTGAGATATACAATTTTTTTCTACATTATTTACCTTTTCGATCAAAAATGGGGACAGGTAATGTGTAATGTGTAAAGACCGTTTACCCATTCTCCATGCATAACGGATAATCGTGCAGCGTTAGTTTTCATCTTTACACATTATTTCCCCATACCCTGTGGGTAATGAGTAAACGTGCATTCACCACGGTGATGTGTATGGGTTACACATGGGGGTAAATACGAACTCTGTAACCATATACAAACAGTTATAATTTAAAAATATCATATGTATGTTTAAGTTAATTTGTGTCATCCACAATAATAGTTCCTTCAGACAAGTGCCCACAATTGTTTGCATGTTTGCGAAGGCGTCAATAGTGGTGTCAGATTCAACGATTGCGTTTCTAAGTCTCACTTCAACTCAATTTATGGTAATAATAATAAAATTCAAGTGATTCAGAAACTAGTGTGGCCAGATATATCACCTGGGCATATTCGTCTATAACAGTAAAATGTAAAGGGTTTTTCAACAGAGACGCTACAAAAGTAAATCGATAGGAACAGCAAACGACGCCATATTTTTTCCCGCTCTTTTGACATTTCTCTTCATCATGGAAAGATATACGAGCCAACAACGAGTCGAAATTATTAAAATTTACTACCGTAATTTGGAGTCAGTGGCCTCAACTTTAAGAGCGCTACGTCCAATTTATGGTCGTCATAATCGTCCTACTAGATCAACAATTGAGCGTCTAGTGGAAAACTTTGAATCCCCAGGCACAGTACAAAATGTTCCCGTGCCAGTGAGACAAAGAAGTGCCCGTAGTGTCGAGAATATTGCTGCCGCTGAGGCTTCAGTTCAAGAAAGCCCAAATGTGTCTCTCACACGTCGTTCTCAAGCAATGGGCATCTCTGTGACTTCGTTGTGGCGAATTTTGCGAAAAGATCTTGGCTTACATCCTTTAAGATCAAATTGACGCAAGAACTGAAGCCGCTTGACCACCATAAGCGTCGTATGTTCGTGAATTGGGCTGAGCAACAACTTGAAAATGATTAGGATTTTCATCGGAAAATCATTTTCAGCGATGAGGCTCATTTCTGGCTGAATGGCTTCGTCAATAAGCAAAATATGCGTTATTGGTCAGACAGAAATCCACACGTAATCCATGAGTCATCATTGCATCCCGAAAAAATTACGGTTTGTTGCGGTTTATGGGCCGGCGGCGTTATTGGGCCGTACTTCTTCCGTGATGATCAAGACCGGCACATTACTGTGAATGAAAATCGCTACCGTTCAATAATAACCGAATATTTTTGGCCCCAATTGGATAATATGGACTTGGGGGACATGTGGTTCCAACAGAACGGCGCCACACAGCGAATGCCACAATTAATTTATTGGAAACCAAGTTTGGTGAACGTGTTATCTCACGAAATGGCCCAGTCGATTATTTCCTGTGGGTCTACGTCAAGTCTATGGTCTATGCCAACAAGCCAGCGACGATTGATGAACGTCGTACGAATACCGAACGTGAAATTGCAGCAGTATCGGCCTATGTATGCTTGAAAACCGTCGAAAATTGGGTTCAGCGTCTGGACTTCTGCAAGCGTGCCCGTGGTGGCCATGCAAAAGAAATCGAGTTCCATACATAACGAACGTACTTTCACAGGAATAAAGAATTTCATTGGTATCTAAAACCGGGTTTGTTTTATTTAAAAAAAACTTTTGTAGCGATCTTATTGAAAAACCCCGTTATTTAACATGGAATTTCCAATGCCTGAATTGATTTCCAACTAATATTTTCCCTGTCCGTACGATCAGCATGTGGCGTTTTGTGCCGATGGGTTCATCCGTGTTAACTGCAGCTTTTATGGATATAATCTCCAGTAAGATTATGAAGAGAACGCACGATTGGGTATCGCCTTATCTGAGGCTCCGCCTGCTATCATATTGTTCGGTAAGATCTTTACCGACCTCCATTGACGAATTTGTGTCCATCAGTGTCATTCCGCAGACACGTATCGGCTTAGAAGGGATATCATCCTCATACACCGTTTGCAAACCTGTCTCATTATCGTGCTATCGAAGAAATTTTTATGCTCAACAATGCTATTGTAGGTGTAGATTTGCTTTTCATGGGGTTTAGTCGTTATATGGTTTAATGTGAATATTCTTGGCCAGTTGTGGGGTTTCCAGGTCTAAAACCATATAAATAAGACCCAATTAGGACTGCAACACTTAGCTTTAATCTATCGAATATCTCGCTAGAGAGGACTGTGAATAAAAAGACTAGTTTCCCATTACATGCCAATAAGGGATTGGGGAGAGCTTCCCACAATCAGTGAGCGGTGCACTTTCTAGTTGTACGCTCACTGATTGGGATTTACAGTTTTACACCGATACCGAGGGGTATTTTCAGAAGATTTTTCATGGCTAATTACTCAATAGTGTCGGCGTCACTATGCGAGGTGACCGTCGTCGAAAGATCTGTAGTGTGATCTGAGCAGGGACCGAACCCCCATTTCATGTAGAAGAGCCACGCTCAGTAACCATTGAACCACCGACGGACTTCCAGACTTATAACACCCTAGTCGGCACATATACTCAGGTCACTTTTGTTTCATATAGGACACAGTACGCTGAACTTGAATTCGTATAATATTTGTACATTGAAAATGCGAAAAGAATTAGAATTCTTTGCAATTAAAATAAAAAATATAGCATTTTCATTTTCGTACACAATGCATATACTTTTTTGTGGGTTTGTATTTTACAGTTTTTTATATCTACAGGCTTCCTTCCGTATTTGATTGGAGTTTAAAACCCATAATCAATAAATCTGAACAACCAAACCTAAATTGCAAGATATCAATACAATGCCTTTGAAATAAATGCTAATAGTATTTAAACATTTTTGAACTCACATTTATAGAGATAATACAAATTAAGCTAAAAATTATAATGATCATTAGTTTACCGTATTTACGATATTTTAAAGAACTTACTAACATCCAGTTGTGAAAGTGAAAATAATGGGTAAACAGGGCTAACCGAAGCCGTTTAGTACTTAAACTTAGGAACTGCATTAACTTTTTTCAAAATGTCCCAAATATGGGTATAACACCCTAAGCTTTAGGAACCCTCGGTATTTTTGGACCGAATTCGGTTATGAATTGGTGCGTCTGTGTAGTCAACACGATAACTACCGAAAATATTTACCGATAACTATGTTATTTTTCCAGTTGTTAATATTTGCGAAGATTAAGATTGCGATTGAAAATTTGTGTTACACACCTATCTGGTACCTCCCATTTAAATCGACAAATTTGGTGCGAAATCTTGTTTCTTCCTAACTTTTTTCCCCAACTAAATATACTACTATGCGACTAGAGTCAACATAGGTATTGGTAAATATTGTTTACAGATTTACTAAGCTAGCGGAAATTGGAGAATACAAAATCTCGTCGTCCGTCCGTCGATACCATAACTAACTACTGAAAAAGACTATCGATCTAGCTGAAATTTGTTGTTATGCTTCACTTCGACAATAGTTAATCGTCTACTAAAACATGTGATTTTGCCACGCGTATTTCGGTACTTCCAATTCAAAAGTTAAGGGGATGGCTGTGGTTAGTCTACGCCAAAACTCCCATAAAATACAACCGATGAGTATATAAATTTTTATTCAGCAATATTTCGTCCCAACTGCTGCTAAGACTGGTATATTCTGCCTCTCCCATTCTGGTACGTGCAACAGAAATGTTAGACAGACCCCTGTTTAATCGATAACCTACCTAAAGGAAATTCGGTTACAGGCAATGTTTTGCTAAAAGCCACAATGTCATTAAAAATTTACGATTTTCCATTCACTTTTTGGTACCACTATGTTGATTGGACTATTGGCTGGTAGGCATGATTAATTTTGAAAAATACACCAGATCCTAATTAATAATGACATTAATAATATTTCCCCCATGCCAATCAAATATTAAATATATGTAAAAAATATTAAATAACATTCAATATATGTATGTCCGTCATATCTCAAGTTATCCTAGACTTTGGATTAACCATTTTAAATGGAACTTGGAAGTAATGGGGATGACTTATACGATAGACAACGATTTTCTTCATTTCGTTGAGTTTCTGTCCATGGTTTCCATACATTTTGAAACCAGATTTATCAAGTATTTCTTCTTAATTCGCTGACAATCGAAATTATAAAACAAACCATTCTTTTACACAGCCACCTACATATGTATGAAAAACAATTGGTAACACATGTTAACAGGTGTAAAATGCATACCAACCCATAAACCATCTTCTGTCTGTGAGGGTTTTACTAGTATGTTATGTTACCATTGTTCATTGTTTTTTTTTTTTGCGGACTCTTGCATTAAACCACCAGACGCAGCAGCGTAGCTTCGTTATGCGTTTCCAAAGTTGTTTAAATATACGAAATTATTGAGTTTTTTTATCTTAATAGCTGTAACGCAGAGGACTACAGCCGAAGCAATTGGAAACAAAATATTTGCAAGAGAAAGTAAATTTGTACTCTATAGAAGAAGATTTGAGTCAGGAGTTCCCAAACTTTTCCAAATACTACGAGATGCTAAATCGCAGCATATTGTTGTCAAAATTAATCTCTGAATTTATGTCCACTGCATTGCCAACGGATATTTAAAAGAAATTCTAATAATACAAAAAAGTGTTGTCAGTTGAATCATTAAGATTTCTTTTGAACTATTTCATTGCGTAAGCATTTTGTTTTTTTTTTTTTTTGAGCGTGTGAATAGTTCCGGATTATGTGCGCAATACAAACTGGCTTATCACTTATTGTGTACGAAATTACGCTTTCCATTCTTGTTATGTAGAACCCAATGACGTATAAATTAATGTGAAAGCTGATAACAGATATGCCACTATTTTGTGAATTGCAGTTTCTGATTAAAAAAAAAAAAGAATAATAAACTGACCATACACGAATTCACGCAATTATAGGTAGTGAAGCAATCGCGCAATAAGGGAGTAATGACTTGCACATCCATTTGGAGTAATATGCGAGCAATTGAAACGCTTTTACTCGAAATTAGAAAACAAAAGTTGATGGCTCGCTTATTACTCCGAAATGTATCAATACATCAATGACTTTCTGATGTACTATTTCTCGACAGATGTACTATTCTTGATGTACTATTTATTTCTCCCAAACATATTCTGCAGGAACCATGTGTATATTTAGAACAAACTTCAAACTTTTATATGTTTGCAAGTCCCAAACTCAGGTGTATTTAAATGCAAACATTAGCATGTTTACTGACAAATATGTATGCTTTTACGTGGAAACATATGCGTGCTTCATCCCAAACATCCATATACTTACGTGGAAGCATTCGCGTGCTCCCCCCAAACTTCCATATACTTACGTGGTAAACAAACATAATAATATTTATTTATTTATTTATTTCAATCTATTGGGCTTAGCCCTTACAGATCAATTACTTACTACTACGTACTTAATTCTAGCATTACATAATCTAAGAGTGCCTCCTTAAAAATTGAGCGATTAGCAAGAAAATCCAAATGATTGCATGATTTGTTACATAATCTCAGGCACCTTGTCACAACTTCATTTAAACCATAATTACATCTATGAAAACATTGGTAGAAAAAATGATGGTCTCTTAAATTTCTTCTAGGAATATTAAATGGAACAAGCTGCAAAAGCTCAGGAGAATCTATTTTATTGTCAATTATATCTTTAATAAACATGATGTAGTGCGATACTCTCCGCTGCGCCAAAGTACTTAAATTAAGCAGCTGACAACGAACTTTGTAGTCAGGCATATTAAGGCTGTGGTATAAGTTTCTTAAGGCAAACTTTAAAAATCGACTTTGTACTCTTTCAATCCGATTTATATGTATGTTGTAACTCGGGTCCCATATAATATCACAATATTCTAGTTGTGAACGAACAAAGGCAAAGTATAAGGTTCTCAGTGTGTATGGGTCTTTAAAGTCTGCAGCATTACGTTTTAAAAACCCTAATTGAGAATTAGCTTTACTTATAACGTATTGGATATGATGAGTGAATGATAACTTAGAGTCTATATAAACTCCAAGGTCTTTCACTACCATTTCTCTCTGAAATTCGTTACCATTATAACAATAATTATTCATTAATGGACATTTTTTTTGTGATATTGTTAAAATTTTGCACTTAGAAAAACTTAGTTCCATACCATTACATATACACCACTGAAGAAAATTATCAATATCGTTCTGAAACAGCATGCAATCATTTAGATTTTGAATATTAGAATACATTTTTAAATCATCAGCATACAATAGGACATTACAAAACTTAAATATTGAAGGAATATCATTTATAAATAACAAAAATAAAAGCGGACCAAGGTGACTACCCTGTGGAACGCCGGAGCTCGCTTTAAATGGTTCTGAAATACAATTATATATTTTAACATAAAGCATTCTATCTGACAAATAAGAGGCTATCCAATTCAGCAAATTGGAGTGAAAACCTATCATTTTCAGCTTATAAGTCAATAACCTATGATCCACTTTATCAAATGCTTTAATAAAATCTGTGTATAACACGTCAGTTTGTAAACCGCTTTCAAAAGCTTTAATGCAATAATTGGAAAATATTGTTAAATTAGTAGTCGTGGACCTGCCACTGTAAAAGCCATGTTGGCGAGTACTTATACTATTCTTAACAATAGCGAACAGTTTATCATTAACTAACTTATCCAATAGTTTTGGCACAACAGATAACTTAACAATAGGTCTATAGCTAGTGATAAACCCTTTTTGACCTGATTTGAATATAGGAGATATGTAAGACATTTTCCATTCATGTAAAAAAACTGCAGAAGATAGCGACTTATTAAAGATAATGGTAAGAGGTATGGAAATGGCCGATGAACATTCTTTGAGGAATAACGGCGGAAGCTTATCATATCCAGCACTTTTGGATGAATCTAACGTTTGCAAGGCTTGATACACGTCATTAACATCAAATTCTATTTGGCCGACGTCAGTAAGTTCATGAATATAAGACACATTGGACATGTTTATCTCCTGATTAATGTTATAAACGCTTGAGAAATAATTAGCAAAGGCATTACAAATAGACTCTGTACCCTTGAACGTTGAGTCATTATATTGCATGCAAGTTGGAAATCCGTTCGACTTCCGTTTTATGTTGTAAAATCTAAAAAAGGATTTTGAGTTTTGCTTTATCGTAGATTCAATATTATATAGATAGTTTTTATACAAAAAATTTGACAGAAAATCATATTCCTTGCATCTTAAAGCGAACAGAGCTTTGTCGCTGGGTAAGTTAGTTGTTTTATATCTTTTTTGTGCTTTAGTTCTAAGATTTTTTAAATGCATTAGCCTTTTGTTGTACCAAGGCAGCTTAAATTCCCGCTTAAATTTCTTCACTGGAACATATAAATGAATAGCATCACTCACTTTTTGTTTAAAAATATTATAAATGTCAAACAAATCTCCATGCCCAAAAATCATATTCCACTCAATAGATCCAAAAAATAAGTTTATAGCCGAAAAATTGGCATATTTGAAATCATATTGAATTTCAGGATCACAAAAAGGTTTAGAATAAGTATAAAATGAAAAATTCATCACCAAAGCTTTATGGTGTATTGAATTTCTAGTAAGTGGAGTATAACATTCATAAAGTTTGTACTGGAAGTCATTATTAATGAAAACTAAGTCCAGTATTCTATGTAATTCATTTTGGATATCATTTACTTGAAATAGTTCTAATGAGTATATACTATCACAAACTAAAGCTTCAATGTCTTTACTAACATTAAATGGTATTAAATGTTGATCTGATAGGCTAAAATGCCATTCAATATTTCCTAAATTAAAATCGCCCAAAATACAAGGTGTTTGGTGAGGCTTTAGAGAATTAACAATATAGTTTATATTAGAAATATGAATAGAATAAACATGAATACTACTTTTTGGAGGAATATAACTTAATATAAATACCATTTCATTTATATCCTGACATAATTGATCACCAAAATTTACAGCAATACAAATTTGTTCGATAGAATCATTGTTTACGGGCATTTTTATTTCTCTAGTTGCCAAATTTGCAGCCACCGCAATTAAAACACCTCCGCCTCTGGAAAAACTTGAGTCAAGAGAACGATCTCTCCGATAAATGTTGTAATGAGAATCAAACAACTCAGAACTTAGAAAGTGAGACGTTAACCATGTCTCCACAAGAGCGACTACTTCGAATTCATGTAAAGCAGCGCGGGAGAACAGCTCATTTGTTTTCGTCCGCAAACCACCAGCATTGTGGTAGTAAAGAGATATTGATGTATTGGTGTGTGTTGAGTTATCAATGCTTACAGAATTATTATCAACGTATTGAAGAACATCATTTATTGTTGGCGAAATAGAGATGGACTCAGAATATTGGACGTTATTGTTGTCACTGTTTAGGCATCCCCCGCCGTTGTTGCTATTGCTGATATAGTCAGGGTATCTCCTTGAGGAGGGGGTAGGGGAACAATTCCATCTCCCCCGTTTTTTGGTTTAGAAATAAATGGAGCTATTTTAATAGACATTGGCCACAACGTCTTACTGAACACCTTCTCGAAAAACTGAGCAGGCACTCCCAATTTAAAATTAACAAAGTGAAGCTGTGATAAATCTGCATCACGTTTAACCAGCTTAGTGCATTTGAAAGCATCGGTCTGAACCCCTAAACTCTCTGCCACAAATTTAAGAATCGCCTCTGGTTCAGTGCGAACGTTGAACTTAGATAGGTGTAGATATTTTATTGTGTGCACAACTTCAAAAGCATTATTAACAGGAGCGATCCCAACAACACGTTTTTGTTTCTTGTGCTTGTTGTTATTTTTCTGCAATTGCCTTTTCTTCTCTTTTCGACGAACAGTAATCCAATCTTGGTTTCTGTTTTCAATAACCATATTCGGATCATCAACGGCATCAACAAAATTCTCACAGACATTATCGTCACTTTGTTGTGATGATTGTTCCACGGGTGGGAGACGAAGAGTTTGAATATTAGAAACTGGAGAGTTTTTTTTGTTTGTTTCTATGTTGTGACCGAGCTGTTTTGGTATCTCTTTTTCTCCTATCATACGCTCTAACTGAATGCATTTCGATTGAACTTCTCTCATTTGTCGCGAGAGCAAATCAATTTTGTTATGCGCATCGCCTGTCATAACAACGCAGGAATTACATTGCCATAGCAAATTTGGTATGTGTAATAAAAGTTTTAAACAATCCGCTGACAAGTCGGTACAGTTTTTATGGAATACACGACCGCAAATTGAGGCACATTTTATACCATCAAATGATTTTAAGCTTAAATTTTCCGTTTCAGCGATAATTTCGCCTCTACACTTGCCACAGAAATTGATCATGACGAGTACGACAGAGGTCCGACTTCACTCAACGAATGTCAAAACTGAACCGAATTATTCTTTCTTTCTTTATTTATTATAATGAATTTTATCAACATATATCCACATTTACTTATATAAGTAATTAATGCAAAAAATTAAAAGATTTAAACGATTTTTACATTTACTTGCTTTGAATGCATTATTTGATTGTTTTGAATATTGTTTCTCCTTCCCTTGCTGTCTCTCAAGTTTTTTTCTTTAGAGCGTTTCAACTATGCGTTGGTTATCACTATGCGTTGGTACACAAACAATTTACTTATATACAAAACTAGTTCATGCAAGACCAGCGGGTATTAATTACTCGTGATTTTTATTATATTTCACAAATGGTCCGCCTTTCCAATTTTTTCAGTAGAGGCTCGGGCAGAAAAAGGGATTCACGCTGTTGCCCTCTCCAGTTTCTTTCCTCAAAATCGTTTATCACTTTGGTAGCACACATAAATATATGCGAAACACAAACACAAAAACCTAAAGCAATATCACATCCATTTAACCGTCCGAGAGTTTGTTTATTCTTCTTTCATTGATCAGGCGCTTTTTATATCCTCTGTCCGATGAACCATTGACGACTGAATACATGAAATTAAAAAGTAATATATTCAGGAACATTTATAAATCACTCACTGAGAGAATAAGGCAAAGATACTTACAAGGTTTACACATTCATTCCTCCTCTTTTATTCTCTTGCTCTCAAGAGAGCATAAACAGTACAACAATCACGGCTGTATTTGTATCACAAACACAGATATATTTGGGTTGCAAACACATATGTTACGAGTATAACATATTAATCATTCAGTCTCGAATATGTAATATTGAATAGCAAACACAATGCGTTTGGCAAAAGTATTTATATTATATTATTAGCTCCAAACCCATATTTGCATTCAAACAACAAAAAACGACATATTTTTCAACGTGTGTGAGTACCGGCCGATATGTTAGAGAGAGTATGCCGCAATTGGACCCAGCGTATGAACCATTTCAGGCGCAGCCGCGGTCAACAGACCGTTCTACCGACTCAAATAAATATTTCATACATTTCTCTAAATTTTGTGTTTTTTTAAATCAAATCCGAAAGCTCTTCAAAGAGCACCCGTTATAATGAAATTGTAGTTTACCATATTTTATATTGATAGTAACTCTGTCTACCTACTTCGTCTTCCCAACGTTCACATTTTGTGAATTCACCATCCGGCGATTAATTCAATAATTAATTTAAGTATCAAATGAACTTGATTTAAAGAAATAATTGACCCGTTTGAAAAACTTATTACGACTTATAAAAGAAAATGATTCTACTTTTGAGGAAACATGTATGCAATAGGGGGATAGTTGTACTACATTTTAGAAAATTTTTATTGTATTTAATGAAATATTTCCTTTTCTTATTTATATTTCGTGTCCACCAATATAAGAACAATCACCTATCATTGGAAATGGTTATACGATTTTTGCATACGCTCAAACCAATTTCCGAAGCAGTTTTTCCACTCCAATTGAGACATCTCCAAAACATGGTTTTTCAACGCTTCAACAGGTGCTTCGGGCTTCGAAAAACGTTGACCACGCAGTAATGACCCTTCAATTCGACATGTTGAGTGCTCAAGTAGCACATTGCTTCAGCTGATGTGTGAGAACTCGCATTGTGCTGACCATACATGGGTTTTTTAATTTGCATTGGATTTTAATTTGCATTACTTTATCTAATGAAAAAGTATTACCATTTGTGACACAGTGACAATTAAAAAATTTTGAATTTGCTTTTGCTCAGGCAATGCAAATGCAGGTTGTGGAATCGGATGCCAGTTGCAATGAAATATTGGAATGCTTATAATTGTTTTGAATTTGTGTTTGCTGTTTCTAAAGTTTTTTATATGTAGAGGTTTGTGTCTTCGATTGCTGTTGCCTTGTAGTCAGATATGGGTTTTTTTTAAATTTAAATTGGATTTTAATTTGCATTACTTTATCTAATGCGAATGCAAAAGAATTACCATTATTCGAAATGGCAGCTAAAAAATTTTGTATTTGCATTTGGTCAGGCAATGCAAATGCAGGTTGTGGAATCGGATGCCAATTGTAACGAAACGTGGGAATACTTTTAATTGTTTTTTTTTTTGCTTTGATTGCACGCTGTTTTCGAATTATAGTTCGCCAAATTCGTCAGTTAGGTTATGTCTGAATTTTTGAAGTTCTGAAGTTGAAATGTTAAAAGATAATTTTGCGTGAATGTGGTTTAAAAAAGTAGTATACAAAAAGTTTATTTGCCTCCTAACAGAATCACTCAATTGTTACATTGTATTTTTTTGAAAATATTCCACTTCCAAAACCGAGATCCAAGACACAAATGAAAAAGCTGGACATTGGTGTATAGCTGAAAGTGTTTTGTGTATACAATTTTGCAATTAAAGCGACGATTCAGAAAAATTTCGGATGAGGAGCTACTGAAGCCATACTCTATAGAGTATTGGTTTGCCCCAACTGAAGTTTGTAAATGTTATTTTTACACATCGAGCCGAAACCCGAGTTTGAAACCAGTTTTACAAAAAATAAATCAGTTTAATCTTTATCAAACACCAAAATTAATAATAATATCGACATGTTCCCGGCAGAACGTATTAAGCGAAAAAATTGAAATTGTCCAGGAAACGAAAAAAACGTTCTTTCAAGTAGCTGATTTGTATTATTTCTCATGACGTGGTTATACTAGGGACATTCTCTGTATATCGACATGTGGAGACATGTGGCCAAATATGTCGCTTAATACATTCTGCAGGGAACGTGTCGATATTATTGCATTCCCAATTTTGAATTTTAAAAACCATAATCCAGATTCGGAATCAGCGACTCAAAAAACTTCCTATGGAACTAATTTATTTCGATATTGTGCATATTTAGATTTTCATGGACGCCAACTGGCTCCGTCACTTTGATGTTTGAAAAAGCGAGTTCAGGTTCGGCATCAGCGTCCCAAACAACTAACTCCCTATGGAACTAATTTATTTCGAAACTGTAGATATAGTGAATTTCTTGGTCGCAATATTGGATTGAATATCAGAGCCCTATAATAAAGTTTTTGTTCTTGGATTGTTCCAGTTTTGCCTAAAAATCAGGGCAGCTGTTCCACAGTGGGCTACATTGATAGCTAATATAAAAAATTACATGAGGTGTTAGGGAACACCCGGTTGGAACGAAGTTTCTTTCGCTATATATTATGTACTAGTTAGTTCCAATACGAGAGAGGTGCTTCTTGTATTAAAACCTAATGTTTTTTGAAGAAAATTCACCATTTTTAGGATGAAGTACATTCTGTAAGAAAAATCCATAAGAGTATGAATTTTTTTTACAAAGTACTTTTTTAAGAACCGGTTCGTTTTAAAGAAGCGGTACTCTTTTTAGGAAAAGGTTATTTTTTTAAAAAAATTACTTATTTTAAGAAAGGCTACTTAGAATAGAAAAGAAAAGTTATTATTTTATTTTTTAGAAAAGGAATCTTTGTAACAAAATATACTTTTTTTAAGAGAAGGTATTTTTTTGAAAAATATTTATGTTTATTAAGAAATGGAATTTTTTTTGGAATTAGTCCTTTTTCAAGAATAGGTACTTTTTTAAGAGTAGGTACTTATCTCATGAAAAGTTATTTTGTTTCACAAAAAAATGTACTTGTTAAAGAAAGGGCGATTTTTTGTAAGAAAATTTACTTTTCTAAGAAAACATACATATTTAAAACAAATACTTTTTTTTAAAGAAAAGTGACTTTTTGTAAGAAAATTTACTTATTTTTTAAGCATGGGTAGGGTACTTCTTTAAGATATGGTATTTTTTAGGAAAATGTACTGAATAGGTTTTTTGTTGCAAAATTAAGAAAAGGGCACATATTTATGAAAATATTCTTTATTTAAACTTCTCTCACTTGGGCTTTTCTAAATTAACTGTTTATTGGGTTCAAAACTACATTATACAGGGTGGTTCAGTCACGACTGGACAAATTTCACCAGCGTATTCCTTGGTTCATTTCATGAAAATATGTCCATCTACGACCATCCCCGAAAATGCAACGGGGCGAAATGGCAGCGGTTTGAAAATTTTCGGTTTGGTGGTCGGAGCGTATTAGGATGAAATTGCTTAAGTTCTGAACCAGTGGTCGGACCTACAGTTATAAACCGGCTCCGAACTGTATTTTGGAAAGCTTTTTCATTCCTTTCCAAGAAGAAGATTTTTACAATTTTGAGAAATTTCCTTTCCGATTCTTTTTAACCGTAATTTTATTGGAAAATTTCATACAAATTTTAAAATTATATTTTTTATTTAATATTTGTTATGGTATTTTTAAAATTTTCAATTTGAAGTTGTCAACTTTCTAAGATAGATCATAGAGTAATACTTAAGAGTTTCCATTACTCTCTTCGTTGCCTCTTCATCACGACGAGGTAGCAGACCATTTTATAGAGTTTTATTCGCTGCTTTATTTTACCATTTTTACACTTTCGTTGGACATAAAACGGATAGAAATCAAAGTTAATTCGTATTTTTGTTCAATGCAAACAACACAAAACATAATTTAGTTGTTATTAGTATCAATAAACAATATTTAAAATTATATCCTGTCTTCTTGGCTCCCTCATTGTCCATCATCGGCCTCGTACCTTTTCGATCAGCTGTGCCATAGAATCCCCCTGGATAGATACATAAATACTTATAAATAAATATGTAGAAGTGGATAATGATTTTGTGATTTTAATTTTTAAAGTAAATCCCCTCTAAGGCCTTCCTCTTCGCATGCCTTCTAAGCCTTCTTTAGGCAAAGGGCATGGAAGGCCTTGCCTCCCAATCATACGCAATGTTAAAAAGAAAGGAGGAGGTAATGTGTAGAGAAAGCCTTCCGTATTTTAAAGAATGCCTCTTTGGTAATGATTTCAGGGCTTCCAGGTCATGATTTCCACCGCTCGGTGTTTTCTTTTCTGTTTTATGTAGCATTGACTTTATTTTCCCACCAATATTATAAAGTAAATCCAAAACGTTTTCCGTAAATGTTGAAATAATATTTAAATTATATATAATTCAGTTTTGGTAAAAAAAAATTAAACCCTCTTTTTATCAAATTTGACAAGTATTTTTTATGGAGGAACAATATTTTATGAACGCTATCTTCCTCTTCATTCTTACAGTATTATTCCCGAACTTCGCTTGTAGTGTCTTTAGAAACCTTTCAAAAATACTCTGTTAAGCGAAGTAACAATAAAATCGACATTAAATGACATTAAATATACGTGATTACGCGAAAATTGTGCTCACGCACACCCAGTCTCACGCGGGGGGTTTTTTTGCTTGCTTACGTGAGCAAGTTTTGATACTGGTGGTTGACTTGATTCACGGCAATCGTGAGAATCGCGCCTATCTCTGCCAACACACCTGTCTGTCACAGTTATCGTCCACTTCTTGGAGGAAAAGCGGAGTGAGATATGGAAGAAGAATATTAGCGTAATGTATAAAGGCATAGAATAAAATTGACCTTATATCGGAACTGAAATTCTCTCTGGCTCAAGTTCAAAACTGGCGGGTGGCCGGCTTAATTACTTTCTAAATATCGCACTCGTATGGCTTTACTATCGTATGGAAATATACTATGAAGATATCACGTCAAAGGACTACTAATATATTGCGTCATTATAATTACAGTAGTTAGCTTTTCTGCAGCAGCGTTTCTCAAAAATTAATTCGATATAAAAAACAAACATTGTTAGATGGTTTGGGTGAGGGTAAGTGCCTCTTCGTCGTGCGTTAGGTGCGATATAGAGTTGTTTGACGTAAATTGACTTATATCAGGTGGAATTACAAAAATTGTTGACTCAAATTTTTCATGTCATTTTGATGCAAAACTGAAATTTGAACGTATTTTGGTCTTTTTGTTATATTTTATTGTTAGTATATACTATTTGTGGTGTATTTACACAAAAATTTTAAAGCACAAAACGAAATGTCGTTGCTGATTTATTGCTGGTTGGTTTGAGCCATTGCATCTATCTGGTATTATTAAATCAATACATTGCAACATGCAACGTCCATATGCAACACAACAAACTTTGTAGATATACTGAGTCAAATCGCTTCTCTATACGTAATTTCTCTATGGTACTCTCGCTGTATACTTCTGTGTAGGTTACAGTTCACTTCTTTTGTAAAATTGTAAAACCAAGTCGCTAATTATACTTAAAAATCTTATTAGTGGCACCCTAATACCTTAGACGCTCTTTGTAATGAACTCAAAAATGAAAATAACTTGAGCCAATAGTATCAGCAATCGTGCAATGTTGATGATGGGCGTTAGTTATCTTATGGCCCGTTGGCGTCAAAGGTGAACACAATTCTGGCAAGATATTGCAAGTTAATATCAGCAGTGGCAAAGTGTAAAACCGTGTACCTAATGACAAGTTATTAACACGTCTTATTGTTTTCCTGGTTTCTTTTTTTGTTTCGAGAAATGAAAGTGAAACCCTTGTTTTTGTTTTTCTGTCATTTCTTCTCTAAAGCACCACAAAAATGTCACTAGTTTCGTTAATCGATCAGCTTAGCCAGATTACCATCAGTCAACAGCGTAGAAGCGGGAACATTAATTTGATTGGTGTAAGCTTTGAAGTGTTTATAATTTAACATCGTATCTGCTTAATTGTTTGTTACTTTCAGCGTGAGTGATAAACTTAAGAGAAACAAAATTAAAATTGTTAACGAATTAAATAAAGCGCTTAGCTTAATGGTAAACTTGTTGGAGGGAACAATCAAAAATATTAGAACGTTTTCGTCTTAATAGCACAGTGTTTCGGAGATACAAAATGCGTAGACAAATTTGAATTTTACAAAATTCAAACTTATTATTAACAACAGCTTCACGTAAATGTAGTAAAAATAATTAAACTATGTTGGTACCTATAATTTTTAATCTAGAATTTTATATATTTATTTTATTTATTTATTTACGATGTATTAAAACTTATGGTGAATACAAGATTAATATTAAGTTTTATAGCATTGACGACTAAAGCCTGCAGTTAATTTTTATATACATATACAAAGGCATTACAAACACTGTTCACACAATTGTACACTGGCGATAACTTGCCGCTTGTTCTGGATGGGGTCATTGTATCCATTGTTTGTGAAAAAAAAAAGCGGTGTGTAAATACCACGTAGAATGAGTATAAATTTGATAATAAAAAATCTTAATAAGAGCCAAAGTTAGTTGTAGCCCATATGACTTTTCATTGTTGTTGCGGGTTTTGAGTTCGTTTTCTATATTACCGTTAGATATGATAACTTCTCGCTACGAAATATTGAAACAATCAGTGGAACAAGAGAGATGCCATCTAAATCAACTGTGATCAAAACAATATCAGCATCATCTACTTGGAGCTGAATGGACTGTCGCTTCAGAATTAATTTTTATTTTTAAAATGCATTTACATTAAAATTCGAAATTTCACAATACTTTGTCAATTCTTTTCACGTGAAATAATAAAAAGAGACTATGAAATATTGCAAATGAAAAAGCAAAGAAATGTGTATATCGTAACAACACAGTGCGCAACGAACATTAGACAGACTCACCAAATAAGTACGAATAGAAAAATTTAAAATTGAATTGGTTTCGTTTTGCTTTGTTTGAAGTGACGGTCGGTGCTGCAGTGATTGGTGATTGGCCCGACTATTGCACTTTTAGTTTGAAATGCATGGTCTATAGCGGTATTTGTACTCACTAAAGATATGTGCGCTAAGTATCAACACCATTAAGACCTCAAATCAAGACCAAACAGGCCTTCTTTAAAATACGGAAGGCCTTCCCTGCACATTACCTCCTCCTTTCTTTTTAACATTGCGTGAGATTGGGAGGCAAGCCTTCCTTGCCCATTGCCTAAAGAAGGCCTTAGGAGGCATGAAAGAGGAAGTCCTTAGAAAGGATTTACTTTAATTTATTTTTGTTAAACAAAAATAAAATTAAAATAATTTATTTTATAACAAAATTATTATCCACTTCTACATATTTATTTATAAGTATGTATGTATCTATCTTAAAATGTTGTACCACGCCAAACTTCAAATTGAAAATTTTAAAAATACACTGAAAATTATTAAATAAAAAATATAATTTTAAAATTTTTCTGAAATTTTCCAATTAAATTATCGGAAATCGGAATAGAAATTTCCTAAAATTTTAAAAATATTCTTCTTTGTTTTATCTGATCAACAAATGCATGCATTCCGCAGACCTTATTTTAGGAAGTCAGTACAAAAGAACCATTTCGCATGCCTTATTTGTGGAAGGCCTTGCGAGTTTTGCCGCTGAGACGGAATTCAGTATTATGGTCATAACTGGGGCAAATTAATTATACGGCAATTATAATTTGTAGTTTAATTGAAGTGCCTCTACAAATGCAGATTCAAAAATATTATATACCATTGGCAATTGTACTTATTTTCAAAGAATTTCCTTCATATCTGGAATTTTTTGATTTTCAAATATTTTATACAGTACAGGTTTATGAATTTGGAAGTACCACGAGGCAATACCTATCGAGGTCACAAACTTCTACACATAAAATACTTGAAAACAAAATTGTCAGCAGTCAAACAAATGCAAAATAATTAAAAGCATTCCCATAATTCATTACAATTGACATCTGATTCCATAACCTGCATTTGCATTGCCTGAGGAAATTCAAATTCAAAATTTTTAATTGCCATTGCGAACAACAGTCATACTTTAGCATTTGCATTAGATAAAGTAATGCAAATTTAAAAAAAAAACACATATGATTATGGTGATAGATGAACAGACTCATATCAATTGGGGGTAAATCCAGTGTATAAATAATAGCAGTCACTAAAAAGTTATAGGTGATGCAATATTAAACTCAACTTTCAGTAATTTTTATAGTTTTCGCGGCTTTGAAATAACAACAATTTTCCATCCTACTAATACGAAAAATTAACGATAAGAATTGATAGCCAATGAAATTATCTACAGTTAGGTCAACTCTAATTTAATGACGAATTAACAGAGACGTAGTACGATAACTACAAATGTAAGAGAATTAGCGTGCATATTTCCAAAGATGCAGTTTTCGTGCTGGCATAAAGAAACGCCAACAAAATATCTTCAAAAAAACACGAAAGTTTTACCAAATTCAAAGCCGCCCAAAATATATAACAAAAATTTACAGTGATATTCTTGAGTGTCGTGATACGAAATACATTAGTGACAAAAACTTCAATTTGCTATTCTGAGTGTCAACCTAAAGCTCTGTTTTATATTGTTGGTGACCAATTTGAATTATCTAAATAAAGTTTGATTTCCCTGTGTTCGCCTATCGTGTGCCTATACAATCGAGCGCATCGATCAATATCGGCCTTGTAATTGAGTGTTTTCTCTGAGGGAACGTCAATAATCAGCCATGTCACAGAGCACAATTTCGTTCGAAAGTGAAATCAATTTCATTTTGTCCTTCTACAGAAAATCAAAAACGCAAAAATATTGCGTATTCAAAACAGTTGGTAAAACTGCAGTGAAATTGACAAATGTAAAGAGAAAACACTAAAAAAACACTGCTTATTATATTTTTATTGATTAAAGTATTTTGTCTAGTTTCATAGTTAGCAATATGTCAAAAACGACTTTTTGCGAAAAAGAACTTTTTTATTGTTGAATATGAATCTTTGGGGACTCAGAAACAATATTTATTCCACGAGTTTTTTTTTAAAAATTAGTTGTATTTCAAAATATAACACAGTTTAACCATTTTCGTGGGCTTAAAAATTAAAAAATTAAATTAAAAAAAAAAAAAAAATGGAATTTTATAATTTTTTACAATAAACTGGGTTAGTAGCCTTTCATTTAAGATGAATATTTCATTCGTACACTGAGAGAAAAAAAATTATTATAATAATAAGTGGTAAAGGTAGATTTACGACTTTTTCATTTAAAATGGCACAAAAACGGCTAAAGATTTTTGGCCAAAATTTTCTATTTCTCGTTTAGAACCTTAAAATCTAAAAAAGCTAAAAATTTTGGATTTTTTCCATTTTTCTTCAAGTTTTTTCAATTTTTTTTCCAAACGAAACATTGTACTGCGAAGCGCCTTGGTAGAATTTAAGATTTTAAGGTTCTAAACGAGAAATAGAAAATTTTGGCCAAAAATCTTTAGCCGTTTTTGTGCCATTTTAAATGAAAAAGTCGTAAATCTACCTTTACCACTTATTATTATAATAATTTTTTTTCTCTCAGTGTACGAATGAAATATTCATCTTAAATGAAAGGCTACTAACCCAGTTTATTGTAAAGAATTAAAAAATGACAGTTTTTCGGATATTAATAAAATTACAGGAAAAAATTCGTAATCAGTTGAAAAATCAATGACAACAAGAACACCCTATAATTCACATATCATGTAATTGAGGGCCACCCTAATGAGCATTTCAGATAGCCGAATGTATCCCCAAATCAGTACATATAATTTGGTACATATACCTTTAAATTGGAAAAACCACTTTTTTTGACATATTGCTATTCGTAGTACTTTTAAAAATATAATTTTCCAAAACTTTTTCTTTAATAAAAATATTTTTTAAAAGATTTACTAAAGAATATACATAAAACGCAAAAAGTTGTCATACTTCGGCGTTGCCACGTACAATTTTATACAACATTGCAACATATGTTGATGCGACTCTTAGACGTCGCCCTTTAAATTTTTGAACAAAATACTGACTCCTTTGGTGCTCGATAACTGCTACTATTGAAACTCTTCGCATACTCCTTTCTATGTTTAATACAGCACTTGAAGTAATTTAATTGTTCACATTCGCCCAAAGTTCATATTTTCTTGTAGTTAGTTTCTAACAAATTTCTCCGTGGTACCTTATTGTGTTTTCCTTGTTTCTGATTTGTCTATTCTTTTCTTATGGAGCTGCTAGATGTTCGTTCGAAAAGAATGAATTCACTTAGAAGCAAAAGCAAAGCGTTAGGAAATGACAATTGCGAATTAATTTCGTTTTCGTACGAAAGCCATGACATGCCTGAATGTGCAACATTTCGAGAGTAACAAGTCGCGAGTAATTGAATTCCTCCGCAAAAATGTCAACGTCGTCACAGTTAAGATTATGACCCGTCGTGGCACAGTGGGCTGCTAATTTTGTTCTCCGTTCCATAGGCTTATAGGTGGACTTAAATACGATTTGTGGGAAGATAGTCGTGTCCTCAATTTCGTCATCATGTTGCCAACGTATAACTTTTGGCATACGTCAGTATTGCCCCCATTGCATTTAATCCGATACACATTATTAGACACATGCCCTGCCGTCACTTTGGGATTTGTCCGGCTAAATAACCCGCTCAGGGTATTGTGCGATCTCAACGCCAGCTCATATGACTCTTTGTCATAGATATCGGAGTGATTTAATCTCTCGGAATAGCCATGTATATAGGTAATAGATTCGTAAATTCCTGGCGGGTTTTCGTCTTGTCCTCTTCGCGTAAATGGTCCCATATGCCTATTCTGATCCAGTAGGTCCCTCACAGTTCTGGCCGGAAAATCATCTCCACAAAGAATTTTCTTTATTCTCCTCTAACCGTCCACATGAAACTCTTCGTGGCCGATATTTAGAATTCCATTCATGAAAATTGTCGCCGAGTTGATAATAATTAATAATAAAAAAATGCTCAGAGTTGAAGTTAATTAACCTTCCGGAAGCTGCAGTCCTCTGGTACCAAACAAGTTTGAGCAGGTTGCTTTGTCAAATTACTACCGAGTCAAGATATGGTAATCTGAAGTCCCCTTCCCCATCCATCGTGAATTTCATTTGCCCGCTATATATGTTACGAGCCTTAAGTGTATTATCCACTTCATTCCTCTTTATCACAACAAATAAGTCATCCACATACTCTGTCAAGATTTTGGGCTTCACTTCCAACCTCGTAAAATTTTCGTCAAGTAGTTCCCCCATTATCATGTCAGCTATCACTGGTGAAGATGGTGATCCCATAGGCATACCTTTTCCCTGATCATAAAATTCGTCCTTGTATTCGAAATATCTCGTCTTCTCCATGCATACGAGTACTTGTGAGTATTCCCGGTATACTCCATTTCCTACCCATCGTCTTAATAGCCAAATGATTGGTATACTTTGAAACAGCGACACAACGTCGATTGACACCAATATTCCGTCATCATCCACACCGATATAGTCAATTCTCGATTCAAAATCGATTGCATCTTTAATAATATATCCGGAGTCCTTCCGTATATACCAGGTGGTGCGGCAACCATGTTGGTCAGTTTATCCTACTCCATCAAATTTAGTAACTCCCTTCCATATAGTCTGTCCACCAATCTGTTGTCCTCGTTCTGTAAGCTGCTCGTCGGGTTTCTATTAATGCGTCTATGTGTTCAAATGCCCCTCAAAATATTGACCATCTTCGATCCGTAATCCTCTTTGTACATTGCCACTGTTTCCCCACCTTTGTCAGCACTCAATATCAGTATGTTGTCATCATCACCCAAAAACTTCCCGTTTCCCTCCCCTTGCGACAAGTATGCCTTGTCTGTTTGACTCAACCCCGTTTTGCCCAAGTGACTGTCCATGTGTAGGGATTATTGTCAATCGTTTTGAGATCAATATGTGATTAATGTATATTTTTTGATTAGCGAGGATGAGGATGATTAGCGATGATAATCGAAATATTGGGAATATTTAATAAATCTTAAAAAACAGTCAATGCCGCTGATATTTTCATTTAATGACCTCAAGCCGAACTAATTCAACACAGATAAAATAAAAGGTCAACAATCAACATCATAATAAAACCAATTTATTTAATTTTCCCACTCAACGGTTCGTTGGCTTGTTTCGAACTTCTTCAGGATTAATTCATTGCAAATCCTAATAACAGACTTCGTCCTGCCTACAAAAGTATTGATTTAGATATTATCTTCTTCGATCACATCAAAGTGCTTATTTTTTGATGCACTTGAATAGATAAGAAAAAGGAAACGATTATTTCCCCCAAATTTCACTTTTTATTGATTTTAATATTTAGTACTACATCCTTTTTTCAAGTAATTGAAAAAATCCTGTTCGGAAGGCTGGCCAGGTTTTTAATAGAATTTTTTAAGTTACAACAAAAGCCATAAATAACAGTATGACAAATAGTTTCCTTAAGGGTAGATGCTGAAATAAAGTTGAAAACCGACTTAATTTTGTTCCTATACTTTGGACCATAAACATTTTTTTCCATTACATTCCATGCAGGACAGTACAATCGGTAAGCTGTGCGCTTTTTATATTGAACCTCACTGATTGGGACCTACTGCTTCGCACCGGCTCCGAACTTATTATTTATTTATGAGAAGCTAATTATGAGAAGCTTTTTCATGGCTAGGTGCGTGTTGTCGAAAGTAATGTAAGCTGGTCAGAGCACGGATCAAACCCACGATCTCATGTACAAAATGCGCATAACTTTGACAACTTTTAAACTTTTTATTCGAATTTCATAAGTTTTTTTGATTCAAAATAAACTTTTTGATGTGTAAACATCTATACGCTGGGGGTCAAAATCTTTTTCACAATACAATCACAAATTTAGAGTAAGATGTGCGATGTAATCGTTAACTAATCGTAAAGCGTTATCAAATCGGTGTGAGCTATGTATGAGTGTATTAGTGTGTTCATACCATAGAGTAATCTCAGACTAGAGAGAATATTTGGCTCATCTGACGTTTCCTTTCACACTCTTCGTGATGCGGTCGGTGTGATAGAGAGATGTTTGGCGAAAAGTAACTTACACCAGGTGGAATTACAAGAACTTCTTGCTTTAATTTTTCATGCCATTTTGATGAAAAACTGTGAAATTTAAATGTGTTTTAAACTTTTTTATTGACTGTTATTGTTAGCATACATTTGTGTTGTATTTAACACAATAATTTTAACACACAAAACGAAATACCGTTGTTGTTATTTTTTTCGTTGTTCTGAACCATTGCCTCTATCTGGTATTAGTAAAGCAATTCTTTTCAACATCAAACGTAAATATCACATCAGGCCAAATGTCATAAATTTGGTGGGAGAACTAGTAGATCTATTATAAGTATTAATCTATGAATCATACGCTGCATACAATATACTCAACACCATCTAGTGTGCAATAGTAGCTACTAATTTTCACTAATTGTCGTACATTATGTTATCGTAGGCAAATGAAAACAAATAAATAAAATGAATACAAAAACATTTAATTTTAATAACTTTAAAAAAGATTTTTTGCACTTTTAATAAGAAATTTACTAAAACAAAGCAAAATAAGGAAAACTAAAAACTAAACTTGTCAAACTATAAGTCTTCCTCGTCTTTAAGATTGTCATTCATACTTAACAGCTGCATATAAGCACCATCTAGTGTGCAATAGTAGCTACTAATTTTCGGAAACCATTGCTGTAAAATAACTACATGCATTACATTTCAGTAAACAGCTGATTAATAACTTGTCAACCGCAACAAATACAAAATAATAAAATATTTTACAAAACGCCAAAAAAAATTATAACTCAGAACATAAAACAACACGAAGTGTATCAAAGCTGAATGGAGGTAATGTTAATTCTAATAAAATTTCTATTAGATTCGAATATAAATTAAGATTATAACATATCTTCATTACGTACTGTTGCTGGTTCACGACAATTGGGTAACAATCTCCATCTCATGCCAATTATTATGGGTGGAGATTTTAATACAAATTGTACAAACCCACAGTCGCAAGCTTTATCAAAATTTTTATTTGACGTTTTCCACTTGCATATGAGCAATTCTCCACAAACCCCCACAACTAACAATTCCACTACTATAGATGCAGTTTTCCATAGATTTTTAAATACAATCGAGTCAAAAAATTAATAATGTATCTTATTTTAGTTACCATAAGCCAATATTAACTATTTGTACTTAAGGCATTTACCATAGATGGGCACTCTGCAGTACTACTAAAATTTCAGTAAAAATAATTCTTTAACTAGTACATTTTTAATGATTACTAAAATTTTTTTCAGCCATTTTTATAAAGTGCCTACTTGATTACGATGAGGTGCATTGAATTTTTCAGTAATCAGTAATGCCCGATTACTGATTATTATGAATACGGCCTATGAGTTTACTGGTAATGCAAATTAAATTTCATTATCAGTAAAAATTTACTGAATTTTTTCAGTAATCAGTAAATTTACTGCTTACTGTAATTTTTAATGCAGTACATATATACTGCAGTGTGCCCATTTACTAACCAAGTAAGTTAAATAAAACAAACAAAAACCAGCAAATTCCTATG
The DNA here is from genome assembly GCA_963931995.1 of Phaonia tiefii. NCBI lineage: Eukaryota > Metazoa > Arthropoda > Insecta > Diptera > Muscidae > Phaonia > Phaonia tiefii. The sequence continues at coordinate 265,537,579 of OZ008367.1, forward strand.
TATTTACAATATTGAAAGTTTTGATACTTTTAATTGATTAATTAAAAAAATATACTAAAAGCATAAGTACTTCCAACTTCATTACTAGATGTTTACACATCTCCCCTGTGATCGGACTCACATTAATTTTTTTAACAACATGTAGAATAGGGACATAACAAAATGAATACCTATCTGACTGATTAATGTCAACAAAATGTAAGTGGACACTGAATTTATTTACGAAAAACGTTCGGTTTGGTAAGGAATAATAATCCAGAAAAATAAAACCCATCCTCCGTTTTTTTTATAAGTCAATATATTTTCTTTTTCAATCTGTATTTTTGTCCTTTGTATAACAATACCTTTTTTTAAATATATTTTTTCAAAATATTATTTTTTAAAAATTATTATAAAAAAATCTCTTGTAAGACAGATTTTTTTCAAACTTTTCACTTTATTATTTCACTTGTAGAGTATAGCGTTTTAAATTTAGGTCCATGAAATTTTCTTTTTTTACACTAATTTAAATATTTTCGACTTAAGCACTATAAAATATTTTAATTTTACTTCAGTTCACTTTAGAGACACAAGTTAGCACTTTGATGGTTCACAAATGAAAAGGATGATACTAAAATTGACGCACTTTAAGTATAGATTAAAAATCAGTGCTGACAACATGCTACCTAAAATATGATGGAAAGATATCACACGATTGAATATTTAAATTCGAAACCAGATGGCGACACTCAGCAACTACCCATTGTAACACATTAATCTACAAACAGAGTATGCGATACCAGATACTTTACAAAATTTGAAACAACATTTATCGAAGATATCCACTTTTGTATGTAATGAAGACAGTAAAAATGGCCTCTATCTAAACTAACGGGTTTTTCAACAAGAGCGCTACAAAAGTTTTTTTTAAATAAAACAAAACCGGTTTTAGATACCAATGAAAGTCTTTATGCCGATGCACTTATGTATGGAACTCGATTTCTTTTGCATGGCCACCACGTGCATGCTTGCAGAAGTCCAGACACTGAACCCAATTTTCGACGGTTTTCAAGCATAAATCGGCCGATACTGCTGCAATTTCACGTTCAATATTCGTACGAAGTTCATCAATCGTCGCTGGCTTGTTGGCATAGACCAAAGACTTGACGTAGCCCCACAGCAAATAGTCTAACGGCGTCAAATCGCGCGACCGAGGCGGCCAATCGACTGGGCCTTTTCGTGAGATAACACGTTCACCATACTTAGTTTCCAATAAATTGATTGTGGCATTCGCTGTGTGGCTTTTGGCGCCGTCCAGTTGGAACCACAAGTCCATATTATCCAATTGGGGCCAAAAATATTCGGTTATCATTGAACGGTAGCGATTCGCATTCACAGTAATGTGCCGGTCTTGATCATCACGGAAGAAGTACGGCCCAATGACGCCGCCGGCCCATAAACCGCACCAAACCGTAATTTTTTCGGGATACAATGATGACTCATGGATTTCGTGTGGATTGCTGTCTGACCAATAACGCATATTTTGCTTATTGACGTAGCCATTCAGCCAGAAATGAGCCGCATCGCTGATTGTTGAGGCCTCTTAAAGTTGAGGCCACTGACTCCAAATTTCGGTAGTAAATTTTAATAATTTCGACTCATTGTTGGCTCGTATATCTTTCCATGATGAAAGGGCAAACCTTACTGAAGAGAAATGTCAAAAGAGCGGGAAAAAATATGGCGTCGTTTGCTGTCCCTATCGATTTACTTTTGTAGCGTCTCTGTTGAAAAACCCTATACTACTTGTTGCAGGAGAGGCCATAATGTGAATTTGGGCCAAAATCTAGAGTTTCATTGCGAAGGTTGTCAAATCTGATCTGATATCTTATTATTGCAAATGGTTGTTTGGTTGTCTATCCTAGAGAAATCGCAAAGAAGTGTTCAAAAGCTACTAAAAATGCTACCAAGAAAGTAACCAACAAATTACAAACAAAATAGTACCAACAAAGTGACAACAACTGACTAATTGTATCAGAAAGTGATGAAACCAACATAAAGAACGTACCCAAAAAGGTACTAAAATGTAAAAAGTACAAAAATTGTTATTATCACCATAAATGAACGGAGAAAGTTGTCCACAAAATCCAATTGTAATCACATAGATGTTGAAAACGGAACAAAAAGTACTAAAAAAGTCCCAACAAGTAGAAAAAAGATACAGAGAACTACAAACGAAGTATAAGAGAAATAGCAAAGAAGGAAGCAAACGGTACTAAAAATGATACCAAAAAAAAAATACCGCAAACATCGCAAAAAAAAATAGTACCATAAAGTACCTAAAACGTACAATTTATTTTGAAATATAGTCCCTAAAAATCATAATTCCATCTCAAACCGTTTGATTTTGACTATATTTTTGCCCTATTTGTATCCCTAAATGTGTAGATCTTGAAAATCACGTTTCTTCCCATGTCTGCATTTTAAGAGGAATGTGCAACCGAAATTTCATGATTCGGTCTTCAGCCCTTTGGTATTTACAGTGGTACCACTTTTATCCCGGTTTGCCCTACTTTTCTCCCTAAAAGTAAACATTTTTAAAAGTCACTTCTCTTCAAAAAATCCCTTCTTATCTCGCATATCTACCCTAAAAGGAGTATACAGGCCAAATTTTATTGTCCTGCCGTTTGGCCAGGGCGCCGATGAATTAGTCAGTCAGTCTGTAACGCAACAATTTTGTATATATAGATTAATTTTCTTGTAAATAGCCCTGAATATTTGGATAAACTGGTACTTCCATTTGTGGGTTTATTTAAAAACTGGACTTCACGACTCTGACATTATACAAAAATAATCACAATTTTAAATACAATAACAGAGAAAAATTCTCTACCTAATATCACAGAACTTTATTCATAGGACTGCAAGAAGTACTGATGCTAGGAGGCATCTTTGCCCTATTTTCTATTGGGAGAATTGTGTATGTATTCTCTGCTGTATTCGCATACTTTCCAATGTGTACCTCGTATTTTCTCTCCTTTCCTTATCCAGTATCTTGCTATTTTTAAAGTCTGCTACCTGAAGTTTCTCTTTCATATGATATTCTACTGCTGTGTTCTCTTTTCCTTTCTATACATCAGTTTCGTGCTCACTAATTCTCACCTCAGCATTCATTTTTTATTATTCTTTTCTTTTTTTTATTTTTGTTGGCAGTAATAGTTGTAACGTTTACAATACCACATGACAATAACAATTTTGTGAAAACCGCAAATAAGAAAATAAAAATTACTACATCTCGCAGACGGATCGTGCAAACGAAAAAATTAACCAAATTTAGAAAAGGGTGGTTTGACTTTCCTAACGTCCAGTTCACATCGCGATAATATTTTGGCGACTTTTAGAAAAAAATACGATGTGAATTGGACGAAGTTTTCTAACATCCATGGAAACCCTGAAACATTGATTGTTTTTTTTTTTTGAGTGGACAGTTCGTTTGGGAGAAATAGCAATTTTTGTAATAAATATTTGTTAGGATTGATAAACTATTAATTTCACAAACTACTAATTTCACAATTCCATAGTTTTTAAAACAAAAGGGTTTTTTCGGCAGACGCGCGATTGCTAGCCAGCCGATAAAATTTATAGTTAAGTTTATGTTTTATTTTTCTCACTGCCCTCCTGGCAAAGTATATTATTGTCAATGTGTTATTTTTTGTAATTTCAAAAGCTTTTTCTATTTAAAAAAATACGAAATATTTTCAAAATTAGGGCAACCCTGTGTCCCTTGGTGGTGCAATGGGTCGTGTGCGCGCCTCTTGTACATGAAATCCTGGGTTCGATCCCTGCACTGACCATCTTAAATTTCTTTCGGCGGTGGTCACCTCGCATAGTGACGGCGCCACAGTCGAGTATTTAGCCATGAAAAAGCTTCTCAAAATACCGTTCGGAACCGGTGTAAAACCTGTACACACAAGGAAAAGATTTGTTGGAAATCAATTCAGGCATTGGAAATTCCATGATGAAGTCTAAATTTTGAATAGAATTCGTAATTGTATAACATCCGAATTATTTGTCGATGTTATTGATAAATTAAAAATAGGTCTTACTAAATAAAAGTTGCTACTACCGAACTTTAGTTGTATTGACCAATTTCAGTATTTGAAAAACCTCATTCATCTCAAATGGAAGATACAACTAATACAAAGTACAATATTAGAATTCGTATTCAAATATTGGTCACTGTAATCATAATTTAGCTTCTGTTACAAAAACACTTGTTACAAAGTTGTGTATTCCATTTTTCACCAGAGGCTTTTCTGTTACAGAGAAACTACATACTATATTGGAATGTTACACGAAGACTTTACAGAAAAACTATTATTTTAAACCGAAAGTAGTGATAAACAAAGTTATGAAAAACAATAAAGTGAATAGATATCAACCAGCGAAGAGTATATCTGACAAGGCATAACAGCATAACTCGAGTTAGGCTCAAAATACATTTTCGAGAATCGAGCTGTATATATCGTACTTCACACTATATAATTCAAATACGAATAATCCAATTTGTAGTTCCCAATATATTGCATAAGATTTATAAGCAAATCTCGATCAATCAATACATTTCAAATGAAATTTGAACCCTTAAAACGTTGCAAAAATAGACATATGCTGTTATGCATTGTGACCACAGATATATCATAAATTGAGGTGAAGTGAGACTTTTAACCACAATCCTTGAATCTGACGCCACTATTGACGCCTTCACAAACACATGTAAACAATTGTGGACACTTGGCTGAAGGAACTATTATTGTGGATGACACAAATTACCCTAAAAATATATATGACACCCAGGGAAACCATCCCCATTTTTGATCGAAAATATGAAAAATTTAGAAAAACTTTCTATATATAAACTTTCTTATCCAGTCGTAAAAACAACAAATTTTTACGGGTTTCTTAGAAATTGTTCCAATTTGCATGAAATAATTTTTTTCTCAAAAAATCGCCAAAATAAGAAAATCGCTAAAATTAAAAAATGGCTATATCTCGGAAATGGTGAGTCCAACCGCAAAAATGCTACATTTGTTACCTCCATATGATACATAGGAGTCTTTCACCTATGGATGTCTTCAATACGACGACACTTTTATTTTAAATCGCTAAAACTAAAATTTCTGGAATCAAAAATCGCTAAAACGCCCCAATACAAATATCTCGGAAACAGAGCGTTCAATCGCAAAAATAATAACTTGGTTATTATTCATTCATTTCACACTCTTTACTTACACCAGGTGAAGTTACAGGATCGTGTTGTTTTGGTATAGAATTGTGAAATTTAAATGTATTTTGCACTTTGTTGTTGACTTTTATCTTTGGTATACAATTGTATTGTATTTAACACACTTATTTTGCCATACAAACACGAAATCCGGTTGTTATTGCTTTGTTGGAGGTTGTGTACTATCGCCTCTATCTGGTATTATTGACACTATACCTTGAAACATCCAACGTTTTCAGGCAACCAAACCTATGAAGTTAACTTTAGTGCGAAAATAAAATTGTCCATACTAATTTCCTCTATGATACGGAATAGAAAATGTCGAATTAGTAGTAAATCTCGTGTCGATCAACGGGACATCCGCCCAAATTTAGAATGGAAGGTATCAGAATTGGAGTGGCAAAACTACTCATTTCCATTAAAATGTGACATGTGGCTAAATACTGTTCAACACCAAATTTCATAAAGATTGGTTCAGTTTTGCGGGATTCATCTTGCCGCACCAGCAGCCTGCCACACAAAGTTTATATGGGAGGTACCAACTTGGGTATAGCAAAATCGCCTTTGCTTCAGTAGGTGGCTGGCATTTGACGAAATTAGGCCTAATTCCAAATTTCATCAATATCGGAATTGTTTTACGCGATTTATCGTATTGACAACCCGGGCGATTAACAAACATTTGTATGGGAGGTACTAGAATGGGCGTGGCAACTTAGTCAATTTTCTTCAATAAAGTACACATTTACATATTATTACCCAATGCCTGTGGTGAAGCTAATCACATATACCACAAAAATTGTGGAAGAAACACTATTTTGTACTAACTGTGTCGATTTGTATGGGAGGCACCAGGCCATTTTCAATCCTAAACTATGTTTGGGAAAATACTCGTCACAGAAAAAATTCTTTATGATCGGTACAGATTCAATAATATGTGGAAAAGTGGCGAGGATGCCACGCCCTTTCAAGTAATACGGAAGCCACTTCCGATTTTAATGAAATTAGGTTGTATTCTTCATTTCGTTAAAGCCTTACAAATATTGTATGGCCGACGGGTTGGTCGACACGTAAACTACTGGCAATCTTTATGAAATTTGATATCAATGAAAAAATATTGCTGTATAGGGTTTTGGTGTTATTTTGGGCTGTGTGAATTAATAGTATCTTAGAGTTTAGCTAAGACTAAAACCAAAACCGTTTGCTAAAAATTGCATACAACATCTCAAGTAGGCGTTGGAGAGTTTTCTTGTCGAGACTCCTTGGTTTATCATTTGATAATGTTTTTGTTGAAAAATATATCACATGAACTAAAAGGGACCAAAGGTTCATGGCAAATCAATAAATACATAAATGTAATTACACCAGTGGGTGTCGATGAGAAAGCTCTCCAATGGTGACTTGGAAAATCATAGAGAAGCCAGTTCTAAAGAGGAATAAGCGATAGGCGACTGGAGGTAATTATGTTTACTCAATGCGGTTCTATCGCATTTATTACAGTGTATCGAAGCACATATGCAAACAAATCAACTGAGGGTATTTTTATTGGTAATTCTGGTGAGGGGGAATGGATTAAAAACTGACAATCAGGGGCAGAACCGAGTCTGATTTTGTGAAACCCCTTCCATATACTTTCACAATTTTTTCGTTTGGTTTAGGCAATAATCAAAAACCTTTACATATTTCGCACAGTGTAATATGCGATGATTTGTTTCTCGCCCCCGTGGTTGTTGAAGCTTCCTAATGAACACATGAATGTACATATGTGTATCTCACAGACCAGCCAGTTGGTTAAGCATTGGAAGAAGCAACTCATTTGAGTAATTACTGTACGTTTACTTTTTCATTATGACCATCACCTGTTGGACGCTAGCTAGTCTTACTTGTGGAGTTAGTGGTTACGTTTGAGACGGCAGCTACGTTAGAAAATGCTCATAAATGTGCACACATTTATATACACATACATATATGTATGCAGGTATATTAATGTATGTATGCTCTTATGCAGATGCGTCCATAGATAATGCTTCTGTACAAAATATACAATTCTCTTTCAATACCAAATTAAGGTTACCATCAAAATATCCATATGCCCTCTCAAAATCCACAATTATGTATTTTCTTTTTTGATTTTTGAATGAAATCAACTGAAAATATGATTGTTGCAACTCAAATTCGATTGTGAAATAAAATTGGTTGCTACAACTGAAGTTCCTCTTTTCATAATATATAGATTCGGTTGGCAATCATGAATTTTCTGTTACGATTTGTATATCAATACTAGAAAATCCATCACAACTTCTCGGTAACAGGTAGAGCAAATTGGGAGGCTACACCAATTAAGTTTTCATTGGGTTGTCATTAGGCGCTAGTACTTCCAATTTTATCACTTTAAAGTAGAATATAAGCGGCTGATTAGGACGACTTTTCAGCAAATTTTCGTATTTTCATTTGCACTAAGGTATTTGAATTTACTGAATTCGCGATTAATTCGTTTGCAGCAACCGACTTTCCCATGAATGTAGTTACATCCAACCGATCAATTATGTTCCACCATTTATTAACAGTTTATCCGTCACTTCATTATTGCCCATTATATGAATGGGTTGGTAGCAGGAGCCTGGAATCGTAGTGTACGAGTCGGAGTTAAGGAAATTGGTTCGGGGTCGGTGTAGGAGATGGAGTCATTTGATCAGCCCGACTCCGGATCCGTGTTAATAAAATTAGTAAAACTTTGATATATGTACAGCAAACTGAAAGCAGGTGAAGGAATACAATACTACCTCAAAGATGGAGTCGGAGTTCAGAATTTTAACATTATGGAGTTGGAGTCGGAGGTTTCTGCATTTTAGGAAAGCTCCACACCCCTGCTAGACAAAAATGCCTGGTCTCGCCCGAATTAGACAAATGATAAAATATATTTTTAAAACACAGACACCCATTTCAGTAACGAAAATGTATTACGAAGTTCTTATTAACTGATCCTAATTTCAAAATGGGTCATCCATGGTAACAGGAGATAGAAAAACATTTCTATATGGACCAAGGTCAAAATGTTTGAAAATACGGGGTTGAAAAAATTTTGAAACATGTTTTAAGGGACATCGATGTTGTTTGTCCACGCATTGTTTGATTTTAATACATGTCAAATCTGTTCGGGTGAATAACTTTATCCAAGGCACGCTGAAAATGTTGCGGTTTCTTTATATTTATTTAAAAAAATTTTAAAAATCAAATTTTAACGTTGACTCAAAAGTCAAAGCGTGATACACAATCGTAGTGCTCACCAACCCCTTTCACCACATACCTTCTAAATGATTTTCTGAAATACACTGGAAAAGGTGTGGAGAAAATTTCCCTCATATAAAGTGTAAAGTGGTCTAATACCTTTGATATTAAGCGATAAACACACAAAAATACCCATGTCAATACCCCATACTACAAGCAAGCTTTAAAAAATAACAACACTCTCTTTCGATGCAATATATTTTATGTTCGTAGCAAAAATTTAGAATTTCTGATTCGCGATAAGAAATTCTTTCGATTGCCGTGGATTTGGACGGATTTCATTCAGCACCATGGATGTCCCTTTGCAAGATATTCGCCAAATGGTTGTAAAATTACCAAACTTTAAATGTATATAACGTGTCTTCGATATTGTTATGTGACATTCAAAATACCTCAGAATACACTTTATTTGAACGAAATTTGATAAGCGCCTTCGATGCGAAATTGTAAATACTCTGGAGATAATAGCGCTAAAATACCCGCCTAAGATAGACTATGACGACACTTGTTATTCCCTGATGATAACACTTATCACAGACTTTTTATCGACTTACAAATCATTGATATCAATCTCAGTTAAGTGTCAAAAATTCACAAATCTTGCGATGCAATTTTCTCAACTTTCTGTAGGACGAAAAAATGATGTATCTTTTATTATTTTTAAACCCGTTCTTGATTAGTTGATGTAATGTCGAAAAAAAAACTAAATTCACGCGATATACTGGACCACCAGGCCAACATCGCGAATTTTGCACAGGATAAAGTGGTTTTCAATCAAATTCACGAATCAAAGTTAGGACTTTACGAGTGCTTTTCTTAGCTCCTATATAAGAAGAAGTGACACAAACTGGGTATATATCAAAATGTTGGTAATAGTTAGTACTACAGACTACTAGTTTCAGTTTGTCCATTGCTCTAGGCACACGATTTTCCAATTCAAAATACAAAAAGTGCCAACAAACCGTCTTCAATTTTTGACGGCCAATAAAACTTTACTGGTTGACTGTACGCCATTTTTCAATATCAGAGGTTTGAAGTAGACATGGGCGCGAGTCACGTAATTGGATTAATTCATATGAATCACGCGTAATTCACGCCTGAACGTGAGTGGGAGCAAATTTAGCTTACAGCGCGTGTGTGAACGTGAGTAGCGAAATATTCTTCGTGCGTGAGTCCAATCTTTGCGTGAGTGAGTGAGCGTGGCTCATGAATATTTTCGAATGTTTGATATCATTTAATTTAGATTTTCTTGCTACTTTGTTAACCAAAGTGGTATTTTTGGTATTTTGGAAGTGGTATTTCCCTCTAAAAAAGCGTCGTTAATCATCTTCTATGTATTAGGGAGCTCTGATACAAACGAAGGTGGTTTTCTACGTTTCACTGTGGACCGATATCAAAAAGATGGTAATAATATAATAACAGACCTTCTAAACTATAAGTGCGATTGTGTCTGAAAGTACTAAGTATTTATAGGGGATGCACCCTATTTCAACGTACGTTTTGATACAGGTTCTCATAATATACCACCTTGGTGCTCAAACTTTCATGCGATGTAACTTCTTAACTTGTAGTCCGATTTAAAGTTTCTCTGTTTTTTAGGATTCTAATGAGCCGCACAAACAAAAAACTTGCTTGCATAGGCGTGTGTCGTGTCTCTGGCTGATACAAGGATATGTTGAATCAAAAGTTTAAAATGTAAACTTTTGCACTGACTTTGTTTAGAGTTTGGAAATAACGTGGCAGTTTTGGGCCAAAATTTAGTTCTAAACATGCAACTATATCGGCAAGACTTCAACCAAATGTAAGTTGTAAACATTTTTATATTATTTAAAACCGGTTGGTAATAACAACTTCTCAAATTTAAAATTTTTAAAACTGAAAAAAAAATCTAAATTTGTTAGAAAACACTGGTTTACAGCCAAAAAATACCAAGAACGCCACATGCCTAGATAAGTTTATTGGGACCTCCTAAACATAAAAATCGTTCTAAGTACCGTTTTTTAGATAACGGTACTTTTGTGTTTTCGGTGCATAGTCCCACTCAAACCTTTGTGGAGCCCAACCGAAAAGTCATATCGTTGGAAAGGTAATTGAATGCCCTTTCCGTCGATATGCTGTAAAATTTCTATCTCATAAGAATTGGCTGAGTTATGGCACAAAATATGCCTTTTTTACGTTTCTTTCAAAATTTTTCATTTTTATTTAGTTTTTTTCTACGTTATAGTGAAGTTCTGGAATGGTTTATTTTTTTAACATATAGTTTATTTAATTGCCAACATTTTAAGGGTAATCTCAACAAAATCGGATGAAAAATAAAGTTTTTATTAAGGATTTTGGGGAACGACAATATTTTCATTTTCATTGCTCATACACTATACTCGGCGTTAATTCAAAAAATTTCAATTAAAACGACGAGCGACTTGCACTTTTGAAAAACGCAAATTCAAGGCAAAAGGCAATTCAGGTTTGAGTGGGACCATACACCGAAAAACACAAAAGTACCGTTATCTAAAAAACGGTACTTAGAAAAAAAATTACAGCGTTTTTCGTGTTCAGGAGTTCCCAATTAATTAACTTATGGTATTTTTCCAAAATTAAAATAGTTTCTGAAATTTTTTGAAAGAAAGAAATAATATGTTGTAGTTTTTTTGAAGCAATGGCCTTCCCAAAAGCACTAAATGTAATTTAAAAAGTTGTTGGACATTCACCATATAGCCAAGCCTGCCAGAAAATTAATGATTTTTGAACAAAATTTTCATTTCATTTCATTTATTAGTCAATGGAAATACAAATTCCTTACAGACCACGAGTTAGAAACAAATTGTACAATAATTTTACAACTGTACAATTTTTGAGTTTGGGAAAAGTTTCTCTTGTTTATTTTTATACTTTTTTAAATCATAATAATAGACTAAATTGTAGCGAAACAAATTCTGATCCTACACATTAATCTTGGTCAGGAGAGCTCTAGGACATCGAATGTCCTACTCTCTCCAAGACAACTGCCGATATAAAAATCGGCTCCACTCTCTAGTCGTGGACAAAACCATTGCACCACCGACGACGACCTGTACTTGGAAAGAAAAAGAAAATGCTTAATGTTACCAGATTTATGTACAAAAAAGATGAAGTTCACAAACTTACAACTTTATATTTATAATAAAAACAAATAACTTCTTAGCAAAATTATGCTTTACTATTTCTACCCCCGTTATAAACTTCTCAAGTTATCATACAGTTACGATAAAACTAACTAAAAGCTTTAGCTGTCAGTTTGCATGGAACTTAGAAATTTTAACTGTTAGTTAGTTAGCTCTAACCAGACATTGAGATAATGGCCCTTAAATACAAAAACGGGTTTAAATCTGGATTAAGATCCAAAGGCAGAAATCGAGATAACACCGACAAAAGTGGGAGCTTGAACAGGTTAAGTCTAGGAGAGCAATACAAATAATGAAGAAAACTGGTATTAGTAGTGTTTTGGTTACAAGCAAGCGATTATCGCTTGATAAGTTGCAAAGAAAACCGCTTTTTAGCGAAAAGTCATTTTGTTCAAAAATATGAAAAATGGTTAAAAACAGTAAACGATGTCAAATTTTTTTTGTTTTAAACTAAGCGACAATGAATCTCGTCGCTAAGTTCTCGCTAAGTTCTCGCTAAGTCTTCGCTAAGTGCTTCATACAAAACAAGCGAATATATAAGCAAGCCGGTGTAACCAAAACACGCTTATTATTAGTGTAATTAAGAAATATCTTTCGTGTAATTAAGAAACTGATTTCCAATGGAATCTTACAAATATGTTCAATTTTCAATATTCAACTACAAGTTTTTCTTTGAATACTAAAAGCATTCTCGAAATCAACTACAGTCTTAACTGTGTTAGAAACCACGTGTGGTCACCTCATTCAAACAATTACTGAAACATCTCAGTAATTTTTTTCAAACTCTACTCTCACATTATTGTTACGATTTCCAAACGAGAAGTAAAATTGCAGCAATTTCAGCGGCGATCATTCATCCGATTCAGTTAATACATCGACGTGAATAAAGACGTTTGTCTTCCAAAGTTGAACGTGCGAATTGTTGCAAATCTCTGTCTGCACTCCAGCCGGTCGGCATCTGACGAAAATACAACCCGGACTTTGGTACATTACAACGAATATGTTGGAGGTAACCAAGTGTAACATACTCATAGCCTAACGAGTAAGCCAAGTGGCAATGGTCAATACCATATGTGAATTAGCAACATTCATTTGGCGGATGGAAGCAAGTAAAAGGTGTCAGCAAGAAAACGTAGAAAGATCAGATGTTTACTAATATAGACAACAACAACGACAGCAAAAACAATGCATGTTATGAACCACGTTAACTAGTGTAACAATGTTGACAAGGTTTGTTGTTTAGCGACTCTAGCATATAAAGGAAATACTCGTATAGACAGCCGGTAGCGCGCTAAAGTAAAGTTCGTCGCCTTGAAATTGTAACTCTATTTGTTGTGGTTCAATGATTTCGATTTGTGCGTATTTGGATGATGAACAACCAAACAGTAAATGAGGGTGACAAGAAGTGGACTTGATTAAAGCTAGAGAGCGTGTATTGCATTTCGTTTTATTGTTTGCTTTGTATCATACAATCAGCGAGACGTATATTAATTTGAGTGCTATCCAAAATCCATGTATGAATGTTAGGATGATGCATTTTTATCTATTCCAAAATTTATTTGATGGTTCAGATTTGCAGAATATTAACTTATGAATAAAAATATTTGTTCACTAACCGAAGAAAAGATGATCTCTTCGTCTTACAGGAAATTATAACTTTAAAATAAGAGTCTAGTTAATGTGTTTCGAACTTAAAGTGATAATTTCGAATTACAAACGAAAGATCTAAACATCAAACCCAAATTCCGAATTTAAATCAATATCATCACTCTGAAACACGATTTTTCATCTGGAACTGTCATTTCACATTTTTGATGCGGTTTGGCCTACTAACCGCGATAATCGACATAACGATATTTTGAATTCAAGGATTCCTTATAATTATTTGCTCTTTTTAAAAATATGTATTGTTTTTTTTCTATATTTTCTGGGTGTTAAATCATTAATATTGGTAAAAATAAATATCTTAATAAAACTCATCATTAGATACCTATATTAGGGTAGCAAATATATTTTCGAATTTCAATAAATTCCTGTTCCTTATGGCGTAAAACTTACTTGGTGAAAATTTGAGCCGGATCGGACAACTCTAAGCCGTGCCGCATTTTGGTCAAAATTTGCGGATTTTGACATTTTAGGTGAAAATTCGTATACACTAGAAAATCTTCACTCCTCGGTGCATTTAAAAATTTGGGTGTTTCGAGTTTTTTTCCAAATATTGTATCTAAATGAAAAAAATATTTAACTTGGATTCCAATCTAGCAGAAGGCAATACGCTTGGAATATGCTATAACACGATATATTCATGCAACGGTTTCATGGTGATATCGAGGTACCCTTATAAGGCCATCTTGGCGATTTTTCCTCGAGATAGCCTAATTTGCCGCACGATAACACCATGCAACCGTTGCATGAATACATCGTGTTATAGCTTATTGGAAGTTATAGAAGGTATTGGAATCCTAGTTAGAATTTTTTTCATTCAGACACAATTTTTGGAAAAAAAAAACCGAAAACCCCAAATTTTAATTTTTGTTAAAAATTTTAAATTTTTTCAAATTAAAAATTGGAACCCTTAGAGTGGTCGGATTTTACTCAAACTTTATACAGTTTATACTCAGTTTAAACTACATCAATGTGCAAATTTATTTTCACATGCACCGAGGAATGAAGATTTTCTAGTGTATACGAATTTTCACCCAAAATGCCAAAATCCGAAAACTTTGACTAAAATGACAACACGTCAGTTTTAGACCATAAGGAACAAGAATCCGCCTGGGGTTTACTAAAAATCCGAAGTTGTTTTTTCATTGCCACCCTAACCTATATATCGCATAAGTAATTGCTTCTGTGAATCGGTTTGATGGTTTACGTTTACGTCCGTAAAAAAATATATACAAATTTAAATATTTAAATCAAATCACAATAATATTTTAACCGATGGATGCGATAAAACTAAAGAAATTCAGTTTTTAACAAAAGATAAAATCCAAAGTTGGAGCCGTTTTAGTAAATTTTCCAATAAAATGTTAAAAGCTTTTGTACTTCTTTTCTACTCCGGAAACATTTAAAAAAAATAGTGTCCCATAACATCCCATGAAGGGATTGAGGAAAGCTTCTCACAATCAGTGAGATGTGCGCTTTCTAGTTTTATATTCACTGATTGGGACCTATACTTTTACGGTATTTTGAGAAGCATTTTCATGCTAAATACTCGATAGTGTCGCCGTCACTAAGCGAGGTGACCGCCGCCGAAAGAAATTTAAGGTGGTCAGAGCAGGGATCGAACCCAGGATCTCATGTACAAGAGGCCACCTAAACTAACCATTGCACCACCGACGGCCAAATACGAAAATAAGATAGAACAAGGGTTTAACCCTCGACGTGTTCACCAAAATTGCATGTATCAGAGGCTAAAGCCTCGGAATCTGTTAAAGTCATGCAAGCGACTTAAACGGTCAAATACATTTTAAGGCCATTAGTTATCCCAAACCTTCAATTCAATCCATATTTACCTATATGCAGAAATTGTACGTCATGCCACTAGCATAGCTAAGAGCTACGGTATAGAGCATAAGTCTGTGAAGAAGATACTAAAAAAACAACCAATTGTTTGAAATAACTGGCGAATAATGTACCACCTACTCTATAAGTACGTACTGAAGTTATTCCTCATTTTGCTAACTTATTATCAAGTTTGTGGGCACTCTCGCTAGGCTACACTTGGCCTCTTCAATTTAGCCCAAAGAAATTGCTTACCAACTTCAACGTAAATTAGTTAGCGGCAAGCGAACTAACGTGTGTGTGGATGGCTGACTATCTGACTGTCTGTCCGCAAATATGTCTGTCTATGCCGCTCTGTTGGTCTCGGGTTCATTCAGCTTTTCGTTGCTCAGCTCATCGACATTTGTGCGTGCGCACTCGTCAAGAAAACAACGCGTGTATCGAAATGACGGCTTAAAAATGACGACGGAACGACTAAACAAAACCGAAATTTACATTTCGAAATAAGTTGATGGCAGCGCTCATAAGCGAGATTAATTTTATATTTCAAACAGCGGTGAATACCATCATAATCATTTGGATGTAATTTTGAAAATTGTGTGAATTATGTGATCTGTTTGCATTTTTTTAAATATCCAGTGAAAATTATAGTTGTTGCTAAAAGACCAACACCTGAATAGACAACAACGATGGAAGTTGTGGTGCAAGATTGGAAATAATAGATTAATCAAACGTAAAAATCGATAGCCTTGCTATCAGATACCAGTGTGGTCCGTTAATGCACCCAAAATTGTAAATAATACCATGTGATCAAAAGCCCCCACAGCCGAATACATGGACGAACCTGTTTTATCTCAAGTGTTATGGTTTTTGTCTGCCTGTGTTTACTAATTATCGCAACTCAAATAAACGGCCCAAACAAAAATAGTTTGCAGTGAAAGTATAACAGTCTTTAAAAAATATAAAATAAATATTTTAAACGAATATTAATAACCGGCCTACTTATAGCAAATACTATGCCCGGCCTAAATGTGTTGTTAACATCCATCGCGCAAACATGTCTTACAGAAATTTAAGCAACAAAAACAAAATCATATTTCATTTAATTTACACACAAAAATACAAACAATCACTAAAGTTATTTATTCATTTACAACCATTGTTAATTTACAGTGTAACATATCGTAATGCCACAAATGCAATCTAGCCCCATTGGGTATCAACAGTAAAGTCCGTCCTCAACTGCACGATCACATGCACTGAAACAGCAGCGCCATCTGTCCAAGAATCCACTCAAACATTGTTGTGCATTTTCACAAAGTAAATTAATTGAAATATTTAACAACAAACGTAATGTAAATTTTTCATAACAAATGTAAATTGAAATTCATTGCATATTGCATACTGAGAGTGCTCGCTATTGTGTTGTTGTATGCAAATAATTGCAATCATTGCAAGTCGACTAGGAAACCTAAGGAAAGAACATGGTTACATGCAAATCGGATAATCAGATCGTTACAATACCCAAAATGAACTCAGTGCGCTCGCGCAAAGCCAATGGCAGCAATTCATCCGCATTACGTCTATTAGAGAGCGATCATCAGGAAACATCATCAAGTATTAGCCGCAATTCCGTCTACAAATTAAAAATCGATCTAATGTTTGATGACACCAGGTGAGTTTTACAACTAATACTTATTAACAAAAACAACATTTTAAAAGAAATCTCAGAAACAGTGGTTTTGTTGAATCTTAGGAAAAATCCATACATATATACTCACAGAACTTACACAGAACTTTAAGTTTTTTGAATATTATATTGAACATTATTATTGCACATTAATACCCAAAGATATACACTGAAAGAAATAATTTTTAGATATAGGTAATTTTCAATTACACTGTGTGTGATTTTTGCACTTTAAAAATCTGAATTGAGTGAAACAAAGCAAACCAGCATGATTTGTGTACACTGAATCTAGTGGCATATGCCGCTTCTCTCTGTACCACGTCTAAATTTTGAGATATTTTGCCACAGAATTTATTGGGAAGCCAAAAACGCTAAGATATTTGAGTCTGAATTAGAGGCAGAACGCTTTCAAATTAACGTTTAACTTGTGAGTAAGAAATATAGTTGACCCTTAGAGGATTACTGACTTTAAGGTTTTACCCCTCTCCTTATTCTATTTCCACTAAAAAGTCGACAAAAACAAATTGTATCCATTAAAAGTAATGGAAATTGTGGAAATTTTGTAATAGTGTGTTTGAGAAAAATGTTCGTCTTACAAAAATACTGTAGGCTCTCAAACTGCAATTGTATGGGAAACTTCCGGTTTATAAGTTATAATACGTTTTGTAATCTAGTTTTCTATATTTTGAATTTCGAAAGCCCTCATCTTCTTAAATGTATAATGCAACTCCGTAGCTAGACACACATAAATAAAAATAAATAAATGGTTTCCCATTACATCCCATGCAGGGACTGGGGAGAACTTCTCACAATCACTGAGCTGTGCGCTTTCCAGTTTTCACTCACTGATTGGGACCTACAGTTTTACACCGATTCCGAACGGTAATTTGAGAAGCTTTTTCATGGCTAGATACTCGATAGTGTCGCCGTCACTATGCGAGGTGACCGCCGCCGAAAGAAAATTTGAAGGTGGTCAGAGCCGGGTTCGAACCCAGGATCTCATGTACAAGAGCCGCGCACACTAACCATTGCACCACCGACGGCCGCAAGACACACATATAGATCATTTATCTCTACATTAAGTGGACTCTGTCTGAAATATTAATTTCTCTACGAATTTTAAATCTCTGTAATATATCACAATAACAAATTAAGTCTAACATATATGATACGATTTAAAAGTCAGTCCAAATATGATTTTAAAACCGATATATACTGTGAGTGAAATTTGCTTAGCCGCATATAGTTTTTTTTTTGATTTTGATACAAAAAACAAAATGTATTTTAGTATTTTATGAACATGTGTTGTTTTGTATTTCGTATCAAACATAAACTATAAATGCTAATAAAAGTAATGACAATTAATCAATTTTTTTATGCGAAATTTGTTTAGCTGCACAGTACTAACTCAAAAAAAATACTTTTAATTTAAATAAGATATGAAACTACATTTTTAATATATCGTCGGCCCCCAATTTTGTTTATTGTTTGAAAAATCCGTGCAGGGAGTGTGTCAATTAGTTTTCGAAGCAAATGAATGTCCAAATCTATCCAAGCTTGGAAAATTTATGTTTTTAGTTTCTGAACCGTTGAATATTGTCACCCGTTTGTGTATACAGTTCTTGCAATAATCCCCCAAACATTTTCGATTGGGTTCAAGTCAGGGCTTAAAGCTGGTCAGTCAAGTAATGGTATCGAGCGGGATGAAAAAAAACTCTTTACTTTTCTTAGACACGTGAATACTGGCATTGTCTTGTTGAAATATAAATTCTATTTGGTCCTTCTCTTCTAAATATTCAATTAAAACATCGTCCAACATTTCAATGTATTTTTCGGAATCCATCTTTGTGGGAACAAAGCATAACTTTAGTTTTCCATGGTAAGAAAATGCACCCCATATCATGACGGAACCTCCTCCGAAGTTTCGACTTAGTCGTGGAGGGTTATTTGCGCGAAGATCGTGCCAATAAAAACTAAAACCGTCCGGTCTATCCAGATAAAATTTTTTTTCGTCAGGAAAAATAACCTTTTGCCAATCTTCAGTCCACGCCATGTGCTTTTTCGCAAAAGCTAATCTTGCCACTTCATGTTTAGATGTCTATTGGGGTTTTTTTTGCAGGTTTTTTCCACTTTATGTTTCCGTCAGCGCGTTTTCCAATTGGAAGCTGAAATTTAGCCACTATTTGGGATGAGGATAGTCCATTTTTAGTGGCCTCTTCCTTAATTGCGTTTATTTGACGTCGGGTGACTTTGGTATTTCGCCTGCATTTTGAAGGAGGAACACCGTATTTATCATCCCATCGTAAATAATTTCTTACCACTTTCTCCGATCTACCGATCTGTCTTGCAATTTCTCTATTGGAAAGGCCGTTTCCCTTTAAAATTTGTATTTGTCCCTTTTCAACGTCGTCAAGAAACTTCTTACGCGCCATGTTTAATAAGCTAGTGAAATAATCACAAAATTTATAAAAAATCAGTTAAAACCACATAACCTTAAAAAATATATCATAAAAGTCGGAATCTGATTAGAGAACTTACCGGTTCAACTCATGGAAAGCAACTGCGGCTATACAAATTTCGCGTCAATTTCTTTCATTCTTTATGTACTATATCTAGACCTAAGTACCATTATGATAACATTTTGTTGGTGTTTTCTCTGTTTTGTTTTTGTTTGACGTTTCCATTAAAAAATACAATATTACCTAAAAAAAAGTTTTGAGAATAGGCGAGCAAACAAACGAAAAGGCGAAAAAAAATTAGTATGCGGCCGGTAGACTGTATATTTATTTGTTACATATATCCCAGCGAGCCAAATTCGGAGCGCTTCAAAAAGGAGCGTGTAGAGTAGGGTGTCCCATGTCCCATTTTTTGCTCAAACTTTATTTCAAAGGTTATAGGGTGAAGTATTTTAGGGAATTTTTTCAGATTTTTCGAAAGTGGTTTAGAGGCCGCGATTTTCTTAGTTTGTAAGTCAACATTTTTGAAGCTAAACGTCCAAACTTTTATTGTATATGCATAAACTACCAGTTTTGGCAATGATTTTGCTCAATAAGGTACCAAGTGTTAAATTTTTTCGTAAATTTGGGGTATATTTTGTAAATAACGCTTTATATCTTTTAAAATTCCTATGAAAATTTAAAAAGCCTTAAAGACTTTAAAACTCTTTACCCATTGTATGAACCTAATAACATTATAAACTGTTTGTCCTCTTTCATCGGTTTTGCTTTAAACATTGTATTATTGAAAAAATCTACATGAGCTAAGTAACGACAAAGAATTACACGCACCAAAAAATGGCACTGACAATATATTCATATTATGATTGTTTGCAAACATATATATGTTTCCTGCAAAATGTTGCTGGAGTCGTGTTTTTCTGCGTGTAACTCTTTGTCGTTACTTAGAGCATGGCGATTTTTTCAATAATACAATGTTTAAAGAAAATCTGATGA
The DNA here is from genome assembly GCA_963931995.1 of Phaonia tiefii. Lineage (NCBI taxonomy): Eukaryota > Metazoa > Arthropoda > Insecta > Diptera > Muscidae > Phaonia > Phaonia tiefii. The sequence continues at coordinate 265,557,931 of OZ008367.1, forward strand.
AAACTTGGCACCCTATTTATTTTTAAGTGGGTGGTAAAATTTTCCGCCTTTTGAACATTTCTATTACGAATCGGCATAGGCAACCAAGTTATCCTTACATTTTAGGTATAGGATGTGTTCAGCAATTTTATGTAGACATTTATGGGGAACATTTTTATGGAATACTTTAACTCTCTACCGGCTCAATATATGGGTCTTTTTTGTTCTTTTTGTGGAAATGGGTTAAAAACAGCCCTAATACATGGGTGTATTGGGTTAAAACGTACTACAAATAACATATGTATATTGAGTTTCGTAAGACTTTTTAGCTCCAACTCGGAATAAGTACGAAATTAACCCTGAAATAGATTTTAAGTTTTGTCTTAGTTTTCACATTCAAGTGGAGTTTTGAGCTTTGGTGTGTTAAGAAACTTATAGTAGAATTTTTGAGGAAAATTTTTGTAGTACAGTTTAACCCGTTATACCACAGTTTTAAGGGTGTTCTTACCCTTTTCCACAAAAATGACAAATAAGTCCCATATATTGAGGGTTAAAGTATCCACAAAAATGTTTCTCGTAAATTTTTACATAAAATTTCTTAACGCATACTATACCGAAAATGTAAGGATAATATGGTTTTTGCCTATGCCGATTTATCACAAGTATGTGCAAAAAAGTGAAAAATTCTGTCAGTGTAAATGATTGATTGACAATGTTACCAATGGAATACACCTCTGTACGCTGCAGCCAAAAACGCATTTCTTTGCTCTCTCTCTCTCACTCTCTTCGTTGAATATTTCAATACACGAACAGTTTTCTGATGATATTATTGTATCTAACTATAGAAATTCTAACCATATTTAAATAAAATTACATAAAGTACGTATAAAGTATGAAATAATCAGGTTATGATGCGGGAAAAAATGCGTTTGAGTGAATCGCGTCGACTTTTTTCGTTCTCTCCTACTATGGTTGCCAAATTGCGCCGGATTTTTCTTCCAGCAGCCAAAGAGGATGAATAAAGGTAGAGAAGGCAAAAAGTGCGCAATTTGCCAACCCTCTTAAAAGAGAACCAAAAACTCAACGCGATTCATTCAAACGCATTTCTCTCTCGCGTCATAACTTGATTATTTAATAATTTTTACACGCTTATGTATTTAAACATTATTGAAATTTCTGTAGTTAGATACAACACATCGTCAAAAACTGCTCGAGTATAAAAATATTCAACGAAGAGAGTAAGAGAGAGAGCAGAGAAACGAGTGCTGTGGGACAATAGTCGGTTATGTATGCTGTGAAAAATGCAAAAGGGTTATGTCCCTGTTACGCATCCTTTTGTTGGTACATACATATCTCTAAACATAGTATACCCTTTTAAATAATGTTTTCAGTGTATATATAACCACAAAATGTATATGTATAAACCCCCAAATAAGTACACTTTTTTATATTTTCGTGTTAGACCGTGTTTTTTCGTGCGTGCGCGTACGAGTTTGCAATTACTAAATTTGTGCTCGTGCGGGTCGTGCCTTTGCGAAAATTTAGTCGTGCGTGTATGTGCGTGTTTGTTAATATCCACTTCGTGCTTGTGTCATGTAATTTTTGAAAAAAGTTTCATTTTGCACCACAGAGTTGTTAACTTAGGATCGGATCGTTAGGGAGAAGCAATACGTAGCACACATTGGGTTGTTTTTGGATGATTTTCGGTATTAGAGGCGAAAAAGGAGTCCGTGCGGAGGCTTTGCGGGTTATCTAAATAAACATTCTGAGACTCCAAAAACACTCATTTATAGGAGTCCGCACGGAGCCATTGCGGTTTATCTAAATACGCGTGTAGGGACTTTAAAAACTCTCATTTAAGAAGTCGCTAGGGCGCAGTTTTTTCAAATATATTGAGCGCGCTATTTTCTCCGGCGGATATGCTCCTTTGGGACTCCTTTCAACGCCTTCCTAGGAGCGTTAGTCACCGTGGGAGTTCTAATGGAGCACCTTGCGGAGTCTGGTGTTTTGCTTGGATGTTTGTAAGGACGAAATTTATCAACAATATACAGTTGATTTTTTCACTATATAGCAACCCATGAATACATTAACGAAAGTTTGGTGATATTTCTCAACCTTATAAATATGACCCAGATTAATATCACTGACCCGGATGTCGCAAAATAAAACGACAATTATATACTTTCGAGGTACCACAGCATACGTGGATTACAAAACGTGTTATAACTTATAGTATAGTTTTTTTTTGCGAGGATAATTTTTCTCAATGATACTGCTCCAAACCTTCCACAATTTCCACTACTTTTAATGGATACAATTTTTTTTTTGTCCACTTACTATGGGCAGTTGGGTGGGTAGAGGAGGTAATTACTTAAAGTTAGTAATCCTCTAATGGTCCTAGACATTTCTTACTCAGAAGTCAAACATTAATTCGGAAACGTTCGGAAACTTAGCATTTTTGACTCGTAATTTTGACTTGTGGCCAAATAACTCAAAGTTTTGACGTTATTTTATGCGGCTCGCTTTGTTTCACCCAATTCAGATTTTTGGTCACACACAGTATTATTATACCATCAGCCATATGGATTGTGGTCAATGTTGGGAGTATTTAATTTACCTTGAATTTTAATTTGCATACATTGATTGAGCAAATGCAAATTCAAAAAAATTACCATTGGTCGCAATGGTAATTAAAAAATGTTGAATTTCCATTTGCTCAATCAATGCAGGTTGTGGAATCGGATGTCAATTGTAATGAAATATGGGAATGCGTTTAATATGATGAATTTGTTGGACAGGTGGCAGTTCTGTTTTCAAAGTGCTTTTCTGTAGAGGTTAGTGGCTTCGGTTAGTTTTGTCTCGTAGTACATACTTTCAAATCAATAAACCTATAAAAACAATCCAATGTGTGTTCGAACTCACGGGCGGTATGTTATCACCTTTTTGTTACACGGTACCTGTTCGAATTCTATGAACACATTAGTAAATGTTACATTGGAAAATAAAAATCAGCGTTCAATCATATTATGACGTCACATTTAAATAATATTAATACTTAAAATTATTTAAAGACCATATCATATATACGCTACACAAGTTCACGCAATCGTTGCTCCCTTGCTATCTCATTGTTATATACGTATAACCACGTCATTATTCTCTTTGCTCTGAGAGTGCTCCGCATCCAAACAATACAACTATTCGCTGCCGCTACATCAGTGTGTGTTTTTTCGCAGTTTGACAATCTGTGTTTCGCAGTTGGACAAATCTGTGTTATATATAAGGGTGGGTCACCCTTATCATTTCGGGGTATAAAAAATAGATGTTGGCCGATTCTGAGACCTATCCGATAACCACACAAAATTTCATACAAATCGGTCCAGCCGTTTCGGATGAGTTTAACGCCAAACAATCTGTGATCGCAGTAGGACAAACTGTGTTTGGATGTGTTCACTTTGTGAGTTCCCTGCAGTTTCAAGAGTAGCTAGTGGCACTATGTAGTCAGTTATTTCGTTAGCAAAAAGCCTGACTAGCTACTTGAGTGGCTACAGGTAATGCTAAAGTTCACCTTTTGATTATTATAAGCATTAAGACAAGGGAAAAAACAATGCACTGAACCGTTATCCCGTTATGATTCTTTGGTTGCCGGGATATATTTTTGTGTTGGCGTCAGTTGCTATTAAACGTTCGTAGAAGTATCATCGTTGGTTAGAAGTATAAAAAAGTGAATTGTAATATTTAGAACGGTAAAATAACAAGCAAAAGACAAATGAAACGCTTAATAAAGAAAGAAAATGAACAAATTGAGCAAAAAAAATAAATATAAAATAAAAAAAAATATAAAAATATAGAAAAAGAATGTGGTGAAGATAATGAAAAAGATTTATTCATAACATTAATTCATTATGGTCCGGCGAATTCATCAAGCGGATTGTACTAGTCAAGTAGTTAGTACAATGTTGTTAGATATTTCGTCAATTCCATGTAACTAGCGATCTGTATGGTACATGGTAATGCAGAGGGTAGCCACTGACTACCATCAATGACCAGGTTAAATTCGTCAGTATAAAGCATTCCTGGTAGTCGGGCGGGTAGTTAATGGTAATTATTGGCAGTTAGGGAAATAGATTCGTTAGCTACATCGGCTGCGGGGTTTAGTGCCTACCCGCGCCTATAGATGTTAACACATCAAAAAATATTTGAAAACCAAAACTGTCATATAGGAATGAAGTGAGTGGTACAATTGTCAATGGTCAATTCAATTTAATTCAAATTAAACCACAAATAATCACTGTCATGTAAGTAATTTGTCCCACGTATGATTGGGGTACATATCATTTGATTTGATGTGGGAAAAAGTATAACGAAACTTTTGAGCCATGTCCGATCCATGTTTCCGATATTAATGATATTATAGTATACTAGGTTTAATTTTGCCAAACAAAGGTGATTGTGCCACACCTGTTTTAATGTCTCCCATTCAAAAGTTGTGTGGCAGGTCCATACGTTTACACCTCTTCAACCGAACCAATCTTTATGAAATTAAGTATAAGGCAACGTTTACTGAAATGCCACTCTGCTATGGAAAATTAGTGATTTTGCCACTCGCATTCTGGTACGTCCTATACAAATCTTAGGCGGCTGACCGGTTGATCGACACGGAATCTTCCGTACTAGGCAATTTTGTGTTAAAATATTAATTGCAATTAGAAATGGTTACCCATTACAACACCCATTTTTTTACCTTCTATTCGAAGTTGGGCAGCTTTCCGGTTGATTGACATGATATTTCCCATAAGCCAAACCGATCTTTATGAATTTTGATACTGGGCAAATATCTGTCACAAACTACTTGGTAATTCAAAGTGGATAACTTTTCCACATCGACTTTAGTAACTCCCATACAAAACTTGGGCGTTTTGCAGTTGATCGTCACGATATCTCACGTAAACTACAACCGATCTTAATGAAATTCTGTAGTAGGCAAGTAACTTCTCCACCCTCACTTTCGGATCCGCAATACAAATTCTGGGCAGAAAATTGGCCGGCAATCACTATAAATCCCCAAAATCGCAAAAGATTAGAATTAAATTGGGAACTAGATTCTATTTTACGCAATATTTCTCTGCTATTGAATATGGGCGAATTTGCCACGTCGATTAGGTAACTGAATGTTGGTCGGCTGCAAAACAAAAACTGTTTGTAATGGAAGTAGGACCCAATGGTGAGAATATGTTAAAGTTTGTTCACCCAACCGAATTATCTGTACTGGGTGTAATTATCGTAATTGGTATTTTAGAGGTCAGACAAAATGGAATCTTGAATTAATAGCTTGTACCTCAACCTCGAAAGAATGTTGGTTTGCGTTACACATCTTTGTCATTTCATGTCCAATAGAAGCGTAAAACTTATCAAAACTTCTCATCTACTTCGAATTTTTTAACCAAAAAAATATTTTTTTCACCATTAAATTTTTTGTATAACTACAAAACTCTTGATTACATTGAGAAATAGTATAGGAATAGATTAAAGGTATTGTAATTTTAAATTTTTATAAATTTATTCAAACAATATCGGACGCGTCGTTCTCAAGTAATGATGATATATACCTACAAATGACCATTTTTAAGACACAAAGTGGTATTTATGTCCTATTTAGGGTGACTAGGCACGTTCAGATTGTGTGAGTATGTTTATACGAGTTGTTCAGGTTTACCATGGCTACAATTTCCAAAATATCGTGAGCAAACGATTTTTTTATTTTACTTGTTTTCCAACAATTGGCATGAAATGTGTTACACATATTGAACTTATGATCCTCATTAATAACACACATACTCGCTGAAAAATATCGACCCCGGCAACATATTGCAGGAACCATGTACATGTTTGCAAGCAGGGTTTCGTGAATTGAATATCTGTTCCTTTTTGTTTCTTTATTGTCTGTCACGTTTCGTTTTCAGCAATTTCCAACAACCAAATCCACATTTGGGTCACAAATACATATATTATAATCTACTAATCATTGTGTCACAAACATGTTATACTGAATAGCAAACACAATGTGTTTGGACACAAACACGTTATATTTGCATCCAAACAACAACAAAAGACAAATTTTTCAGCGTGTATACAAATATCTGTAATATACGTATGTATATCTGTTACTGCCCATGAAGGGATGGGGGAGAGCTTCTCACAATCATTGAGCTGTGCGCTTTCTAGTTATATACTCACTGATTGGGACATACAGCTTTACACTGGTTCCGAACGTGGCTAACTTATTCGGAGTAAAAATCAGGCACTTCTTTCACTAGTTCTCAAATAATATAATAATATCCGGTATCACAACCAGTCTAGGTAATGCACTCTAAAGTAACACTTCGGCATAAATTTGCAGATTATGTACCCTACCTGGTATGCTGGTCAATATGATAACCAGCCGTAAAACACTGCGGATTAAGCTATAGTACGTCAAATTCTAATCATTTACTGCGAAATTTGGATTTTGCCACGCCCATTTTGGTAACTCCCATACAAAGGCTAGAACCGAGTGGTTGCTCGGCACAAAAACTGCCGTATAATAGACGCCATCATAATGCTATTCAATGTTCGGTAATATTTCGTGAAACGCTACTGTGCTATTCAAAATGGTTGATTTTTCACTCCCAAAGTTTCCTAAAGTTTTCTTTCGATGATGTACATAGCTCCTGCCATACATAGTCTATCTTAATAAAATTCGGTTGTGGCCAATATTTTGTGAAATTATACCCTATAACTAAAAATGGATTACTTCGCCACGCTCATCATGCACGGCACGCTAACTGTTTGATACAATTACTCCGTAAAATCGATCTGAGCAAAACTTGGTATTAGCCTACACGGAAAACACAGAATTGGTAAAATCAAATAATTACAATTCTATGAGTAAAATTTCTGGAATTCGAATATTCATATCTCTAAATTGAAGAAAAAATTCTTACAATCAAAATACTTTGATTTCTACATTTTTAAATTCAAATTAATTGATTTTACAACAACATATTTTAGCTTAATCAGCTGAATGTTTCACCGTTAGTGTAAATAAAAAAATTTGTTAATGAATTAGTAAAATCAATTCAAACTGAATTTTTAACCAGCTTCATATTTTTCAAAACATACTTTTCAGTCTGATGAGCTCTTTATAACGTCATAGTCTACGACAGAATTGTATTTTTGATATAGGTAATGTCAAATAACTATTTTTGAATCCCACCCTTGACTTTTGAAGATAATTGCACCACAAAACTAAAATAATTCTAATTAAACGGAAAATTTCAATAATCTGAAATTTTCACAAAAATAATACTTTCCGTATGTTGTTTGATTTGTGTATCAAAAATTTAATATTAAATAAATAAATGGTTTCCCATTACATCCCATAAAGGGACAGGGGAGAACTTCTCACAATCACTGAGCTGTGCGCTTTCCAGTTTTCATTCACTGATTGGGACCTACAGTTTTACACCGATTCCGAACGGTATTTTGAGAAGCTTTTTCATGGCTATATACTCGACAGTGTCGCCGTCACTATGCGAGGTGACCGCCGCCGAAAGAAATTTGAAGGTGGTCAGAGCAGGGTTCGAACCCACATCCTCATGCACAAGAGCCACGCACAATACCATTGCACCACCGATCTTTCTTAAAATAAATGTAAGAATCCACTGAAATAATAGTGGTACCTTGGCAACAAAGTTTCGTTTCTCGGGTAAAAAATATGTTACTTTGGGCAGTTGTGGTTACGAATTTATTACCAAAACACCAAACAAATTCAGTGCAAAAATTTACATTTTTACGGTTAGAGATACTACACACAACTCAGCACGTTTTTTCTGTGTAGAATCTCAAAAACGAAAAATCTTTGAAATCGGGATACAAGTTTAGACGTTACATTTCATGAACGTTTGAACATATATTATTTAGACTTTTAGCGTTCTTCTAATTAGGCTCCTTATTTAATTGTCTTTAGTTTTCAATCCAATTAGATGTTTTTCCCACATTTCCTTTATCTGGAAATTACATTATTTCACTTCCATCTCCTTATCAGCTCTTGTAATAGATTTTCCAATAGTTCATTCATATATTTCATTTTGAGTAGTTTCGTTTCTGTTTCCAAAACCAGTGATGAAACTAAAAGGAACTATGCTATAAAAAAGGAGCTTGATCCCTAGCCGAAGCGGAATCAAAAGGTCAAAATCCCTTAAAGAAACTTAAACGGCCAAATCTAAAAATATAGGTCGCAATGTTGTTGATAATGTTACATTACAACCGATGAAGCTGTGTTCATTCTAGTTTGGGACCTAAACTTTTACACTGGTTCCGAGCAGTTTGTTGGGAAGTTTTTATTGACTAATTACTCGACAGTGTCGCTGTAACTAAAGCCTGGTACTCACACAACTCTTTCCTCACGAAAAACACTCAGTGTTTTGTGTCATTTTCTAACACTGAATCTGATTATGTTGAACCTGACCAACTGGTTGTGACCAAAAACCGGGACACAATGTGTTCAAACTCTGAATTAGTAGATTTTAAATAGAAAATTAAATAAAAATACATGTGTTTAGTTAAAATAAGACGAAATATATAATATAATAGATTTAAGTCGGCATGATGCACCAAAATTTGGGAAATCCCGCAAAAAGCGGGATGGTTGGTCAGGTTAATCATGGTTAAGATATAGACGTCAAACTCATTATAAGTGTATACTAGGCCGGGCATTTCCAGAAGCGTTTTCATGGCTAAGTATTCGATAGTGTTTCCATCACCAAGCGAGGTAAGCGAGGTGAAATGTAGTGTGGTTAGAGCAAGGGTCGAACCCACGTTCTCGTGTACAAGAGCCGCGCACAATAACCATTGCTCCACCGACGGCCAGAAAGTACTACTGCGTCATTTATCAAAATCAAAATAATAAATTTAAATTTTTCCAAGAAATAGTAAAGTAAAGTAAATGACCAATAGTAAAATAGTAAAGTAAATGACCAAACAAGAGTGCTTGATGTGGATGTTTGTACATAATCCACATACGGACCATTAAATTTCCAAACCAGCTTCTTTCATCAATGTAACAAATTCATCGTAACAAATGAACATATTCATCAAATGGGTTTTTCTAATTTGCATTGGATTTTAATTTCCATTGTTACCATTGTTCGCAATGGTAATTACAAAACTTTTAATTTGCATTTGCTCAGGCAATGTAAATGCAGGTTATGGAATCGGGTGCCAATTGTAATGAAATATGGGAATGCTTTTAATTGTTTTGAATTTGTTTGACTTCTGGCAATTCTGTTTTTAAAGTATTTTATATGTAGAGGTTTGTGGGTTTGATATGTGTTGCATCATAGTACTTTCAAATTCATAAACCTGTACCTTGTTTCTGTAGTTCTCGAATCGAAAAAGATTTCACATTAAGCATGAAACAAAAAATTCCATCGTTTCTCGATTTGTGAGTGAAAAGTGTTTCTGTATATCAATGCGAAAAGAGGCAACACTGATGAAGTTTTGATTGGAATATTCCAAGAAAGCTGTCAAGTAAGAAAAAAATATAAACAAACAAAATAAACTAGTGCGAAAAAGAATAACAAAAAGAAGTATAGACATATATTCAACTGCATTTTCTTTTTGGTTTTTTGATTTCGCTGTAATATTTTGGAAAAATTAATTAAAATATATAACAGAAAAGATATAGTTCTTATCTTCTCCACTTAAAAAATAAGTTTTAATTTCTTAAAAAACCTTTTTGTAGAAACAATATCAAAATCTCGCACCGTTTTAATTTGTGAGTATTTTTGACGTTTCACATTTTAATTTTTTCGACTCACTACTATTTAGAAACAGATTTTCTCGCAGTTTTCCAATAAGAATGAAAAAAACAGTACGTGACAGAAAGTTTTCGCAAAACAAACGGTGTAGAAACAGTCACATGTGAGAAGCGATTTTTTGTACCGGTTCCTAGCGTTTTTGTTCCAATTCACATGTTTCATGTGAAAACTTTTTCGATTCGAGAACTACAGAAACGAGGTACTGTATTGTATAAAATATTTGAATACCAAAAGTGCCAGATATGAAGGAAATGCTTTGAAAATAAGTACAAATGCCAATGATATTCACATTTATTTGAATTTGCATTTCGAAAGGTAATTTAAATTAAACTACAAATTACAATTGTAATATAATTAAATTACCCCATGTATGATCACAGTACTGAATCATATTTGATGTTTGTACTATTTTTTCTCCTTTGTGGTACAAAATTGACATAATAAATTTCAATATCAACTGGAAATTCCCGGGATCCCGGGAAATTCACATATTTTTCCCGCTTTTTCGGGAAATGAAAAAGCCCTGGAATTTCCATTCCTAGTCAAATAGAATACACACACAAAATTTCAAAAAAAAAACAATAAAGCCCGTATCGTCCCGCAACGTCCTTGAATTAAACGAGACATTTTGGAAAACTTGAATATTGTATTTTCAAAATTGTAAGGATGATGAAATATGGCATATGTCATGTTGGCATGTGCGTCCATCAATAGATTTTAAGAAAAAAATATTCAGTATGCAATAAATGCAGTTGACTCTTTTAAACTACAGCAACGCAATTTAGAGAACTTAGAGTAAATGGGTTATATAGGAGAGGTAATTGCCGATATATCGCGTCAAGATAACCCTGAAAACTTTTATTGGGCTACCTGCATTCGAGATGGAAACTCAACAGTATCAACTTTTCTACATGAAAGTGCATGGAAAAAAATTATTTTTTTGTGGCTATTCATAGATCTTGTTGTTTGTCGCTTATATTACGCTTTAATTTAAGTTCCACACAAAGGTGTATCGAAATCAAAAAAGATTGAGATACTTTTTGGTTTCCGATACACCTTAGTGTTCGACGTCAGTAATTATCACAATGGTTTTCTATAAGTTGCAAACAAGTAGATTAACGAGGTCCAACATTACAAAGTTCTGGCACTAATTATTCCGTGAAAAAAAAAATTTGATTCCGTCGAATTCTCGTCCCAAATGCAGATAAGCCAAATAAACTAAGTTGTCAAATTTGTCTAGTTGCAGATTTAAAGGGCAGAAACAGCAAACATATACGTTTTCAACTTTGAAATTTAAAGTAAACTGAATTTACAGCAAAGGATTTTCTTAAAATATTTTTGTGGAAACTCCTATCTACCTGCCTTATGCAACAATTCACCATCCTTACAATTTTGCAATTGTCACCAAATTATATTGCAATTATATACAAAATGTGAAAATTCATCATGTTTTTTCTCTAAGTACATTGCGGGACGTTAAGGGGTTAATTGTTTTTCTGCATTTTTTTTGGGTGTATTCTATTTCCCCATAGAACGATTTTTGAGTTTACCAAATCGTGTCCTCGATGGAAGTATTTTGCATTTCATTGCTTATAAGTAGTTGCCAATTTTGGCTGAAATGTATTCGAAATGTGTTTACGCACTGAAATTTTTATTTACAATAATAGAATTAGAAATGGAACGTTCAAGTAACTAATGCGTTACAAAACTATTATAATTATATTTATAAAAATTATAGACATCAGTTGATGTTGGCAATAATAAACAAAAGAACCAATACATTACAATCAATACATACCGCCAAATGGCACGAGTTTTTGAAAAGACAACTAATTTAGTATAGATGCCAGTTATGAAACATGTATTTTAGAGTTTTGTCAGATACGTCGCATTTACATAACTTTTCATCAAAATTATGTCTGCATCGCCATTACAATGCGATAATTCTTCAAACGTCTATTTCACGGCAACTAAGCACAAACTGTTTGAGCTCAGAAAACAGATTATATCTACAAAAAAATGTCTTCAGCTATTGATGATATATTAATTTTATGTACTTGTATTTAAGTTCAACTCTGTCAGATCCGTGACGCAATTTGTCTGTCCGTGACAAAGTAAAAGGCTTCGTATGCACTTTTTCTCTATCTGTGATATGTTTGCCTAAAGCCCCGTATTCAGTTCTTGTCATTTATCTCAAAACGGAAATTTTGATACCGAGAGTTACCACACATCTCTGATTTACCTTGCAAATATTTCATTAATTTCTTTGCACTCCATTTAATTTTTAACGCATTACACTTTGTTACTTTGTTTATTACTTTACGAATTACTTTTGTTTACTAAAATAATCGAAATGTCAAAATTGCGGTTCCAAACAATTATCAAGCAATTGTTTGGAATACGTTTAGCGTAACAACCCTGTACTTGATTTTGCCTACGAAATTTTCGTAGACAAATTTTGGTACCAGCAAATGAGAAATGAGCGAAATTCATTAAATTTTCGTAACTTTTTATACACGTAATTCTTATGACAACGAAAATTTCATAAAAACTGAATACAGCGCTTAGAAATTGAAAGGAACGCAATAATAAAATTTTAGAATATTGGTTGACTCGACCCGTCTGACATGTGACGACTGACTCTTGTGTATTTTTATCCTTCAGTATGTAATAAATCAGCCAAAATGTTTTTGTGAAAAATCGTGGGTTAAAATGCAGTCTATAAAATAGTAATAAATTCATATATAACTAGTTAAATTCGTCTGTATGGTCCATATATTCAAATCTATGTATTTCAGAAGTGCTTTCACGGATATTGGTGTCTGGTATCTCGTTTTAAGAGTTATGAACGTACGTTAAGAGCAAGTATTATGCCCTTGAAAGCTCATGCAAATTTCACAGCATTTTATTTTTGTTAAAATTTTTAGAGATGATTAATTTTGTTTTTTAAAATTTTCGTAAAATCTTCCTAAAAGTATTTTCTATATTCCCTTTTAAAGTTATTTGTGGGAATCGAATGGGTTCTACCATTTTTCTATATTTCAACAAAAGTTCAAAAATTAAAAACATTTTGAAATATATTAGATTTTTTCAAGCAAGCACGCAAACCATGGTAGAATAAGGAAGGTTGTCGTGGTAGGTGTTATAGTTGTTGTAGGCAACAACAAAAAGCTTTTAGTTGACATAATTACACATAAAAGAATCCAAAGAGCATGAAACAGTTAAGATTTTCTGTCTAGTGTTTCTTTTTTGTATTATGAAACATAATTTATCTGCCATTTGTATCAATCAATGTATAAACATAGTTTGGTCCCGGTTTGGTTCTAGTTTCTTATCGTTCCTTCTCCATCCACTCAAAAATTCTAACACAGACAAGTCTAATTACAAGAAGAATCAAATAGAGATATTTTTATTGAATAGTTCATCAAACTAAATACTTGCGACATTTTTCGAACACTTGCATAGTAGGAAATTCTCAATTATAATGAGTATTCGTTTGCATATACTTTGACGAATTTTGCAAGAGCATTATTCCAAATAACCGCTGATAAAGATCTGTGGCTAGCTATACGGCTTGTCTGGGATCATGATGATATATTTTGCAAAACTTATTTTTAAAAACGATATCTCTCTTAATATAGATATAGAATGGTTTTGAGTTTGAATAATAATACAAAATAGCTTTACTAGAAATACACACTATATTTCTTAACGTTACCATAATTGTGTAGTACATTAAAATAAAAAGTAAATGGTTCCCATTACATCCCATGAAGGGAATGAGGAGAGCTTCTCACAACCAGTGAGCTTTGCACTTTCAAGTTTTTACACTCACTGATTGGGACCTACAGTTTAACACTGGTTCCGAACGGTATTTTTAGAAGCTTTTTCATGGCTAAATTTATTTTATTTATTTATTGCTTAGCTGAAAACAGCTGGGAAAATATAATTTTACATATCTTCAGTTAAAAACTCAATACAAAATTAAAGTATAATAATTAAATTGAAAGAACAGGAACAGTGGTAAAACAACAATCAGGAACAAGATTAAATAATAAATAGCAATAAATTCATGCAGGACATAATACTTGTAGATTGAACAGGGACCTGGATTGTATTGGACGATAAAATAAAAATAAATGGTTTCCCATTACATCCCATGAAGGGACTGGGGAGAACTTCTCACAATCACTGAGCTGTGCGCTTTCAAGTTTTCACTCACTGATTGGGACCTACAGTTTTACACCGAATCCGAACGGTAATTTGAGAAGCTTTTTCATGGCTGGATACTCGATAGTGTCGCCGTCACTATGCGAGGTGACCGCCGCCGAAAGAAATTTTTTTTTTTTTTCTTTTGAAGGTGGTCAGAGCCGGGTTCGAACCCAGGATCTCATGTACAAGAGCCGCGCACACTAACCATTGCACCACCGACGGTGCGATAGTAACAGAATTATTATACTTATGCGTAAAGCCTAATTAGAAAGGAACCCGCCTATCCCGGAAACCACGTTTTCAGTTGTTTCGAAAAGAGCAATTTTTGAAAAACCTGTATCAACGGATATTTTTAACATAGAAAATAAAAAAATTGTTATAGAAAAATCATAAATTATGTAAAGTTTTATATTTTATATTTTTAATTTTCCAAAATTTGAACGGCCGATATTTCGAGAACAAAGCGAGTTATTGAAAATGTGAATTTAATTTGTTATTTTGCTCAAAAACGCTGCCAGACAAATTCCTTTAGACGCTTTTTAATACATAGTAGCCCTCCGTATATCCCAACTTTGGAGGCCCATAACTCCTAATATAAAATTTTACCCAAACTTTTGTATCTTACATTTTTAGCTTAAAATTATATCTTCTACCCCACCGGTGCAATTGAGAGGCGAATATAAACAAACTCGATCAGCTGTGTTGGTGCAACCACCTTCTCCACTACGCCTTCCTATAAATGGTAAACAAATGGTATCAGCTGAGCGCTTACTACACCGCAAAAACATATCTGCAAAAGTTGTAGTATCGTTCAACACTTTTGTATGGGAAAAATCTACTACAGTTGTACAACTGTTGTAGAACTTTAGCACATACGACATATACAACAGTTAGGACACTCTTGTGAACACCCTAAATATGATATTCAAGAGATTCAAGATTGTCGTATTTCAATTTTTAAATTATAAGTGAGTTCCATACAAATATTTCGAAACAAATAAAATTATTAGTTTTAAATAATTAAATTTGTGGGTACTTATTATTTTGATCATATATAAAGTAAATCCTCATATTCAAATATTTGAAACTTGAATATACTTATTTATTTACTCAGTTAAAACCAGCTGGAAAAATATAATTTTACATATCTTCAGTTACAAACTAAATACAAAAAAACTGAAGTATAATAATTAAATTAAAACAGTAATCAGGAACAAAATTAAATAACAAATAGTAATAAATTCATGCAGGAGATAATAGATTGAACATGGACGATATTAACAGAATTATTATATAAGTACAAAAAGACTACTAAGAAGATACGAATGGAATAGGAATGCAAAAAAAAACAGTAACAAATAAAGTTGTAACAGATGCAGCAGGATAGAAAGAGTAGCAACTGGTGAAGTATGTGGAGCAGGAACAAATGAAGTAAAAACATATGACACAGGAACTGATAAAGCAGGAACAGATGAAGCTGAAACAGTTGTAGCAGGACTGAGGAAGCAGGAATTGATGAGGCAGGAGCAGATGAAGCAGGAACAGATGACACGGAAACCGATTAAGCAGGAACAGATGAAGAATGACAGATGAAGCAGAAACTGATGAAGCAGGAACAGATGAAGGTGGAATAGATAGAGTAAGAACATATGAAGCAGGAATATGATGCAGGAGAAACAGGAAGAGGTGAAGCAAGAGCAGATGACACATGAACAGATAAAGCAGGAACAGATGGAGCAGGAACAGATGTAGCAGGACAGATGAAGTAGGAACTGATGAAGCAGGAACAAATGAAGCGGCAACATATGATATAGAAACAGAATTAGCAGGAACAGATGAATAAGGACAGAATAAGCAGAATCTGATGAAACGGGTGAAGCAGGAACAGATAAAGCAAGAACAGTGGCACAGGAACAGATGAAGCCGGAACAGATACAGCAGGATGACAATGAAGCGGGAACACATGCAGCAGGACATATGAAGGAGAAACCGATGATTTAGATGGAGCAAGAACAGATGAAGCAAGAACAGTGTCACAGGAACAGATAAAGCAGGAAAAGATAAACCCGGAACAGATGGAGCAGTAACATAAGTAGCAAGACAGATTAAGTAGGAGCTGATGAAGCAGGAACAGATGAAGCGAGAACAGACGACACCGAAACAGATTAAGCAGGAACAGATGAATAAGGACGGATGAAGCAGGACAAACAGATACATCAGAATGAGAATGAAGCAGGAACAGATGAAACAGGACATATGAAGCAGGAAATTTAGTTCGGAACCAAAATACGTTCACATGATTTCTCGAATACAATCTTAAATCTAGCAATTCTAAGCATTAACAGTCATTTAAAAAAAAATCGCTCGTTTAATTACTTTAATCGAACCCGATTGAGAGAATAGGTTGTGGAACTCATTAAAAGTATTGCAAAGAGTAAAAACTGGATTAAAGGATTCGTAGTTATGTTTGAACGCGGGTAGATAAAATGGAACATATTGTCTAGAAGCTCTAAGAGGAACATTAGTGTTCAGTGAAGAGACCAAATATGCTGAATTAATTTCTCCATTGATTAGTTTAACCATAAAACATACAGACAACATTGCCCTACGACGCTCTAAAGTAGGTAAATCAATGAGTTGTAATCTATCAATATAGGGAGGAAGGTTCGTAGAAGAACTCCAACCAAGATTGCGTAGAGCAAAAAGTAAAAACTGCTTCTGAACAGATTCGATTCTATCAATATAGCACCTATAATGTGGAAGCCAAACTATTGAACCGTACTCAAGAATCGGCCTTACAAGGCTAGTATACTGTCGCTTTGACAAATATGGATCATCAAATTCCCTGGACCAACGTTATATAAATCCTAACAAACAAGATACAAGTATCGATATGTGACGGAAAAGTAAGTTTACTATCAAGAGTCACACCTAAGTCGCAAAACTGAGACACATTATCCAACACATTATCACCAATCTTGTAAAAAGTTTCCCAACACATCCTTCTGTTGAACGACATTTTTTTACAATTACTCAAGTTAAGAAGCGTAAAATTACAATCTCACCATTTAACAAAACTAATCAAATCCTCCTGCAGTAAATGACATTCATTCACAGACTACAAATACAATTTGACATCATCAAAAAGAAGAGGCCCTAACTGACTGCCCTGAGGAACACCAGAAGAAACAAAAATCTGTCGCGATAAACACCCTTTGAATAACACTGATTGAGTTCGGCCAATTAAATAAGAAGACAACCAATGCAAAAATTTTGATGAAAAACCCATCATATCAAGCTTCAAAAGAAGAGATTATGATTAACCTTATCAAAAGCTGTACTAAATAAAATCTGTATATATCACATCCGTCTGAAGTTTCGAAGAAAATGCTGAAAAAACATGTGAAACAAATTCTAACAAATTAGTAACAGTTGATCTACCTTTTATAAACCCATGTTGTTGAGGGGAAATAATACTCTTTAGCAAATGCACAATTTTAGCCGCAACTTGTTTTTCGAAAAGCTTAGGAATTGCACTCAACTTAGCAATACCCCTATAATTTTCCACATTTGACCTAGAACCATTTTATGCAACGGAGTAATGAAGCTTTGCTTCCAAAGAGAAGGAAACACACCAGAGAAAAGTGAGCGATTAAACATTCTCGTCAAGGGAATATACAATTCCTCAGCACAATTCTTAAGAACAATAGACGATACTCCACCAGGGCCAGGGTAATAATTGGACTTAAGGGAGAGAAGTCCCACATACACTTCATTAAAAGAAAAAAATACAGCAGACAGTTGTCCGAGCCTTCGGCCACGGACTGTCCCTGCAGGCTGTGTCAGAGACACGGCCATTAAGTTTAACGTAGAATACGCCATCCGATAAGACAGAAAACATATATAACAATAAATGATAAATAACATAAGCAAATGAATTTATTTATTTGATAGGTACTTTTGATAATATACATAAGCTTATGGTAGGAAAAATAGGATAAATATGTTTTTAAATTAAAAGAGTAAGGATAAATGATAAATAACAGACGCAAATCAATTTGATTTATATTTTTCATAATTATATATCCATGTTAAATTCATAAATATATATATATCCATGTTCAAATAAAATAAATATACGAAATTTCAATATTTCATCAATCAAAACAACAGCCGAAGGTTTGTGTCCCCACTGAAACAGCAGCATAGTTTGTATTCACGCTACAAACTCAAACACTCACCCAAACACCACACATATGTTTGAGTGTATGTGTTTAAACAATTTTCATTTGAGAAATTTAAATATTAGGAAGATATCAACCAATATGAAATGTATATCAAACGAAAGATAACATCTTCATTTACCTACAAAAAAATTTTTAAAAAAAGTTATCTCGCCGTTTCCTCATAAATACAACAATATTACAACAATAACAATCTGACATGACTCCCTATACCGTAAGATAAGACTTATTCTACCCCAAAAGAAAAATCACACAATAAATCAAAACGAGGAATACAATAAGAATAGTTAGTTGATGCGGAAACACCTTTAACGTGAGTAGATTGAATAAAATCAGCAAAAAGGTCAGCAATTTCACCATCAACCGATTTCGACACACCTCTATATGTTGGAACCGGAATACCATTTTTAGCCTATTTAACCCAATGTACATTTTAAATAAATTTTATAACTTAAGACCTATCTAAACTGTCACACAGAAACTAATCTAACGAAGTGAAATACTGGAGGTCAGTACACAAATCGAAGTCGAGAAATGATGCGATCATGAAACGCTTAATTGTATTAATAAATTGTGGCGCATGCTGTCTGACATGTCACGACGTTTTGTTGGATCCACTGCTTTTTTCACTGCATCAAGGCTAGACAATCCAGGAACGAAATAGTCATTGATCATTGCTCCATACCGGTCACCATTAATTGTAACTTTCTCACCTGCATCTTTTTTGAAGAGGTAAGGATTCCACCATCCAATATAGTACGCCAAACAGTCACTTTCAACAAAGCTTTCACTCCAAATGAAACAGTTTTGCTTAATGACGTAGTCAGTCAACCAAAACCGAACAAAATGTTGGCCATAAAATGGACGTAGTGCGTGGAGCGTTTAAACTAACACAAGCACTGTTCGGGCTTCAGTCTATTCATGCTGCAATGGCAGCTTTAAAAATGCCTGACACTGATAACATTGTTGCTAACTTAGTTATGCACCCTCTAAATGAAATACCCTTTATTTGAAGTTCAGTGTCCGTTTCTCATAGAGAGTTTGTTCTATCAGAATCAACATGTTTCTTGTTAGTGACAAATTTCTTCCAAGTCATGCGATTGAATTTAAATGAAGTAGACAGCATGAATGGATTTACAGTATTCAGCATCTGTCATATGTCGGTTACTTTGAAAGTTTTCGATAAAACGAAGTATGTACAATCAAAATATCATTCGTATATTACAGATTATTAAATACCATAGAAGGTCAAATTAAGAATAATTTTACGATTATACTTATAGGTATATAAAATTATTGTGGCGAACAAACTTCAGATTGCCTTGAGTTACCATATAAACAAAGGTTGAGTTGCTCACCTCACCTTGATCCACAACCATTGTCATCTTATTGTTGAAATTCGAACAACCGAATGTGACAACAATAGCTTTTACGGATTGCGCTATCTATCTACCATATCATTCACTGTAAAGCATGTCAAATGGAATTATCCATCCGAGTATAATTGTTCATTTATTCCTAACAATTATCTCCGCAATTTACCAGACACGCAAATCAATTTAAGCGTCAAGTGCTTATACCTTTGAGATTGAACAAAACGATTCTGAAGACCGCAAAGAATTCTTTGTTTTCCAAACAAAACCAAAGAAACAATAACAAACCGCAGCGCATCACTTTCATTTCTTGGCCATCTCTTTTGGTGGCTTCGATTCGAAATGTGGTTGAAAACAGAAACATAGTTTTCATCTTAGTTTTATTGAATATGGTAAACAAAAGATGAAGAAACCTATTATTAAAATATGAAACAATTAAACAGAAGAAAGAACGGTTAGTTTTCTTTAATGCTGTTTGGTTTAAGTCTTAGCAACTCGAGATTCGGATAATAAATCTGAAATGGGTTCTTAGTAGCCTTAATTTAACCTACATACATGGACAGCACGTGAAGTGAAAAGCCGCCAACACTTGTGCAAATGCCAACAATCAACGGATTTTAATATTTCGAGATACGCACAATGGTTTGAATTGTATGTCAGATAGCGGTGTCAGACCAGGTGACAATGGGTGAATGGATAAATAGCATGTGTTTTGATTACCCCCACCTTAAATTCGTTTCGATAATTTGGAATCAACTATCAAATCCGGTTTTGACTGGTGTTGTTTAAGGTTTACTCAAAACGTGCATTTTATTTGCTCTCAACTGTTAATGTTTCTAAATTTACTACAGGTCACCGCTTCGATACTGGAATTTACTAAAAGCAATTTGAGTATTAATGACGTAAATTAAAGAATTGTGTGATTAACAAAATGTGTAGTGGTTGGTGTGAAAGAATTATGGGCCAATCGTTTAACCAACATTTTTAATTATCGATATCGATACACTGGGGAACTCGGGAAAATTATCGACCTATGTAGCATAGATAAAGGAGTAACTATATGTAGGGCTGCCGCAGTCCAATACCGCCACTGAGTGATGTCCTGTGCTGCAACAATCACATGGACGATTCGAGTAACTTTCATTGACGTTTATTAAATACTGTGAAAAAGAGTAACTAAGGGATAGTGAAAAAAAGTAACTGAGGGAAAAAATTAACTAAGGAATGACGTTGCAGGTTGTGGTATGAGAAGTGTTGATTCATGTCATTGTGGTTCCCAACTGTTTAACTCAATGTTTTTTGTTTATTTACTTTTATTGTGTTTATAAGTTTGTGTTGAATTTCATAACTTCGACCCACCAAAATGCCTGTTGCCTACTAGAGTGACCGAAACCGGTTAACCGGTTTTTTGCTATTAACCGTGTGCGGGTTTTTTAAAAAATTAAACTTCCGAACAGACCGGAAACGGCTTATTGGACGTCGGTATCCGGTTAATCGGATTTTACTTAAATTGTGTTAATATCCTTAAAAAAAATCTATATATATAAAAATGGATGTATGTACGTATGCATGTTTGTGTGTATGTTACGAATGGACTCGAAAACGGCTGGACCGATTTTGATGTAATTTTCAGACAATATTCTGAATCATCTAGGGGGCGACATAGGCTATACAGCCAGGGTGAAAGTGGGCAGTGCCATGCCCCCTTTTCAAAAATCGCTCTGACAACTTGAAATTTAAAATGGCTATACAGTCAGAGATATGAAGATGAGATTTGATTTATATGTTGTTCGAACAGTATGAATTACAGCCAGGGTGGAAGACGGCGGTGCCAAGCCCCCTTTGGAAGAAACCGATATAACAGCCATAACTATAGTTTGAAACGTAATAGAACAACAAATTTCTCCCTTTGGCATTACAATAACTTTGAAGGCAAAACGTAATTTGCCGGGTCCAGCTAGTTAATAATAAATGATATGATTTTCGAATTTTCGTGAAATTTTTGAATTAAGAAACACGATTTTCATTTTGAAATATGATCTAAATGACATATCCAAACAATTTTTTTTTTTAAATGATTTTATGATTCGAATTAGAATTAATTACGAATTAATTCAGCTTTTCAAACTTTTTTTTTATCAAATTTCAAAGTAAAAATTATTTGATAACTACATGTTTTAAACTTAATAAAATTGTCATACATGAAAATCTTTTTAAATTTGAATATGATTTTCGATTTTAAATCATTTAATGCGAATTTGAATAAAACTTTTAAATTTTATATTCAACACGCATTCCAAATTTGAATATTATATATGTATATTTTTTAAAATGTGATGATTTATTCGACCTTTCGTATTATATTTAAAATTAAAAAGTTCGAGCATTAGGTCTATTTTAAATTATTTTGTTCGTCAATATTTGGCTACCCATTGGGTAGCATCGTCACGAAAATAAGCACAATTATTATTATAAATTTAATTTTAATTTTCGATTTCATTATTTTTTTTCATTTAATTTGTAAATAATAATTGTGTTTATCTGCCCGATGATGCTACCCAATGACTTGCGAAATATTGAAGAATAAAATAATTTAAAATAGATAGACCTACCCCTCGAACATTTTAATTTTAAATATATAGTTTTTTTTTAAATTAAAATTTAATTAATTAAATAAAGTTGTGAAATTTTGAGTTTTCAACACGAATAAGTATATGAAATGGTCGTTAAACAAATGTATTGTAAGTTGTATTTTAAAAAAAATTCACCGGTTTTTGGCCAAATTAAAAACCGAAAACCGGTTTCTTGAAAAGTTGATATTTCGAACAAACCGAAAACCGTTTTCTAAAACCGTTTTTCGGACACTCTATTGCCTACACAGCACAACACCTACCGGGATCGGATAACATCCCACTAAGCACATCCCACTTGTCTGATTTGATTTCGAGATCGCCACCGTTCTCGATTAGAGATCGGATACTCGAGCAGTCGTAATACCTCTTTCGATCTCGAAACCAGAATTATGTCCGATCTCGAAAAGAGTTCCGATCCGGTCTCGAAACTAGCAATATTCGTCAAATGGCCATTACTCATTTCATGAAATTTTCCATGACTGTTTACACAGATGTGACTGTACCTCAGCGATGACTCGTTGGATCTCGGATTTGAGCTCGGGAATTGTTTCTGGTTAATTCGCATAAACCCGAGATATCACAAAACCCCAAAGAAAGAAATCGCACGGCGTTAAATCGGATTATCTTGGTGGCCAGTTCACATCAGAATTTTATGAGATACTTTGTTCTGGAAATCGTTGCAGCAATAAATCGATTGTTTCATGCGCAGTGTGGCAGGTGGAGTCGTCTTGCTGAAACCACGTGTCCATGTCGTTCAGTTGAGGTCACAAGCACTCCGTTATCATGTTCCTGTAACGAATACCGTTCACAGTCAATGCAATTTCAGCGTCAAGTTCAAAAAAGTAAGGCCCAATCTCACCGCCTAACCAAAAACCGCGCCAGACAGTTGTGTGTGCATTTGTTTCTCATGGATTGCATGAGGATTTTCTTGGCCCCAAATTCTAAATTTTTTTGCATTCATCATCGGAGAAGATGACTTTTTTGAAAAATTTGCATTGAGTTCACTTGTCTCCATTACCCATTGAACTAATTGCCGGCGCTTTTCATGGTCTGCTGGTTTGAGCAACTGAGTAAGCTGTATTGTGTATGCATGAAGGAATTAAATTTCAGAATTTGTGAAATTTGAAGTTGTTGAGAACGATGCCGAATTGATGTTTTCGGGTTTTTGGCGACACTCTCCAATTACAGCAGCAATGTTTTCAAGAGACCGACCGGTACATTGACGAACAGGAGGGTTACTGTCCATAACCGACCCAGTTTCTACAAAATTTTTTGACTTTTGTCGAATTTGTCGACTGAAAATTCTTCAAAGTTTGCGAGCGGTCTCAGCATAACTTTCCCAATTTTTGTAATAAGTTTTCACAATTATAACGCGTTGTTCTTTTGTAAAGCGCTCTATTTTTAATAATCGGAACAAACAGCTGCCACATTTCATAGTTGCCACTTGCACAAAAAAATTACACTAAATTTAAAATGTTCAGTAAATTGCAAAAGTACAGTGAGACACCATTTACGATCAAAAAAAATTGTTGACCGATTTTGTTACTTTAAGTGATACATAGTTGGGGATCACACTCACTAGCATGATTAGTTTCGACTTAGAGTAATTCTTTAAAGAGAGAATATTTGACCCATCTGAGGTTTTTCCGTTCACACTCTTCGTGGTGCGGTCGGTGTGATAGAGAGATGTTTGACGAAAAGTAACTTACACCAGGTGGAATTACAAGAACTTCTGACTTTAATTTCTCATGTCGTTTTGATGAAAAACTGTTAAATTAAAACGTGTTTTACACTTTTTTACTGACTGTTATTGTTAGCATACATTTGTGTTGTATTTAACACAATAATTTTAACACACAAAACGAAATATCGTTGTTGTAATGTTGTTGGTTGTTTTGAACCATTGCCTCTATCTGGTATTATTGAAGCAATTCTTTTCAAGATCCAACGTTCATATCACACCAGGCCAAATGTCATAAATTTGTTGAGAGAAATGTGAAGTCTAGTATAAGAATTAGTCTATGAGTTTCGAACTCTGTGGCAAACTCATCAAAATGTTTCGACTTAAAAATTGCGTTTTTTAACTAATCTCTCGATTTTTACGAAATCTGGCACATTCATAGATTAGTTGGTTTGGTTACGTTATATTTCAGGCATGTTATTACGTACTAGGTAAATTAAAAACTGACCAGTGTTATTTATGCTTGGATATACTGACAATAGTTTCTTAATTGTTTTAATTTTACTTCATAGTTCGTTAGGACAATTTATGAAAAAATACATGTACTATTTGTCCCTTCAGTTCTTGCATTGTAGTCGGTCTGAAAATATAGTAACAGATTGGTTTTGTTGGTGACAAACTTGATACAGGCGCAAGTAGAACATGAACTAACATAACCGGACGATCGTTTTGAAGTTTGTGAAGCTCAATCTTCAGCGGCTTACGTCCTAGGTTAGTGCCATAAGGTACAAGTGCGTCACAAAACTCACTCCGTTCTCATTAATATTTAATAAAATTGGTAACAAATCTATGGCAAATTTGAACGAAATAGAATTCACAGATGAGGTGGCTGAGGCCACCACCACCTTCCTTCACCTTCATTCTCCGGTCATCCAGTATCATTCTATGGACTTCATAAAAGTTTTTTGGCGTGACGACGTCTAATGTGTTGCCTTAAGTGAAGGGAACAGAATATATCACTAAATTTATTATTAACGTTATTTATACGACAATTGGTTTAATATATTTGTATTCATTCCAGCAGATCTACACGCAGCCATCGCCTCGATGATCCACATGGGTCCCATCGAACGCGGTCCATCATAATGTATGGACGCAGTGAGTTGGCCAGTACAGCGGGAGAAAGTTCTCGCTCCATTACCAGCTATTTGCATGAAAGCAATGAGACTGCCAAAATCTTGGCAGATAATGCCAAAAAGGATGTCCAACGCATAAGCAATAGCGTCCAAGCACAAATCGAACAACTCTTCACTGATGTCGCTAAAGATGCCACTAGCAGTTTCCCTGTCACCTGCCTTGGATCGCTGCCACTCAAGGACAAAGTAACCAGCTTGCAAGGACTGCAAGAACCACTAAGGGAATTGTATTTAAAAGAAATAAACGAAAAGGTAAATATCTGAGGGGAGTCCAGTTTAGACTTGTGGAATAACATTTTTGTATTTTGTGTTGCACAGAGACAAAATTCCGGAACACTGGATATTTGTGCTACAGGTCTACGGGTAAAAGCTATCAACAGCGGCGCAAGTCCATCAAACGATGCTAACATCACACCATTCCACAACATTGCTGTCTGGTCAGCTGTGAAATTTACAATATCCCAAGATGATGGCGGTGCGGCATTTTTGCCTCTCATAACTTCGCCGGAAAATATTGATAAGGCTTCATTATTTCAACCGCTAAGGTTAGTACTGTTAAAGACTGACTGTGTCTATTTTTTTAAAACGATATTTAACAGGCATTTACACCAGACGTCTTGAATGGACATTCAAAACATTTTATTTTTTTAAAAACATTTACTGTAGCGAAGTTGCGACAACCAAGTACTTCGGGGTACTGTCGGCAAAGCATTCACGTAGGTGTGTGTGCACAAAACTGCAATACGATATAGAGCGAGAACACTACTTGTATTGTGTTTTTGTGCTCTGCAGCTTCACCCACATACACTGAAGTATTTGGTTGCCTCAAATTTGATGCAGCACTTGATTTGAAAAAAAGGAAATGGCTTGAATGGCCATTCAAGACGTCTTGTGCAGACGTCTAATATTTACATAGCTGTTATGAGAAATTTGTTTACAAAAACCTTATCCATGAAAGAAGCTAAAGATTGAAGGTTTTAGAATTTGTGGTAACTGAATATTCAGGTATATTCGTTAAGTCAACTAAATTTTATATAATTTCAGTTGCAACAATCGAATTTGGAATTAATTCGGCTACACCAATCGAAATTGGTGGTAATCGAAATCAATCCCATCAATTCTGTTGCAACTATCGAATTTATCAATTCGGTCACAAAAACCGAATTTGGCATTAATCTGTTGCAGAGACTGAATTGGGCGTCAATTCGATTGCTGTAACAGAATTTCTCATGAATTCTATTGGGACAGCTGAATTCATTTTCAATTCGGTTACCACATAATTAATTAATAATGAAATATATTTGAAACCTCAGTTTCAAAATGTTAAAACAAATATTATTGTATAAAGTTAAAGAATGTACAATTGTTGATATCGCGGTGATATCAAGATTTATGTTGTGATTACTGAGAAATGTAAGTGAATATATTAGAATTTTATAATTACAGATTTTGCGTTAAAACGTATCAATTTTTAGAAATGTCGACATGTAACAGTGTGCAGTACACGCAGTTGTCAACAGTTCTGAAGTTTTTCAAGGTCGGTCGTTTGAGATGTACTACCATCGACTGTATATAGAACGGTTTAGGACCTAAATCGAAGAACACAACACGTCAGTATTGGTGCGGTGGACCTAATGGCCGGCAGTTCAAAACCGGTCGGAAGTGGCATGTAAATTGAATTCGTTACCGATTATCTCATATAATTTATTTCCTCGCATTGTAATTATTTACGAGAATACAGGAAAATAAATCATCACTAAATTAATACTCTTAGACAAAAATTTCAACATTTTGTTGCGACACTATCAAATTCGGTTCTGACAACCTCTAATACGGCTGTGACAATCTTTAATTCGGTTGTGACAACCTCTTATTCGGTAGAGACAACCTCTAATTTGGATGAACAACATCCAATTTGGCTGTGAGAACCTCTAATTGGGTTGTGACAACCTCCAATTCCGTGATTCAGCCGTGATGACCTCTAGTGTGGTTGCTCCAACCTCTAAATTCGGCTACGGCAGCCGAATTAGCCTGAACCGAATTTTTCTGGGAGTTTAAGATATTAGTTCGCTTTAATGCTTCAAATTATAGTAGTATTTCATTTGAAGCCTTTTCCTAATATAAACAAATAATAGCGCTTGACAAATATAGTTTGTGATTTAAATTTGACCTTGGTTGGTTGGTTGAAAAGGCTGCAAGACAGCACGCTGTCTAGCACATTTAGGCTAAAGAAGCCCATTGTGATACCTGCAGTTTCCTCCATAGCAACTATTAACTAGTCGTCTAGCCAATTTTCCCTTTCAATAAATTTGTCTATAAGAGCTACAGGAGTATCCTGTAGGACTACGGTGCTAACTAAATGTCCAATCAATCCAAGAGAAGGTGTTTCGTCGGTTCCTCGTCCTCTTCCATGCAGCATCTACAGAGAGTGAAGTTTCTATGTCCCAATCTTAGGGCGTGTTTTCCTACAAGACAATGTCCCGTAAGTGTTCCTATCATTGTGGATAACCTGCCTCTCGGCAAGTTAAGTAGTTGCTTAGTCCTCTTGCTGTCCACCTATGGCCAGAGGACCCTGGCTTGTTTGCAAAATGAGTAAGTCTCCACTAGTCCTTGAACATATTATCGAGATTGGCATACTAATACCTTCTTTTGCCGGAAGAACCTTTGCCGTAGTGCCCTGTCTAGCTAACGCATCCGCTACGCAATTGCCTGGGATGTCGCTGTGTCCCGGTACCCAGATGAGTCTGATGTCAAAATACTCTGCCATTACCCTAAGCGATGAGTGGCATTCTTTCACCGTCAGGGACGTAGCAAACATGGCTTCCAGGGATTTTATGGCAGCCTGGCTGTCTGTGTAGATACATATTTTCCGGAGGGTTGTGACACTACTTTTCAGAAGTTCAGCTACCTCCAGTATGGCGGTAACTTCCGCCTGAAATACACTACAGTGATCAGGCAGCTTGAAGGAGATATTTACGCTTAGGTCCGGTGAAAGGACCCCATATGCTACTTGCTCGTCCAACTTTGATCCATCCGTGAAAAATCTGATACTACTGGTATCCCCTTCCAGTGACTTTTCCCAGGTATTCCTGTTCGGAATAGAAGTCCTTAGATTTGTCGCTGGTAGAAGGTAGGGAATACAGTAGTCCGTTTTTTTGACCAAATAAAATTGACAGAAAGTATGAAAAGTGATGAAACCTCATGTATTTGAAGGCAAATGTGCGCCGGAAGATCACAAGAGTAGAACGCTGTAATACACTCAAAGAAAAACATTTTGTCTCAATTATAAGTGTGGTACGTACGAAGAACGTTGCCGCACAGCAACAACTTAATTTCTTTGCTGCAACGAAAGTGCATAGTGCATTTTTGGTATAAATGGCGTTAAATATTAAAATTGTTCAGGATTTGAGATTAGAACCATTGTTTTTTTGGTTATTTCACTCTTTTTCAATATTTTATTAATTTGTAACCGTGTTTGCAAATATTTATTGTCGATGAAACGAGTGTGATGCTGCAATGAAGCTGTCTCTTCTGCATCGAAACAGATTTGTATGGAACGAAGCCACGAAATTGTAGTATGAAACATTGCTATTATTTCAATAAATGAGCTTAGGATTTTTAGTCGTCATTTTTACATAGACAAATATTAAATAAATTACAAACCCTCATACCCACCAAAATACAAAGTAGAAATATTAATTTTTCATCGAAATATAAAACTGATAAAAGTTTGAAAATGGGCAAACGAAGGGTTAGGTGTTCACACAACATTCTTAAAATGGTGCTGCAGTTTCCAAAACAACCCGATTTATCAAATTCATCGTAGCAACGAAGCATACACACAGGGAAGAGGTTGGTTGGAAATCAATTCAGGAATTGGAAATTCCATGATAAACTCTATATTTTGATCAGAATTCATAATTGTCAAACATCACAATTATTTGTCGATGTTATTGATAGATTCAAAATAGGTCTTACTAAATACAAATTGCTACTACCGAACTTTAGTTGTAGTAACCAATTTGAGTCTTTCAAAAATCTCATTCATCTGAAATGGAAGATACAACTAATAAAAAGTACAATATTATAAATCGTGTCCAAATATTAGTCACTGTAATCATAATTTAGTTTCTGTCACAAAAACACTTGTTACAAAGTTATGTATTCGATTTTTCACATGAGGCTTTGTTGTTAAAGAGAGACTACATATAGTTGAATGTTACACGAAGACTTTACAGAAAAACTATTATTTTAAACAGAAAGTGATAAACAATGTTGTGGAAAAACAATAAAGTGTATACTTATAGATACCAGCCAGCGAAGAATACATATTATCATAAATTGATGTGAAGTGAGACTTTTAAACATAAACCACTATTGACGCCTTCACAAACACATGCAAACCCATCACCATTTTTGGTCGAAAATATGAAAAATTTAGAAAAATTGTCTGTATCTG
The DNA here is from genome assembly GCA_963931995.1 of Phaonia tiefii. Classification (NCBI taxonomy): domain Eukaryota; kingdom Metazoa; phylum Arthropoda; class Insecta; order Diptera; family Muscidae; genus Phaonia; species Phaonia tiefii. Next base: position 265,587,568 of record OZ008367.1, read on the forward strand.
GAAAACGAAGCGTCCAATCGAAAAAATATCAATATTTTACGGGTTTCTCAAAAAGTGTTCCAATTCGCATAAAATAATTTTGTTTTTCCAAAAAAATCAAAAAAAAAGCCAACATCTCGAAAACGGTGGGTCCAATCGCAAACATAATAAATTTGTTACCTCCTTTTGGAGGCTTTCACCTATGGATGTCTTCAATACGGCATCATTTTGTTTAAATCGCCAAAGCTAAAATTTCTGGCATCAAAAATCGCTAAAACGCCCCAATTCCAATATCTGGGAAACGGCGCGCCCAATCGAAAATAAAACTATTTTGTACGAGTTTCTAAGGATTTACATACAGTGGTCCATCGTATGGAAGATAATTTGTTCATAAAATCATCAAAATATGAAAAACGCTGAAATAAAAAATGGCTATAACTCGGACATACATACATATGTGAGTTTTGGCGATTTTTTATTTAAAAAAAGGTTAGTTTAACGGATTTTCAGTAATGCCGTGGTAAAGACATCCATTGGTGACAGCCTCTTCTGGAGGTAAAAAATTTATTATTTTTGCGATTGGGCGTACCGTTTCCGAGTTATAACCTTTTTTTTATTGTCGCGAGTTTTTGAAGAAAAAAACATTTCATGCGAATGGGAACAGTTTGTGAGAAACCCTTAGAATCACGTAAAAATTTGTTATTTTTCGATTGGACGCTCCGTTTTCGAGATACATATCTACATTTTTCATATTTTCGATCAAAAATGGGCACGAAATACGAACCCTGGTTATAGATAATAATAATTTTGTTTATATTTAAATAGAAAATACAGAATTTTAATAAAAAATATTTTTTTTTACTTTTTTTATAAAGCTCATAATGGGTTAAAGCATCACCAAATGGTTATGACAGCCAAGTACATAATTAGTTGAGCATATCAGTATATTATTTGGTACAACCGAATTAGTTTTTATAGTTTTGGTACAATTTTTTGGTATATTATTTGGTACAACCGAATTAGTTTTTATAGTTTTCGTTCATCCAACTAATATAATATTCACCACTACAGGATAATTTGATTGCTACAACTAAAACTTGATTGAAAGATCATGTTTATTTCTTGTTGCTTTGACTTCAACTAAATATTTCAAACAGAATTACAAATCAGTTGATATGCACAACATTTGGTGATACGGAACACAATTATTGGTAATCACAACATAATAATGTGATAGTCCAAGGAACCGTCAAATTTTAGTTGGCTGTAAATATAGTTGTGACAACGGATCTCTTCTCTGTGTGTGTATGCAACAAAGTGATGTATGTCATTTCGTTAATAAAATCATTTTCGTTGCGGTGACAAATCTGTACTTTAGGTAACGTTTGATAAAAACATTCGTTGGGGCGACGAATTGACGAGGTTATCCTTATTAGCCTTGACTACTGGATTATTCATAAAATCATAAACTTGTTCCCTCCCTTTCCCTTCAAATTGTTTTGGTAAATTTTGTTCCTACGCTCAAGTATTTATCAATTAACTAACCATTTAAGCAAACACTTTCGAAATCCAGCTGCCAATTACACACACTTGGAACAAAAAACTATGCCAAGTTGATGTTTTACACAGCCAAGAAAACAGTGATTCCTCAGGGTTGACCAACATGCATTTCATATGACTTTTACCCACAATGAAACAACTGCTCCACTCACGTGTTCGTATGTTGTTATGTAATTGCGAAAGTTAGCGGATCACTGCTGTGCGTTTCGTATCACTAAGTCGGCGATAATTAATTAAATTATGTGCCATGCCATGTCATTACGTCTTATTAGCCAGAGATCATTATTTAAACCGGCAGTCTGTGTAACATATTTATCATAGTTTCAATTTGTCTTTTCTTTCTCTGCTTCCAGCGCGTCGGAGCAAAAGCGTTTGGCCGGTAATCAGCATGCACCGATATTTGCGGTCGTCATGCGCTCTGCCGGCATGCCAAAAGTGTTGGAATGCCATGGATTCATCTGCAAAAGCACCGAAGATGCCATTGTTATCGCAGCCACACTCTACCAGAGTCTCATGGCACATGTCAGTTCCAACTCACATCGCAGCACCAAGCGACGCACGCCACGCAACCAAAATGGTGTTAGTTGTATTAGTATTGCCAGCAGTTCTGCTGTCACGGGCTCCAATTACCTGTCTCGGTCGCAAATTGTGTCGAACGGACGCAAAACCTCATTCCGCAGCACAAATGGCAGCGTTAGCATTGTGCCATCATCGGCGGCTTCCAGATCTGGACGCAAGAAGCGAGTGGCCAACAACTCCCTTAGTTCGAGTAGCAATGTCATCAATGAAGCTGCTGAAACATCAACGGAGGAAAGAAAACGAAAATCGCACAAATCAAAGAGAGCGCCACCTATTCCCACAACCGTGCCGGGGGAGGCATCGAGAAAGCTGCAATTGTCCGGACGCATTGCCTCAACTTCCACAGATACTCGTCATTCTCCGTCGCTGTCGTATCTGGAAAAACTGGAGAATTCTGGTAAAACTTCTCACATGAGTATGACAAAGAAAACAAGTGGCGATAGTGTATATAAGGCATCACAATTGTTGTGCAATGGTGCACCACCAGCTGTGGTTGCAGCTGCAGTGGCTTCTTCTGGGGCAGGTCTACGAGCTGGCGACTCATGCGGGGACATATTGACGCGTGTTGCAATTCCCCGATCCGGTAGCTTCCTGAATACGGGAGGACTTACACGGTACAAATCGAGAGCAGCACGTCGTAACTCCGGAAAGATTGGTGTAGGCGGAGGTGGTGGTGGCGGGTAAGTACCAGAAGCAACACTGAAATGGTAGAAGGGAATAATTTATAAATCTAAAGGTCTTTCGAAGTCCTAAGAAGCATATACGAAATCGGTCCTAGGCACTTTTATGGAATCAAGCGTATATTTTTATCATCGAAAAAGCTGTAAGTTTTGCATTTTGGACTCAGGTTTAAAATGCATATTATTATGTACTAATTTCGTGGTTTCTATATGGATTTCTTCTGGTTCGTCCAAACACTCACCAGTCCTTGCTACGACGAAACACACAAACATTTAGTTTAACCTGGTTTACCCTGGGTAACCCCCATTAACATTCGTCATGGTGAATGGGTAACGGTCGTTTACCCCTTACCCACAGGGTATGGGGAAAACAATGGGTGATTACTCATGGCAATAGGGAATTACCCAACACAGTGTGTTGCAGATGAAGTTACCCACTACGCAAGGGGAATGATTAAGCGAAGGGTAATGGGTTACTCAGAGTAACCCATCCCCATTTTTGAACGAATATAAGAAAAACTTAGAAGAAACTTCTACATCCTGGAAAAGGAGTGTTGAATCGAAAAATGAACTGCTTTTTACTGGTTTCTAAGGGTTTTTCGGATGCAAGACCATTATGTGAAAAAATTGGCGAAATAAGAAAATCCCTATTAATAAACCTTTCTCAAGTAAAAATTACCACAATGTCCATATGTCTATATCTCAGATTTCTATGTGGTCATATTTATAGAGAAGATATTTTTCTCAAAAATCGTCAAAATAAAAAAAACCGCTAAAATAAATAAAAAACATTTTAACACCCACGGGAGGGTTTAACGAATGGGCGTATTTTTTTTAAATTAAATTACACATTTCCTTATTCGTGTTTCAATTTTATATTAAAATTTAAATCATATACCTATTTGGAATGCGTGTTTATTACAAAATTTCAAGATTTTCTTGAAATTCATGTTAAAATGATTTAAATTCGAAAATCATATTCCAATTTGTTTCAACATACGTGAATATGGTAATTTTCCGGAGGTGAGTAATTCGTGTACCGAATGAAAGCTGTATCATAGCCGAATGAAATTTTAATTTTGAGCCGAAATAGTATTTGAAATATGTTCAAGAAACTGTCTTTGCTAATGGCGTAGCGCTATTTTGAGTTATGTTGTCTTCAGTGAAATTAAATGAGAATGTAGAACACTTCAATGCTCTATATCCATTCCTTACGTATCCTTTTTGTCCATATTTCCAAAAATGGTAAAAAAAAAACTCCTTAAAAAGGGACTTAAGAGCATTCACACGTTCCACGAAATTGTTACTTAGAAAATTTCAGTAGGGGTTGTTAAAGACAAGAGACCAATATCGTGAACATTTACCGGTCTTGTTGGTCCTCTTGGAAAGCAGAGTATAGATGCCGACTGGGATATAGATTGCGCGTCCTTCTGGGGCCTTTTTGACATTCCTCGAAATAAGGACAAAAATGGCACGCAAAGAATTGCGATAGAGGATTGAAATGTTTTACAAAAAATTCTCGTCTAATTTCACTGAAGACATCGTAACAGAAAAATACGATACAAACATAGTTCCTTGAAAATTTTTCAAATAAGGGGTTTTCCAACAGAGACGCTACAAAAGTAAATCGATAGGGACAGCGAACGACGCCATATTTTTTCCCGCTCTTTTGGCATTTCTCTTCAGTAAGATTTGCCATTTCATCATGGAAAGATATACGAGCCAACAACGAGTCGAGAGCGCTACGTCCGGTGAAGCGATGAGGCTCATTTCTGGCTGAATGGCTTCGTCAATAAGCAAAATATGCGTTATTGGTCAGACAGCAATCCACACGTAATCCATGAGTCATCATTGCAACCCGAAAAAATTACGGTTTGGTGCGGTTTATTGGCCGGCGGCGTCATTGGGCCGTACTTCATCCGTGATGATCAAGACCGGCACATTACTGTGAATGCGAATCGCTACCGTTGAATGATAACCGAATATTTTTGGCCCCAATTGGATAATATGGACTTGGAGGACATGTGGTTCCAATAGGACGGCGCCACAAGCCACACAGCGAATTCCACAATCAATACATTGGAAACCAAGTTTGGTGAACGTGTTATCTCACGAAATGGCCCAGTCGATTGGCCGCCTCGGTCGTGCGATTTGACGCCGTTATATTATTTCCTGTGGGGCTACGTCAAGTCTATGGTCTATGCCAACAATCCAGCGACGATTGATGAACTTCGTACGAATATTGAACGTGAAATTGCAGCAGTATCGTCCGATTTATGCTTGAAAACCGTCGAAAATTGGGTTCAGCGTCTTGACTTCTGCAACCGTGCCCGTGGTGGACATGCAAAAGAAATCGAGTTCCATACATAATGGCATCGAACGTACTTTCACAGGAATAAAGAATTTCATTGGTATCTAAAACCGGATATGTTTTATTTAAAAAAACTTTTGTAGCGCTATTATTGAAAACCCCGTTACTCAAAATAAAAATTTCATCACGCCATAAAATCTAGTGAGACCTGAAAGGGGTCTGTCCATGTGAGATTTTAATATAATACTTAAGGCTTTCATTCTGCAAAGGATTCATTAACGGCCCTCCAAAAGTTGGTTCACTGTGCAATTTACATTTTGAAATTAGAACAAAATCCGAATTCATCGGTTTTTCGGTTTTGGACACTCTAGTAACACCCATTATTCTCCCTATAACACGTGGTAATGGGTAACTAATCGCTACCCAGGCTTTGCGGCGATGTATACTGGTTACACGTGGGTTAGTAAAAACAAACTCTGGCTAAAACAAGCTAACAAATAGACGCCTATGACTTGAAGTAGCGAGAAAATTATATTCATTGAAACATTGCTAATACATTAAAAGGTTAACTAAATTATACTACAATTAACGATTTGTTGCTTTCCCATTATTTAAAAATATCATAGCATTCGACTTTTTGTACATAACATCACATAAATATCGGGCCTTACTTCAGTTTCAATGTTTCTAGTTCACCACTTGGTTTCAGCGAACTCTTCAACGAATTCCGTTTGCACGAAAATCTTCACTCGCTGGATGATATCTTGTACGCCATCATAGATGCCGATGGAATGTCGTTCAATGATCTGAAACCGATCTATAAAGAATTCCTCCTAAAGCTGGCAGTCACACTGACCAAGGACGAACTTTTTCAGAGATCTAAGAACATCATGCGACGTCAGAAGAAGAAGAAACTAAAAAGAAAGCTGTACTCGAATAATACGCAAGTAAGTTTGAAAGTCTGATGTTTGTAACATCCCTAAATATGACTGTGGAACCGTTTTAGAAAAAACCGAAAACCCCAATTTTTGGCACAAAAAGTTTGAAGAAGGTTTTTCAGTTAGGACAGTTTCGCTCGTGTCGTGGAAAACCGCCGAAGCCTCCGCGTAATAAAGAGTTGGAGAACCATCGAAAGTCTGAACCACCCATTATGATTGGTGCGCCGACGGCAATATCCTCACATCCCAATCATACTCGATCGCATCATAACCAACACAATCAGCGGAATCGAGCAGCTACCAGTGGCTCCGATGTGTCTCTGGTGCGTCCTGAGAATGCCTTTCAAGGATTAAATCGAAACAGTAGCAGCGGGTATGTACTCTGCAGGTTCGGTTTTTATTAAAAGCAACCTTCATCATCCTCTTAACTACGAACTTTTGTACGAAGTTTTTTCTAGCCTTAAGTTAACCCATTTTTATACTTACAGATACGTTTCCTGCTCTGAATGTAGTTATGATTCCGAATCGTGCACTTGCACATCGGCTGATAGGTGCTATTGCAGTCTGAGGACAGATCAACTCAACAGTAACGAGTTGCGCCGCCGAAACGAGCGAAAAGCATCAAAAAAGATCAACCCAAATACTAATCCCAATCGTCACTCCCTCATCTCGTGTAAGTCAGACGACAAGTGCTACTGCTCCCTGGTCGAGGAGGAAACCCCACAAACAGCAGTCGAAGATGACTCACCCAACACACACTCCGACACCACCTGGTGCGATACGGACAGCTGCCTAAGTGTCAGTAAATGCTATTGCAAGCGTATGGAACATCGCCCTGGTTCGCGACTCATGGAAGCTGTCAATAAAAACAAATCACACAAACGGAAATCTCGTTCCACCACTCGTAAGCCAAATGACAATTTGGCCGTGGACTACGAATTATTTAACATCAATGGCAACAGCCAACCCGTTCAGCCCCATGAAGCCTTAAGCGTAAAGAAAAGTGTTGAGGCGGCTGCCATTTTTGCCGATGTCAAGCTGAGTCAGACCACCGACATTAAAAGTCTATGTTCCACTTCCAACTCCAATGCCAAGAATGCCGGAAGTTGCCGCTCGTACTCGGTTGCCTCTCGTAAGCAATCAAGTTCGTATCGCAAACGAGAAGCATTTAGCATAGGGCGCCGAAATGAGCGAAACCCTGCCCCATTGCCACTGTCCTCACTGTCCACCAGTTCATCACAGAAATCATGCAGCGCGGATGATCTGCTCAAGCAGCTGAGTTACATTGAGAAAAATATCGCACGCGCTGCATCCGTGCACAGTGGTAAGAGCAAGACTCGCGATATAATACTGCGGGAGAATTTCCAGAACAACTACCAATCGATGCGAGCCGTAAGTGCTTCCCTTGAGGATACCTTGGGATATTTGCCATAAACCCCCCTAATGAATGTCGACATTCCCCCTCATTTCTGAATAGTAGTTTAAATATTATTGATCATATGCATTTAGATTCGCGATTAAACGGTTTAAGAATACATTAACATATAAATACATATATCCCATTATTAATAGAATGACGGCCTAGACAGTGATTATCAAATTATTTGTATCTATAAGATAAATTTCAAATAGACATATTATCGATCTTAAGTTTATATATCTTAAGTTTATTATTACAGAGCTTATGTTTCCCAAGGGAATTGAGATGTTATTTCCTCAATTCCTTTGCGAAACGTAATCCATCGATAGTTTGTTTTCTTCTGTTTTTTGACGTGATTAAACTTTTATCTTAAATTCCAGTATTTTAAAGTCCCTGATTAAAAAACTCATTTGTTCTAGTTACAATTTAAATAACGTGCAATACTTGTAAACCAATGCAAAAGAAAGATTGACAATTTCAATTTTATTTCTTGAAAAGAAAGTGCAATATATCAGCTAATTCTACTTTTTCTGATTTTATGAAGGTAGCATTTGATTTTTATCTGTATTAATCAATGTAAGAACTATTAACAAATATATTTAAACATATACTTTATTAAATATATATATGTATGTATGCATGCGTAACTCGTTTCATTTACCATCTATCTGGATTAGCAACTGCAGCATCCATATTTGAATGATGTATCAGGTGACGCGTCATAACGCCCATGGACATGGACACCTAAAATGGACATAAAGCCCATGGGCGTTATGTCGCACCTAAAATGGACATTAATGGGCTTTGTGTCACACCGGTCATGGACTTTATGTCCATCTTAAGTGTGACATGACGTCCACGGACCTTATGGCCTTTTACGGAGTTTCGCCGCAAGGCCCGGCAGTAGTGAAACCAGCAACCTTTTAAGGATGCTCTTTATGAAAACTTTTTTTTTGAAGATTTGCCTCTCCTCATTTAACAAAAGAAGTTGTGAATTTTTGTGACATCCACTGATAAATTCATATTTGAAAACTGCGGACGTTATGTCGCACCTAGAATGGTCATAACGCACACGGGATTTATGTCACACCGGTCATGGGCTTTATGTCCATTTTAGGTGCGACTTAACGCCCATGGGCTTTATGTCCATTTTAGGTGTGACATAACGCCCATGGGCGTTATGTACATGGGCATTATGACGCGTCACCATGTTTCAACATTAACAGTATTCCCTTCTTATGCCAATTTTATATTTTCTTGTCACATCTTATATTATATTTAATGGATAAAGCCAGAATCACAATGCAAGCAACATTTGCAAAAGGCGTTCACAATGCAAGCAACAGTTTACTTCGAATCGAGATGTTTGTTCTAACAGGTGATACCAGTATTACGGCCAATATATCAAGGCAACAATAAAATATATTTTGTTTTCATGTCAATGTTAATACAAATGTTTGTCAAGATTAAAAGCAAGCTAGAAATTATAAAAACCAAATACATTTGAATTTGATTCTTCATATAATGAACAGAAGGAAAAACAAATCATTTAAGTTGTTCTTATAAAACAACCTCTATTAGTTGCATCATGATTCAAATGTCACATTCAGGGTTGTATTTCGAATATTAAAAAATGGTAATGTATTTAAACACATTTGGTATTAAAGATTCTACAGATAAAATAACGTTTTATAATGCATCTTTTAACACAAATGGGTTAAATTGTCAATGATGTTTTTAAGTTTGAAAATGAAATTCGAAGTACAGCGCCATCTACCGCTTAATAGTATATTATTCATTCGAACAAATATGTTGCTGGAGTAGGAATAGATCAACTTCAGCGACAATTTGGAGTTACATTTTTGTAAAAAAAACGAAAGGCCATTATGTGAAATTCTGTGTGTGAGAACGAGATAGCATGAAAAACGAAATTGTCGCTTGCATTGTGAATGCGGCTTAAGGGAACATACAATTTTACATTCATATGTTTTTGCCAATTTCACAAAGAAGTACTAAGTGCATTTAGTGTAGTAACAGCATAGATTCAATGAAAATCAGTTTCAAATTTAGTTGTCTTAGATCCTCGTTATGTTTAAAGTTGTAAATTTTTTTAAGGCTACAAGAGATCATGTTTTCTCCGGTTAGTGAAAAAAATGTAAATGCCGCGGGTGAGATTCGAACTCACATTCGCTGGACGATCGTTTCGATGTTTATGAAGCATCATCTTCAGCAGCGTCTAGCCCGTCAAGCCACTGCGGTGTGTATTTACACAAGTCACAAATTTGAAACTTCCCTGCAGTATTGGTAATCGACTCTACGCTGATGAGTTCATCGACTACCACAAACCTTTCGTCGACTACTCGCTAAACTACCAGCAATGCTTTTGAGCGGCGAATTTAACAAGGCGATGTCCGCTTTGGTAATGCCTTACTGTTCGTCGATTACTTCATCGGTAACATTTCGTCGACGCATTTATCGGTAACATTTCGTCGACGCATTTATCGGTAACATTTCGTCGACTACTCGCTAAACTACCAGCAATGCTTTTGAGCGGCGAATTTAACAAGGCGATGTCCGCTTTGGTAATGCCTTACTGTTCGTCGATTACTTCATCGGTACAACAAATTATTCGCTTTATTTTGAACTCAAATTTTTTATTTGAATTCAACTATAAGGTTAACAACTTAAGGCATAAGATGAAACTAACAATATTAAATTCTTAAGGTTAAGAAAAACAATAGAAAATCTCTGGAGACACTACCTTACAGATTACCACTGAGTACCAATGTAATCGGCGATGTAGTCAATGAAAAATCAATGGCGATGTAGTCGATGAAATGTTGCCAGCCACTACTTGTGAAACTGCAGGGTTATGGTAGGGCCAAACCAAAACAGAACGAGACAACTACAATTAGAATAGTTCGTTCTATAAATATAACTTTCAAAACTTCTGCATCAGTGCGTGTAAGTAGGAAAGCAATGTGTAAGTAGCGACAACCAATCTTATTTGTTGCAGCAACAAACGGACTAACCAAATCAAGATGCCGCCATTGTCTGGCAGTGTTGCCAGAAGATGGTAAGTGATTTAAAAAATGAAGCAAAATTACAAAACGGGTGCTAAATAATTCAAAGCCAAAACAAATTGTTTCATTATGTATGTGAAGATTATTTTTCGGTAATGACCAAAGAAAGGTGCTAAGTGCAAAAACAGGAGCATTCAATTTAAAAGTGTAAAAGTAAGTGTGAAATTCGAAGGTATTTTCTACTTTTTGTTCGTTTTTTTTGTTGCTGTACATTTGTGTTGAATTTGACAAAAATTAAATAAAATAAATAGTTTCCCATTACATCCCATAAAGGGACTGGCGAGAACTTCTCACAATCACTGAGCTGTGCGCTTTCCAGTTTTCACTCACTGATTGGGACCTACAGTTTTACACCGATTCCGAACGGTATTTTGAGAAGCTTTTTCATGGCTAGATACTCGATAGTGTCGCCGTCACTATGCGAGGTGACCGCCGCCGAAAGAAAATTTGAAGCTGGTCAGAGCCGGGTTCGAACCCAGGATCTCATGTACAAGAGCCGCGCACACTAACCATTGCTCCAAAAATTACTGTAGCAAATAATCCCAACATTTCGATGATGTTAGTGCCACATACTCGTATGAAAATTAGTTTTAAAAAACAGGTGCCAAAAACGATTCATTATATTCAAAAATGTGCTAGTAGACCCAACTAGGAGATCGATAGCCCCTGATCAAAACTGTCGTTAGTTCTGTGACTTTCGACGAGAATTTGGTGGGACTGAAACTCACACGCACACTCTTCATATCGTACTCTATGGGGTAAATATAAGGTTAAAATCCATTCGATTCCTGTTCCGATTCTTTCGTGTAAAGTTTTGACACTTTACTCATTCAACAGTTTGAAATGTTTATTCCATTGTAAAAACAAATGGTAGAAACACTAGCCCAGCTGATTTTAACTTTTTTCTGAAAGGGGTATGAGTGAATTCTGCTCTTATGTCAAGGTTTGTTTACCTTTGTTTGTCTACAACCCTACTACTGTTTTTGAAATTTTTTCTCCGTACAAAATGTGTTAATTTCCACACTGAAACACTTTCCAAATATCATATAAAACACACTCAATTTCTAAATGGCATTTCCCAATTTTATTAACTTATACATTGTTTTTCAATCAGCGGGCGACACAATAAAGACACTGAGTAAAAACAAAATGTCTGTTGTTTTTGGCTTGTTGTATATGGTGTCGTCCTGCATCTACCATTATATTAGTACCATAGCTTAGCCGTCAAAAATCGTATAACAACATCCTGTCGCAATCAGAAATGAACGTTTTGTATAACAGTATAGTGGAAACGTCAAAAATTTAGTATACCATTGTACCCAATGACGATGTGAAGCTTTTAAAACGTCGAATAGTCATCATAATACTTTAGTGGTATCAAAGCCATAGCCCACCTGCTGTTAGCAATATTCTGATAAAGCTTAAAGCTCTTCAAAGTTATATTTTAATATATGTCTATATTTATAATATGGTAAGTTCACAACAACAGGTTTATTAAGAGTTTAGTACAAACCGTATACTAATTAAGCTCCCACTTGTAGCACGTTAGTTTGAATTTATACTCTGAACGATAAACGCAAATAATACCTGAATACTCATCTTTATATATATAATTCTACTGCACGTGTGTTTGTGACTCAACTCCTCCTAAACTTCTGGACCGATTTGAATAAATTTTTTTGTATGCGTTTGGATGGCGCCCTGGGTGGTTTAGATTTACTATTCGGCCCAATTGGACAAAGGGGCGTGGTACCTCCCATACAAATCGCTTGAAATATTATGCAGGACAACGTCTGTCGCGTCAGCTAGTCGTACTATAAAGTACTCCGGTGAGGTCAAGCACATTTTGTTTTATTATATTTTATTTGCTGTTTAGTAAAAATAAAAATTATTAAAAAGACCTTGGGTAGAAAAATAGCTGGTCAAGTCGGGCTAAGGATTACCCAGCATCACTACCCAGTATCACTACGAAAAAATGTATATTAAATATATTTTTTGAATTGCATGATAAAACAAATGAAACTAATATGTCTGTGAAATCATCTACAGAGATAAGGACATTTTAGGAATAAAATAATACATTTATTTTTGAGAACTTTATGGAACAAAAAAAAACAAAAAGTTGGTTAAATAAAATACTTAAAGAATTAAAATAAGTAACATAAAATATATCAAATTTCAATCATACTCATTCATTGCGTTAGCCATTTTTGTGATGCGTGTTTGCCGATTGTTAGCGAATTTTCGAACATTGACACCCGCAAAGTTGTCAGATGTTGCACTTACGAATGTGTTGCGTATAAGATGCAGATCAGTGATGCATTTCCAAAAACGCCCTATTCCTAAACTGGTCAGTATTTAAATGGTGTGGACAAGATTTGACTCAAAAAACATAGTTTCGAAGAAAACGACTGCGAAAGTTTCACGTTGTATAGGGATGTATGCAAAATTTTCATTTAAAAATACTCTCAAGCCGAATATAAAAATAAGTTTGATATGCGACTCAATTTATCTGATAAATCTCGACAAGAAGAATATTTTGTAGTATTCAGTTCAAAAAAGATAAATTTTGAGTTATGACGGTATCTGGGGGTTTCTATGGCACAGCTGATTGAAAAGGTACTAGGGAAATGATGAAGAATTAGAGACCAAGAAAGACATAGATACGATTATTCTAGGCCATGCAGCAAGCTAAATTTAAATAGTGTTTGATTGATACTAATGACAGCTAACTTTTGTTTTGTTGTCTGCATCGAACGAAATGTCTAACCAGGCCGTCGGTGGTGCAATGGTCAGTGTGCGCGGCTCTTGTACATGAGATCCTGGGTTCGAACCCTGCTCTGACCACCTTCAAATTTATTTCGGCGGCGGTCACCTCGCATAGTGACGGCGACACTATCGAGTATATAGCCATGAAAAAGCTTCTCAAATTACCGTTCGGAATCGGTGTAAAACTGTAGGACCCAAAGCAGGGAGTGAAAACTGGAAAGCGCACTGCACAGCGATTGTGAGAAGTTCTCCCCGGTCCCTTCATGGGGTGTAATGGGAAACCATTTATTTATTTTTATTATGTCCACCCAAAGACTAAATTGCAAAAGCAACTCAAACTCGATAAAAATGGTCTACTACCTCACCGTCGCACAGTTGCAAAAATCATATCTTTTGAACCGAATAAGATAATTGAACAATTGATATGATAGATAACTGTTCAGCTTGTAAAATAACACAGTACAACACATGATTTCGGGACTCAATTCTGATAATTGTTTGTGAAAGTAGCCCCAAAAAGAAGAACTTCTGCGTCATTCGGTTGGTCAAGTTACCTCAAATAATAATTTAATAATTAATTTGAAGTTAGTCAGTATCGTATAGGGGAATTTGTCACGTTTTAGGCTCTTTTGTTTGTCATAACTCCAGAACCACTAGTCCGATTTAGCTGAAACAAATTTAGAAAAATTAAGAATTACAATTCCTCTAATATTTTCTTATACCTTTTTCTATGTCTACAACACTTTCGAAGTTAAAAATTAATGTATGAAGGGAAAAAAGTTTGTTTTCCTAAAAATTTAAATTTTTTTTTTTAAAAATTCATAAAAAATCCAACATGGAAAAAAGTGTCAAATCTAATTACTTTCACGTAAAGTCACATAACCTATGAGCAAAATAAGGCATAGATCATGAAAATCGATGCACGCGTTTCTCCGTTATTCACAATTATGCACAACATTATTTGGAGAAAACATTGACGCCTTTTTGATGATTCTGAGAATTAAAAAAAAAGGAATAAACAAAAGGTTATTTGATTTTTATGATTGCGTAAGCAAAGCAATAAACGCCAATAAATGTGCGTGAACAATTAAAGGGCAAAAATGAAAGTCGACTTTTTTAATTACTTGGGGTTTTCCGGTGACTACCTGTATGATTTTTTTACAGAAATTGCACCCACGTTTAGGGGTGGTCATTATATGGAAAGTTTTGCACAATTTGAAACGCACAAGTGCTGAATCAGGTATATAGCCAGCCACCCTTAAAATATGCGCCCATTTATAAGTACCTGACAGTAAAATATTGAAAAATACGTAGTATTTACAGGTGTGCATTGATCGATTTTTGTCATTTAAAAATTTTTTTTTTTAAATTCATAAAAAATCCAAAATGGAAAAAAGTGTCAAATCTAATTACTTTCGCATAAAGCCACGTAACCTGTGAGTAAAGTGAAATTTTTTGAGAGAATTGATGAAGAAATTTATTTCAATTCCAATAATGTTATGAATGAATATACACAAAACTTAAAATAAAAATTCCGATTTGTATTGCAGCCATTCTTACACAGAAAATATGGAATTTATGGAATCTATGCATAAAAACAAAATTTAGAACCTTTTCAATTATAATTATAATTATTGTCAATATCCATTCTCGTTGAAGTTGACGCTTGTGGTTCTGATTATCTTCTTTTCTTCGTCGGTTGTTGATATTCGTGGTCTGAGTTTGCGTCGTCATCCGAGGAATCCATAATATTTAAGGGCTCGTTTTTTTCCATGGGTCCACAAATTTCAGTGCCATGTTCTTCTTCGGTGCTTTCATCTTCATACTGCATAATTTTAGAACTCCACCAACAAACCTCCGCCAGCATCGCATCTAATTTTTTGCCTTTGAATCGCTCTTCCATTGGCATGGTCACCTGGTGGAACCTCTCTCCTTGTTCGTCTGATTCCTGAGGTAATTGTGCCAAAAAGGTATCAAGGTGGAAATGCAGGAAATGTCATTTTAATGTCATGGATGCATTGATTTTTTCAAAATAATACAGCAACTTGTCCACTCGTTTCTGTATGTCATCTCGCTGTACTCGGTTCTTTCCTAAAATGCCTTCGATGACATCTTTCAGTGCGTTCCATGCACGTAGGTGGTTACTATGGTTCGAAAGCACATTTGTGAAAGATTCGCTTTTCATTAATTTCCTTATATCTGGTCCATTGAGAATACCTGGTAATGCGAATATATCGAAATGAAATATTTAAATACAGACAAAGATACTTACCTTTTTTAATTTTAGCGTCACTGAGTTTTGGAAAGATGGATTTTAAACAGTCATAGGCGTCCCCAATATCCTTGACTACCACTGCAACGAATTTCCCAGCTATTCCTAATTATATGTGGGGCGGTGGCAACAAACTATCATCCAGGTCCTTTATCATAGGTTCATTGCGTAATTGTAATTGTTTGTTGAGCTCGGAAGTTCTTGCTTCCCAATCTTTACGTTGATATTGATTCCCTGTTTATCGTGAATTCCAATTACAAAGGAAGCAGAAGTATTTTGGATAGCCGCCCTTTTCTATAATGCCTTGTAGTATGTTTACCACCTTCAGATCGCAACAAATCTTCCATTTGTGTTCATCGTATTTGATTTCCTTCAAAATGTTGTCCAATAATTTATACGTTTCCTCCTTGTTTGTGCTGAATCCCAATGGAATGGGCGGTTTTTTGTTTGTTTTGTGTAACAGCACAGCCTTCAAACTGGAAACTGAACCATCGATGAATAAACGGCAGTCGCCAGCGATATAATCCATTCCCAATTTTTTCACTAAACCTGGGATATCATGAGAGTACGTGAAAGTATTTGCTCCGTCAACGGAATAAAATTTCTGAAAATCAGCTTGGCGTTGTCGGTATGATGTTGCGCTGACATTTTGCTGTCTGAGTTTTCTGCTCTTCAAAAATGATGCCAACCATTCGGAGTATTGATGTGATAGTCCCATCTTAGCCACAATGTAATCCATTTCCATTTGTGTTAGCGGTTGTGATCCACTATTTTCAATATCGGGTGTCCAATCAGCATCATTCAAATTGGTCGGATTGGTGAAAACGGTTTCGGCTTGCAGGGACACAGTATCCAGACTCGGAGGTTTAGGTGCATCGACATCAGCAGGGCGGTTAACTGGAAGTGTGGCAGTAAATGCAGCAGTGTATACTTTTGTTTTCAATTGCTGTCTGTTTAATCCATTACGAGAATTTATGCATGCGTAGCACCTGGATTCATCATGTCCAGTTAGGTCTTCCACTTACTGGCTTCATAAACGAAAGCTGTCCACCTTTTCCATGTATCCACATTATAAGGGTATTATAACAATTTTTGCACACTGTGTTCGGCGTAAAATTTGCACCACTTAAATCTGCTTTATCAAACTAATGACAATCCGCTGTTTTGAATTCTCAGTAATCAATTTTTTTCGATCCAGTTGGCCTCTTTTTGGGACGATATGACCACAAATGTAACAAAAATTATCCAATTTTGGGCACTTGTTATTTTCCATATTGAAATATATTATATGTTTTGTTGTTATTCACTTTTAAAAACCGGAGAAAAATGCACTTGTACTCTTCTCGTTCGCCGACACTTGTGAAATGACAAAAATCTATCAATGCACAGCTATAAATACTATTGATTTGTCAACTGAAGTACATGTAAAAGTAAAGTCAGGTACTGACACACATCCTTTTCACCCTTTAATTCAGCACGTGTGCGTTTTAAATTTTTCGGAACGTTCCAAAAGATGAGCACTCATAAATGTGGGTGCAATTTCTGTAAAAAAATCATGCACGTAGCCAACGACAAAACCCAAATAATTAAAAAAGTGGACTTGACTTTTTTCCTTTTAATTGTCCACGCACATTTTTTAGGGCTTATTACTTTGCTACCGCAATCACAAAAATCAAATAACCTTTTGTTTATTACTTTTTTTTTTTTTAATGTGAGATCCATAAAAAACTCATCAACCTTTTATCCAAAGAATTTTGTACATATCTAGCAAATTTTTGAAATTCATACCTTCACTTAATTGTGCATAAAAGCGAAATGCGTAAATCGATTTTCATGATCTATGTCTCATTTTGTTCATAGGTTATGTGACTTTACGTGAAAGTAATAGGACTTGACACTTTTTACCGTTTTGTATTTTTTATGAATTTAAAAAAAAATATTTAATTTTTTAGGCAAAAAATATTTTTTTTTCTTCATACATTTATTTATAACTTCGAAACTGTTGCTTATGCAGCGAAATTGTAATTCTTAATTTTCTTCAATTTGTTTCAGCTTATTCGGACTAGTGGTTCTCGAGTTATAACAAACAACTTACTAACTTCAAATTAATTATTAAATTATTATTTGAGGTAACTTGACCAAACGAATGATGCATAAGTTCTTCTTTTTGGGGCTACTTTGACAAACAATTATCAGAATTGAGTCCCGAATCAATCACCTGAAAAATGTTGTACTGTGTAAGTATTTGGAAAGGGTGGTAGGCTTTAATTTGTAGAAAAATCAATATTATGGTAAGTAAAAAAAAATTTTTTTTTTACATTTTTAGATTGTTTTTACTTTGTTTTAGTGTGTTATGTTTTATAATTATTACCCAACAAATTAAACAAATTTATTTTTTTCTAAATTTATTTTTTCAATCTTCTGTAAAATATTCATCACAATTCGTAACAGAAGGTATATCTAAAAGACTAATCATTTCTAAAGTAGAAATATATTCTAACACTATTCGTGACTTCACATGCCGCAGGGAAGTAATAAGTGGATCGGAAGATGCCAACATGATGAAGATGCTGTCCTCATTTTGCCTTACCTTTGATGCTTTGAATGTGTTCTGCAAACTATATTTTTTATAAAATTTGTTAAGAGACTTCTGTGCTTCTTCAGAAAGCTCTTCAATTGGCAAAGACTGGTACTCAATTATATCTTTGCCATGCGCCAATATTTTATGGACGGTCGGGGTCAACTTCTTCTGTGTATACATTTCTGCCAAAAGAGCTGCAGTTTTCGATGCATATTGTACATATTTTGTAGAATTAACACTTTCTCTGCAGTTTAAAACATTCAAGATCGTTCTATTCACGATTTGATTGTCAATTCCAGTGATTCTAAATACTGCCTCATAATTTTCAAAAAATCTCCTAAAAGTGTTTCCATCGTTTGAGTTAGAGTATCCGCACTTGGGACAGTCTACTTTTAGTTCAATTTGTTTAAAAAAAGCATCCGGTATTTGCTTCTTTCTGATCTTTTCCTTGTCCTTAATTGATGTATTTTCATCGATGTTTGCATCTTGTTGTGGTAGGGTATACGCCAGTTTTAGAAATAACTCCATACACCTTATCCTTGCGTGCAATGGTGATATTCCATATTCGTAATTCGCCTCATTTGTAGAGTCGTTTAAATTAACGAAGTTCTTCTGACTCTTTTTGCAAATCGGGAATGACAATGTTGAGGTTGTTCCTCTTAGTTCGTTTACGACTTTGCCATCAACCATGGTCAGGTGGAACTCGTAACTACATTCAATATATTTTCCTTCTCCAATTTGCAGCTTTGTAGGCTCAATCTTGCTTATATGTTCTTCAATGTCCTTCACCGTGGTCTTTATCAGTTCTGCCGATTCCTTTGCAAAATGAAACATTATTGGTCGGCAGTAATGCACTGATGATGGTCTTTTTCCAGTGTCGGGAAACATCAGATTTTAGCCGCAAAGGAACAACAGATTCCATAAACATATTTCCGTCAGATATTGTAGCGTCATCGGAAGATATCCTTTGCTTATAAATGCTTTGATGATCTATCGTAGCCCCATTTTCTGATCAATGTAAGTTTCTCAGGAAGAATTTCCACCTCATTTTCAGGAAGACTCTCCAACAACCGTTTTGCTGTGTATGGCCCATAAGATCCTGCAGATTGGCTTTCGCAGAGACTTCCGTAAACTCCGTATGCAGTGGTCGTGAATTTATTTTGGCTGGCGTAATATGCTTGTATCCGGGTAAAACGTCAGACCCGTGTCGCATTAAAGATGCCCGTAGATCCTCATATTTCTCTTTGGAAAGTTCTAAGTCCAAAAACAGGGCCAAGGCTACTTCGGAACCATACTTTTTAATGTGTGCGTTAGTGGGCGTTAGTCGCAGTGGGCTTGCATCAGCAACAGATTTTGTAATCTGTGACCTAACTCTTTCACTATCCTTTGTATATGTAATAGACAGCGCAGCGCGTCCGATAAATGCTTCGTGGTCAAGTCATTGGTGGCATCGGCAAACTTCCTCTTTCTTGTGAAAATTGCACACTCATCCATACTCTTTTTGGACTTCCTTTTGCTCCTCTGGTTGATGTGGTGGGTTTATCTACTGCCAATATATCCAGGATGGTGTCTTCATTAAGCCAGTCCTCGTATTTGGAGTTGAAGTTGTGAATGGTTCAATTGCATTTCACCCATTTTGCCTTAATTTTTGCATATATCATACAAAGATTATTTTTTATACTTTTGCTTCTCTCAATATTTCCGTATAAGCTATCGAGTTCTTCTAAAGCAGCTTTCGCGAAAAACGTTGGTATGGTTGACTTTCTAAACATTTCAAATAATTTTAAATTGTTCAACGCCATGTTTTCAGAACTTGTTGCGCCATCTTTAAGTCGTAGGCTAATGCAGGCAGTATGCAATAATGCAATTTTGCAATATATAGGCTTATGCTACCATGTGTAAAAATGTACCTGTTACCTGCATACATATGGATTTAGGCTGAATTATGCAATTTTGATATTGTGCACGAGTCCAAATAAAATTTGTGCCTACCTGTAGGGACCAGAAGTCAATATTGTTCTTGACCATTTGTACGCCAAAGTAATTTTTAAGTGAGGTGCGTACCTGTTAATTTCAATGCGTAGTTTTATTGGGAACAGAATTTGCTAGAGGCTCTCAGGTATACAACCGACTTAAACTGCAATTTTCAAACTATTAGATCAACTAACTGTCAGTCAAAACATGTGCACGAAATATAATTTCTGCAACCATGTCTTTTTAACCTTTTTTACCTGTAGAAGCCAAACGGGTACGTACTGGCAGATACAACCTTTTGAATTATGTAAAGGAATATTTAAAAATATATTTTTATTTTAAAATATGGCAGAGGTAAAAAAATATATTTTTTTTTTATTTCCCATCAAAGTTGTAAAATAGTGAAAAAAGGGATAGTTTTTAAATAGTGATTTACCTAGAGAAACACAAAGCAAACAGTACATTCTTTTATTATTATACATTTAATAAATACTGCAATCAATTGGAAAAAAATAGGATTCGTTACCTATTTTTCGTGATATTACACCTGAAATCGCACCAAATTTACTAAAAATGGTGTATTTTTTGAAAACCGAAAATCAGTCAACTTTGAACGGTTGTGTATTCTAAACTAAAAATCTGATATTATTAAGAGTAGAATCTTTGAGTTCGGTGAAAAGTTTCCTATAAGATGGGTTTATTTAAAATTTCCTAGGCGCACATGAAAATTTTGATTTTTGCACCCTTGTTTGCTCTACGGGCGCAACTGCGCGTCGTCAAGAGAACGTTAAGAGAGTGATTGCGGCTCTAGTCTATTTCTCTATGGACGGTATTGACGCAAATGAGCGACATGTAAATACCTCCAACAAATAATTATTATATGTGCACAAATAGTTATTTTCTTTCCATCAACAACTAACGGGAATTCACTTTTAACTATGCATCCCTCGTTATCGTGAACATTATTTTTTTGGTTCTTTATTTGTGATCCGGTTATCTGAGATTTCACTTTAAGTTTGCAATTCAATAGAAAATACATAATTAAGTATATGGGCACTAGGGTGGACCTTGTGTCGATATTTTGGTAGATGAGGGCTCTATTCCGTGCCTTTTTGAAAAAAAATGACAATGCCGAAAAAAAAAATTAAAAAAAAAAAACATTAGGGGTTGCGCACGAGCCGAGAAAAAGGTCCACTTTGCCAAAATTATTGGGGAAATTGCCATAGGTCATCAGGGGTCACCCGTAGGGGGGAAGAATGTATGGCCGACCCCCATTAACTTTTTACCGCCAACATTTTCCCCCAAGACACCCACCCCCTATCTCCTCCCCTTAGGGGGGTCACCATACAAAAATGGAGGTTTCTCAGTATTTTCGAAAAACACCATAGGTCATCAGGGGTCACCCCTAGGGGGGCAAAATATATGACCGACCCCCATTAACTTTTCATCCCCAACATCTTTTCCGAACAAACTTACCCTCTATCTCCACTCCTTGAGGGACTCCCCATACAAAAATAAAAGAAGCTGTAATTGAGTAGTACTACTAAGCACTCTTAATATAATATAGTCAAATTAACATATTTTTGTTCGCTGATGGGTATTTCTTGCGGTAAGAATCGATAACATGTAGTAAATACTGTTTCTCTTCTTCGCCTTGACACAGTATTCTATTATAATCTTGTATCATTTTTACTCCTCTTTCGGCAGTGTCGTTCACAACGCGCAAGATTTCCAGGTTGCTGGATTTGCAAGAATGAAATCTTGCGATATTCCAAATCGTACAAATAAATTTTTGGTATTATGAGAGACGAAGTTGCTCAAGTCTTTAGCCAAGAATTCCTCATTCACATCTTTGAATTTCACCTCGATTTTTTTAACGCTGGTGCTTTTGATTACGACGCGAGGAGCTGGGGGAACCGGGTCGTCTTCTTCATCTTCTTCGTCTTCTTCATCTTCTTCACCTTTTTCGTCTTCTTCATCTTCTTCACCTTCGTCATTCTCATTTTCTAGCAATGCTTGGGCCATTTTGGCCTTCAACTCATTTGAAACCTTGTCATCGAAAAAGGCAAGGGCTATGTGCTCATCGGCGAGATACCATAGGTGACCGATAAATTTATTTATCATTACCCGAGATAAATCCTGGTCAACGGACTTGTACTCGATGATGTCCTTCAAAAACTTCCAATCTTGATTCGGCGCCTCAGCTGCTCGAGAAGAACCAAACCATGCCCTGACGTAAAGTCGCACCACAAAAATACAAACGTGTCGAATACCATTCAATTCACATACAGATAAGTGAAAAGTTCTCCGAAACAAAAACATCTTGAGGCTGTAAATGGCTTTTGCCATCCATCGAGCATGGGAAACGGGTCCTGGAGGTCGGAAATGGTAATTCTCAAGTTTTTCACCCAGAAACAAAAGAATTAATTGTAGCATTTCTTTGTAGTCATCGCGAGGGTGTTTCTCCTTCAATTGATCAAAGCAAAACTTCTTTATGCCGACTTGCATTGCCACAGGAATTTTTCTGACGACTTGATCGTCTATCAAGCCAGAATGGAATGGTTTAACCTTTACAGCGTCCCATTCCTGTTTGAAACGGTCAAAGCAAGGAACGCCTGGTGCACTGGTCTTTCCCATTTTTGTCTCAAAAACTTCCCTTAGCACCAGTTCGTATACGTGGTGTCTGCAAGGTAAATATAAGATTTCTCTCTCCAACAGCCGCTCAAGAGCAACTGAGGCTCCGGAGAATGGGCCACTGTTCGTTGATGTCGTGTCGAAAGAAAGTCCATGTATTCGATGTGTCATATGCCAAGATGCCAACAGTTGATAAACGGCATGTGATATTCTCCGGCCTTTTCCTTTCCCATCTTCTACTTTGGGAACTCCAAGAAGTTGTTCTTTTTCTCCGTACGAGACAATTACCGTAGACGGTCCACCTTCTTTGTACCCACAAAATCCAAAAGCATTTTGCCATCCCAATGGACTACGAAGGATTTAGCTGCGACAAGCTGGAGATGAATGAAACGCGTTGAAGAATAAGAATTCTGAATGAGAGCAAATAAATCTATGCGATCTTACTTCTGGATTGTCTTTCACATAACTCAGCATGTTCTCTCGATTTGAACGCCGACATCTCCGAAGCGACGTACGGTTTATTGTGTATTGTTGAGGATCGCGTCCAAATGCTTCTGCCGCCGCTATCATAATGCCGACCGCGTCTCGGTCAGTCACTTTGCACTTGTCCAAAGCTGATAGGACTCGTTCAGTAAAACATTGTTTGTAACCTCTTCTGTCGCCAACATTTGACGGGCCAGCTTCTGCCGGGAAGTTTTCGTCCTGTCTCCCATTATCATCGCTTGAATCACTGCTTGAAAATTTAACCACTGCAATTGAACGAATTTCATTTGAATATAAACATTGGACGAACACACAAAGCGCGAAATAGCTTACCGCCTTTAGCGAACCGATCTCTACTAGATTCCGTTGCACGTTTGCGTCGCAACTCTTCTTGTTCTTCGCGCTCAGCTTTTCTTTTCCTCGTTCGAGTATCAGTATCGTCCACACCTCCCATAGTTCCTGGCCGGCCATCTTCTCTTTGCTTTAGCAGAAACTCAATGTCTTCGGTATTTGTCATTTTCTCAAGGGCGTTGGCGTGTGCGATGTCGAAAAGATTATCCAAGCTATCAGAAAACCTATTCTCTTTTTCTCTAGTGGACTCAGTCTTTCTGTGAGATGACTTTCTTAAAGCATCCCACTCATCGTGCAGCGCAGCTATTTTTCTTGTAACATCTCCTCTGGCTTTCGTCGGAATAGCTGCTTGGCGCCAAAAAATCATCACTGCGTCCGCGACTATAACCGCACTATTTTTCTTCGACATGTTTCGTTTGCGAATGTTGAAGAAATTCATTCTTAGCACTTGCTTCTTCGACGGTAATTTGTTCCCCGTAATATCCATGCTTGGATAACCAATCAAAAAAATATCGTCGCGCGATCTAAGTCGTGTTGTCATCTTAACTTTTAAAAAACGGGAGAAAAATCGATTTACTTTTCGCGGTCGTCGGCACTTGTTGAATGACAACAATCGATGAATGAACTGCTATTTATAACTACTACGTATTTTGCAATATTTTACTGCCAGGTACTGATGAATGGGGGCATCTGCTAAGGGTGCCTATGTACCTGATTCAGCACGTGTGCGTTTCAAATTTTTCAAGACTTTCCAAACAATGACCACTCTTGAATATTGGTGGAATTTCTGTAAAAAAATCAAAAAAAATCAAAAACATCTCGATATTGTGCAACTGTAAATACATAGATTTTCAGTATTTTTGTATGGGGAGTCCCTCAAGGAGTGGAGATAGAGGGTAAGTTTGTTCGGAAAAGATGTTGGGGATGAAAAGTTAATGGGGGTCGGTCATATATTTTGCCCCCCTAGGGGTGACCCCTGATGACCTATGGTGTTTTTCGAAAATACTGAGCAACCTCCATTTTTGTATGGTGACCCCCCTAAGGGGAGGAGATAGGGGGTGGGTGTCTTGGGGGAAAATGTTGGCGGTAAAAAGTTAATGGGGGTCGGCCATACATTCTTCCCCCCTACGGGTGACCCCTGATGACCTATGGCAATTTCCCCCCTAATTTTGGCAAAGTGGACCTTTTTCTCGGCTCGTGCGCAACCCCTAATGTTTTTTTTTTTTTTCGGCATTGTCATTTTTTTTCAAAAAGGCACGGAATAGAGCCCTCATCTACCAAAATATCGCAAAAATGTCATTTCAAGGTCCACCTTAATGGGCACTGGTAAAACAGTCGCATTCCTGAAGCTGAAAAATTAAAATATTTGTTTTTCTTTTGTGTTTAATAAAATTTCCTCCTCTTTGTTAATATATTTAACGAACAATTTTCTTCACAGTGAAGAAGGAGTGAACGTTCTGATGAGGAGCGAAGAAAAATTGAAGGAATGCATTTTTGTAGAAAAAAAATGATAATATAGCAGCTGAGTTATACGGTTTCGAATTTTGTAAAAGATCCCGAAATCGATGGTTGATTAAACGAAGTGGACCAAGAGACATATTGGGCATTAAGAAATGCCTACAACACTAATGAAAATAAGTGTTGTAGGCAAATAAAGCAGCAAATAGATCTAAATGTATCGAGATAACTTGTAGAGCAACTGCTAAAGGTAAGTACACATTTATATATGCCTAACCACTGAAGTGGCAAAAAAACCGAAATTTTTTAAAAACCTGTTTACGGTTTTCAATTTTGGCACAAACCGGTGGAACCGGTTTTTTGTTCTAAATTACATATTTAGCACTTCCAATACATATGTTTAGCGACCATTTCACATACTACATTCATGCATACATTACATTTCACATAACAATCACATTTTTATATTAATTTTAAATTTAAATCATATTCAAGTTTGGAATGCGTGTTTAATATAAAATTTAAAAGTTGTATTCAAGTTCATCCCAGTTGGAAATTTCCTATAGACATCATCAATGACAAAGAACTGACATGTCAGAGTCACTGCTGACGTTCCCACCCGCAATGACTAAGAGTCAATCATGACCAAGTTTTGACAAATCAATAAGACGGTCTTACAAACACAGAAAAAAATCAATTTCAATTAAAAAATTTTTTTATTTGATTAATTTTTAATTGATGTTGGTGTAATCACGAAAATGATAATATTAATTCAAGGTATTTGTAAATTTGTCAAAAAAAACTTCAATTAAAAAATTTGTAAATTTGATTAAAACATTTATTGATTTTTTTTCAAAAATATTGATTAAGTATGTAATCAAGTTAATTAAAAAAATTATTGATTTTTTCGCGATTTTTGATTAAATTTTTAATTGAATCAAATAAACCCGTTATTGCTTTTTTCGGCATGAAACCCCCACCCCCGGCGACGCCGCTAAAAAAAACTAAAATGTTACATTTTTAAAGCGATTTTATTCAAGGTTTCGCAGATACACATGTTATATCTATAAAAAATTAAATTTTTCAGAATTTGGATTCATAATCGGAACTAATGTCCGGTTTTCTTAAACTCTTATTATATATTAAACATTTACGGTCTTATTCATAAAAAGTTATGAGGGGTTGGAGAGACAGATTGTCATAAAAAAAACCGTCCCTCAAATCTCTCCCAACTTTTAGTGAATAAAGCGGTTAATGTTTAACCGATTTATATTAAATACAAAAAAAATAGCTACATCTGGTGGTTCTGGAGAAACATTAAATTTATCTGTTCCTGCCGCAGCAACAGTCACTCCATTGTCGCATTCCATCTCTTCTGCATATTGCTTTATCTAATTTAGGGCACTCTTGTTTTACTCGTGGAAAATGTCTAAGAAGATGAGTCTTAAAGATTCTTTTTACGTGAAATTTTTGAAAAAAATTTTCGTGTAAACAATTGTATGTGGCATAAGGCGGCAAGTTGTGTCTTTTCAAGTGCATAAAAAATGTTTGGAGACAGTAATTTTTTCCATTGCAAACAAAACACTCAATGCAAACACTCATTTCCAATAAAATTTATTCAAAAACACTTGCCAATTAAACACAATTACAAAAAACGCAGTTTTAATCACGTAAGAAGGCAATTTAACACTATTATTCTTTAAGTTCACAAAATAAAATCTGTGTAAAACAGTGTTGTATATGAAAGACTACAGCCGTACGAAAAGTGACGACGACGGCAGGTGACTCAGCCGCCACATATATTCCCTCCCAACGCGCTGTAAAATTCAACTTTCTGTAAAATACTTTATCACAACAATTTTTGTTCACATTTTTTTGTTTGTATTTACACTAAGGTTTGTTAACCCTAGAACAATAAACCCGGCCTGTGAGGCGACTCGAATTTTTGTTTACACGATATTTTACGAACGGTTGCAAATATCAACACGTGGTTTCGTGTCAATTCAGTCGACTCTGTATGAGCATGTGAGTAGCCGTTCATAGCTCTGTGTCTTTTTGTTACGGATATATACACACGCTTGTCGCCTGAGAGGCGAGGTTTAGTATCAGAGGTAATGATTTTTGAGAGTTCTTGTTTAATTTTTTGTAGCATTTTTAAGTCTATAACTAAGATTTAGACCGTTTTTTTTAATTTTTTGGGATGTGTGTTCCCGACTCCCAAATACAAAAATGGCTGGAAGAAGTGTCGTTGAATGACAGCGAAAATGAGGACAATTTGGGAGTGGAGTTTGATTC
Source organism: Phaonia tiefii (assembly GCA_963931995.1). Taxonomy (NCBI): domain Eukaryota; kingdom Metazoa; phylum Arthropoda; class Insecta; order Diptera; family Muscidae; genus Phaonia; species Phaonia tiefii. The sequence continues at coordinate 265,614,935 of OZ008367.1, forward strand.
AGATGATAGTCTAAATGATCCTAATTACATTGCTGATTTAGAGGATGATATGGACGCAGATGATATCATCGCAGGCGATCATCTTTCAACCTTGATGTCTATATGAGCAGTTACTATTGCGCTAAATTGTCTAGATCATAGATCACCGAAAAATACCTGATTTGATTTTTATCTACAAGGTAAACTATACATAATATAATAAAAAAAATTTTTATGAAAGTATGTATAAATACGTATCAGAATTTATATTTTTTTCAAGTTTATGAATTGGAATTAAATTTATTTCTATTTATTTTTAAAATTATTTTTTTTTTAAACAAAAAAAGTGTTATTTTTAATGTAAATTTTTTTATGGAATATTTAAAAAAATAAAAGAATTCGCTTTTATTTTCTTAATCAACGATTTTATTCTTCAAGAAAAATCGTTCTTTTAAAAAAAAAATTATTTTAAACATGAAAATTTTGTACTTTTTGAAAAAGTAGCCTCACAGGCGAGGTTTAGTTTTAGAGTGGAAAAAAGAGGTTTTGTGTTCTAGGGTTAAGAACGCATCATGCATATTTATATTAATTTAAAAAACGATTCACAGCAAAAATTCGATAATGCACTCAAAAATTAAACATTTTTAGCGCCGTAGATTTGCTCCTTGCCAGCTCCTAGTTCTGATGTAAACTCAAAAATTAATTGTAAATTAGATTAAAAATTTAATTGATTATATTTTTAATTGAAATTTACAGGCAAATATTTTTTTCTGTGTAGATTGTCAGCCCCTTCGCAATTTATGTCACCTAATTCAAAACTAGTGACATGTCAAGAATATGTCTTATATAAATTGTCATCACCTACTGACATAGTCGTAAGGAAACACTACTGACAATGTCTTCAAGACAAAATTTCCAACTGGGATATTTTACTGATTTAAATTCTAAAATCAAATTCGAAATTTCCAAATTTTAAAGTGATTTTTATGTATGAAAATCTTATTAAGTTCCAAACATTTATTTATAAAATAATTTACAGTATGAAATTTGAAAAAAAAAAATAATTCTTAAAACAATTTTAAAATTTGAATAAAAAATTTGTTTGGAATTGTCAGTAAGAACTTATTGAAGCACAAAATCATATTTGAAACTAAGGGGCGTTTTTTCGTAACTTGTACACGTTAACTCATACAAAATGAAAACCTCCACGTTAACATGTATAATTTTAGAAGTTGAGAATACCCCCGATAAAAGTGTTACCAAGTTCGACTTTGTTGTATGGAAAATATAAAATGTATGACATTCCATTTTTTATATTTCCATGACGTTTCGAAAATTATGATGTAAATATAAGGGGTAGTTAATTTTTTCTACCAAAAAAAATATTTAAAAAGTTGTATAAAATATTATTGTTTGTTTCTTCTTCAAGAAGAAGGATTCCAAGGCAATACTGGAGACCAAACAACTAAAGCAAAACTAAAAGGAAGTAAAGTGACGAAGGAAGGAAACCTGAACCATAACTCGACAAGATTCACAAGAACACCTTCGGCTCTGTCTACTTGCTGCACATTATCTACTTTTTTGATACAATTTGTGTATTTTTAGGTACACATTTGAGGACCTTTTTGTACTTTTTTGGTGTAGTTTTCGCACCAATCACTACAGTTAAAGTAAGTTTTGGTGCAATTATGGTTAATTGATGCAATTTTTTAGTACTTGTTACGTACTTTTGGTACATTTTGTGTAGTTTTTGTAAATTTTTGGCAATATTGATGTACTTTCTGGTAGAGTTCATGCACTTTATGGAACTTGATATGTGGTAAATTTTATGTACTTTTAGGTACATATAAATGATGTATGAAGTTTCTGGTACATTTTATGTACTTTGTGAATAAATATCACTCCGATCCACATTCATTAATTCACTCCATTTTCTCTTACCTCTCTACAGAATAGCTTTTTACTTCTCGCTTCCGGTACGCTAGCTGCTCCCGAGCTCGTTTGAGACGTAAAAGAGCACGTGGCTTGCATCGCGGACGCCTTCATTTTGTTTTATTATTTTCCAGTGCTCTCGAGACGTAAATGTTGGCTGTGTGTTTACATCTGACAACTACCGAGCAGCTGCGCGTTAATGATGGTTGTTTTATTTTGAAATAGTGTTTTACACCAATATGGCATTAAAGTTCCGAACCATTGCAATCGAAATCTCATATTTGAATTTTTCGTATATCAGAAGTTAATTTACTCGAAATTTCCAAATGAAAAAATGTTTCTGCAATGTGAATGCAGAATAACCACCTCGTATATTACGTTGTTTTCTTTAGTATTTTTTTTTAGTTTTGACTTTTAAATAAAGAAATTGGCAAATAAAAATTAAAAAAGTTAAGATGAAGCCAAGCACAGTTGAGTTGATGTTAACTTATATAGGTTATGAAAAAAACGCCCCTATAGAAATAATATTTCTCCAAAATTTAATTAATTTAAATTAAACTTTAATTAAATCAAAATGTTCGTGCGTTCGGTCGATTTTAAATTATTTTCTTTTTCAATATTTCGCCTCCTATTTTAAATTATCGGTTGATTTTAAATTATTTTCATTTTCAATATTTCGCCTCCTATTGGGTGGCATCGTCAGGAAGACAAACAAAAATTATGTACTAATTAAAAATTAAATAAACTTGGCATAAATAAAATAATTTAAAATAGACCTACCGCTCGAACATTTTCAGTTTAAATAGAATACGAAAGGTGGAATAAAACATCACATTTTTAATTAAAATTCAAAAATCCAATCATTAATTATTATATGTTTTGAGGATATTAACACAAGTTGAGTACACACCGGTTAACCGACATCAAATAACCGGGTTTTCGGTTTGTTCGAAAATTACGTGTTTTAAAAAACCAGCACACATCTAATAGCAACCAAATCCAGTTTTTCGGCTTTGGACACTCCACTAACCACGCTTAACCCAGCTTCATAAACATGCGCATATTTCATTGGCTGAAAAATACAAGTTTTGGGAGGAAGAATTTGAATGAGGAAAATCTGGTGACGAGTGAAAGTTTAATTTGGATGGACCTGCTGGCCACCGTAAATATTGAAGAGATTTACATCAACCTAGTATATGAGTTTAACAGCAACAAGCGTTTTCTAAGTTTTAAGGATATAACTCGATTGTAACACATATAAAACAAATAAGTATTTGAAATAAACTATAAATCAAAATAAACACAAATGAGAATAATGAAACATGGGACTGTCCGTGGAGGTGGAAAGTTTCTGATTGCCATTCACTTGGGAGTGGCCAGAAATGATTCCTTCTTTGGGCAGTCCAAGCAGCTCACTACTTCCACGCAGTATGTCCTGGGCAATGGCTTTTCGGAAACCTCCGTTAGCTAGCTAGAGTGAGAAGGCGAAACAAATGAGCATCAAATCAGGTATAGTAGGTGACTGATGTCACTGAAGCTCATCAAATAATCGGGCATATTCTTTTGTCCTTAGAAGGCGGATGAGCCAAACATACGGGCCAACGGCGGATAGAAACTAAAAGAAGAAAATCCAGGTTCAACATATCGCATCCTGGTCAGCGTCTGATCCATAATGGGCGGCTGCAATCAAATACCCTGGCAGTAGGTTAAATGCAAAAACCCGGTGGGCTGGGTTTGCCTCCCGCCACCGTTCATAATGGCAGTGAAAATACAAAAACGAAACAGAAAACATAAACAACCCCTATTTGTTGACGACCCCCGCAAACGTTATAAGGACCACGATTTACGGATATGCACTTGGAATGTAAGAACTCTATATAGATCCGGTGCAAGTATCCAACTGGCAGATGTCCTCGAAAGTTATAAGGCTGACATTACCGCTATCCAGGAAATGCGATGGACAGGACATGGCTGCACAAGAAAAAGAAACTGCGATATATACTACAGTTGCCATGAAAAAAAACATGAATTTGGTTGTGGATTTGTAGTTGGCAAAAGACTGCGACATCTAGTCTCTAGGTTCAATCCTGTGAGTGAACGAATAGCCACAATCCGCATAAAAGCGAAATATTTTTATATTTCCCTAATTTGTGTGCATGCCCCGACAGAAGAGAAAGATGATGATGCCAAAGACATATTCTATGAGCTCCTAGAGGAAACGTATGACCGCTGCCCTGGCCATGACATTAAGATTGTACTAGGAGATTTTAATGCCAAAGTAGGAAGGGAGAATGTGTTTAATCCAACTATTGGCAATTTCAGTCTTCATGCTGACAGTTCCGACAACGGTATGAGACTGATTGACTTTGCCGCGGCAAAAAACATGGTCATCAGTGGCACAAGATTCCAGCATAAAGACATCCACAAGGCTACTTGGGTATCCCCTGATCAAAGAACTAGGAACCAAATTGATCACGTGGTAATTGATGGAAGGCACTCATCCAGTGTAATGGACGTACGACTGATCAGAGGAGCTAACATCGATTCTGATCACTACCTGGTAGCAGCAAAGGTTCGCACAAGATTAAGTAGAGCGAAAATCGTACGAAACCAGACGCAGAGGAAGCTGGACATCGGAAAGCTGCAATTACCAGAGGTAGCCACAGCCTACTCAAGGAAGCTCTCGCAACTTTTGGCACAGAACCCACCCCCTCCCGATGACGATCCTGATGCGCAGTGGAAACCCATTTCCGACTCTATAAAAACTGCCGCAACAACCGTACTTGGTTTCGAAAAACCGCTTCGCAACAAACCGTGGTACGATGAAGAGTGTCGCATAGCAAATGACGAAAAGAACGCTGCACGTATGGTAATGCTTCAGTCAATTGCAACGCGAGCTGCAACTGAGCGGTATAGGGAGAAGAGAAAGGAGGTAAACCGTCTCTTTAGGCGTAAGAAACGGCAGTGGAGAAAACGCGAGAGTGAGAAAATTGAGACATACAGAAGGAAGAACGAAGCCCGAAAATTCTACCAAAAAGTTAAAAACGGAACTAATGGACATGGTTCAGGGCCCCCCTTCTGTAAAGACAAAGACGGAAATCTCGTCGCAGATGTGCAGAGCATGTTGGGAATATGGAGAGAGCATTTCTCCGCGCTACTAGTACCTGAGATATCCGATGACGATGGGACAATCGATCACAATATGGACGACGACGTCGATTGCCCCCCTCCTAACCAAGACGAGGTCAGAACAGCTATTGCCCGGCTTAAGAACAACAAAGCCGCAGGAGCCGATGGATTACCGGCGGAGCTGTTTAAGGCTGGCGGCGATGAGCTGATAAGGTGCATGCATCAGCTCATTAGCAAAATTTGGTTAGATGAATGCATGCCCGGCGATTGGAGTCTCAGTGTACTATGTCCCATATTTAAAAAAGGTGACCCGAGTATTTGTGCCAACTACCGTGGAATAAGCCTTTTATCCATAGCATATAAGGTTCTATCAAGTATAATGTGCGAAAGACTAAAACCAATTATCGCTGACCTGATTGGACCATACCAGTGTGGCTTTAGGCCTGGAAAATCGACAACTGACCAGATTTTCACGCTACGCCAAATCCTGGAGAAGACACACGAAAAACAAATCGACACCTATCATCTATTTATCGATTATAAAGCAGCCTTCGATAGTCCGATACGGGAGAAACTCTATGAAGCAATGTCTGAGCTTGGTATTCCTGCAAAACTCATACGCCTTTGCAGGATGACCTTGACGAACACCAAATCCGCAGTGAAAGTTGGTAAGGATCTTACCGAACCTTTCGAAACTAAGCGAGGCCTCAGGCAAGGCGACACCCTATCGTGCGATCTCTTTAACATCTTAATGGAGATCATTATGAGAAAAGCTGCAGTCAATATGAATAAAACCATCAGCAGCAAAAGTCACATGCTGCTCGCGTATGCTGATGATATAGATATCATTGGGCGCACAATTAGAGAAGTTACTGCGGTTTTTTCGAGAATTGAGAAGGAGTCAGCAAAAGTGGGTCTGACGGTGAATGAGGACAAGACAAAATTAATGGTTTCAACGAACAGGGCCTCCACGCGATTAGACCAAAGCGTGAACGTTGATAAACGTTATAACTTCGAGGTAGTGGACGAATTTATATACCTCGGATCTGCCGTGAACAAAAACAACAACGTCAGCCTTGAGATCAAACGGAGAATTGTGCTTGCGAATAGATGTTATTTTGGGCTAAGCAAGCACTTTAGAGATAAAGCCCTCTCTCGAGTAACAAAAGTCCAGCTGTACCAGACTCTCATTCAACCTGTCTTGCTTTATGGCGCAGAATCCTGGGTCCTATCGCAAGCAGACGAAACATCTGTAGGAGTCTTCGAGAGAAAAATACTCCGAAAAATTTATGGCCCAACGGTGCACAACGGCGAGTATCGGCGACGCATGAACCATGAGCTGTATGAGCTTTATCCTGACATTGACATAGTTAAGCGGATCAAGATAACGCGATTGCGCTGGCTAGGCCATGTCAGTAGAATGGATGAAGATGAACCAGCGCGAAGGCTTTTCGAAACCGAACTCGAAGGAAGACGAAAAATAGGAAGACCAAGACTCCGCTGGAGGGATCAGGTTGACGAATCCCTGCGTACACTTGGTATTGCCAACTGGAGAGATAAAGCAAAAGATCGAACTGGTTGGCGAAATATGTTATCTTCGTTTTGTAAGGTCCCTGACCCCCCGGGGTTGTCCGAGACCGGATAAGTAAGTAAGTAAGAGAATAATGAAATGCTTTTTAACAGACTAAGCAGGCTAACAAACAACAACATTAGAAATCAAAATTAAAGAAATATTCAAGAATTTGAAAATTTTTAAAATAAATAGATAGTAGTTAGATAAATAGATAATAAATAAAATTTAAAATATAGTACTAAGAGGTGAAGTAACCATATGCGAAGTTTAGATTGAAAACAGTTTGAGTGTATATGTATATACAGGGTGGAGCGCGAAATTAGCTTTTTTGCACTGCAGGCTGTGGCGGCACTGTTGGTTCAAGAGAGTGGAGAGTGTGCGTGGATTATAGTGGCTGTGTTGAAGCGTATTTTTCAAATGCGCACTCGATCATTGCAGTGCAGCGTGTGTGTAACAGCGGGTGTGTAAACAAACTGGAGTGAAACAAACCCCTGAGAACTTCGCCAGAGACCTCTGCATTCGGACCGCGTCACTGTGTTGTGCGCCATATCACGAGTACCCATCATTGGCCCTTACTTTTTCCAGGATAAACGTCTTGCCGTAACTGTGAACTCCGAACGGTACTTGACTTTGATACGGGAGTTTTTTCAGCCGGCTCTTGAGGCATTGCAATTAGAGGATACATGGTTCCAACAGGATGGTGCCACTGCACACACAGCGAGGGTTACCATGAATTGTTTGAGGCAAATCTTTCCTGGATGGCTTATCTCTTTGGGGGGTGATGTGAACTGGCCGGCACGCTCACCAGACTTAGCCCATGCGATTTTGTCCTTTGGGGTTACCTGAAGTCGAAGGTGTGTATCAACCGTTCCAACACCTTGGAAGACGTAATTAACAATATTGAGGCTGAAATTGGCAGAATACATGCAGAACTGCTTGTTAGAGTTCATGAAAACGTATGCAGTAGTGTGTGGATAGCGAAGGTCGACATTTGCCAGATGCACTATGTAATTTAAAAACTCCCTTACGGTTCAATATAATTAAAATATAAAATAAAATTTTCTAAAGTTAATAATTTTTTTATTTCATTCCCAAATAAGCTAATTACCGCGCTCCACCCTGTATATTCAAAAAACCGGTTTTTTCAAAAATACCGGTTTTCGCTTTTTTCGAATATTCCGATTTTGGCGAAAACGGGTATCGGTTAAACCAAGATGTGGAAACCGGTTAATAACCAGTTTCGGTTTTAAAAACAAAATGGAAAACTATTCTACTATTCGTCCCTTTGAATTTTGAGATCGACTATCGAGTACAATGCCATGAAAATGCTTGTCAAAATACCGTTCGGAACCGGTGTAAAACTGCAGATCCCAATCAGAGCTTGTGAGCCTTCATGTTTGTAACTTTTGGGAACAACAAATCGCACGATAACGCCCGCCATTGACGGTTTCGGCGGCTCTTTCGTGATTTTCGAAGAAAACTAGGCCTATGATACCGCCATGCCAAAAACCGCATCCAACAGTCGCTCGTAGTGGATGGATTGGCTTCTCCTCGACAACGTGTGGATTTTGCGAGCCCCAAATGCGACAATTTTGTTTGTAAACATAACCCCCGAGGTGAAAATGAGCTTCACAGGGAAATATGATTTTTCCGTAAAAACGCTGAAAATTCTGGGAGAAGAAGTGCGAGAAATGTTCAGTTCTGCGGACGGTGGCGAGTAAATGTCGAAGGCTGTTCGAACACACTTTCAGCTAGAACGGCAATATTTTCCACTGAACGCACCGATCGAGCACGTACACGAGTAGTGTTGTCCACTAAGGATACGGATTGACGAATTCGCTTTACAAATTGTTCCACAAACTACGTTTATTTCGTAGATATCTAAAAGTTTGAGCTGAATACACAGTACTTTGGAAGAAAGTTTTTCATATTTCCCAATGCTTTTTCGAGCGAAAAGAGAGCGATTTTGTAAGATTCTAGTCTTTAACAAGTAATCTGTCACTTCGTAGATTTCAAATTGGTCATCTGCTTCGAAGTAACGTGGGGTTCAGATTTCAAATTGTACATGACCCACCCCTTATTTATTTATTTTATTCAACCTATCTTCCGGGATTTTTCGGGACTACACTCCAAAAAAAAACAACCACAAGAGTAGAATACGTTATTCTAAGCAAGAAAGTAAAATAACAAAATTGGGGCAAATGCATAGTTTCGGAGTTATTTGCCCCGAAATTTCGGATATCTGAAAGGGTTATGGCGTTAACGTATCGTGTAAAGCCATTGATATCACAGCCGATAACTCGATAACTAAGCGACTTATCGAAAAATGTTACATGATTTTTTGAGTTTGTTATGACTTGTTTTATACCAAAAAGTGATATCAATGGCTTTACACGGTACGTTAGTGGAAAAAGTATCCGAAATGTCGGGGTCCATTGTTATTTAACTTTCGTTGCTTAAAATAACATGTTCTACCTGGCGCAATAAAATTTAATATAGAAAAAAAAATTTATAATAGACATACATATGTCAAAATTAACTTACGTTAAGATGTGTTATTAAACCTTTTGTAGAGCCGCCATTGGTTTTTAAATCCGTTTTGCACAATTTGAATTTTGCTTGAGGTGCATCTTTCGACTCTTCCAAAAAATAATACCACACTGAACTTTTGTCATTGTTTATAGTTTTATGTTTTTCAAAATTAATAATAATCCCGAAAAATCCCGGGATTTTAATTAGTAATTTTCATAAATTTTCGAATTTTTCTGTTTGGCATCCCTAGTTCTCATACATATTTGACTTACCCAATTAGGCAAAATTATCGTATACACGTTGAATTTTTCCGAATTCCGAATTATGGAATTATGACAAAAGTAATAAACATGAAATGCCACAATCAAGACAAAATCGGAAACGACACAAAGAGAAATTGAAAAAAAAATTCCCCCAAACACAATGACATTTTTTCCTCCTGTCTTACTTCTGTACACCTCTTGCCTAACAAATGTAAAATTCACGAATTTCCTTGCGGGGATAAATTCATCGTGTAATTAATAGTGCTCTAAATATTCCTTTGGACATTTTGCACTTCTTTTTGAAGAGTGAATAGTGTGTTTTTTGCATTTCTGCTAACATAACACCTGTATTGTCATTAGTTCCGGAACTTACATCAAAATCGGAGTTGCCAGATGTGGTCTATATTGTCATTGCCAGACAACTAATCATTTTTGATATGGTAATTCTGCGGCGTGACAACAGTTGGGTAAAACCCGAAAACCCCGGTTAATCGACTTGAAATAACCGGTGAAACCGGTTCTTTGAAAATAGAAATTTTTAGGAAACCGACATGCGGTTAACCGACAGGAATTCGGTTAACCGGTTTCGGTTTTGAATACACTAATATCTACTAATATTTGTGATTTCGATTCTAAAAATAATATCGCCCTTGTATGAGGCGACATTTAAAAAATGTTGCCATCGCCACTTCAAAGTTGTGCCTTTTTGGGGTGAGAAAAGAACATAGATATGTTGCATTTTCTCATAACTGTACATACTTACAAAATTACAATTTTTTACCTAAGCTTTTAGACAATTCTCAATTTCCATATCTGGGTAAATTAAACATATCAAAATACATAGGTAAATATTTCCGAAATTTGTTTTGATTTCGAAATGTATTTGAAGGAAAAAAACCGAAAAAATATTCTGATCATATTCACACATACATACACATAATGTGTTATTCAAATATTTGTCGTATCGAAATTATTGAATATATTGAAAAATCTATGTAAATTGAGATTACGAAAGATCAGAATTGGAATAATGTATGTAAGTTTTAAATAACTACCTACCACATGCCAGACAATGGAGTAACGTTTGTTTAAAATCTATATTATGAAGAAGATATCCACACGTGAAGAATGCATTCTGACCATTAGGAGGGGATCTCTTAATAATAAACCAGGACGATTGCACCAAGTTAATGCTAAATATTAGGACCAAAGGGTAATGTATGTTCAATTGAGATTACTTGTGTTTCATCATTTCCATATTGCTTTCATACATGTGCTCCATTTCCATTCCTTAGCAGGTGCCATACGCAATAAGATCTGGAAGGATATCAATGTTGTAACAAGCGGTACAGCTGTGTCATTATCTAGGGACGCAAATCCCATTTATATTACTATATGTAAAATATACCTACGTTTATTTGTGATATTGCCGTAGATCTTAGTAAACCCTATGTTGCCTTAGAACTTAGTTTCTGTGTATATGGAAACTTAAGCGATGTTCAGCAATTTTAAGCCACTTTTCGTACAAACTGGTCGAATATCTACCAGTGGGTATTTTTGGTTATTCTCGCTGAACTAATGTTTAAGGTAAGCGAATTTAACTGAAGCCGCTTCAATTAGCTTTGCGCTACCCACAAATGGTAGAAAAATTACCTTAGCAAGGACAAAAAAGACAGTAAAAACAACAGAGTGTCAACCATTTTATCTGGCAACATTTTGCCCCGTGCCACGGTGGGAAGGCAGGAAATTCAACAGTTTTGCACTTTCTGAGTGCAACATTCACAAAAACGAAAACAAAATTTTTCGGAAACGAACACAAAAAGGGACTCTTAGAGCAAAGGGCAGAAAAAATGTTGAATTTATTCTCAGAAACGAAATCGCAAATCACTTCGCTCTATTTGCATTGCTATTAATTTTTCGCAAATGCTTTTTTACTTTCAACAGGCATTCTCAATGGGCCGGATAAAAAAAAATTAATCAAAAGATTCACGAACGTTCTGACAAACAACCACCGGAGATCCTGGGTTCCACTAAAAGCTGTAATCGAAGGCGTTATAGGAAAGAATCGTGTACAGCCAGACGAAGCAAAGAAATTGATGAAATCAATGCTCAATTACTTTCATATCATCAATGCATCTACGACATTGAAATTACATTTTCGGCATCACCACTTGGATGAGTTCTTACACCAACTGCCCACCGAATCGTACGAACAAGGACAGCGATTCCAAAACGATGCAAAGCCGGATGCATTGCATGCAGAAGTTTTTCGTTGGAGTCATAAAGTGTCCCAACATGAATATGAAGATGCAGGCACCGAAATCGTGGAGGACGATAGATTTGAAGGACATACCGAAAGAGATATGTCATTGAATGTGCTATCAAGCTCAGATGATGATGATGATGATTCAGATCATGGACCTGAACCAGCAACGAAAAAACGAACAGTATCAAGGTCACAGGTTTCACCGAGAGCATCAACTTCAATGGATATTGACTAATTTAAGTCGTTTACCTTTTGCTACATTTCTCGAATTTTCGATATAAAGTACAGCTGGAAAGTTAATATTTATTTTTTATTTTGATGAAAATAAAGTTAAAACAGAGATCGTTGTGGATGTTTGTGAAATAAAATAAGCCCCTAAACACGGTGAATGTGGTGAAAAATAAAATTTTTATTTAGATTTGAAAAAAATTAAAATAGAAATTTATGTAGATACTTGGACAGTTTCCTGAACTGTAACCCGGCAACATGGACATTTGTAATTTTTGGACCTCTTTGAAACATCAGCTGTCATTACCTTCAACCGGAATCATGTCTGCACATACACCATTTCCCTTGAAAACCATCATCGAAAGAAATTCTGAAACCGCTAAGTTTCCTTCTTCCAATAAAAGCCAAGCGTTCTCAGCTTTCTTCCATTTGGCATCTTTGCTTTTTTTCTTCTTTTCTTTCTGTTTATACAGGGTGGTTCAGTTATGACTGGACAAATTTCACCAGCGTATTCCTTGGCTCATTTCATTCAAATACGTCCATCTACGACCATCCCCGAAAATACTAGGGTAAAATTGCTAACTACTGAACCAGTGGTCAGTTTTGTTTTTGTTTGGGAGACCTTTCAGAATCAATAACAAAAACTTTAAAAAAGTGAAATTGCCGAGATACAGAGGTTTAAAAAAAAAGACATAAGAATGTGCACATAACCTCAATTTGCTCAGCCAGATGGCAGGTAACTTATGTTTTGTTTTCCCTTAGAAGATAGCCCTACCGCTTACCTTTCCAAAATGCCCTAAACGAATTCCAGAGGTCTTACCGTTCCAAAGATATGACCATTTGGCACATTCATTTGTTTTTGTAAATTAACACGTTTAAGATTTTATTTTGTTGAAATTTTTGGCTGAAGAATTGACTTAACTTTGAAACGGTAAGACCTCTGGGCTTCGTTTATAGCATTTAAGCAGTAGAGCTATCTTTATTGACCTTTAACGGGATTTCTTGAGATATTGATTTGTAACTATATTTGGAGAATCAGGCAATAATTTTTGTAAAAATTAAATAAATTGTGCGATTCCAAATATATTTACAAATCGATATCTCAACTTAACTCGGCTTGTTTTAAGTGGAATGCATCTTATTAAAAAAATGTTTAAAGCAGACTGAATATACAAATTTTGTCAATTTACTTGACTTTCTTTCTACTGCGAAATTATCGCGATTTTAACTCTGCGAAATTATTACTTTAACTGATAGCACAACCTTAATTTTTTGTGAATACTAAAAGCTAGCTCTAAATATAACGGGACATAATTTACAAATTTTACGTTTCCGGAATGTTTTAAAAATTAAATAATACCATAATTTCCCTTATGGGAATTTTTATTCGGTCTGTTTTCTAGTACTTACAAATTTATTCAAGCTCAAAACCTTTTTAAATAATATAAAATTATTATTATCTTTATATTATTTTTTAAGTTTGAAGTATAAAGCTCGTAGTGGCCTGTGTGAAAGCCTTTGGACCGATTTTTAACCCTTTTTCAGTGATCCAATCGAGCTGATTTTTTGCAGGCAGACTCGTGGAAATGACTGTATCACGTCAAATTTTTTAAAAACAATTTTTATCAATTCTCAGATTTTCCCCAATTTTTATTATTTTTGAAAAAAAAATATTTTTTTCACTTTTCTTAGCATAACTTGAAGGGACTCCAAATTTTTAAACTACTTAAGCGTTACGAAAAAAAAATGTTTTTTAACCCATCCTACTCGATATAGTTGTAGTTAATCAATAGTAACTATCAACTTTTCTTGCATCGAATGCGAGATGCGAGAGTCCACAAGTATCGAAATTTGTGGCAACACCCAGTGAAATTGGCTTCAATGACCTCGTACGAGACGGAAATTTGTCGAGGAGAACAGCAGAACTCTTTGCATCACGCTTTAAGCAGTGGAATATAGTGGCGGCTGATTTTAAAATAACAGCCGCTCGTGGCCGAGGTACCACTATTCCATATGACGAATTTTTCTAATACTAAACAGTTTTTGACTTTTACAACACTTACAACTGGTCTGACAGATGAAATAAGGAATTGCAAAATTGTTTTAAGTTCTGTTGTGCGAAAACGTATTTGTATATATTTCATCTGAAACGTTACGTTTGTGGCTTATTCGCACCAAGTAAAAATTTGAAAAATATTACTAAAACAGTGGTGAATTCGTTTCAGAAAATATTTAAGACTGCTTATGTTCCTTACTTGTGGTATACTCCGGAAGTCGTGTGCGACTATTTCTATAGAAATTTGTGCAAGTTTATTGATGGAAGGTCAACAATAAAGTACGCTGTACCAACAATTTGGCTACCACGCACGGAGCACTGCAATGAATTGTGCTACTTTTGTGTAACGTTTGCTCAAACAAAAGGGTACCAATACATTCACCGAAACAAAATTCGCTACGCTAATGTAGAATCGGTAATTCCAGCAGTTCTATACTCACCAGAAGAGCGTGTAGCGGCTTCAGTGGAGATTTTTGATAATGTTCCCGAAATAAGCGATGCAGAATCAACAGTTGTACCAACACTGCTATCAACTTTTCTTGCATCGAATGCGAGATGCGAGAGCCCACAAGTATCGAAATTTGTGGCAACACCCAGTGAAATTGGCTTCAATGACCCCGTACGAGACGGAAATTTGTCGAGGAGAACAGCAGAACTCTTTGCATCACGCTTAAAGCAGTGGAATATAGTGGCGGCTGATTTTAAAATAACAGCCGCTCGTGGTCGAGGTACCACTATTCCATATGACGAATTTTTTAAATTGCACGAAGATCGGGAAAAAACCTAGCTTATTGCTATGATATTGATTTGATGTTTGCAAAAATTTGTTACCCTCATATTTCAGAGGAGTGGCGACTTTTCATCGATGCATCGGTCAACAGCCTTAAAGTCGTGCTGCTTCATATCGGTAACATACATCCATCTGTCCCGATCGCATATGCCACAAACATCAAGGAAACATACGAAGGCATGGAATTAATATTACAACTGATAAAGTACAAAGAGCTTAATTGGAAAATATGCTGCGATCTGATAGTGGTCGGTTTACTCATGGGTGTTAAGGCGTGGATTTCCAACCCACCAGTGCTTTTTGTGTACATGGGAAGGTCGAAAAAGAGATGAGCATTACACTGAATTTAAGTGGAAGCCGCGAACATGCTACAAAGTAGGCGTAGAAAGTATAGAGAATCACCATTGGTGCAGCCGTCTCAAATCATTTTGCCTCCACTACACATTAACTCGGTCTCGTATCAAATTTTGTTAAAAAACTGGATCGTGATGGCGAGGCCATTGCAACTTTGCGCAAAATTTTTCATACAGGTATTTTTTTATGAAGTCATTCAGTAACTTTATGTTTTTTAATGATTTTTTTGATTTAAGGTGTTTTCAATGGTCCGCAGATAAAAAATATAATTGCAAGTTCTGAATTTTCATCAAAATTAAATGCTATCGAACAACGTGCATGGAAAGGTACAGCTGCCGTTATTGAGCAGTTTCTTGGCAACAAACGAGCTGCCAATTATAGAAATATTGTACCAGAAATGGTTTCGGCATATGGCGAAATGGGCATATTAATGTCGCTAAAGATCCATTTTCTTCACAATCATTTAGATTTTTTCCCTGATGATTTAGGAGCTTGTAGCGATGAGCATGGCGAAAGGTTCCATCAGGACATTGCGGCTATTGAAAAGCGCTTTAAAGGAAAAGACATTACGCATATGCTTGGCGAATACTGTTGGTCTATTTGTCGCGATACTGAAGCAAATGCTTACAACCGCAAAAATAAAAGGCCTAAATTTCTTTAAAAACATTAAAATTTTTAATGTAACAATTCTTTATTTTTATAAAACAAAAGTAATAAAAAAAATTGTTATTTTAGCGAACTGAAACCTTAAAAAAAACGATAACCATTTTAACAAAAAAAAAAAATTTAGGAAAATCTGAGAATTGATAAAAATCTATTTTTTAAAAAATTTGACGTGATACAGACATATCCACGAGTCTGCCTGTAAAAAATCAGCTCGATTGGATCACTGAAAAAGGGTTAAAAATCGGTCCAAAGGCTTTCACACAGGCCACTACGAGCTTTATACTTCAAACTTAAAAAAAAAAAATTCTGACGTGTACATGAAAATCGCCGATACACGTGTATTTTTATTTTGTATCCCCTTTCCGAAAAAGTAAATTTGGTTCATAGGACAGAATGTGTGTAACACGGTGTAATCGTTGTTTTAGTTCTCTATTCTAATGTTTGGTGGGTTATTTCATTTTATTTTTTGGGGGGGGGGGGGGGGGTTATTTCTTGCCTCCGATGTGGATTCGGCATTGGAAACGGATTCTTGGAGTCGTAGTGTGGGCTATTTGCCTGGAGTCGTACAGATTTACCATTTCTATCAAAAGTTATGAATTTAGAAAAGGTCTAATTCGATTAGACTTGGGTTTCTTGGTTTCTCATGCCGAGTTTCATGTATTTATGGCTGTCATATATCGCAACAAAGCCGACGTATCATTAAATTCTTTGTTTCGTTAAATTTGTTCTAACTCACATCTAAATTAAACGGAAGTGCTTGGCATTTACAAGAAATAAAAGTAAAAATCGAACTTTAAACTTTTTTGTCCAATTCGAGAATATACACTTGCAGAATTTTAAAATGGAAATGGCTGCTAGACATCTTGAGATATAAAAACAATCATAACAATAGTGGTTTCTTAACTAAAGAACTTTTTTTGAGCAATTTATTTTTGACAAGGATAAGGGAGAATTAGAAACAATTCTGATGATATTTCTATTCATATACGTAGATAGAGAAAATGCAACCGTTCCTTTAAAATTTTTTCCATACCCCTCGGAGTCGTTGATGTAATTGTCGACAACTGTTGGCCTCCGTCCAATTTGTTTAGATATTGCGCGGTTAGAATATCCTTCAAACCGGTAAACATCGATTTTAGTTTTTTCCGATAGATTTAAAACTTTTTGTAAATGTAATAAATTGTAATAAACAAACGCTCCCTACAAAAAATCATCGCTTACTTTAAAAAACAAAAGTGCCTTTATTCAAGTGAACAAAAAAAATAGCACATTTTTGGACTTTTTTTATAAAAAAAAAATAAATGGTTTCCCATTACATCCCATGAAGGGATTAGGTAGAGCTTCTCACAACCAGTTCCAGTTTTATACTCACTGATTGGGACCTACAGTTTTACACCGGTTCCGAACGGTATTTTGAGTAGCTTTTTCATGGCTAAATACTCGATAGAGTCGCCGTCACTAAGCGAGGTGACCGCCGTCG
The DNA here is from genome assembly GCA_963931995.1 of Phaonia tiefii. Taxonomy (NCBI): domain Eukaryota; kingdom Metazoa; phylum Arthropoda; class Insecta; order Diptera; family Muscidae; genus Phaonia; species Phaonia tiefii. The sequence continues at coordinate 265,632,183 of OZ008367.1, forward strand.
AAAGAAATTTTTAGGAGGTCAGAGTAGGGATCGAACCCACGTCCTCATGCACAAGAGCCGCGCACACTACCATTGCACCACCGACGGCCATTTAAATTACTCAAAAAAAAGTTATTTAGTTAAGAAACCACTATTGTCATGATTGTTTTTCTATCTCAAGATGTCTAGCAACCATTTCCATTTTAAAATTCTGCAATCGGTTACAAATTGCAAAAGATACAGGCTGCTGAATATGGAATTTTTAGTGCCTTTAAATAAGTGAACCGGAGTGTATTATTTGGTACAACCGAATCAGTTTTTACATTTTTCATTCATCCAACTAATAGTATATTCACCACTACAGGATAATTTGATTGCTACAACTAAAACTAGATTGAGAGATCACATTTATTTATTGTTGCTGTGGCTTCAACTTAATATTTCAGTTCTTGCAACCCAGACTGAATTACAAATCAATTGATATGCACGACATTTGGTGATACCGGAACACAATTATTGGTAACCACAACTGAATAATGTGATAGTCCAAGGAACCGCCAAATTTTAGTTGGCTGTAAATATAGTTGTGACAACGAATCTCTTCCCTGTGTGTAGATGCAATTCAAATTATTTCGTTTTTATTGAAAACGGTACCATAGAAAATGATTTTATTTAATATTGGAGTCGGAGCGGAGTCATGGAGTTTTAAATTGCTGGATTCGGAGTCGTTCAATTTTGGACAGAATTCACAGCCCTGAGTTTATCACGGTAGAGTCACCGATAAATTGTAATACCGAAAACCACCTTATATGAAAACCCGTATGTTTTTACCTCCCTAGTAGTTATTTAACACGATGCTCAAAATTCTTAATAATTTTGACTAATCTGGCTATTTCCAGTCTCGAATTAATTCAACCGGATTAGAACGTGCCCCTCCAAAATTACAAAAGCAAATCATAATCGTATAAAGTCGTTATCATCATTTCCCAGTAGCTCATATTGTTTGCGTCAGCCTAAGTATATAATAATCTAATACAACATTAGATGAAGAATTGCCTTATCATTGTAAGGTCAGTGTCATTTGGAATATTTAGACAGGAATGATCCACTAATCGAATTAAAGCTGATACGATAAGTTTAATTTATTTACTCGTTAAGCATGACCTCCCCATTCAATTTTTCCGCTCCCAGCTAGACGTACACTCAGTACCGTGGCACACAAGCAACCGCATTTTGTAGATACATTCGTCATCTTATACCGTCAGCCAGATCGATAATTCACACAACAGCTGCGCGGTATAGTTTTTCGCGCGAAATTGTACGCAATTCGAATCGAAAAATCGACTTCTCCTACTTGTTTCTGGGTGTTCAATTTGGTTATCTGTATTTTTCTGTCAACATTGAAAAGTTTCGCTTTCGTCCGTGCTTGTCGATAGAGGGTTGTTGTTGGTGGATCTATCGCTGCTCTTGCTTTCATGCTACCCACGTTTGCTGTCTCAATTTGAGTATTGGTTTAGAGTAGTGCTGTAGAGTGAAATCAGTTTGTCCGTTGACATCGTCCAATCAAGTACATTCCTGTCATGCCTGCCACTACAGCCGATAGCGTATTCGTAGCCCGTTCAGAGGGTATCTCCGCCGAGGGCGTCCGCGACCAGTATGCCGACGGTAAGGCCGCCAAAGTGTGGGAAATTTTTATCGGAGATAAAAGTTCACGTACCGACAACTACAAAAATTTTTTGATCAACTTGCTAAAATCTAAGAATTGCAAGCGTATTCTAGATGTAGCCTGCGGCACGGGGTAAGCCAAATTTACATCTTAGACCAATAATTTTCAAATAATCAGGAGCCTTTATAATTTCTATTAGCGTTGATTCCATTATGTTGTTGGAAGAAGGATTCGAAGTGGTTTCCGTTGATGCCTCGGACAAAATGTTAAAATATGCTTTGAACGAACGTTGGAATCGCCGCAAGGAAGCTGCTTTCGATAGCTGGGGTGAGATTTGTGACTACGGAATATGTACCTTACTCTAATAGTACATTTTTCAATTTATAGTCATTGAAGAGGCCAATTGGTTGACTTTGTACGATGACATCAAGGATATTGTCAAGGATGGTTTTGATGCAGTTTTATGTCTGGGCAACTCATTCGCTCACTTGATGGATTCTAGTCCCCAGCAATTGGAACACAAGAAAGCCATTAGAAATTTCGAAAAGTGCTTAAAACCCGGTGGTATGCTATTGATTGATCATCGCAATTATGATAACATTTTGGAAACTGGCACAACTCCCGCCAAGAGTTTATACTACAATGTAAGTACCGAACTCATTTGTTTTGTTACACGCCGCACGTGTGTACCACTTTAAAATCATCACCGAATGCCCTATTTCACGTATTCATATCGACACATATGTCAATGTATTTACACTCCGTACAAAAGTGTCTACCTATAATATTTTTTTACACTTAGTCAGTCGTTAGTCAAGAATTCATTCATAACAAGGTATGAAACCCATAGACGAATACATACATAGATAGATTTATTCTCTCATCTGACGTTTCATTTCAAACTCTTCGCCGTAGGTTTGTGGAAATGAGAAAAATTAAATTTAAAATTACCTTACACCAGGTGGAGTTACAAAATATGTTCACTTAACCTTTTCCTGTCGTTTTGGTGTAGAACTGAAAAATGTAAATATATTTTGCACTTTTTTGTTGACTTTTATCGTTGGTATATATTTGTATTGTATTTAACACAACTAGTTTGCCACAAAAACACGAAATTCGGTTGTTGTTCCTTTGTTAGACGTTGTTTACTATTGCCTCTATCTGGTATTATTGAACCCATGTTTTCTGCCATCCAATGTTTACTTTCCACCGTACCTACGACGTTTAATTTATTGAGAGAATAAATGTACCTATGTATGTATTCGTCTATGATGGTACCATGTCTGTTTTGGTTAAATGCAACCCTGCTAGCCATAATCATAAAGAAACTATGGTATAGAGAAGAAAATTTACTCATGGAGTGGAATGCCAACAAAGAAAACGAGTTAAGCGTATCGTTTCGCAGTTTTCTGACAATGTTATTCTAGCAAACTATAAAAATTCCAACCATATTTAAATAAAATTACATAAAGTATGTAAAAACTATGAAATAATCAAGTTATGACGCGTGAAAGAAATGTGTTTGCGTGAATCGCGTCGACTTTTTTGGTTCTCTTCTACTAGGGTTGCCAAATTGCGGGGTTTTTTTCTTCTCTACCTGTACATCCTTTTTGCCATAATCATATAGTATGGAATTTTAAATAGAGAAGAAAATTTACTCATGGAGTGTAATGCCAACAAAGAAAACGAGAGAAGCGCCTCGTTTATCTGCTCGATCTCTTAACCTCTTCGTTGAATATTTCAATACACGAGCAGTTTTCTGATCATGTTACTGTATCTAGCTAAAGAAATTCCATCCATGTTTAAATAAAATTTCATAAAGTATGTAAAAAGTATGAAATAATCAACTTATAACGCGAGATAGAAATACGTTTGAGTGAATCGCGTCGACTTTTTCTACAAGGGTTGCCAAATTGCCCCGGTTTTTTCTTCTCTACTTGTACATCCTTCTGCCATAATTGTTGTCAGCAATACGAGAGTTGTACGCCAGAAGTTAACATGTGATCGTTCGCTACGTAGCCACTCATTGGGCAGAGTTTAGTTGAAGTGTTATGAATTACAATTCGTTACACAAATGATGGCCGGGTTCTATCTTTTCGTTATAGATACGGGGGTAAATGTACTATCCATGCCCTTCCACCCTTCGAAAAAAAAACGCTAAAGTATATTGATGGAAAGTGAGTTAGAGTAGGTAATAGACCCGTTTGAGTACTTTGCAAATCTTAAAAGTTTCTGAAATACTCTGAACACAATCGTCCCCGTGTGGACTTTAGTATTCATGAATGCATAACTCAGTTGTTTGTATGCCGATTTTTATCTTCTAAACTAAACTGGAAAGAATAGTAATGGAGGTTTCCATGAGTTCATTAAACATTGGTAGAGATTTCCCTATGAATGTCTGAAAATGTTTGTCTTTCTTTCATCACTTTATTCGGCTTTAACTACTTCTCTTTATTAATTTTTCTATAAATGCATATGTCTTTGTGCTTATGTATATTTGAAGTGGATTCTAGATTGACTTGAAGAGATTTCAGTAGCATGTGTTAACCCACCCGAAGAAAAGGAAGTGAAAATTAAATTTGTACGCAAGTGAAGTGATATTCTTAAATAATAGTTTCCTGTATAAGATTCATTTTCCGCTTTAAAAAACTTCAATGGCTTTACCCTTTTCGACCAATATTTCCAATAATAAGCGTGTCTTGGTTACACCACTTGCTTATATATTCGCTTGTCTTGTATGGAGCACTTAGCGAGAACTTAGCGACGAGAATCATTTTCTAAGTTTAAAAAAATTATTCACATCTTTTACCGTTTCCAACCCTTTTCAAATTTTGCAATAAAATTACTTATCGCTAAATTGCCGTTTTTTTTGCAACTTAGCAAGCGGCAATCGCTTGCTTGTAACCAAAACACGGCTAATATTACCAATATTTCGACCAAATCAAAGCTTCAGACTAAAATTCGACCTATAATCCACACTAGGTCGGGTTTTATTTCGTAGAACCGTGTAATCGAAGACTAATCGAGTTTTAGAAAAGACATTTAGTCATTAGGTACCTTTAACATCGTTGCCACAGTTCTGTAAGACATTTTTGTTTTATATTCGTGTAGTTCCAAAGTCAAAAAACAACAAAACGTATTCAGTTTGTCTTGGCTGCTTTTGATTTAATTTGCGCATTTAGGGTTGTTTTAAATTGAGCTAATCTTAGTTTAATGGTTTATTAGTTAACTAAAAACTACAGTTTAACTAGCCACTATTGCTGAAAGAAACATTGGCAATATTTTTGACAGAAAACGTCAAATATTTCATTGCGGCAATCTGACCGCAATACTTTCTGAGAGACAATCAATAAATCAGCTGAATTACTATTAACTACAGTTTAACTAACCACGTTGGTCAAATAAACACTGGGCAAATAATTGACGAAAATTGTCAAAAACACTTTCATCGCTTATTTGATGTTTTGACGGAAATAAATTTTAGTTTTTTGGTGTTTGATCAAATATTTCTTCATATCTGAAAATAGGGGAAATATGTATGTTTTCCATATTTTTATTTGACAGATGTTTGTATTTACAAACAAAAAGGAACAAATAAATACGCTTTGTGGGACCACAAAATCGAGCGTGAAATAGTTTGGTATTTTCTTGAGCAAACATGTTAAAAGCTACTATCGTCAAAATGTCTACAATTCAGTAAATACAATATGGAGTTCTTGCTGCAAATAACATTGAGTTTTCTGCCCCGTATTTTAAAGGAAGTGTTATAGGTTTCTATTTAGTTTAAAAACTTAGGTATTATTATGTCCCGTCGGGAAAATACACAAACTCACATTTCTGGAATAAATAGAAATAAAAATTATAAAAATACTGAATTCCCATTTTACGCGCCGCACTAAGGAATAACAAATTTTTCAAAAATGCATGAGTTCGCCACCTTTGATAGCCAATAAAACAGGGACCTCAGGGAATTCCGACCTAAATTATACACTTAACCATTCATAGAGTCTAGGTGAAATGGAAGATCAGGAATAGGTTTTTTAGTCTGACATAACTCCATGACTTAAGTCCATACATAACTCATTTTAAAGCTCATAATTTATTACTAAAAGAGAAGATCGTGTTTTCCATTTATCACACGATCCGCAGTCAGTGAAAGCCCGATCAAATCAAAATTGTCATCATGGCTGGCAAGTTTGTTGAGCAGTGCGTGACTTTTATTGCTGATGGATTTGGCTGTGATTCGATTTTAATCGTCTTAGCTGGGTCTTGGTATTGGTTCTTATCAACTTTCACTGAGTGCCATTCTACGAAACGTATCAGCATCGCAGGGGAACTAAGTTTGAACTAAACTGATTATAACACTGTGCTCGAATCGGGAAGTTTTTTTTTGTAATCAGCGGGGCACCCGGTGGGCAAACCTAAATCGAGTGGTGCTAACTAGTGTATTCAAACCCGAAACCGGTTAAGCAAATTGCGGTCGGTTAACTGTATATCGATTTTCTAAATATTGTTATTTTCGAAGAATATGTTTCACCGATTATTTCAAGTTGATTAACAGGCTTTTTCGGTTTTTACACAACTGATATAACGCACAAAAGACTTCCAGCGTATTATTTCTGAAATTAGTTGTATAATGACAATTAAAGTCATACCTGCCAACTCAGATTTAGATGTAAGTTCCGGAACAAATGAAAACACAGGTGGTGTGTTTACAGAAATGCATAAAAGTCAGTATTCACACTCCAAAACGATGTATAAAACGTCCAAAGGAATATTTACTGAACGATGATTTTGCCTAATTGGGTAAGTCACTTATTAGGTCAGATAGGTTGAATAAAATAAATAAATAAAGGATGGACCATGTTAAATTTGGAATTTGAAGCTCCCGTTATTTCGAAGCAGATGCCAATTTTTGAGAAAAAATAAACGCTGATCATGGCACGATAACGGTCGCCATCGACGGTTTCGGCAGCTCATTGCTCATTTTCGAAGATAAATAAACTTCTGATAGTGGATGCATTGGCTGCTCCTCGACGATGTGTTGATTTTCTGGGCTCCAAATGCGGCAATTTTGTTTGTTAAATTAATCCCCGGCATGTAAACGCTCAAAATTCTGGGGTAAGAAGTGCGAGAAATGTTCTGTTCTGCGAACGGTGGCGAGTTGATGAGGTTGACCGTTGTTCGAACACACTTTCAGCTACATCGGCAATATTTCACTGAACGCATCGGTTGAACACGTACACGAGTAGATTTGTCCACTAGGATATTCGCTTGTCACGAACTAAGGATATTCGCGAATTCGCTTCACAAGTTTCTCCACAAACTGCGTTGATGGTACTGTATTTTGACAGTTTGCGCTGAAGACTCAGAACTTTGCAAGAAAGTTTCTAATATTTCCCAATATTTTTTCGAGCGTAAGGCCACACATTTTGTAAATTTGTAGCCTTTAACAAGTAATCTGTCACATCATAGATTTAAAATTGGACACCTGATACGAAATGACGGGGGTTCAAATTCCTAATTTTACATGGCCCACCTCTAATTTAGTTTTTTATTTTATTCAACCTATCTGTTCTCATACATATTTGACTTACCCAATTAGACAAAAATGTCGTTCTGTTTGAAGTGTGAGCACTGTGTTTTTGCATTTCTGCTGACATACCATACCACCTGTGTTGTCATTAGATCCAGAACTTACAACTAAATCGGAGTTAGAAGATATGACTTCCATTGCCATAATCACAGCAAATTATCGGCGAAATAATTTAGTTGGCAGTGTTTTGTGTCTGTCTGATGGGGTCAGTAATCATACTGAGCTTTGAAAAATGCTTTAGGTGTGTAGTTCTGCGGCATATCAGTTGTGTTAAATCCGAGAAAAATGGTTAATCGACTTGAAATAATCCTTGACACCGGTTCTTCGAAAATATCAGTTTTTAGAAAACTGACATACGGTTAACCGATCGAAATTCGGTTAACTGATTTTGGTTTCGAATACACGAATTACGATACAATCGTGGGGAGTGTAGAACTTGTCATTGTAGCAATGTAAACCAACTAACGAAAATGTCGCTCCCCTACAAATAATCGCCTTTATTTTTGTGAACTGATACTACTATTTTACGAAAATACAAAAATTTAAAACATATAAAATATCCAAGTGCAAGAAGACCTTACTAGATTACACATTTGTGCTAAATTTTTGGAAATTTCTATGGATCTAGGGTTTTCCGCGGTTGCATTCTCTATTTAGCGTCAATAATCTCAACCAAGTTTTCTGTATAATCTTAAGCAGCGTCAACATTAGCACATGCTTGTTCACCTTTTAGTTTTGAATTATGAAAAGAATGCATTTTTTAAAAATTTCGAACTAACCATGGCTGGATCTAAAAGATATATTGGATCTACTAGTATTGGTATAAATTAGAATTTGCTTTTGAGTTTGGTCTTCAACCTAAATCATCAACAGCTTCGTAATTTTTTCAAATACGGTGTCTCGAACGTACGAAGTTGTAAGCTTAAATGAATCAGACCCACATTCTAATTTTTTTCTTTTTTATAGACCTTATTGTGGCTTCATAAATGGAGTATTAAGACTGTTTTATTATTCCATTAAGCTATCGCCACTTACGGCTTTCCAAATAAAACGATCCACATTTAATACTACGCAATGTGGCAACATTTGCTGTAATGGGTGAAAAAATGTGATACGGCAACACGTTTGTACCAAGTGCCAACAAACACATGGTAGCAGCAAATGTTGTTGTAATTATAAGCAGCAACAAGAGACATTTTAATTTCGTTCATTTGTTCCAGTTGTCAAACTCTACACAAATATGTATATACTAACAATACAAGAATACAAAAAAGTATGAAAACAAAATACATATGATTTTAGCAAGTGAAACGAAAAATGATATGGATAAAATATAATCACATGTTTAAAGGACTGTACCTGATAGATAATTATACCATGACCAATATGTATAACAGTTACCGCTCCTTGTTGTGAACAATTTAATTCCAATTTTCTCTTTGATAACACTCTCATTCGCAAAAAGTGATAACAAAATTTATCTAACGCTGCAGCCACACTTTCAAGTTTTTGTTTCAAGTTTTGTACACATACTGCTTGTAAAAATTCATGTAAATTGATAGCTGTGACTTGAAAGCAATATTCATTTTCCATAAACCTTCATGTCTTCTGTATAGCTCTATGAATCGCAACATATCATTGTATTTATTACCTCTACTCACAAACATTTTTAATTATTTATAATATTTTGATATTTGTAAAAGTAGAAATCAAAAAATGATGACGGCAGAATATTTGTAAGGAGGAAAACGAGAAACTGTTCATAACATATGTATGTAATCAGCTGTTTTCTTGAAAGAAGATTGAAACACTCCACTTGAAAGAGAAATTGAAAGCAAGTTCCTTTCAAATTTTTAAAAGTGTGAGTGTATTAGTAAAAAGTATGAATGTATTGAAACTTGAAAGGCAAAAATTGACCGTGTAACCCCCGTGTAAGATAAATTTTTGTTGCCATTTTTTGAAATTTAACATGTGGCAACATTGGCATTGCTCAAGTCGGAATTTAAGTGGAAAATTGAAATGTCACTTAACATCGCTTAGCTGTCCCGTACAAATTAAGCTATAATTAACTTTAGCGGGGTAAAAAACACGCTCATTGTTAGAAACTCTTTATAGTATATCTAATCCTTTGCGAATACAATCCAAAATTTCAATATAGCTTTCGAAAGATATATTTTTACTATTTTATTGTTTCTTTAAAGTCTCAAATGATTAATAAAGCTTTACAAAAAATAGCGATGTTATTATTTATAGGTCGACTGAATTGTACGAATTTTATGTATTTTTTACAAAAAATATCACAACTATCGCACTTGTGTGTTAAACACTGACTGATTCACTTGCATACATCTGTATAAACATTTTTATTTTGTACGTACATAAATTTGGAATTTCCTTTTTAACTTCAATATTGACTGTACCAGCAATCGTTAGTTAAATTGATAAAATTCAGATATATATTGAAGGTTTCTGAATTTTGATAATTTGGAGACCTATTTTTATCATTAAAATGTTACAGAATTCCGGTGCTGTAGATAAATATTCAAAATTCACAAAATTTCATTTTGTCAATTTAACTACCAATTTTTGTCGTAAAAAAGTTGGAGGATTCCAGGGCAGACATTGAAATTGTGTGTTTAATTCCGTTACTTTTAAAAACGAATTAAAGACGTTTAAACACATACAGTGGTGGTCATATAATTAGGGACACCAGTTTTCATTTTGAAGATTGGTATTTTGTTTTTTTAATCAAAATAGGAAATATTTTTTTCATGAAGTATATGTGTTTTGCATATATTTTAAAGTATTTATTTATTAAAAAATAACGTAACAAATTTTTCATATAAAATTGTATGATTTTGACTTGGACATCTAATTAAGGACACTTAAAACTGTTGTTCTTTTACATATTAAAAGCTGTTTTATTAACTTAAAATTAAATGCAATTGATTAAATGTTTATTTAAATCTAATATTTAATAGGGTAATCCTTTGATGCAAGCACAGCCTTGCATCTTCGTGGAAGACATTCAACTAGATGTTGACATCGCTCAATGGTGATATTCGCCCACATTTGTTGCACATTATTGAATAATTCGTCGGCATTTTTGCTTGATTTCTTTCCTAAAGCCGTCTCCACATCTGCCCACAGATTTTCAATCGGGTTTAAATCGGGGCTCTATGCCGGCCATTCCAAAACATTTATTTTTTCCCTAGGAAACCACGATTTAACGCTCTTTGCAGTGTGCTTTGGATCGTCGCATATGGTTTCATTGTATTTGCCATAATATCTTTATACAAATGTTGGTCTATTTTCTGATTTATCCTACGAATTGGTCCTACACCAAACCACGAAAATGCAGCATAAACCATAATAGTTCCTCCACCATGCTTTATTGTTTTTAATGTATACCGGGAGTTGATTTCTTTGTTTGGAGGACGTCGAACATATTTTTTGCCATCTGATCCAAACAAGTTGAATTTGGATTCATCACTCCAGAGTATATATTTCCAAAACTGCAAGGGGTTTTCAGCATGTTACTTTGCAAATTTAATACGACTTTTTACATTTTTGTTTGAAACATGTGGTTTTTTCCTTGCAATGCATCCACGAGTCCACCTTCAAGTAATCGACGCCTTACGGTTCGCGTTGATATTTCACCGATAATATGTGCCGGTAAATTCACTGTGAATTTGTTTTGAACTCAGAAAAAGATTTGCCTTGCTCGTTCTGCAAATTAGGCGATCATCTGCTTAAGTAGTTTTCCTTGGTCCGGGCTTCCTGTTTTTGTTCTCAACGCTTCCTCTGCTTCTGTAATGGACGATAGCTTTGTGAACCATTGATTTAGAACACAAAAGCTCCGTCGCAATTACCCTAATCGACTTTTTTTCCTTTATGTACTTACAAATTATAATCTTGCGCAGTTCCGGAGTACAACTCTTTTTACGGTCCATGTCTACAAATAATGTTACTTAAATTGTTATGTTTAAAAGTTATTTCAATATTATATTGCACTTACCGTTTTTTTTAATTTTTTTTAAATAAGAATTTAAAAAAAATATTATCGACCCTAATTATGTGACCAAGTGAAGACAACTCCAAAATGCGACTGTTTCAATAAACTCAAATTTTGTTGTCTAAGCTGCAGTGATATTTGATGTAAGATGCTTGCATACTGTTATAATCTACCGTTACAATACACTGTAGGCTCCCAAAGTAGCATCAGAGAGTAAACAAATAAATTACAATTGAAGTATTTAATTTTCAATTTGTCCTTAATTGTGTGTCCACCACTGTATATGTATGTATAAAAAAATATGTTTAAAGGGACGATTTTACTCAACTAAAAAAAATCGGGTAAGTCTATGTAATTTCCATATCCCTCGATTAACTCGAGAAATAAAACAATGGTGTTAAAGCGGAATTGTGTTAAAAAGTATCGTGTAGATCGGGGGAAAGGTGTAGTTCAAAGGATACGTATTAAGTGTACATGCATGTCGCACTGAGCGCTCGTTTATGTCAGCTGGTTTATGAAACATCGCATTAAATAACTACGATATTTGTTGAATAAGACCGCAATATTAAATTTAAGCTTATTAAATTATTAACATTATTACCGTCTAATTTTTGTGGATTTTCTGGACACCGGTTTTTTTGGTTGAAACGGGTTATAATTATTAGTTGAACACGTGAAACAGGTTTCTAAAACCATGCCTTGAAACCGAGTTTTAAAACCGGGTCATGACACCGGTTCCTAATTCAGTTATTATATCTACTCGTCAAGCGCTATGGTTTTGTACATGAGTTTTGTTTCTCACTCATATTTTGAATTGTTAAAATCTAGCATCATCGTCATCTTGACATAATTTTTTGAACATATGTACGTACATACATATATATTCGAAGATATTCATTGTATCAAATACGCACTATGGTATTTTTTTAAGCACTCAGAGAATGTTTAAATTTTAAGAGTATGTATTATTTAGAAGATTAGTGAAACATCTAAAACGGTAAAAAATCTGTTATCAACAATTTTTATTAAAGGTCAAAAGACGCCTAGTAACACCAGATTTTTTGTATCTCCGCTTGACGATTGTCGCAGAATCTGCCATGATTATATTTTTATACGTAAGCAGAATAATGATGTTAATGTACTATTTTTGTCTTCCCTTCGGTCACATGTTTAAGATCAAGTTCAGAGCTGATATAGAAAGTTCCGAAAGTGAACGTCAACGCGAACGCCAAAGTCACAAAATGGTGGTTTATACATTACTTCGCGCTTGAGTTCGCTTACGAAAGCTGTCACTGACATTTGTTGTTTATAGAGTTGCCCAACTAACATAAAAACTAATAGATTAGAAAAGTTATCTGGAGTGAATTGCACACAATGAAAAAGTTTAGAAAAGTTAGCTCTATTTCAATAGATCAACAGATTTTAAAAATGCTATGCCTGTTATTTATTTTAGCTTTCCATTTCTAATTTTGTTATTGTAAATAATAATTTCAGGGAGTAAACCAAATCATTTTGCATTATTTTTTTTCAAAAATTTGATCTCTGTCCATCGATTGCATTTCAGCCAAAATTGGCATCTACAATGAAATGCATAATTCTTCCCTCTGCACATCCGCGATCGACATTTTTCTTTAAATTGGTAATTTCTTCAACTAACGCGAAGAATTGTGGCGTGTTGAATTTGACAGCTGAAGTGATCAAAAACGTTGCGCTGCGTTTTATGAACTACCAAAACGACATAAGTAACGCGAAGTGACTGATTCAAGAGTTATAGAATAACACCCTAATGCTTCGAAATTTTTTTTGCCATTTAAGAAAACAACAGTGGTAAACTCACAAGAGAATTGAACAATACATGCACGGTAAATATTCAAACAGTTCTCTCATTCGAACGACTTTCACAAATTTAGAAAGATATCGAGCACACAAAGAAAACAAAACGTAGAGTCTTTTGCTGTGTTTTCACAACTGATGCACACTAGGAGCAATATTACAAGATGAGAGGAGGCAAAAATGCTATGAAATGCCTTGGCGTTGTGTTTCGGGGGATTTTTTTCAATTTCTTTTTGTGCATTTTCCGTGTTTGTCTTCATTTCTCAAGACAATGAATTACATGCGTAGCAACTTTAAAAGAGAACTGAAAAATATGCCCGCAAGAAATGCCATCGTGTAATTGAGCACTAGGTATATGATCTGTTTGTAGGACGATATTTACATGCCCGTACGTTATGAGGCATATGTATAACGAAAAAAAAATACAAAAAAAAATTGTGGTTTATTTGGTGACAAAGCTATTCCGAGGGAATTTTACCTCTTTTTTCAATGTTCTAGAAACCTTTCAATTAATATTTAATTACCCAAAATTGATTAATTGTAACGTAGTATTTAATTGGTGAAGATTCTGTAAAATTTCTTCACCTCTAAGGATTCACAATCTGAAATTACATAATAGAAAAGACTGGAGTACATGTTTTTTGTTGTGACTTATATTCAGACTTTTTATTGATCTTACAACCATATTAGGTCATCTTGGCACTTTTTCTTCGAGATACCCTGCTTTGACCTACCATGAATGAAATCATGAACTTTATACCTTAGTGGTAGCGTTCAGAGTTCATCCAAACGAGAACTCCGTTAGAACGATTTTACATTTCATTTAAATGAGTTTTTTCAGTTTTAGAATTCTTCGACACATTGGAATATAAAACATTCATCACTTTTAAATAATATTGAGCATAAAGAATTTAAAAAACGATTGGGTATTAAATACAAATTTAAAATTCTATAAAATATTGGGAAAGGTGTTTGTCAAACAAATTAACCAAGAACGTACTTTTATACATTTTTGTAACATTTCCCATAACATACGCCCATGTTTTTTTACTATTTTTAAAAAATATTCAGAAAGTTATAACCCTAATGCACTCAACAAATCTACTTCAATTAACAAATTCGCATTGCAGATTAAAATTTTGTTCGATTTTCAACCGACAAGTAAATTGATAGCACCGATTCTCCGCCCAATGAACTAAATATTATACTAACTAATACGTGTATTGAAACATTAAGTTGAATTCAGTTGGTTCAAATCCCATCAGTTAAACATATTATTCCAAAATACTTTTCTTTAAACTTCTGTTTTGTTGCTTTTTGCTTTTTTATTTTTATTATATTAATTTTTTTATAATTATTGGGTACAGTACCGTATGCTGGTCCTAGCCCCCGGGCGCCCTGCGTACATGCCTGATTGGGTAGAATATTTAAAGTTCTGCGTGGATCGATATCTATAAATAAATAATTGGACAGACTTAACTATTTCCGCGTGAAATAAAGTACAATAATGCGTAATGGGCACAAAATCGGTTGCGGATCCGCAAAAAAATCTAAATGAGAGTTCTCGAACTCGTTACAAATCCGTAAATACTTTAAAAAGCGAATCAGTGATATTTCCGATTTGGCGGATCCATTTCAAACCCGTTTCGAGTCCGTAAAAATATTAAAGCGATTCAGTGAAATTGCGTTTTGATGGATCTAGTTAGAACCCGGTACGAGCCCGTGAAAACAAATTTGAAATTGCCAACATCTCGTTAGGAAACCAAACTTCTAGTTCACACAATCTAGCGGATGACATTTTTGCCAAAAATATTTAATTTTTGCAGATTCATATCTTAGTTCATAAAACACAAAAACTTAAAAAAATTACTAAAACTATTTAAATTGCAGCTGACATCGATTTTTTTTATTTGAATAAATTAATATATAACATAAGTGTAAAACTTTAGAGGAATAGAGGTGGAAAATATAGATCACAAACTATTTCAATTTAAAATATCGCTTAAATCTCATAACGTATCCGTTTCGAATCTTCAAAAATGTATAAAAGTGGAACCGTTCAATACCATTTATTTAGAAAAATCGAATTCGAAGCGGGTTGGAATATGAAGTCTGTTGCGAGTTCGAGACGGATCCGAAAAGGTAGAAATAATGATCCGGGTTTTGAGAGGAATTTCATATCCCATCGGATTTCTTTATGTGTCCGTTTCGGAACAAAATATACGAAGAATTCTGTCTCTAATTCGAAACGGATTCATATGGCACACTGGGGGTAATTACCCATCGCTGTTGGTAATGAGTAGATGCCACTACCCATTCCCTATGTATAATGTGTAAACCGATCGTTAACCATTCTCGCACGGCGATGTGTAAGGGTTACACATTTTACGCGTGGGAAAGCCATTCCCCACAAAATACGAACCCTGGTATAAAGCGTTAGCGCTACTGATTGGGAATACCAGAAATATCGCATATAAGCCCAGCAAATAGTGATGAGCTGTTCCGCGTATTTGAACAACCGGTTCTGTCAAGTCCGGCTCCGAGAAGAATCAGGTATCGGTTCTCAGCAAATTCCCAAAAAGGCTAAAGTGTAATATCTTAATTTGATAAAAATTCACATTTTCATACTCTCACCCAAAGTTTGACATATTGAAGGAATAATATTAGACCCTAGGTATCTTTGGGGGATATTTTAAGACGATTGAGCCAGGACCGTCTGAGTGGCTTGATGGGTGGTCAACACAGTAACAGCCGCATAGCTCTACCGATCACAATAAAATTGTGGTACTAATTATAGTTTTTAAAAATCTAATTTGGAATTGAAACTGGGAGTTATGACCAGGCCATATCTGGTACCTCCCTTAGAAATCAACAAATTTAGTACAATTTTGTTTTTTCAGAAACTCTTTTCCGACATATTCTTTAGTGCTCACATTACCTTCAACCAAAGCATTGGTAAACATTCTGTACAACACTACCGATCTACATGAAATTTACCATTGACCTATATTTCTTTAAACTCCAATTTGCTATTAAAAACGGGCGATTTTACCACATTCATGTAATACCTATGTACAAAACCCGCACGAGTCTACGCGGTAGCTCACGCAAAATAAAACTGATCTTAATGGAATTTGGTATTAGACAATTTAGTGAAAAATGCCGATCAGCTATTGGATATGACCATATATGTCACGCCCATTCTGTACCAAATAATTGGTCGGCACCATCTTCATCTTTTACATCTTCTTCAAATTTGAATCGACAGTTTAAAATTTAAATTGTACCCAATGATCGATTTTGGGTGTGAGTATGTATGTATAAGTCGGTTCGCCCCGACTGAAAATGTCGGTACGGGTGTTGCTTGTTGTTCAAAAATAAAGAAAATAAGTAAAAAATACTCATAACAAATTCAGTTTAATTCAAGATAAAATATAAGACTGAGAACGCAAAGCATAAAATATATATATATAATAATATAAATTCTCGATTGGTAAGGTTTCTTTCATGGCAAACTAAGTAAGGTAGAAGCAGTAGGAATTGAAAGCATTTTGTATTTATATCAGGAGCCGACCTTGTCAAATTCAGTCGATCGATGTATTTATTTCAGGTTATATCAGGAGGAATTAATATAATTTTCGGCAGCAACCACAAGGGCAAGAACAAATTTCTTCCGCTATTTTAACGCTACCTCCTATACTAGGTACATCTTGGAATTAGTATAAACAACATTTGACAAGGTCGGACTACAACGACAAGAAAAAATTGTAATCAGCTGTTCTAAAGCTTCCACCTGTAATAGATACATCTTGGATTCTTTTAAAACAACATATTCAAGTTTGTCAATGATATCGGTGCTATACAGATTTCGTTTCTTGGAAACAAGTTCACCAGATGTTGGAAACACTTTTTCTCTGGCCACAGACGTTCCGCATATCGACAAATATGTAAGCCAAATGTCCAGAATAAGGTATTAATCCAAATTGTTGACTTAATCCAAATGTTTACAAAAGAGCCGTGTGTGTATTGGTGTAATTCATGTCAATTAGGTCCCAAATGGAACCATCAGCCTCATGTTCAATTTGAACTCCATAACGAATGAAACTTTCCTAAATGTTGAAAAATCGTGAGCTAAAAGTTTCCACTAAAGTTATTACGATTCTCATGCTGTCGGGCTTCAAGTCAATGCTACACGAATGAATGTCTAATAATTTTGAAATTTCTCTTATAATGATGGTCGCTTGTGAACACGGTATATGTTGTATATGTTTTCGGCTCTTTTGGACCCGTTTTCGGTTCTTTAAGAACCGCTTTCGGTCCTTTAAGAACCGTGCGAGAGCTAGGGAATAGTTTAAACTTGAAGAGAACGATCTACACAAAAATTGTGATCTGTTAGATTTCCCTAATTTTTTTATATTCCTCGAAAAAAAATGTGATTTTATTTCGTCTGTTTTATTTAATTTTATGATTTTATTTCGTTGATTTGTGTCAAGGGGTACCGATGCCACAGCTGATCAACTAAGTAGTTGAAAAGAATATGGAAAATATTGGTCGTGAGAAGCTCTCCTCAATCCCTTCATGGGAAGTAATGGGAAACAGTTTACAATCGAAAATTTCAGTTGAAGAGGTGGCCGAAACAGAGAAACAAACAAATCAAGAATTCATTAGACTCTTCGGGGGTACATATTTGTTTCGGCTATGAATGTTCGAGACATTGCTTCAGCACATCAAATTCAAGTCAGAAATGGAAAGACAATTTATTTTGATACGTCCAAAGACGGATACGATTAATTTTTTTTCTCGTTCATATTTAGACACATACAAAACGGGTGTAAAAAAAAAAAATAAACACTGAAATAAGAAAATATATTTCTCATGAACACTACAAAGTGTTATTTTTGAAACCAATGAAAAATAAACAAAAATAAGATATTTCCAATAAATATTTTTTTTACGTTCTAACAATTTTTAGTTTTTTTCTCCCATCATATTTGTTCGTTTCTCAAAACAAAATTGCTAGGTAACGTTATAGACTTTCTGGTGTGAAGTTAAAGACCGGACACTTTCGCTCCTTGAAGTGGAAGAGAAATAATTTTTGTGTTCTTATATATGCAGTCGTTTATTTGATCCTTCATCTTCGAATTCCATTGCCAATTTCGAAAATTTTTTTGAAAATGTAGAGCTTCCTCGATACAACCTTCCAAACCATGTAAAATTGGTTATATCTTCGACACAACAGAAATATATAACAATTTTGTTCACATGAAATATAGGTCTTGATTCATACTTTATTTTCCGTATTAAATGCATTTTACATTTTTGATGTATTTGAAAAAGTGTATACGACTGTAACGTTGAAGAAAAAAAATTGGTCATATGTTTTCCAATAATTCCACGGATTTGTGGTGCAAGTAAAACCCCTGATCTATCCAGAAATGGTGCAACCCAGACGATTCTTTATTCTAGGACATTGCCACAAGGCTGTGAATATTGGAGCGGTTGAGTGGGCATATCCGGAAAACGGCAGGGGTGGCATCAATCATGGGGATACCATAAGTAGTCTGGGAGCCCCGGTATCCAACCCCGTCCCCACTTTTTTCAGATTCGAGTGGGCATATCGGAAAAACGGGGGGGGTGGCATCAATCATGGGGATATCGTAAGTAGTTTGGGAGCCCCGGTATCAAACCCTGTCCCCACTTTTTTCAGATTCGATTTCAGAGTGGGCGTATCTGTAGTGAAAAAATGCAGTTTTCATATGGAAAATTCTGGAGCGGATGAGTGGACATATCGGAAAAACGGCGGGGGTGGCATCAATCATGGGGATATCATAAGTAGTCTGGGAGCCCCGGTATCCAACCCCGTCCCCACTTTTTACAGATTCGATATCAGAGTGGGCGTATCCGTAGGGCGAAAATTCAGATTTCATGTAGAAAATTCTGGAGAGGATGAGTGGACATGTCTGAAAAACGATAGGGGTGGCATCGATCATGGGGATACCATAAGTAGTCTGGGAGCCCCTTGATTGATGCCACCCCCGCCGTTTTTCCGATATGTCCACTCATCCGCTCTAGAATTTTCCATATAAAAACTGAATTTTCCCCCTAAGGATACTCCTACTCTGAAATCGAATTTGAAAAAAGTGGGGACAGGGTTTGATACCGGGGCTCCCAGACTACTTATGATATCCCCATGATTGATGCCACCCCCGCCGTTTCCCGGATATGCCCACTCAACCGCTCCAATATTCACAGCCTTGTGACAATGTCCTAGAATAAAGAATCCTCTGAGTTGCACCATTTCTGGATAGATCAGGGGGTTTTCCATGTCATGTGCAAATTTTGTTGTGGTTGCTTCAATATTTTCCGGGAAAAGCTAAATTTTCGCAGCAGGTTACAAATTAATTTCTTCCTAACAATTCACAATAAGCACAATGGTTGGTGTCTTTGCTAGTTATAAACGTTTATAACTTCACTCACTTAGTTTCATCATACTTCCCTCTCCGTTAATCTTTCTTTTGCACTGATAATTTATTTCGTTTGGATAATATGTCATATATAACTTCACATAGTTCCACACTACATGACATGAAGGGATAGGATATACTTAGCTTCTCGGAACTAGAGGGCCGTGCGATTTCTTATTTATGTACACACTGATCAGGACCTACAATTTTGCACTGAATGTGAACTGTTAATAGAGTATTAAAAAACTGAAAACCTATCCACCGGATTTTTGGTCATCCGGCGACTGCCGATTTTCTTAAAATGTTCACTTTCAAACATCCGGTAGAACCGTGTTTTTCGACAGTTTGAATGGTGTTTATTTTCGTATCTTAAAAAAAGGAATATTTTGGTTCTACGTTCAATAAAATAAATATTTTCCCATCCCATTTTCCCATTACACCCTACCAAAGGACAGGGTAGATCTTATCACAAGCTGTTAACTTTCTATTTTCACACTCACTGATTGGGACCTACAGTTGTACAGCGGTAACGAAAGGTTTTTGTATTGTGGTTTGCACTTTCTCCACAAAAATTTAACTATACTGAGCTGTTGCATTTTTTCCATTGAAAAATATTAATTTCAAAGGGAAATTAAAAGAATAAATTTTTTTTCCAAAAGTTGTATATAAAGCTTAAAAACAAATGGCTTATTTTTAACAGAAAAGGTTTACAAATAATTTTTTAAATGAAAAACTAAAAACTTACGGCGAGTTTCACACTCGTCATTTAAAAGCTCAATTTAAAAGCTGTCAGACAATTTTCATATTAAATGAAAAGCATCGAGCATTTACAGTGCTACTCTCGAATTCGCGACACCCGTTATTCATGAGTTCATTGTCATTGAATTATTGTCACTGGCATTTCAATTACCTATTCTGGAATTGCTGTGACAAGATTAAAGCTTTTTTGTTCTAATAATAATATCATTGTTACCAAAACTAAAAACTACATTATATAGAGATTTTGTGTTTGTTGAAAACAATTGAAATTCATAATTTTTCAATCTGGGAATACCTTTGCATACAAATACTTATTACTAGGGATGGGGTTTTCATGCAATTATTTTTTAACAATATACGCCCAAGACATGCATGCATGATCAAAATTCGCCTAAAAATATTTTTTTTAACATTTGTAATTACTCAAGGCAAACAAAAACATCATCACATTGAAAAACAAAATTAGAGAAAAATAAAGAACACGAAAAATTATTTTTATATCTGTCGGATATATGAGGCTTACAGCGTCTAAAATACAGGTCTATTTATGCGCGGCCAAACACAGTCAAGTTGGGTCACTGAAATGAAAGGCATTCTTTTCGCAAATTTAATGATGTCTTGTGTTTTGTGGTGCATCGTTTGGGGACTCAAATAAAACTAATTTACCATGATATAGGGGGTCTTCTTGTGAATCGGAAACGAAGCCGGCGTCTGACCCGGTAACTCATCGTGTTATCTAAAATTGTTACATAATTTGTATGGCTTATTTTGAGGCCTTCTACAAAAAAGTACATACATAAAACCAGCACATCGGCCTCGCAATCTTGTTTAGTGCAGAGAAGGTCCATGGGTCCGTCATTTAAAAATTTTTAAATTTTTCACGTTCCTCTCCCGAAGACTGGCAATTTTGCCTAATTTCATTATACATAGATAGCTTTTTTTTAAATATGCATTTAGACAAAAAAAAAGTAAAGCATTTATCATAAAAAATTCAAAAATATGCACCAAGTCAATTTGTGCAAATTGTGTGATTCATCAAGATAATTAGTGTAATTAATTTTAGACTTTTGAGAAAAACGTGGATTGCATGGAAATCCCATCCCTACTTATTTCAAATTAGAAAAATTGCTACATACAAATATTCTTTAAACAGAGGGTCCAAACTACAAATTAACTAATATTCCGTGCTTCTAAGGGCTTTATAAAATCTGGTTCAATGCACATCCTAAATTTTATTCAAAAACCGTCAAATCTTTTTAGCATGTGCATTGAACCAACTTTTCTAAAACCGTTGGAAACCGTTATAAATTGGATAATTTTTCGTTTAGACAGTCCGTTTGCGAGATATAGCAATTTTAGTAATTTCCTGCTGTTTATTTACACAATATTTTTATTGTCATGTACTATTGAGAATGTTATAACTATCATTGTCAACTACAACAAAAAGAGCTTTCTTTTGACAACTAGAATAGCAAATTTAAGTTCTTGTCACAAATGTATTTACTGTCACGACAAATAGGTTTGTCACTCGGTCGAGGATAGCACTGTTAAAGTACATTTAAATGGAGAATTTTCAACTGTGAAACTGGCCATTAATCATAAAAACTGAAATTGGTTTTAAACCGGAGTTTTTCTTCAGAAAAAACTGGTGGAACCGGTTTTCAGAAGTATAATTTTTCAGAACAACCGAAAATGCGGTTTCTTGTATAGCACCGACGGCCACACTAATAGTAAATTTAAAGTAAATTTAAATCCAAAACACCAAGAAACTTTATCCGGTTTATTCGATATTCGGGGAAAAAAACACTAATTTAAAAACAACGACGGTTTTTGTAGACTGACCGAGTTATTGACATCTTGTAATTTTAGAGATTTTTTTATGGCGGCAATTGTTTTCAAGAAAATATTTACCATTTGAACTGGACCAGTTTTCCTAAACCCCTCGGAAATGAGCAACAAATTATTATCGAAATGGATAACTAACCATCTCTGTGGTACCTATCCATTATTTTTCTCATTCCCCAGGTAATAGATAAACCCGGCAGGTGTCGATGACACATCTGTATATAAAGCTTAAAATCACAAATGGCTTATTTTTAACAGAAAAGGTTTACAAACACTTTTTTAATAATTTTTTAAATGATAATTTTTATGATATGATAGTTTCTTAATAATAATTTTCTAATTACTTATAAAAACCGAAACCGATGGAAACCAGAGTTTTTCTTAAGAAAAAACTGGTGGAACTGGGTTTTAAAAGTTTAATTTTATAAAACAACCGAACACCCGGTTGCTTGTATTGACCAGTTTTTTGGATGCTCTAGTTGCGATGCTTTTTCATCGATAATTACCCGAAAGTATTGTTGTCACTAAGCGAGATGATAGTCGCCGAATGAAACGAAGGGTGCGCAGATGCATAAATAACATTGAATGTGGTTACAGACACATCTAGCTGTATTTGGACTCTAGTTACAATTACCTGCAAACTTGATAAATGTAAGAAATAATTAGTTCATGCTTAATACTGAATTATTCGTGAACAAATTTAGCACAAATAGTAAATTTAAAGTATACCGCTAAATCCAAAACATTAAGAAAGTTTATCCGGTTTATTCGATATTCGGGGGAAAAAACAAATTTAACCAGTACAAAAATTTGAGTCGGGTAAACCGACTTAAACAAACCCTCACCCTAAGTCATTCATTGCGACCGAGTTCAATTAAAAAAACACATATATTCACCCTTACGTTGAACGAATAATGGTGGCAAATGTGTCAATATTCAATAGCAGACTGGCATTCCGATCAATGTTATTCAATACCCAACTTAATTACGATCCTAAGTGATTATGGGGAGTTATCGTGACTACCAGCCAATTGTCCGCCCAATATCCATATGGGAGGTACAAAAATTGTCATGACGAAGTTGTTCATTTGTTATTACACTATTACACAAGATATTGATCAGTACCAAATTTTGTCAAGATCGCCTGTGGTATACGTGAGATATCGAGTCGGTCAGCCGGAAAGCCGTCCAACTTTTGTATGCAAGGTACGAAAATGGGCGTGGTGCAGTAGTTAATTTTTAGGAAAACATTGCCGACTATGGAAATTCATTTAGATCGCTTGTAGCTTACGAGAGTTATCATGTCGATCAACCGCTCATCCGCCCAACTTTTGTGTGCATTGGACAAAATATTGTCTAATGCCAAATTTTACAAAGATTGCTTCGGTTTTACGGGAGTTATCTTGCCAAACAAGCAGCCGACTCCACAGCCTATGTTTGTTGGTCGTTGGAAATTCACCCTTGTCTTACAATCTAATTTCATTAAGACCGGAAGTGTTTCACGCGAATTATCGCATTGACAACCTGGACGACAAGCAAGGTTTTGTATGGGAGGTACCAGAATTGGCGTGGCAATCTCGTCAATTTTCTCTAGTGAAATAGACATTTACAGACTATTAATCACTAATTGAGTTGAAGCTAATCAAAACTACCAGAAAAAAATGTTAGAAGAAACATGATTTTGTACTAAATGTGTCGATTTGTATGGGAGGTACCACAAGGGGCGTGCCAAACCCCAAAATTCAGCTGCAACCTAAGTTTGGACAAATAATGGTCACTGACAAAATATCGTTGGGATCGGCAAAGATTTACGAGAGATATCTGGCCGATCAACCAGCCGTCCGAACAACTTTTGTATGGGAGGTACCAAAATGGGGGTGGAAAAATCCCCATTGTCTTCATCGGTCACTGGCGTTTGATGACATGAAGCCTAATGATCAATTTGACTAATATCGGAAGTGTTTCACGCAACTTATCGCATTGACAACACGGACGACCACCAATCTTTTATATGAGAGGTACCAGAATGAGCGTGGCGACCTCGCCCATTTTCTCCAATTTATTAGAAGTTTACAAACTATTGACCAGTGTTTGAGTTGAGTTGATCTCCCAGAAAAAGGTTTTGTATGGGAGGTACCAGAAGCGGCGTGGTCAATACGCTCATTTTCAATCCCAAGCTAACCGTGGACAAATACTAGTTACTGACAAAATTTCGCTACGATCAATAAAGCTTAACGGCAGTTATCGTGTTGACCAGCCAGCCAGCCAGACAGACAGACGGACATGGGTCAATCGTCTTAAATATTGTCAAAACGAATTTCGTTCAAAGATACTGAGGGTCCCATATGTCTGCTTCTATACGTTACATTTTTTCCGTATTAAATGATATATGTATACTAGGGTGATAACTTTTTTTAGACAACATTCTCCCCAGGGCTTTTCTAATGGCAAATATTGTATTAATGATAAAAAAAAAAAACTATTTCAGTTCAATTTGGTAAAAAAACATACATGCATACACACAATTCCACTGAACAATAACATAACACACTTGCATTTAATAGTACTTAGGATTAAAATTCTACTACAAAACCGATTGAATTTTTTGTTTTAAATTACATCCAATATATGAAAAAAAAAATTTTTTTTTTGTAACTTTGTTTGATTCAAAACTTTAACGCGTTTGGTGAGTAACCGATTTTAACGATAGCGAGAGACTAAAAACGCAGTTCTTAATATTTGTCCATGCCCTACACGATTTCGTCTGGGGAGATTTGATATTTGCAAAAAATTCAAAATGTTATTACCATCCCTAAAAATCCATATGCCCTTGGCCATAAAAGTGATTTTGGTTGCTCGTTTTTAAAAATGTACAACCGTACGTAAAGATTTTATGTTTTTTTCTGAGAAAGTTTCACCACAAAGCATTTGCCCTCGCGACGAGTAGCAGGGGAAAATGTTGCCAAATAAAAATAAAACACCTTAAATGCTTCGTTGTCCCCGCTAAACTATTTTTTTACCACTTTGTATGGGGAGCAAGTTATTTTCAGGGACTTTATATGAAATCGCTTTGCTCCTCATACGAAGTGTTCGAAAAATTGGTTTAGCGTGAACAATGACTTTGTGACTCTGTGAGAGGACGGATCATTAAGTTTTTATTTACAGGGTAATTTTGAAAAAAGCATGGTGTTCAAACGTCGTGTCATGCATTCATCAATGTAACAGTACTGCTTGCCAGAAGATCAAGTTTTCCGAAACAATATGTTTCCCTCTATTTATCATAGTTTGCAGAATATCCAATGTATGACTGTATCACTCGGCCAGAGTGACTTGTTTCCTTGTCATTCTAAAACGTTCTCTGCCAGTGTTGGGGTTAGTAAAATCTCGTCCAAGTGCGCTTTTGTATCAATTTGTTGTAATGATGTTTAACAAAAGTTATTATCCGTTGCTATTAACTTCGAGGGTGCGCATAGGTGTAGTTGTTTCTCTGCAGTTACCGCAAAGAATAACATTGAATTAATCGCCTGTATAGCCGTTTGGGATATGTTATAGTGACGGGGCCATCTTCTACTATGCGAGCTTTATTAGCCCACTTCTTATTTGATCACATTCTGTCTTACATTCCCCTGTTATGAGGCATAACATGCAACTACCGGGACTGGCAACACCCATATCGGAATTACTCTGAGGATATGTATTCATAAATCAAACCAAGACTTTTTTAAGGTCACGTACAACTGAAAATTTTATATTTTTTAACGCCACGTAGACTGATAATATTGTACTCACTTCATTTATTGTTTTATTCATATTTTGTATGTGTTTTATTACAATTACCATTTTTATTTCAGACCCGCCACACTGCTGATATCAAAACATCCGTATTGTTCTATTGCGGCAAACCTGCAATGGTTACCATGGACTATCTGATCGAGGCTAACAACTTGACTAACGAGTTCCGCTTGTCTTACTACCCACACGCCTTAAGCAAATTCACCGAAATCCTGAGAGAGATCTTCGGCGTTCCAGCAAAGCATCAACTCTTTGGCGATTTTAAAGATCCTAATGTCGTCAAGAACCCCGCCTTCTACATCCATTTGATCGAAAAGAGGTTAAAGTAATATTAGTTGTAAATGCGTTAAGAATAAGCCCCCCCCCCCCCCAACTGCTCTCCAATAACTAAGAACAGCGTACCTTTCCTCTTACCTGCTGTTGATTTTCAAGACAATGTTTTCAAAATTGTGAATTAGTAAAAAAATATATTTACACACATACTACATATAACAAAATCGATTTTTATTCAAAAATTTACTTCGAATTACGTGTACTTTGACTTCATTTAAATTCAATACGATTCGAGTCTATCTATTTTGGATTAATAGGAAAATTTTCAACCAACAAGTGCGCACTTTGTCGCAGTTTCAGTACAAAATCAAGTATTTATTCAGCAAAGCACTGAAAAATAAAACCACGATGAAGATCTCCACCAAGAAATCCATGTTCGTCTTGATGTAGTTGAAGGTGCTCTTATAGATGTGCCTTATTCTTGATCTGAATGTCGATGCCATGGTTGGTGGCGACATGTGTCTGTTTGGTGCCCGTTTAGTGACAGAAATCCATTAGAGACGCGAAAATGCGCAAATGTCCATATGCAACTTGGGCAATGTTAAACGTGGAACTAAATCCATATTGGATGTACGCAGTGTGTTGAGCGTGAGTCGATCAATTGTAGGTTTCTGGGTATATATGGAAAAAAGTTAATTTATATTCACATTAATTTGAATGACATCAATAAACAGTGAAAGCTCGCTTAACGTACCGCTCCCATAAGCGGAAAACTACGCCGAACCGAATGTGGGGTTAGACAATATTGTTTATTTAAGGCCGTGTTAGACCATTAGTACAAATGAACGATTTGCAGACGGAGAAATGGAATAAAACTCTCTTCCATTTAACAGAAATCTTTCTATCATTCTGCTTGCAATTTACACTATCTGTTTCGCAGAATGCTAAAACATCTGTCTGCAAAGTGACAAACAAAATACAAGAGTTGTAAAATAAAAATAGAAATAGACAATCGTGGACAATGACTAAGCATTTGAAAAAAGTGACGAAATAAAGCTTTTACAGCCGTTCTCTTTGTTTTGGTTCGTTTCATTCAAAATGCAACCCTGATAGCAACTTTTTTTCCCAAAATAAAAAAATTAGATAATTCTAACAGATCTATCAAAATGTTGTCTTTAAATCGTTCTCCTCAAGTTTACACTATTCCATTTTCTCTCACCAACTGAAAAATTTGATAAATCCACCGATTTCTCTAATAGTCTGACACGGCCTTTACAGTTTAATTACTGTGTAAAAGGTGAAAGTGTTACCCTGTGTGATCCAGTGCTGTGCCTTATGGTCAATATTGGGCGACTAAGACTCCAACATTTTGAAAATGCACAACTCTACTCCGACTCCCGCACTTTCAAACGGCATGTCTCCTCTCCATTCCCAACAAATCAAACAAGTTTCGTGTGAGATATTAATATAATTTTGTGATTTATTTGAAAGGCCTATCAATGTCATAATGTATGGAGTATGACAGAGGTTCGATTTTCCAACTTTGAGAGCACCGGTTTTTAAGAGGCTCAGTGGCATAGACCTGCGACTTAAGGAAACCCCCACAAGCAAAATCCTATCGGAATCAAATCACACGATCTCGGTGCCAAGATCACGATTCCTCTGTATGATATAACTATCCCCTTAAATCGCTTGTACAGAATGAACATTGTGGCAGAAACTGAGTGGCACACACCCGTTCCTCCGAAAATGGGTCTCGTCACAAAATGGGAGCCAAGAAAACACCTATTTTGATTGTATGATTTGTAAGTGTTGCTCGACGCAGGAACATGAACATTTACACAAAATAAAAGAACACAACCGCAATGAGCTGTCAAAATCACCGGATTCTATTGGAAACCATTTCCCAATAAAGCCCGGTATTCAGTTTTTATGAAATTTTCGTTGCCAGAAGAAGTACGTGTATAAAATATAACGAAAATTTCATGAACCGAAAATTTCGCTCACTTTTGATTTGCTTGGTTCTCAGCTGTTGGCGAAAATTTCATAGGCAAAGTCAAGTACAGGGTTGTTACGCTAAACTTATTTCGTACGAAATCAAATGTTTGATAATTGTTTGGGACCGGAATTTTGACATATCGATTATTTTAGTAAACAAAAGTACTCGTAATATCACTCGCGTTAAAAATAAAATGGATTGGAAAGATGAATAATTAATGAAATATTTGCAAGGTAAAGCAGAGATATGTGGTAACTCTCTGTAACAGCATTTTCCGTTTAATGATAAATGACAAAATTTCTTACGAAAATTTCGCAAGAACTGAATACGGGGGTTAAGCACAAAAATTTAGAAAATTAAAATATTTGAATATTGTTCTAATTTACACTTGATTTCGAATATAGTTTTAAAGTCGTTTGAGGTCTATTAAAAAATGTTTTTTTTTTGTCAAAGAGCTAAAAATTGCTTCCAAAAAATATTTGTCAACTTTGTACATCTATATATCTGAGAACATATTTCAAGGACATATTATTACTAATTTTAACAGTATTAGAAATACGCTGGATAATCGTCTTAGTTGTATTTATAATTGCAAAAACTGTATTGCACCTTCTTAAATACAAAAAGAAACAAGAATATAAATATATTTTTAAACAAGAAATCTCGTAACGCTTTGATATTTCTTTCTCGCAAACCGAATGAAAATGTAACCAATAATCGAGTCTTTGCAGCTCACACAGATGTGGAGTTTTGGAAGCAAGCAAGTACATTTTAATTAGAACTTGCACGGTTTTGTTCTTTTTTATTTATAAAATATTAATTTTGATGACCAATACCTGCGTAGGTTAAGATATTCTTGATGTTCTGTGAAAATTTTGTTAAAATGTATTCACTAGTTCCCAGGACAATGAATTTATTCTAATAAGGCTCCAAAATTAAATTCGCGTAACCATTCACAATAATCATGTTTGAGTTTTGTCTTCGCTAGTTATGTACGTATTTAACTTCACACACATAATTTTAAATAGGATGGTGTGGTTGATGGTGTGGTATTTTCTCGAATGCTTTAGATAAATATGGGAGTAGCGCAATTGGACGATACTCACTCTTTGACTTCGGAATTGGAGTTATTTTAGCATATTTCCAAATTTTACGTATTGAATATATGCGTAACCTCTACTTCGTAAGCGGCTATACAGTAATAAATCTGGGTCAAAAAGGAAAAACGTCTTAAGTGCACTTAGGAAAATATTGACTAACGGCGAGTTTCACACTCGTCATTTAAAAGCTCAATTTAAAAGCTCGCAGAAATTTTTCATATTAAATGACAAGCATCGGGCATTTAAACTACATTTAAATGGAGAATTTTCAACTGTGAAACTGACCATAAGTGTAGTATGATAACCACTGGACTCTGAATTACCTTCAGATCCAGTTTTTGTTTAATTTAACTTCTTTATCTGAAAGTCATACACCAGATATTGTATACATATCTAATTAAATGTCAGAACTTCTCATTGAAAGTACGTCCTAAAGATGCTCACCTAAAAAGGTGGGAAATGCACATAAGTCGTTTTTCCTTTTCGGCACAGATATATAAGAGTATCCAGTAAACTTTTACCACATTAAGGTTTCATCATCGAACAAAAAACTCTCGCCATTATTACCAATTTTCCTTTAAAAGTCACAGAATTTGCTATCAAGATATCTTCGCTCTGATACGCTATTCGCTGATAAAATGTCATATTTCGAAATCAATTATCGTTCCTGAGTCGACATTACTTTCATACATCTACTTAAGCATGTTTGGTCACTATTTTTTAATCACTCGTATTTTCGATGCATATCAAAATAGCTTCTTAGTTGACGTCTTCATCATACAGTCAGCATAGCCTCAAAATTAGTCTTCTCTTTCCATTTTACCGTTTTTTAATTTTAAATAAATTTTAACTTTGTAATTTTTTTAATCTATTCTCCAAATTTCATGATGCTAGTGCGAATTTTGATTTATGTGATTTTATCCCACGCTGCTAATTTCTCTCCAATTTGCAAATAACTTTCCATCGCTAAAGTCTGTTATAACCTAAATTACTGATTCTGGTTTAACACGTTTGGATTTGAGCAGAATGATAAATCTGATTCAGTGCCACGCGTGGATTCTATCGCTCCTAATTAATTTCCGCAGACCCCAATTCGAATATTGCCGTTTGGACAGAGGTTTAACCACTACTGCTTGTACCGTTTCTTCAGAACTATTAATAAACTCCAAATCCATAAGTCTAGCTTCTAGCATTTGGACCGAACTCTCATTTGTCCGTTTGTACTTCAAATCACCTTCAATTCCACAATTGTGAATTTTCGAAACAAAATGTAAAAATTCGTTTTCTTCTAAGTTCTTCCTCCTGGATGAATCTCAAATTACGATTACAGTCATAAAACTTATTACTTTGATTCAGTTCGGTGCCTATTTTATGCACCCATTATCGGATTTCAAAAAAATCATTCTTTGCTAATATGTAATCCATAAGGAGAACATACATCCCAAATTTCATACGTCTAGCTTCTTGATGGTACGTAGGTTAAACCTATTTATTGCCACGCTACGATTTCTACTGCGCCCAATTCGGTTGTATTAAAATCCCTTATAGCTATATCTACCGTATATACACAGAAAAAATATTGGCCTGTAAATTTCAATTAAAAATAAAATTTAATTTTTTCAAAAATTCAATTAAAAATTAATTGAATCAGTTAAATTTTTAATCATATTTACAATTTATTTTTTGACGTAGAATACGTCCTACCTTACGGTATGAGGAGTCATGTCAGGTTTTTATTGTTGTAATCTTTATTTCATTGAATTTGAGGAAACGGCTAGATGAATTTTGAAGATGTTATCTTTCGTTTGAAATACATTTCATATTGGTTGATATAATATAATATTATTTCTAGTATTTTAATTTCTCAAATGAAAATTGTTTAAACACATACACTCAAACATATGTGTGGTGTTTGGTTGAGTGTTTTTGGTTGCTCAACATTGCTTAGGAACATGTATCTAGTAAAAAGTGAAACAAACAGTAAGCTAACGTAATAAAGCTTTTTTGCGAAAGCTTCAATAAAGCTGTTGTAACATTAATTTTGAATTATAAAGCGGAAAGCTTTCACACAACGCTCGAATGCTAATGCGAAGACTCGATAAGGTAAACCCTTTTTAATATTAGGACGGCCCTCTCAACATTCGCAGAACTTATTTCAATAAAAATATTAATTAAAATACATAAATTAAATTAAGTTTAAAAAAATTGAACATAATATTTTTTTTTTTAAACGGACTTGAATCAAATGCCGTTGGTAAATATAAAAATTACAGCAGACAGTTGTCCGAGGCCTTCGGCCACGGACTGTCCCTGCAGGCTGTGTCAGAGACACGGCCATTAAGTTTAACGTAGAATACGCCATCCGATAAGACAGAAAACATATATGGGTGATTGTTCGGAAATTGTCATTTTCTCGTCCTTTGAATTTTCTCACCCTAAAATGGTCGAATGGTGATTAAATTGCGACATGTTCCCGAAGCTACGATGGTACTCTATTATTTCCATGAAACACATTCCATTCTGAACCGTGTAAGTCGGTTTTAGGGAGAAAAAACTGTTCAAAATGTCACAACCATGGCCTGTCCTCCGTATCGAATTCAGGACTTCAGCAGTAATATCCGTCAAGGACGTGGCTTGAAAGAAGTTACCTGCATATATGTTCTAAGGGATATTTAGATTTACAAGTCTACGCAAAAAAATTGGAGGAATATGCACGCCATGGTTATTGAACGGTCCACAAAGTCTGTCCAACAGTTTTGTCAGAATTTTGTACAATTTGAATTCGACTGTGGTGGCGCCATCTCCGGGGTTTCAATATGACCCACTTGCTGGCATTTTGGAGTGGAGGGGGTAGTGGCAGTATTTACACCGGCAGAAGTCAACACACGCACATGTATACGAAGGGGAATTCAATTCGAAAAATTGAAAAGCTAAGTCACAAAATAATACGTCACAACCGTTCTCTTATGATTCACATATGCCGTACGATATTTAGGCTTGATTCCCGGTTATAAAAGTAATATTTCATTACCTGAACTTCATTGTCTTTGGAACTTGTCGAATTCCAAACCGGTCTGGAGCACGGTTAGGTTAAACACTGAAAGTCACAACCGTGGCTGTCACAACCGTGTCATATAGTTTCCAATACTGACTAAAATCGATAAATAATGGTTTCTTGACACTGAATGATTAATGTGGAGTAGGCTGTTGCAAAGACCTGACAACACAGTAGGCTTTTGCGAAGAGGTGGCAACACAGTAGGCTTTTGCGAAGACCTGGCAAAACGAGAGTGAAGTATTTGACGTATCTTGTGGCAATCGTCAGTCGTATGTAGGTCGTGAAAGGTATTAGTCTATTGGCGAAGTTAACTAAATAAATTAGTTAAAACATTAAAATAGTGCGTTTTATTCAATTGATATATATATAAAATTGTTTTATCATATCAACACTTTGATTTGTCAAGTTTCGTTCAGGCAGTCACTACCGTGGCATCGGAATACCATCAATGCTCCATAATTTCGATTGCTTTGGTGTTGTAGTATAATGATTTTCAGATCATACTTTTGGACCATGATAACATTCAGAAACGTAAAAAAAATGGTACTGCAGACATATCGAGGTTTGGAAAAATTGCTATCTGAAAAATAACAATTTCCGAACAATCACCCATATAACAATAAATGATAAATAATATAAGCAAATGAATTTATTGTTATATATGTTTTCTGTCTTATCGGATGGCGTATTCTACGTTAACCCTGCTGTTAGATTAGGACCATTTGGTCCAAATTTTTTCTGTTTTCCCTTGTAACTTTGGAACGGTGATATATACTGACTAAATTTTTCTGCTAATGGGGCCTTTTAATAAAACAATGTTATGTGCGAAAATTAAATTTTCTAACTTTATTCAGGACTGAGAAAAATACAAAATGACGAATCTTAGGTTAGAGGACCATTTGGTCAATAGTACATTTTTTCATTACCAAGCGAATGTAAATTCATGTCAAATATTTAGAAGATATTTTTGATATGTCAAATACTTGCTTTAGAAATTATTGAACCAAAATAGTTACAAAGGATAAGATAAAATTATTATTTTGGATGAAAATTCCAGTATGGACCAAATGGTCCCTCAACCTAAGATTCGTAAATTTTTTCATTACCAAGCGAATGTAAATTCATGTCAAATATTTAGAAGATGTTTTTGATATGTTAGCGGATGTTTTTGATATGTCAAATACTTGCTTTAGAAATTTTTGAACCAAAATAGTTACAAAGAATAAGATAAAATTATTATTTTGGATGAAAATTGCAGTATGGACCAAATGGTCCCTCAATCTAAGATTCGTAAGTTTTTTCTAATCTAACAGCAGGGTTAAACTTAATGGCCGTGTCTCTGACACAGCCTGCAGGGACAGTCCGTGGCCGAAGGCCTCGGACAACTGTTTGCTGTAATTTTTTTTAGGGTTTTAGGGTTTCATGCTGAAAAAAGCAATAGCGGTTTTATTTGATTTAATTTAAAATTTAATCAAAAATCGCGAAAAAAAATCAATAATTTTTTACTTAACTTGATTACATACTTAATCAATATTTTTGAAAAAAAATCAATAAATGTTTTAATCAAATTTACAAATTTTTTAATTGAAGTTTTTATTGACAAATTTACAAATACCTTTAATTAATATTATTATTTTCGTGATTACACCAAAATCAATTAAAAAATTAATCAACTAAACAAATTTTTTAATTGAAATTGATTTTTTTTTTTTTCTGTGTAGTCCATCAGCGTGGAACTGTAACCCAAAAACTGGACCATAATTTAAAATACTTGTATAGAAACAACAATTCCCGAAAGGTAAAGATGAGAAGTTTGTTAAGTAATTCATGATTGAAAAGAGTACA
Organism: Phaonia tiefii; assembly: GCA_963931995.1. Lineage (NCBI taxonomy): Eukaryota > Metazoa > Arthropoda > Insecta > Diptera > Muscidae > Phaonia > Phaonia tiefii. Next base: position 265,666,406 of record OZ008367.1, read on the forward strand.
TGAGAGTAATAATATTTAAACAACTCTTCAAAAGAAACAAGGACACTTTTCATGAAACATCTCTTTTAAAACAAAAAGAAAGCAACTGTATGTGTATCAATTATGAAAGGAACTTCAATCGAAAAGCTGTTTTTGAAAAATTTGTTAATCAACCAAACGGCAAGCTGGGTTTTGAATAAGCGATTATTTCAAAAAGTTAAACCGGTTTTATTTATGGTAAAACCGGTTCTATCGAAAAAAAAGTCTTCCACTTTGTTCACAAAGTAATTTTTTTAAATAACCGGTTTTCGGAGGAATCAATTTAATGCTACGCCCCAATTTCGGAAACGCGATTTTTTGCCACTTTACAATTGGAGCGAACACAACAAATTTCATGATTCTAGGACCACCCGTTTGGCCAGTATGCTTATTGGTCTAATTCAATGCCACGCCCAGTTTTGCCGCCCCCATGTAGATATTAAAACATCCCTTACTAGCTTAAGTGTAATTCATTAAGTGTACATTCACATCAAATTGCATAATCCTTACTTCAGTCGTTTGACCTTAGCTGAAATTGCGAAAAATCTAACATTTTTTTATTTTTTACTTCAGGAAAGGAACATACTCTCCAAATTTAATGATTATAGGCTCACCCATTTCGTCACAACGGAAATTACTCTGATTTAGTGCCAAGCCCATTTCCGCCGCCCCTAATTCAAATTTCAAAAATCCATAGTTTATTATTTTTGGTTTTCTAAGAGGAGCATCCACCCCACATTGCATGTTTATAGGATGAAGCGTTTGGTCAAAATTGCACTTCCTATGGTTAAGTGCCACGCATATTTCTACCGCCCCCTATCAGAATTTCCAAAAATCCCTTCTTAGCAGACGTCTACTCTACTCTAATAAGCTGGTTTATTGTTGACCAAATGGTTAAATCGCATGAACATGACAAAATTTGTCACTTACTGTTTTGTGCAAATGTATGACAAATCAATTGCATGTTTAATAGCCAAATAGTCTGATCACAAAACTAATCATTTTCACATCGATATCCAAATGCGCAAATGTGCGAAAATCATTTTGTGTACAAATGTAAAAAACGTGTGATGCCAGCTTAATATCAGACTCCATTGTCTCCAGTTATGCTGCAGTTCTGCTGCAGTTAAAGCCAACTAAAAGTTTTAAATGTCAGTTTGAATGGAATTTAAAAATTATAAAATCGCATCCCTAACTGCCCACCATTAAAACCCATGCTCGCATCGATTCAAATAAATGACATTTGGACCAACTGGGTTTTGTTTCGTAAACGCAGAAACTACACTCACAGAAAAATTCGGTTGAGATAACCGAATTAGCCGTAACCGAAATTAGAGGTTATCACATCCGCATTGGGGGTTGGCACAACCGCATTGGAGGTTGACACAAACTCATTGGAAGTTGAGACAACCTCATTGGAGGTTGACACAACCTCATTGGAGGTTGGCACAACCTCATTGGAGGTCACAACCTCATTGGGGTTTGGCACAACCGCATTGGAGGTTGACACAACCGCATTGGAGGTTGACACAACCTCATTGGAAGTTGAGACAACCTCATTGGAGGTTGGCACAACCTCATTGGAGGTTGACACAACCTCAACGCCCTGATTTTAGAGGTTATTACAACCGAATTTCGATAGTGTCACAAAATAATTTTTAAATTAGTTTTAATTATTAGCTGATGATATATTTTCCTAAATTCTTATAAAAAAGCACTATAAATAAATAAATGGTTTCCCATTACATCCCATGAAGGGACTGGGGAGAACTTCTCACAATCACTGAGCTGTGCGCTTTCCAGTTTTCACTCACTGATTGGGACCTACAGTTTTACACCGATTCCGAACGGTAATTTGAGAAGGTTTTTCATGGCTAGATACTCGATAGTGTCGCCGTCACTATGCGAGGTGACCGCCGCCGAAAGAAAATTTGAAGGTGGTCAGAGCCGGGTTCGAACCCAGGATCTCATGTACAAGAGCCGCGGACACTAACCATTGCACCACCGACGGCCACTAAAAAACATTACAAATGGAAAAATTCATTTATATAGGGAAATCTTTAGGGGTTCGCATTGTTTATTCATGCCAGTTGCGGCCGTCTTTGAAGTCCCGGACATCATGGGCCACCGCACCAATTCTGGCGTGCATCTCAAACGACCGACCTTGAAAAACTGCAAAACCGTGGATATTTGATTGAACATTTTCTGCAAAAAAAAATACTATTTAAGACATAAAATATAATTACAATATTCTCACTTACCTTTGGTAACAACCACAAAACGAAAATTCATACAGCCGCGACGGCACCAATTATTGATTCTTATCTTATTTGAATATAATATTTCTATTTACAATTTTAAACGTCAGGTATGAAATACATGGAATTATGTTGTGGTAACCGAATTGAAAATGAATTCGGTCAGACCTACAGAATTCAGTAGAAATTCGGTTACAGCAACCGAATTGATGCCAAATTCGGTCGTTGCAACCGACTTAAGACTAAATTCGGTTATTGCGACCGAATTGATACCAAATTAGATAGATACAACCGAATTGATGACAAATTAGGTTGTTTCTACTGAAATGGTGTCACATTCTGTGACTCCAACCGAATTTGGTATCAATTTCGGTTGTAGCGTCCGAATTAATTCCAAATTCGGTTCTTCCAACCGAAATTTTATAAAATTTAGTTGACAACGAATATAATTGAATTTTCAGCTTTCACAACCGAATCCATTATGAAATGAGGTTGCTTCAACCGAATTTCAGTTGTGGAGACTAAATTCGATCGTCACAACCTCAATTCGGTTGTAACAGCCGCAATTCGGTGGCAATAACCGAATTTACGGTTGCTACAACCTCTTTTCAAACAATTATTTTTGTGGGTGTAGTCATAGAACAATTAAAACTAATTTTTCTATGAATCATTCATCAAAAGCCATTACATAGATGTGTTTGTTAGTCAAAAATTAGGAGTCCCTGTCCGTTATGCTGAAAAACGTGAAATAATAATTATTCCCTAAATTTTTTCAAAAATTGTGCTGCAAAATATTACTTTTTGGCATAAAGTGTTAATAACGGATTCCTACATTATTGCCAAATATACTTAAGCGGTATCACCTTTTTTCGAGTGGCCCGCTGATTTTAAGAATCTTTTCAGGCCTATAAAAAAATTGGTCATCAATCTCGACAAACCGAATATAGGGTTTTACTACCCATCGGTAGTAGAATCGAACCTGTGTATCCAAGTCCGTGTATTTTGCAAAATGTATTTATTTGTCGCACTGTGTAATTGTAGACAGTACAGCAGAAGGTTTTTCTGTTAATTCATTTTGTTTAACAAGTAAAGTGTTCTGCAAATGAATTAAGTTTATCATTTCACTTTTGCAATCTTCAGTGAAATTTTCCGTCTTTTTTGTAGCGTTGGCAAAGGCTCCTCATTAAGATATTCAATATGATCATATGCTTCTTCATCAGCATTGTATGGAGAGCTTCGGCAGAGAAAGTATCCTTGCTTGGTGATGTTGTTGGCACTCCAAATACAGTTCCTTTTGGATTTCCAGCAGCTTCACAATGTATTAATCTGTCAACAGACTGCGCAATGGGCGATAAATCAGTACAACTGTATGGCTGCCACCAGTACGTCGTATATTTGTTGCAATTGTTTTCTTCGTCCGTCCTCTCAAGTCTGTACTAACCTTACAAAATCTGAAAATTACAAAAATTTTGATATTGATTGAAATTGTACCTTTCTCCCACCTGCCGCTGTTCTAACATTTTTACCTTTTTTCCGTATTGCTTTCCATGACTGTGCAAGGCCGTTTTTGTTCGTCCCATAAATGGGAACACCTCCGGCAAGATTTGGATTTTGTTCCATTTCACCAATTATTGTTGTGCTGTTGTAAACAGTATATTATCACCATTTTTTCTCACTCACCTATATCCATCAATTTTGTTGATCATTTATTACATTTTCTGTCCATTCACCGTCCAAACACTTGTAAAATCAGGGCGTTGAATTTTCACAATTGAAGTGGCAAATCAATAGAGGGTGTCCAAAATTGAGGAATCATTTTGAATTTGGTGTAATTTTAGTTTCTAACTTGAATTTTATTCTAAATTTTTATTTTCAGATTCTAAATACATTCCGGTTAATTCATATGGAACGTTAACCGAAGGAACAACGTGTTTCTGTTATTAACACATGTTTTTTAAATTGCGCAAGCTTTCAAGATGTAATTAGGAAATTTAGATCAAAATTCGGTTGAGAAAATGCTCCAAATGCTAATGGTTGAGGAATTTTAAGAAACTGGATCCGTTCATGATAACAGAAGCAGAATTTATCAACATAGTGAGCAGAAGTGTTGAAGAAGATCCATTCGTCATCTTTCACAGCAATTAAACATAACGGAACCACATTATTCAACATTTTGCATAGTGATCTCCGTTTTAAGGCGTATAAGATCCTGCTGACCCAAGAATTACAACCAGCTGACCACGCACTACGTCACCAATTCGATTCTTATGCCATCGAAAAACAAGAAGAAAATAAAAATTTTTGATGTGTTAACATCTATAGGCACGGGTGGGGCAATATATCAAAGTGAACATATATGCAAACAACACACAGTGTTAGCATCACATACATGGTTGTTGTACAACAATAGTCTCAGTCTGAAAATAATTATGATGGTATTGATGTTCGCTGCCGCAACAAACAAGCAGGTCGTCGTCGCCAAAGAGCATTGAATAGTATAGAGAACTCATGGAACGAATTGTATAACTCAAAAGCACTGACGACATCCGGCGAATGATTCAAAATGTATTACTCTCTTTTTGTAATAACTTGGTCCATTCATAATTTAGATGTGAAACATTGAAGCCTTTGAAATATTTATGCTTTTTGTAGTGTTTTATGTAATAATATTCTATAAAGAGAATAAGACTTGTTTATGCTCCTCTACTCACTCTCCACATGAGAGCGGAAAAAGAGTGCAATAAGTTCTCTATACGTGGCCGTCGGTGGTGCAATGGTTAGTGTGCGCGGCTCTTGTACATGAGATCCTCGGCTCTGACCACCTTCAAATTTTCTTTCGGCGGTGGTCACCTCGCATAGTGACGGCGACACTATCGAGTATCTAGCCATGAAAAATCTTCTCAAATTACCGGTCGGAATCGGTGTAAAACTGTAGGTCCCAGTCAGTGAGTGAAAACTGGAAAGTGCACAGCTCAGTGATTGTGAGAAGTTCTCCCCAGTCCCTTCATGGGATGTAATGGGAAACCATTTATTTATTTTTAAGTTCTCTATACTATTCTATACTTTTTGTCGTCGCTCTGTTTATGGCAAAACAAAAATATAATCATTTCATTTAGCTAAATATTGTTTTATTTATTTGAAAAAAATTAAATCTAATGTTAAAGCAGATGTAGGAAAAAAGAAAGTGCAATAGCAAAAGAGCCTTCAGCACAAAAACAATTTTTTTTTATTTTCCAATGTAACATTTACTAAATCGAACAAGTACCATGTAACAAAAAAGTGTTAACACATCGCCCGTGAGTTCGAACACTCAATGATTTTTTAACAAAATAATCTTCAGCCAATTTCCCGCTCAGGATGGTGCCGCACACCAACGGAAACGGGGGATCTCTTTCAAGAAAAGTTCGGAAATTGCATTATCTCTCGTAGAGGAGGAGTGAATTGGTTACCCAGATCGTGTGATTTGACATCTTTAGACTTTTTTTGTGGGGTTTTTTGAAATCGAAAGTGTACAGCAATAATCCCACAACAGTTCAAGAGCAGATATCAGTTTTCGAGCAGATATCGACCATTCACAACAGTTTTTTGGAAAACGTGATTGAGAATTTTGATTAAAGGTTTCGAGCCTGTAGGGGGGTTCACTTGACGAACATAATTTTTCATTATTAACGGGACATTTTCGTAATAAACAGAAATATAAATATTTCTAATATGTATCTCAAAAAAATCTTTTTTTTTTATTAAAATGAAAATGATAGGTACCTCAATTTTGGACATCCTTTACCAAAACGTACGCGGGAACGTAACGTAACGCGGATAGACACAGCGGTGATATATGAGATACAAAAAACATAAAATCTGGGTAAAGTGATGTGTTCGGCGATAAGGCCGTAAGTTAATATAATATCATTATTGCCTGGCAATACTGAAAAGACAATACATTTTTTTCTGAGAGATTTGCAAAACTCTCACAATTTCCTCTCTTTCGCTCAGTCAACAAATTTAGTTTGTTAACCCCGGGATTACAGTTTCAACTTTTGGTAGAAAGGCTTTTACACATACTGCTTGTCAAAATTCGTTAAAACTGACAGCTGTGACGTAGGCTGCACGCAACAGGTGGATCAACTTTATTTCTCAAAATGTCGTCAACAAAACTCACTAAAATAGCAGCGTCGGTGGTAGTTTTGCAAGAAATTAAAAAATTATTAGAAGAAGAAAACAAACGCAAGGTGGTAAGAAAGTATTGGGTGGAACCATTACTAGTATCAAGGTTTTTATTATATACAAAAGTCTTCTTCTATAATGTCTGCATCAGACATTGCAGCGAACAGAACATCATTTGGTGATGTCGGGGACGACCTTGGAGAGAAAAGCGTTGATTTGTTTGTTTTGATACAAAATGTTTATATTTTCATTCATACTTTCAAGTTTTAAAACAAAATTCGAAGTAGAGCGCCCCTAGCGGTCAGTAGAATAAACTGATTCGAACAAATTCGCATTTGAAGTAGAACCTACTTCTATGACAAATTTGAATTCCAATTTCACGAAAAACATGAGAGGGCATTATATGCAATACTGTGAGTGGGAACGAGAAGGCTTGAATTACAAATTCGTTGCTGCCATTGTGAACGCTACTTAACTCTTTAAGAAGACATGTATTGCATTTCACGAGAAGAGGGGCAACTAAAAAATTTTTTGTTTTCTGAAATGGAAAAAAATTCACATAAACTCAATTTGCTCAGCCAGATGGCAGGTAACTTATGTTTACCATACCTCTTATCTTTCCAAAATGACCTAAACGAAACCCAGAGGTCTTACCGTTACAAAGTTATGACCATTTTACTGAAATTTTCAATTTTAAAACATTTCTATAAAAAATTTTAAAATATTTCTATAGAAAAATTTTAAAACTTTTCTATAGAAAAATTTGAGAATATTTCTATAGAAAAATTTGAGAAGATTTCTATAGAAAAATTTGAGAAGATTTCTATAGAAAAATTTGAAAACTCTTCTAAAGAAAAATTTAAAACATTTCTATAGCAAAATTTTAAAACTTTTCTATAGAAAAATTTGAGAACATTTCTATAGAATAATTTTAAAACAATTCTATAGAAAAATTTTAAAACTTTTCTATAGAAAAATTGTCTAAAGAAAAACACTTAATACTTTTTGCTCCGGGTAGTGGTACAAATCTGAGGTCCGTGTCTCACATTTAATTTTTCTATTTTTTACTGTTTGCTTTTTCGTTTGTATTGCAATTCTCCATGGTTTCCAATCCCCAAATATGTATACTGCTGTATAATGTAAACAATGTTGCCAGTCAGCTGTTTTTTCGAACTCATTCGAACAAGTTTGTTGCTAGCATTGTGAACGCCTGCTGAATTTGTTGCTATCATTGTGAACGAGCCTTAAAGCTTGAGCCAATTTACATTAAACGGCAGATACAGACTTGTAGAATAAACTCTTCGCAAAACACCATACAACTTACAATGAACAGATATAATATGAGTTTCAAAGTTAAGTTTATTGTCGATGATTACTCCCATACATTTATGATTTATAGGTTTATATTTATAGGTTGGGACCTAATGGGTTGAAATATTTTTATTGGTACTATATTTGCAAGTTTTGCTGCAGCGTTCTTTTTATCGCCTCCTTTTTTTTGAGTAAGAATTTGCTGTATTTCCAGCATTGCGTCATACGCTTCATCTTCTGGTAAAGTTTTTAATTGCTTCCCAACACTTTCCGCGAATGACTCAAAGGCAGTGACATCTTTGTTAATCTCGAGCAATTTTCCAATCGCATCATCCAATTTTGACTTGGGCTCTGGTGCATGCTGTTTCTTACTTGAGCATGGCTGGAACGATGCCGTAGAAGAACTATCATTCCCTTCAGAGTCCAACGCTGTTTCTTACAATATGGAAACATCTTCCTTTAAATATAAAAAAATATATGTATGTAAATTATTATATTATCTTCAGTAACATTATTGTATTATATACAGTAACATATTATAAGCATTATATTACAAGTGTTCTTTTATTTCTCAAGAGATGCACAATATTGAAACAGAATGGCAAGAAATAGCTGGATATTTTAATAAATTCTGGCAATTCCCCCACACACTGGGTGCTCTGGACGGAAAACATATACGGATTAAGGCGCCGGCGCACTCAGGGTAACAATTTTATAACTTCAAAGGTTATTTTAACATTGTTTTGTTTGCTGCTGTTGACGCACATTGCCGTTTACGTAAATAAACGTGGGTTGCAATGGCAAATCATCAGACAACACGATCTTCAGTGAGAGCTACCTCTACCAGGCGTTGCAGAATTGCACTTTGAACGTACCACAGCCGGCGGAGTTGATTGCTAATGAAGGAAATAAAGTTCTTTATATTTTCGTTGGCAACGATGCATTTGGACTTGACAAGCACATAATGACAAGAAATTAAACGTTCCGTAGAAAATTTTTAATTATACGCTTTGTCCCGCTATGATGGTGGTGGAATGTGCCTTCGGGTGGTTGGCCACTAGGTTCCGAATATTCCACAGACCAAAACAAGTCAAGCCAGAAAATGTAGACGCTATTGTGAAGGCTTCTTGTGTCCTTCAAAACTACTTGACGGAACCTAGAACGGCCATGGTAGCAGAAGCGGCAGAGAATGAAGTTGTGGAAGCGTTTTTCGCAATTGGCAACCAAAGCCAAAAAACTTACAAGTACGCCTGCAGAAAGAGGGATGAGCTGTCACGACACTTAACCGCAAAAGACAATGTAGATTTTCAGTGGAAAAAAATTAATATAAAATAAACTTATGTGCATAAAATAAAAAATTAAATGTATTTTAATTGTATTTATCTTCTTACCTGGTTGGAATTGTCAACAAAGGGTTATCCATTTTGCTGTTTCAAAAGTAAACGTAAATAAAAGACATACAATTTTTTTTTTCTGATATTTCTTTTTTATTATAAAGTTTGAACGTTGACATTATGTGTGAAACACTAGTGTTGCAAGCATTGATTCTTTTGAGGTAATTTTCGACCACTTTTTGACACATATTGGGCGGTATCTCAGCCCTAACTTGACGAATGTTGGTTCTTAAGTGCTCAAGAGTTAAAGGTATATCTGCATAAACACGGTTTTTCGCGTAGCCCCACAAAAAAGTCTAATGGTGTCAAATCGCATGATCTTGGTGGCCAGTTGATATCGCCACGACGAGAAATTACGCGGCCAGGAAATGTCTCTTGCAATAAAGCCATATTCGCTCGAGTTATGTGGCACCGTCTTGTTGAAACCACATATTCTCCAAGTCGTATTCTTCAATAGCAGGCAAAAAAAAGTCGGTTATCATATTTATGGTCATATCATATTTATGGTCCGAATTGACGGTGACAGTCGTTTTCGAAGAAGTAAGGTCCAATCACACATTCGGACCAAAGAGCGCACCAAACAGTGACTTTTTCTGGATGTAATGGCCTCTCTTCAATTACTTGAGGATTCTCAGAACCCCAAATACGACAATTTTGATTATTAACATACCCACCGAGTGAGAACTGTGCTTCATAGCTGAAGAAAATTTTGTTCGAAAAATTGCCGTCCACCGCCTGTTGTTCAAGCACCCATTCCACGCATCTATTACGTTGTGAATGGTCAGCTGGCTTCAGATGTTGTGTGAGCTGAACTTTATATGGATGTAGGTATAGATCCAAATGCAAAATACGCCATAATGTGCCGTAAGACAGTCCTAATTCCTGAGAACGACGAGGAATCGACACATTCGGGTCTTCGGCAACACTTTCACTTACAGCAGCGATATTTTCAGGGGAACGAGCGAAACGATGATGCACAGGCCTTACAATATCTGTAACCGCTCCGGTCTCTTCAAATTTCTACACAATTTTGCCAATTGCTTGTGTAGTTGGACGATTATGTAAAATATAATCTCCTCTTAAAGCACGATATGTGGCTGTGCCAGAATCACCATTTTTGTAGTAGGTTTTAATAATTTTTATGCGTTGTGTGATAGTTAAGCGATCCATTTTCCTCAATGTCAGACTTTCGACTGAAAAGAAAAAACAATTGGTTTAACAACTTAGTTTGACAGATGTCGAATTCCAGCCCTATACTTTTGAAACCACGAAGTGAATAACCCTTTAGTTTTGCGCCGAATAAGAGATGCATCAAGAAAAGCCATCTCATTATACCAAAACACACTTGGCAGATAAACGGATATTGAGTCGCATCCAGATCTCTTTGTTCTCCAATTTAGCCTTTTCTCTGCTGTAGACCGTTCGAAGAGACTTTATTCTCTTTTTTACATCTTCTGTGGACATTTTGCATTCGACCGCAATTGAGTCATACGCCTTCAGTTTTAAATCATTCCGCCTGTATATGGCCGCATTCACATTCCACAAAACTTCACGGCTTTTATATAAATTGTCTTGCTGTTTATTCATTTTATTTTAAAGATTTAGTTAAATCTGTAGTTAAAAAATCACTTCAATTTTTGTTTTACAACACTAACTTTTTTAAAATTTTCGACCAGACAAAGCAAACGAATTAGACACAGATGTTACAAATCAGCTGTTTAGTTGAACAACTGGTTGAAAGAGGAAATCGCAAGCTATAGCCTTTCAACTTTAAAATGTGTGAGTGTGTTAGTGAAAAATTCTGAGTTGAAAGCAACTAGTTGAAAGTGTAACTCCCGGGTAAATTCACGCCGATAACAAACTAAACTTGGTCACGCCGATAACAAACTAAACTTGGTTCTCAGAGAAAATTTTTTATTCTCTTTCCAATATTGCCAGGAAATATTTATTTTCTGTAACTTAGTCTGCTCTGCGAAATATGTGTCCAAAAATTTGAGGAGGAGGAGACTCTCCTCTTAGCAAACTAAGTAAAACGCATTAAAATATTTATTTAGTTAAGTTTTATTGTGCACTTCATTTGTTTTAATTACATTTTGTATATTTTATTTATTTTTAGGGGTTGATTTACCCTTTTACACTAATTTGGTTTGTCGGTACTGTCAGTTTAGTTTGATAAAGTTCACACAACTAAATTCAGAGTAAATGTAAACATGATTGTGCTATCATATAAGGGGCCTCTGTTGAACTCTTCCCTTTTTACGTCTCTAAGGGAGCGCGACGAGAACACTCCTGCTTGGAAATTGGAGCGTTGGTCATAGATATTTTTTGATTGAACAAACGGTGAATAAAGAAAAGTGCAAACATTTCGTTTAATAGTCAAAAACAATTAATAAAAAGGTAATATGTTTTTTTTTCGTGAACTCAAAACCATCTAACAACTAGCTGTTCCTGTCTTTTAATTGATGTCTGTAATATCACACAACTTGTCAACAAAAAATGTGTTCTCCACCTAGTGAGATGTGAATTTTGCTATTGCCTTCATTTTTGATGAGAGCTAGAGATACTAGGCCATAATTCCATACCATACCTCTAAAAAAATACGACTACAAGGGGCGGTTCTTTCGTAGCCTATGCAAGTTAGCATCTACTGTTCCGAAAAACCCGCATAGACGTTGAGTATAATCAACTTGGCTTCATCTAATAATTTTGAATTTTTATTTGTCAGGCGTTTAAAGTTAAAAGCAAAACAAAATATTTAAAAAACATGTAATATATTAGGGGGTTATTCTGCATTCACATTTCAGCCCGATTTTCTCATTTGAAAATTTCGAGCAAATTAACTTCTGATTACTTTATTTATTTACTAAGCTAAAACCAGCTGGAAAACTATAATTTTACATATTTCAGTTAAAAACTAAATACAAAATTAAAGTATAATAAGATTAAACAACAAGTTGTAATAAATTCATGCAGGAGATAATAGATTGAACAGGGACCGTGATTGTATTGGACGATATTAACATAATTATTATACTTATATATACATAAAGACTAATTAGGAAGATAGGAATGAACTGAATGGAATAGGATTGGTAAAACGGATGCAAGTGAAGCTGCAACATATGCAGCAGGATAGATAAAGCAGGAACCGATGATGTATGTGCAGCAGGAACAGATGACACAGGAACAGATGTAGCAGGTCTGACGAGGCAGGAAGTGATGAAGCAGGAATAGATGAAGCCAGAACAGGTGACATGGAAACAGATTAAGGTGGAGCAGATGAAGCAGGAACATATAAAGTAGGAACAAATGAACCAGGAACTAATGATGGAGGAGAGGCAGGAACAGATGAAGCAAGAACATACGGAGCAGGAATAAATAAATCAGGAACAAATGAAGTAGGAACTGATGCAAGGCCACATAAAGCAGGAACAGGTGCCACAAGAACATATACAGGATGAAGAGAATGAAACAGGAGTAGATGAAGCAGGACATATGTATGAAGTAGGTGGAGCAGGAAAATATGAACAGATAAAGCAAAAACAGGTGTCACAGGAGCAGGTGAAGCAGGAATAGATACAGCATTGATAACGTATCAATACCAGTTAAGTCTCCAGACGGCAAAGCGGGTCCAGGCACAAAATCAAACTCCACCAAATAATCAGTCTTTGCGCTAGAGTTCGAACTTAAACCGGAATACTATTCGAACTAGTCTGAAAATCGACAGCAGAAACAGTAACTGGTGCAATAATAGCATCAGCACCAGCATCTGATGATTTCCGGAAGGAGCCAGTATTCGGGTTAGCAGCATTTGAAGCAGCAACTCTAGCAGGAGGAAGGGTGATAAAAATATTTTACCAATGTTATCAAAGTTAGGAGTGGGTGGAATATCATCTGTACGACTGTCCAAAATGCGTTCCCCTGAAGCCTGTTTCCTTTTGGAAGACGGTAACAAATTCTCCGGCCATTTAAACTTGTTAAACAGTTCTTCCATTGCCAAATTTAGCAAATAGAGTTGTTTACCTCGCTGGTAGCCCTGCCGTGAGATGGGCTGTTTGAGCTGTTCCGGCAACTGGTGTCCCTGGGTGTTGCTGAGATTGCTGCGGCGGCTGCTTCACCGTGACAGACTTCCTTCACCCGCACTGGTTGTTGTTGTTGATATGGTGGTGGTGGTTGGTTGCCCTTGGGGACGACTTTGTTTGTCTCCCACTTAGACAATATTTCCGGGAAACCCGAATAAAAAACACAAACACTGACTTTAAAAACTATTTATTGGCCGGTTCGTGTGTGGCTGCTTTCTTTGTTGATTTTTTAATGCAATAAAAAACAAGAAGCACCCAAGTAAGCGAGACGCCGATGCCACTTGTTCAAAGTTAACGGCGCCAACTCGTCTGGTGGCAAGGGCGATCATTAGGGCTGTTCACCATAACAAGAGTGTTAAAATCAATACTCAAGTTAGGGATCTCCTTTCTTCGCCTCTTTAAACAGTTTATAAAAATAACTTCACAATTCCAACAGGCACAACGAAGACCAATTTCCTTATATGTGATCTTATCGAAGTACCTGGCATTACATCCGGTCCCTTTCACATGTGCATTTCTATCACAAATCCAACATGTTAGGTAAATACCATCATAATTAGAAAATTAAAATGTTCGAGCGTTTGGTCGTTTTTTTATGTAATTTTATTTTTCAATATTTCGTATCGTCAGGAAGATAAACACAATTATTATTGAAGAATAAAATTATTTAAAAAACGACCAAATGCTCGAACATTTTAATTTTGAATATAATACGAAAGGTCGCAAAATCCTCACTTTTTACCATCATAAAACACAAACGAAAAAATTATATATGTATATAAATCAAATTCAATAGCACATAAAGTTAGGCAAAGAATAACAACAAAAGTCAGACAAATCAAATTCAAAGCAACTAAAGTTATGCAATAGAAAAGCAAAACAAGAAAAAACCAACAACTGTAATACAGAATTACAGCGCAACAACAGAAAAGAACAAAATAACCAAAACAATAAAGCAAACAGAACCACAGCCGAATAAAGAGAAGCAAAAACAAATTGTATATCCAAATGCTATAGCACAACAGAGGAGAATATAAAAGTTGAACTATAATTCACAGAATCACTTGAACTTCCATAATCAATCAGAAAAATTAATTCACAGAACAATATCAATCACAAATTAAACCACAGAAAATACAACAAAAACTATTATTTTAATACCCGAATATATGTTACCATTTAATTACATTATAGAAAGTCATTATTGCCTGGCAATACTGAAAAATTAATACCAAATTGTTTCTGAGATAATTCAACCTATAGCAATTTCTTTCTCTCTCAAAAAATATTTAGTCTGATATCTTTGTGACCAATTTTTCGGTTCATAGTCTCTAGCGTCTAAACGAAATAAGAGAGATCGCCTGGCGACTTCGGTTGATTTTTTTCTCTCTGCGTCGTATATTTTTGCGGCTGTTCTTGAATTTGTTTGGAAGTTTGGAAAAATATTAGTGGTCTTCATGGAAGCTCGAAAGAACCTCGTAAACTCGAAAACATCGTAAACTTGCACAGCAAACGTCAAAACAAACAAATTTCCCATACAAAGCGACTTGCTCAAAAGTGGAAAGTTTTCGAGGCAAATTTGCTGCGCAAACGTGGGATGGAGAAACGTGTAAACTTTTGACATTTCGTTGTCATCTGACTAGGATGTATAAATAAGGTGATAGCACTAGAACAGTAGAAAAAGTACACATACATAATACATGCAATTCCTACTGCTACCACCTTATGTATCCATCTTGGTCAGCTGATATGGTTTTGAGCACAACTACGCTGAGCAACTTTACCTGGTGCCTCATGCAACGGTGCGAGGGAAGCTTGCGCTGAGCAAAAGTTCTCGGCTTTCACGTTTGCATGAATGCCGCTATTAAGCCTGTGTTTTACTCCCTGCTAAACTAATTTGTCGACGTCTTTATATGAGAACTAAGCGATTTGAAGCGGCGCTCCGTACAAAGTCGTCGAAAAATTAGTTTAGCAGGGAATAAAAAACAATTCCATAATGGAATGGGGATTATGTCCAAAAAAATCGGCCATAATCCCCAGAAAGTAGCGGACGTAATCCCCATAATAATGAGGATTATGTCCAAAACGATTGCGGACATAAACCCCATTATGACCATTTCCGATACATCGCGGGTGTGCGAAAAAATAGTGCGTTGGTGTACATTCCGTCTGAGAAGCAAATATATGCATTTAAATCGACAAGACTCAATAAAAGAACTGGAAGTTCAATAAAAAGTTATGAATGTTATGAAAAAAATTGTAATGTTAGAGTTGATGTAATAGAATCAACTGAAACATGTTTAAGGCGCCTCAAGAATGAAGTACATTCTAACCATGGGGACCAGGAATCCAAAATGAAAGAATTTAAGCTACGTAACGCCATTAAAGAAGAGGTCGCAAAACCGAATCTCCAGGTGAATAAAGTTCGTACAGTTTTTAACAATGAATGTCAAAAGCGAAAGGATGTTTCAACGTCAGTTGTTTATAAAAAATGCAGCGCCAATTACGTCGAATTAAAACAGAGTGTATGCCAAAATCGCCACAAACACCTCATGAATTCATAGAAATATTTGCAAATAATGACCACATGACTAATTTTGGAATGTGCGAAAGCAATGTGGACCAGAAATTTTACACTTGTACAGTGATCGAAAGTGATGACATAACCTACACATTATTTTTTTCGCCGCCGATTGCAGAGCTAGTGAAAACGGTTGCAGCAGACGAGAGGCATTACATGATGGATGCTACATTTTCCGTAGTTCCCTCATGTGGTTATAAACAGCTTCTTATTATACATTTTATTCATGCCAATCACGTAAGTAATACGAAGCGTATACATCAGTAATCAATAACAAACCTCCAGTTTAAAAATTATGCGTTATTTTTATTTTATCTAAATTTGTAAAAGGTATCATTTCATTCGTTAGAGTATTCTGAAATATAAATGTTGAGCGCAAATTGTGAATCTGAAGCGCCGCAGGCGAAAATTTTTGTTTAAAAATTTTTCGTAATTTTAGTAAATAAAAAGTAGTTCAAAATTTTTCGATTTTTGTAAGAAATTGTCGCAGTTTTGCTTAGTAATAAGTAATTTAAATATTCTTTAAAATTGCAGGTATTTCCATTTGCTTTCGTTCTTATGTCAAATAAGAAACAAAAAGCATATCAGCACGTCTTGCAGTTTATTAATTCGAACTGACTCGAAATTAAACCAAAATCTTTTACGACTGATTTTGTAAATGGAATGAGGAATGCCATCAAAACGATATTTCCAGAATGTCGATTAAAAGGATGTTGGTTTCATTTCTGTCAAGCTTTGAGGAGAAGAGCCTTAATGATGAAAGATTTTGGGAGCCTAATAAAGAGAGATACTCACGCTAAGCGAATCTTCCAAAAACTGATGGCAATTCCGTTACTTGAGCCGAAAGATATTATACAGGGTTTCAATATTATTCAGCATGAAGCATATAGCATCCCGAGCTGTAGAGATGCCTTCGAACAGTTGTTGCCCTATTTCGGGAGGCAGTGGATTGAAAAAGTAAGTATTAAAAGAACATTTTGTAAATAAAGGGAAATACTTTTTTATCATTTTACATAGGAAACTCCACAGCAGTTATCGCTACACAACGAAAATGTTAGAACTACGAGCGCATTGGAAGGATACAACAGCTATCTTTCTTCGTTAATTCCAACTCATGGCAGCTTCTGGGACTTCCTAAAAGTTATAAAGCAGGAAGAATTCCAGAAGCACAATGAATTGTCACTGGCGCTAGATGGAGTTTACGATGTATTTGAAAGACCCAAGAACAAATTTAAAAATCAAGCGCACATCATAAGGGAACTGACAGTAAAACTTGATAACAAAAGTATAAGTTTGCCGATATTTCTTCAGAGCATTACAAACCGAAAAAATAATATACTGCCAAACGAGGAAACTTGAAACTTAAATGAGGAAGTTGAATCCGGAAGCGAAGAAGAAATTGCTACCCCGGTTGTAGATGGCCTGCTTTGTGAAGTTTGTTACAAAAACAGAAAAAAATACAATATTTAAACCATGTAAGCACGGGAAAATTTGCAGATCCTGTTTCGACAAAATAAATAAACAGCATCAGGAAACCGGGACTTTGACTTTATGTCCGTTTTGTAGGCAGATCGTTGGAAGTGTTGAAGAGTTTTTTTATTTAGTTAAATGTGGCATTTTAATATTGGTACTAGGGTGGACCTTGTGTCGATATTTTGGCAGATGAGGGCTCTATTCCGTGCCTTTTTGAAAAAAAATGACAATGCCGAAAAAAAAAATTAAAAAAAAAAAACATTAGGGGTTGCGCACGAGCCGAGAAAAAGGTCCACTTTGCCAAAATTAGGGGGGAAATTGCCATAGGTCATCAGGGGTCACCCGTAGGGGGGAAGAATGTATGGCCGACCCCCATTAACTTTTTACCGCCAACATTTTCCCCCAAGACACCCACCCCCTATCTCCTCCCCTTAGGGGGGTCACCATACAAAAATGGAGGTTGCTCAGTATTTTCGAAAAACACCATAGGTCATCAGGGGTCACCCCTAGGGGGGCAAAATATATGACCGACCCCCATTAACTTTTCATCCCCAACATCTTTTCCGAACAAACTTACCCTCTATCTCCACTCCTTGAGGGACTCCCCATACAAAAATACTGAAAATCTATGTATTTACAGTTGCACAATATCGAGATTTTTTTGATTTTTTTACAGAAATTCCACCAATATTCAAGAGTGGTCATTGTTTGGAAAGTCTTGAAAAATTTGAAACGCACACGTGCTGAATCAGGTACATAGGCACCCTTAGCAGATGCCCCCATTCATCAGTACCTGGCAGTAAAATATTGCAAAATACGTAGTAGTTATAAATAGCAGTTCATTCATCGATTGTTGTCATTCAACAAGTGCCGACGACCGCGAAAAGTAAATTGATTTTTCTCCCATTTTTTAAAAGTTAAGATGACAACACGACTTAGATCGCGCGACGATATTTTTTTGATTGGTTATCCAAGCATGAATATTACGGGGAACAAATTACCGTCGAAGAAGCAAGTGCTAAGAATGCATTTCTTCAACATTCGCAAACGAAACATGTCGAAGAAAAATAGTGCGGTTATAGTCGCGGACGCAGTGATGATTTTTTGGCGCCAAGCAGCTATTCCGACGAAAGCCAGAGGAGATGTTACAAGAAAAATAGCTGCGCTGCACGATGAGTGGGGTGCTTTAAGAAAGTCATCTCACAGAAAGACTGAGTCCACTAGAGAAAAAGAGAATACGTTTTCTGATAGCTTGGATAATCTTTTCGACATCGCACACGCCAACGACCTTGAGAAAATGACAAATACCGAAGACATTGAGTTTCTGCTAAAGCAAAGAGAAGATGGCCGGCCAGGAACTATGGGAGGTGTGGACGCTACTGATACTCGAACGAGGAAAAGAAAAGCTGAGCGCGAAGAACAAGAAGAGTTGCGACGCAAACGTGCAACGGAATCTAGTAGAGATCGGTTCGCTAAAGGCGGTAAGCTATTTCGCGCTTTGTGTGTTCGTCCAATGTTTATATTCAAATGAAATTCGTTCAATAGCAGTGGTTAAATTTTCAAGCAGTGATTCAAGCGATGATAATGGGAGACAGGACGAAAACTACCCGGCAGAAGCTGGCCCGTCAAATGTTGGTGACAGAAGAGGTTACAAACAATGTTTTACTGAACGAGTCCTATCAGCTTTGGACAAGTGCAAAGTGACTGACCGAGACGCGGTCGGCATTATGATAGCGGCGGCAGAAGCATTTGGACGCGATCCTCAACAATACACAATAAACCGTACGTCGCTTCGGAGATGTCGGCGTTCAAATCGAGAGAACATGCTGAGTTATGTGAAAGACAATCCAGAAGTAAGATCGCATAGATTTATTTGCTCTCATTCAGAATTCTTATTCTTCAACGCGTTTCATTCATCTCCAGCTTGTCGCAGCTAAATCCTTCGTAGTCCATTGGGATGGCAAAATGCTTTTGGATTTTGTGGGTACAAAGAAGGTGGACCGTCCACCGGTAATTGTCTCGTACGGAGAAAAAGAACAACTTCTTGGAGTTCCCAAAGTAGAAGATGGGAAAGGAAAAGGCCGGAGAATAGCACATGCCGTTTATCAACTGTTGGCATCTTGGCATATGACACATCGAATACAGGGACTTTCTTTCGACACGACATCAACGAACAGTGGCCCATTCTCCGGAGCCGCAGTTGCTCTTGAGCGGCTGTTGGAGAGAGAAATCTTATATTTACCTTCAAGACACCACGTATACGAACTGGTGCTAAGGGAAGTTTTTGAGACAAAAATGGGAAAGACCAGTGCACCAGGCGTTCCTTGCTTTGACCGTTTCAAACAGGAATGGGACGCTGTAAAGGTTAAACCATTCCATTCTGGCTTGATAGACGATCAAGTCGTCAGAAAAATTCCTGTGGCAATGCAAGTCGGCATAAAGAAGTTTTGCTTAGATCAATTGAAGGAGAAACACCCTCGCGATGACTACAAAGAAATGCTACAATTAATTCTTTTGTTTCTGGGTGAAAAACTTGAGAATTACCATTTCCGACCTCCAGGACCCGTTTCCCATGCTCGATGGATGGCAAAAGCCATTTACAGCCTCAAGATGTTTTTGTTTCGGAGAACTTTTCACTTATCTGTATGTGAATTGAATGGTATTCGACACGTTTGTATTTTTGTGGTGCGACTTTACCTCAAGGCATGGTTTGGTTCTTCTCGAGCAGCTGAGGCGCCGAATCAAGATTGGAAGTTTTTGAAGGACATCGTCGAGTACAAGTCCGTTGACCAGGATTTATCTCGGGTAATGATAAAGAAATTTATCGGTCACCTATGGTATCTCGCCGATGAGCACATAGCCCTTGCCTTTTTCGATGACAAGGTTTCAAATGAGTTGAAGGCCAAAATGGCCCAAGCATTGCTAGAAAATGAGAATGACGAAGGTGAAGAAGATGAAGAAGACGAAAAAGGTGAAGAAGATGAAGAAGACGAAGAAGATGAAGAAGACGACCCGGTTCCCCCAGCTCCTCGCGTCGTAATCAAAAGCACCAGCGTTAAAAAAATCGAGGTGAAATTCAAAGATGTGAATGAGGAATTCTTGGCTAAAGACTTGAGCAACTTCGTCTCTCATAATACCAAAAATTTATTTGTACGATTTGGAATATCGCAAGATTTCATTCTTGCAAATCCAGCAACCTGGAAATCTCGCGCAGACTATCAAGAAGGTCGTAGAATTGTAAATAACTTGCGCGTTGTGAACGACACTGCCGAAAGAGGAGTAAAAATGATACAAGATTATAATAGAATACTGTGTCAAGGCGAAGAAGAGAAACAGTATTTACTACATGTTATCGATTCTTACCGCAAGAAATACCCATCAGCGAACAAAAATATGTTAATTTGACTATATTATATTAAGAGTGCTTAGTAGTACTACTCAATTACAGCTTCTTTTATTTTTGTATGGGGAGTCCCTCAAGGAGTGGAGATAGAGGGTAAGTTTGTTCGGAAAAGATGTTGGGGATGAAAAGTTAATGGGGGTCGGTCATATATTTTGCCCCCCTAGGGGTGACCCCTGATGACCTATGGTGTTTTTCGAAAATACTGAGCAACCTCCATTTTTGTATGGTGACCCCCCTAAGGGGAGGAGATAGGGGGTGGGTGTCTTGGGGGAAAATGTTGGCGGTAAAAAGTTAATGGGGGTCGGCCATACATTCTTAACCCCTACGGGTGACCCCTGATGACCTATGGCAATTTCCCCCCTAATTATGGCAAAGTGGACCTTTTTCTCGGCTCGTGCGCAACCCCTAATGTTTTTTTTTTTTAATTTTTTTTTTCGGCATTGTCATTTTTTTTCAAAAAGGCACGGAATAGAGCCCTCATCTACCAAAATATCGCCAAAATGTCATTTCAAGGTCCACCTTAATTGGTACATTGAATTTGTTTAGTTAAGAATTTTATTTTTGTTCAGAGTTTTGACATATTTTTTAGTTAAGAATTTTGTTTTTTGTTAAGAATTCCGACATATTTCCGTTGTAAATAAATTTATTATTCATTTAACCAAAAAAAGTAATTTTTTAAGTTGTTTTCTTTCTGGGGATTATGTCCTAAAATTTTTCGGACATAATCCCCACAGCAAACGGTCATACTCCCCATGGGGATTATGTCCGTTTTGGAAGCGGACATAAGCCCCACTCTATTATGGGGGTTCTGACCGAAAAAAAACCGGACATAATCCCCATAATTGTAATGGGGATTATGTCCGGGCACCGTTGGTGGTTTTAAAAACTAGTTGATGTACAATTAAAGCGATTTTGACTTTTTGATGTTGATATCGACTTATCCACCAGTGTAAGGGGAAGTTGCATCAACTTCCATACGCATTTCGGTGAGAAACGTTCATGAGGCAAAATTATCGGCAAAATGTAAATAAATGAACCAAAAAATAAGTAAATTAAACAGTATCGGAAAAATATATACTAA
This sequence comes from Phaonia tiefii, assembly GCA_963931995.1. NCBI lineage: Eukaryota > Metazoa > Arthropoda > Insecta > Diptera > Muscidae > Phaonia > Phaonia tiefii. The sequence continues at coordinate 265,688,171 of OZ008367.1, forward strand.
TTAAATACGATTTAAAGTTTATTTATAAATATTTAAAGAAAAAATTAGTGTTTTTTCTTAAAATTTGTGATATTTTCGCAATGCGCTCCCCACCTTTCATTTCGACATCTGACAAGAAAATGAAGTTGCTTCAACTAGTTTGAGAGTGTAAAGGAAAAATCGAAGTTGATGTCAACTTGAAGTCGAGCAACTTATCCACAGGTCTATGGGCCCCTTTATATTCAAACTGAAAATCTTCGAGCGTTTGGTCGTTTTTTTTTAAATAATTTTATTCTTCGACATTTCGCTGCCCTTTGGGTACCATCGTCAGCAAGATAAACACAATTATTAATTAAACACAAATGAACAACAATTTTTCTTGTTTATCAATTATTTTTGTTTTTAATTAATAATTGTGTTTATCTTCCTGACGATGGTACCCAAAGTACAGCGAAATATCGAAGAATAAAACACTTGAACAGTTTAATTTTGAATATAAATTTACTGTGTTACAGTGTTGCCAGTTTAGCACTTTAAGTGCAATTCTAGCTCTGTTTTTTTGGCTTCTGCACTTTTTAAAAAAAAAACATGCTAAATGCCTTTTAGCACTTTTTTTGGGCAATTTTTTCCAAACTTTTGACTTTTCTCGATCCGTTTTTAGTATTTTTGTCGATAAATTTCATTTTTTTATACTATAGATCTGTTTTTCGGAACTGAACTCTGAAATAATGCTTATTTCCAACCAGGAATTGTAACGTATATGGAATTATCACGGATGTCGATGCTAAATATTTACGTTAGTTGGCATTTAAAAAATCCGTTACTGCAAAAGTATGTAGGTCCAGACTTCTTATTAATTTTGATGTACGGATAACATGACTCTGAAAACAAAAATAAATTTGTCGATTTGCGAATTTTGCCTTAAGTTTAGTAGTGGTCAAAATGGAATAGGCCATTTAACCGTCTAATTACTTTAATGAGTATAAAAAACTAAAATAGCTTTTATTAAAGCGGTTACTTGGTTAACCGCTTTTGAGTTTATATGGTTGAGTATTTCAAATTTGAATACGGCTTTTAAATTTTAGTCTTGAAATGATATACATTTTACTATGGTTTTCGTATATGAAATTTTATTCAAAAATGTGCAACTTAACCTATATTATTAATTTTACATATGCATTTGAAAGTCGTATTTTTCAAAATTTAATAAAACAATTTATTTTAAATAAATATAATTTTAAAATAAATATAAAATTTGAGTACGTGTTTAAAATTGTAATACACATGCTACTATACTACTATAAGCCAATTCCAGAAACAAAATTTAAGAAAAAAATTATCGTACTGAAACGATAATGGTTGCTAAACCTAACTCGAAACAAGTACAGAAATTTCTGTAGGGTGAACCGACTTAAATATAGTCTCACCCTTAATTATCCTTTCGGTCCGAGTTCCATTAGAAAGGTTCATACTTTTGTTTTGGCAGCCGATCAACCTTCAGTTACCCGTGGCAAATTTGCCCATATTCAATAGCAGACTGATATCTGCAAAATATTATCTTATTAGCAACTTAATTAGGATGTGATGTGTATTTGGGTATTTATCGTGTCTACCAGACAATTGTCCGCCCAAAATTTGTATGGGAGGTTTGAAAATGGTTACCACAAACATTTTCAATTACTGAGTAGCTTTTGAAAAATATTGCCTAGTACCAAATTTCACTAAGATCGATTTTGGTTTACGAGAGATATCGTGTTGGTAATCCCGAAAGCCGCCAATATTTTGTATGGGAGTACCATAAATGGGTGTAGCAAAATTATAGTTGTTTTAATGGTTTACGAAGTGAAGCCTAATACAAATTTCATTAAGGTTGGAAGAATTTTACACGAGTTATCATATCGATATCCCGGACGGCCGCCCAGCTTTTGTATGGGAGGTCATAGTGACCTCGCCAATTTTCTCCAGTTAAACACAAATTTACAGATTATTAAGCAATATCTGATTTGAAGCTAATCACTACACCTACTAAATATATCGATTTGTATGGAATGTGGTCTTAACACCCATTTGCAATCCCTATCTAAGTTTGGTTAAACAATTGCCAATGACAAAATTTCATTGTGATCGTTAAAAAGGTTTACGGCAGTCACCGTTTTAACCAAGTAGACAGACGGGCATGGCTCAACTCTTAAAAAGTGCCAAACCGAATTTGGTCCAAAGATGATACATTCGATGTAATATGACTTTATTCTAGGCGTTACACTTTTCCGTATCAAATGACATGCCCATGAGTGAGGGTGCTCGAATAAGTATAGTCTACGTAATTCTTTTTTTATTATCGAATATAAAGCATGAAGTGCCCGCAGTACTACAATTTTTGATTGTTTCAGTTTCAGCACTATTTTTTTGCAAATTACACTTTTTTTGGCATGTTTTTGTTGACAGCTTCTGGCAACGCTGCTGCGTTATAACAAATGAACAACTTCACAATGCCCATTTTTGTAGCTCCCATGTAAGAATTGGGTGGTACGGACGATAAATCCCCAAAATTAGTTACGATACTAATTAAGTTGGGCAATTGGTAATATGTACTACAATGTCACTCTGCTATTGAATATGGCGACATTTGCCACCCTCATTCGTTCAACGTAAGGGTGAATAAGTATGTGTTTTGAATACATCTCGGTCGCAATGGATGTCTTCTGTTAGGGTATGGTTAAGTCGGTTCACCTAACAGAAATTTCGGTAGTGGTTTATTTAAAATGTAACCGTAATAGTCATAATTTAAACCAGTTGTGAAAATTTGTGTTTTCATCATGAATAAGTATATGAAATGGTCGGTAAAAAAATGCATTGTAAGTGGTACATATGTAATTTAATTTAAAGAAGAAAAAAGGGTTTTGCGAAAATTAGAAACCGAAAAGGGGATTCTTGCTGTACTATTTTGATAAATATTAGTAGAAAGCGATCACTTGAAACGTGTGCATGTTACATCAGAATGGCATCGAGAAATGTGCTCTCTTTGAAGGAAAAAATGGAAATAATAAATTTGCAAGAAAAAGAAAAACTTTCTGTGCAATATCGTGCAAGAGATAAAATTCTTTTATTTTTAGTTATCGGTCATTAATTCATTTCTACGATTTTCTTAAGATTTTTAACAATTAACAATTTTAAAAACTAAAGAAGACATCAAAGCTAAATGGAACTCTGGGATTAATATCAACCAAAAACGAATTTTCCTCACACCTACGGACTCCCAGATCGATAAGTTGTGCTATGACTGGTTCACTGTAGCAAGAAGCAATAACATCCCTCTTTCAGGTTCAATAATAAAAGCCAAGGTCAAAGAAATAGCAGAACAAGTAGGATATTCAACATTTTCCGCATCAGATGGATGGCTTTAGAAGTGGCGAAAAAGACAACGTCGCATTTAAATGCATATCTGGTGAAGCTTCAGATGTTATTCCGAAAGATGTAAACCAATTCAGGACAAATCTTTCTTCTTTGCTGAGTCACTACAGACCTGAAGATGTCTACAACGCTGATGAAAGCAGTCTCTTTTTTCTAGCAATGCCTGACAAAACATTGGCTCTAAAATCGGAGAAATGTACTGGTGGTAAACTATCTAAAGAAAGACTTACTATTGTGTTTTGTGCCAATATGGTAGGAGAAAAAGAAAAGTTATTAGTCATCGGAAAAACAGCCCGCACGAAAGCTTTTAAACATATATGTTTATATACCAATTACCCAGTTACCAGTCGATTGAAAATCGAACAAAAAGGCTTGGATGGCAAGAGAAACTATGACAGAGTGGTTACACACAGAGACGAGATTCGTTAACACAACTAAGTATATTTACAGCCAACTAAAATTTGGCGGTTCCTTGGACTATCACATTATTCTGTTGTGATCACCAATAATTGTGTTCAGTATCACCAAATGTTGTGCACACCAATTGATTTGTAATTCAGTTTTGGTTGCAATATTTCGTTCGAGTTTTAGTTTTAGTTCTAGCAATCAAATTATCCTGTAGTTGTGAATATTCAATTAGTTGGATGAACGAAAAATGTAAAAACTAATTCGGTTGAAACAAATAATATATTGGAATGCTCAACTAATTATGTACTTGAATTTGATGGCTTTCACAACCATTTGATGATCCTTTAACCCCTTATGAATTTTATAGAAAAAAAGTTAAAAAATTAACTTTTTATAAATATTGTGTATTTTACATTTAAATATAAACAAAATTGTTACTAATTATAATCAGGGTTCGTATTTCGGGCCCATTTTTGTATCGAAAATATAAAAAAATTTCTATATCTCTAAAACGGATCGTCCAATCGAAAAACTATATTTGTTTTTCTAAATTTTTCATATTTGCGATCAAAAATGGGGATGGGTTACCCTGGGTATCATATCGCACCCTAAATACAAAAGAGTCATAACTCAAAATTTTCAAATGTTAATTTTTTGCTTAAAAACAATAACCAAGGACCATTTCTATCCACTGTAAAATTCTGACGTCGTTTACTCTTCTCTTTCGTAAAAAAAATGTTTTATGAATATGTCTATTAGTGAGTATTTTCATACATATTTCTAATTAACCAAATCAGTTTTTTGGCTCTATTGAAAATTTGAATATTTTGAGTTATGACTCTTTTGTAGATAGGGTGCGATATGTATATTTAAGTTAATTTGTGTCATCCACAATAATAGTTCCTCCAGCCAAGTCTGCAATTGTCTGCATGTGTTTGTGAATGCGTCAATAGTGGCGTCATATTCAACGATTATGTTTAAAAGTCTCACTTGACCACAATTTATGATAATATGTATTCTTCGCTGGCTGATATCTATACACTTAATTGTTTTTTCACAACTATGTTTATCACTTTCTGTTTAAAATATTAGTTTTTCTGTAAAGTCTTCGTGCAACATTCCAATATACGCAGTTTCTCTTTAACAACAAAGCCTCTTGTGAAAAATCGAATACATACACGTAACTTTGTAACAAGTGTTTTTGTAACAGAATCTAATTCTAATATTGTACTTTTTATTAGTTGTATCTTCCATTTCAGATGAATGAGGTTTTAGAAATACTCAAATTGGTTAATACAACTAAAGTTCGGTAGTAGCAACTTGTATTTAGTAAGACCTATTTTGAATCTATCAATAACATCGACAAATAATTCTGATGTTTGACAATTATGAATTCTAATCAAAATATAGACTTTATCATGGAATTTCCAACGCCTGAATTGATTCCCAACTAATCTTTTCCCTGTGTGTACGACAACTTGACAAAAAAATTAAATCTCGCAACAGAAATATTCTGTTAGTTTTAGATAATGCTGCATCTCATCCTAGAGACATTTGCCTGACAAATATAGCTATAGGGTTTCTACCACCTAATAAATAAATAAATACATGGTTTCCCGTTACATCCCATGAAGGGATTAGGGAGAGCTTCTCACAAACCAGTGAGCTGTGCGCGTTCTAGTTTACAGTCACTGATTGGGACCTACAAGTTTACACCGGTTACGAACGGTATTTTTGAGAAGCTTTTTCATGGCTACGTACTCGATAGTGTCGCCGTCACTAAGCGAGGTGACCGCCGTCGAAAGAAATTTACGGTGGTCAGAGCAGGGATCGAACCCACGTTCTCATGCATAAGAGCCACGCACACTACCATTGCACCACCGACGGCCACCTAATACAACATCCATATGCCAGCCCTTGGATCAGGGTATAATACAAAATTTTAAAGCCATATACAGAAGCTTCATTATAAAAGACATTCTATCAAATATGGATACAGCCGGCATCAGAATTATGAAAAAAGTAAATGTACTTGATGCTCTGTGTTTTGTTAAAGCTTCTAGGGATAAAATTGAAGCGTTAACCATAGAAAACTGTTTCCTAAAATCTGGATTTATACAAAATTCGAATTTCGAACAGTTTGAACCTGATGATGATATTCCATTAGCAACACTCTTAAATTTAAATGAAATTGAAGAACTTAGTTACTTTATATTAGAGGATTATTTAAATATTGATAACGTTGCATACACAGAAAATGACAGCATTGAAATTGATTATGAAGGCGTTACTAATACTGGGGAAATTTTAAGTGATTAGGATGAAGAGGTAGCTGTGGAAGAATCGGAACTAATTAATAATTATCATGAAGCATTCAAACAAATTTCTTGCTTGAAGACCTTTGTTAAAAGTGATTTTGTTGGATATCAACAAATAAACGCTTTAGAGATTCGTCTTGTGGAAAATGAGAAAAGTGGAAGCAAATCAACCTAACCAATCAACAATCCGTCAATTTTTCCAGCAACAAAAAATTTTAAGTTTTAAGTTTATGGTTTATGAATCTGAATTTTATACATGTACGTGAATATGTATTTTGCTTTAAAGATAAGGGCTTGATAATACCATGTATGTATTGAAAGATTATTTATAGAACGTGTACAATAGTACGCATTTAAATAATAACAATTTATAACAAAATGTATTGACATATCTATTTCCTTAGTGCTGGGAGTGTTCCTTTTACTTTTTTTTTAATTTTCCTTAAAACGCTCTATTGGGCGGACAAAATCGCTGCGACCGTCAGTGTCCGCTTAAGAGAGCTTTTACCGTATCTTAACCGTTTACGTCTGTTATGTGACTAGAGCATCCAAAAAACCGAAATTTTTTTGAAACCGGTTTTCGGATTGTTCAAAAAATCAATTTTTTTGGAAACCGGTTTTCGGTTTGTTCGAAAAATCAATTTTTCAAGAAACCGGTTTTCGGTTTGTTCGAAAAATCAATTTTTCAAGATACCGGTTTTTCATAATTTGTTTCTAATTTTTCGACCTTTATTTTAATTATTCTTGACTAATTATTCAAGCTTAAGGTCACTTCTGATTTTATAAAACTTTTTGTTTTTTCTCTTTTTTCTCTCGATATTTCGATTTCCTTTGGATTTCCAAAGGAAAGGAAATCGAAATATCGAGAGAAAAAAGAGAAAAAACAAAAAGTTTTATAATATCAGAAGTGACCTTAAGCTTGAATAATTAGTCAAGGATACCGGTTTTTCGCAAAAACCGGTGGAATCGGTTATTTTCGGTTTTTTGCTTTAAATTAAATTACACACGTAGAACCTATAATACATTTGTTTAACGACCATTTCTATTCTTATTCATGTTTTAAACTCAAAATTTCACAAATGTAATTAATTAATTACGTTTTAATTTTAAATAAAAACTATATACTTCATTTGCTGTGGGGCAACCAGTCGAAACGAAACACGCATTCTCAAAAAACCAATGCAAACTATACTATACCTGAGTTAGAGAGTGCAAACATGAGAGAATGGAGACATGAGCATGGTAGAAATATAATGGTAGATGCAGTACGACAACAAATACAACAAGCCAAAAACAACAGGCATTTTGTTTTTGCTCAGTGCCTGTGTTGTGTCAAGTCAGCTGATAGAAAAATGATGAAAATGTAAACAAATTTGCAAAAAGTGCCGTTTAGAAAATGATTGAGTGTTATTTGATATATTGAAAGTGTTTAAGTGTGAAAATTAAAACGTTTCTATGTAATTTTTGCAGAGAAATATTTCAAAAACAGCAGTTGCTGGCGAACGGGGGTTGCTGACAAACAAATGTAAACAAACTTTGTCATAAGAGAAAAACTTACTCACACTGAATGTGTCCATAATAATTTGGAAAGATGAGCGTGATTGTGTGTTTCGTTTCTCATTCTCGGAAAAAATTCATGTTTCGTTTGTTTCCATTCGATCTCTCATGTTTCATTACTCTCATGTCTCCATTCTCTCATGTTTCCATTCTCTAACAACAACAAACATTTGTGGACCCAGCGGGCAAAAAACCGAGCCTTAGCGAGTGTTACGCTAAATGCTCGCAAACGGGATCAGAAGCGAGTATTTACCGGACCAAAACCGGGGGAGAAATTAAACTCGCCCAAATATTCGCAAACTGTTTCAAAAACGGGTGCTAAACGGACGAAAAAAGAGAGAGACAAATTGTTGTCGTTGTGTCGTGCGCCAAACAGAGGCACACACGTGCAGGCACACGACACAACAACAAAGTTTTGGCTATTGCATTTTGTTTTATTTTTCGTGTTGTTCTCGCAAGAGATATTGCAAAAGTCTCGCAAACGAATCTCTTGCAAGATATCGTAAACGAAACTTTTACTGCCACAAACTGAGCGATTGATGATTCATTTTCCGATCGTTTTCGGATCTGTTTTCGAGAGTTTTACCCGCAAAAGTTTCGCGTAACTCTCGTATGCGATATCGTATACGAAGTTTTGGTCCGCTGGGGAGCTCGATTGCTCGTTTCGCTTTTACAAATGCGAATAGGAAGACTGTTTACAAATTTGAGAATGTGTGCAGATCTTTAATATATATCATATCCCAATTTGGAATGGGTGTTAATATAATATTTTAAAGTTTTGTTCAAATTCGCTTTAACCTGAATTAAAATGGAAAATCATATTCAAATTCTAACAACATTTCATGTATGAAAATCTTCTTATTAAGTTTAAAACATTTAGTTACCAAATAATTTTAATTTTGAAATTTCCAAAATTTCACTAAAATTAGAAAATCAGGATATTAACATATATTAAGTAAAATCCGGTTAACCGACATTAAATAACCGCTTTTCGGTTTGTTCGAAAATTACGTTTTTTAAAAAACCGGCACACGGTTAATAGCAAAAACACCGGTTTTTCGGTTTTGGACAGCCTATATGTGATCAAAATACAAGCAACCATTTGTTTTGCTGTGAAATTATTAATTAATTTACAATTTATTCCATGTATAAAATATGATTCCATGTACAAAATATTGAATTTACTTTGTAACAAAAAAATATAATAAATGCTTTTAAAAACGAAGATATTTCTCTCGGTTTTTATGTCCTTAGGCAGTTCATTGTACAAATGTAACCCTTTATAAAAAATGATTTCTGCATATTATTTGTAGACACCGTTTGCGGTCTGAAGTTCTCCGAATTTGTGAGGTTGGTCGGTTGTATTGTGGACCATTCCCATTTTTTAAACTTTTGAATAGAGTTGTTTATTCGATAAAATAAAAAAAATAAAAAAACACCAACAATAATATCAATATAAGGTCTCGATATACTTGTCTTTTTGAATTATTCAACTTGTTTTAATTTACGAAAATATTTTCTGTATTTAGTAGTGTTTATGCAGTAGGCCGTATACAATTTGTCAAAAAGTGATGGAAATGTTTTCAAAAACTATTAAACGTTTTGTTTGAAAGTAATGTTCCGCTTAACAGTTTGTTGAATACGGTGTAAATTGCTTTTGGGATATCGTGTGTTACTTTTTTTCGAAAAGTAAAAATGAATTGTTTGCCAATAAACTGCCCGGGAAAGAAAAGTGGGTCGGTGAAAATGTTCCAATTCCCGTTCGACAAAGTGCTTCACTGGTGTTCTAATTTAAGAGTAGCCCCTTCAAAAGTAGTGATTACATCTAGAGTGTGTAGCCGGCATTTTACTGAAGACTGCATTGGACCCACATAGTTGCGCATAGGTGCTACGCCAACTTTAAATCTTGGTAAGTAGTAGTGAAGCATGTTAACACAGTGGTGCCAAAAATAAGGAAGAAAAAGAAAAGTTTAGAAACATGTGTATTTCATTTATTTATTTGATTGCAATATAAATTAAGCTGTATTACATATGACATACAACAATTGCACTAAATTGTTATAAATTAGGATTTTCAATTTAAAAATTATAACCAGCATAAAATAAAGTTTCAAATAAGGGAAACAATATCAAAAAACAATAGATGTTTTTGAGATATGGGCCTTTGAAGCTTGAGTGTATATTCGCTTATATGTCAGGTATTTATTATCCGATCTGGGTAAAATGGGTATCATTACAAAGCCCTGTTGAAACTATATAACTCTGTGTATAAATACATTTCTTTTTATTAACCCATTGGGAGCTGGTGAAGAAAACGATTTTTTAACCTCAGTTTTTTGATAAAAATTAATTTTTTTTAATAAATGGCCTAATATACATATATTTTTAGTAGAGTCCGATAATAGGCAAGTCTTCAGTCTTGTTTTTTAAGGTATAATACTCAACAATAACCCTTCAAAGACCGGAGATATTAAAGTCGAAAAAAGTTATTTGAATTTTTTCTCTTATTTGTAAGATTTTTATTAAAAAATTCTATTTCGAAATGTTTTTCGGGAATTAGAATTACTAGTATAGAATTTATTAGAATTGAATAGTATAGAATTTATTTTTAAATACAAAAACCATTCCCGGAGGTCCTTATTTCCCGAGTTAAGACCCTTCAAAGTTCAGATATGTAACATGTTCGGATCGACTAAAATTTCCGTAACGTCGAAATGAAAATGAAAATAAATTTTTGAAAATCTTTAAATTTATATTCCACCTAGTCGCCCGGTCGATGTGGCAAAATCACAAAAATCGGGCTATTTTTTGAAATAATTTTTTAATTTTCCTATTATACTTAAAAAACAGTCTTACAGTCTAACCTATTATCGGAGTATAGCAAAAGAATAAGTTCACTAAGGATTTTTTTGAAAATAGTACATTTTAAAGGAAAAACGTGACGTTAAAAACCTTTTTTTTAAATATCCCCCAATGGGTTAATAAAGGAAATATCTTTGTAGACAGAGTTATAGAGTTTCAAAAGGGCTTGGTAATGCTACCCATTTTAAGCAGATCGGATGATAAATACCTGAGATATGAGCGACTATATACTCAAGCTTCAAAGGCCTATATCTCCAGAAGTTGGACCCGGCACCGAAATAAAAGTAATATTTTGAACTCAGCGCAGAAGGTTTTGTCGCTGTTGAAAATTTGGTGTAGATCCGAGCGTGGGCCCTGAAGTGAATTTATGCCGGTATTTATTTAACACCTGCTTCTCCAACACCGGATTCGCTGCTTCGGCATGGTATTTTTGTTATGTCTGTGTGGCCGTGCTTACGCATTTTGTTATCCTAGGGTGGGCCCAACGGCGGCTTGGGCATAGTATTTTTTACCTATTGGAAGCGCAATGGGTAAAAAAATATGCGGCTTAGGCATACTTAATTCATTCGCAGCGATTCGAAACCTAGCAGCCAAAAAATTGTGCGTGTTTTACTCGTATTAACTTACAGCGATTGCAATCCCAACAGGCGAAAGATGGTTACAGTCATTTTGTGGAAATATGGTTGTATTTCATGGTACAATAATACAAGTCGTTGCAACAGGTGTTTTAATTCTTTTCATGCTGCTACATGACCCGAATGCGGAGACTTCTTCCGAAAAAAGTACTTTCTGGTAAAGAAAGAATTCAAGCGAGAGAGGGACGCTCTGATAAGTGCGCACAAAATGGAAATGGTGCAAAAGCAATTGCTGGAGTTGTATCAGAGCTCCATAACAATACATAAAGACTCGTCCAACAACGCTGTTAACTTTGCTCGAATGGCTGTTAAACCTTTCTTTAAATATTACACAGAGGAAGAGAAGATCTTATGCCTTAACATCTACTACAAATCGGCAAAAACTCTACGATTTATGCGCGATACTCTGGAAATGTGTCCCATAAAACACCTTAAGCCTGGCTATAACTCGATTTTGGTAAAGGCTTTAAGGGCAAATGCAGACACAATGTCTGATAATGAGAAGTCAGCTATTCTGATGTTCGATGAAATGTCGATTAAAATTGATCCGTAGTACAATTCCAAGACTGACAGAATAGATGATTTTGTGGACCTTGGTGGTAACAATCGAACAAAGGAGTTGGCATCTAAGGTACCACCTGTTTAAAAGGTCTTCGCAATGCACATTTGGCTGCTGATATTGATACACCAGACGGAACGGCATCTTGGGCAGTATATACAGAGACCTTTAACATCGATAGGAAGTCTCTTACTTCCAGAATGCTTCCAAAGATAACACTTGACCATCTAAACTTAACACATTTTACAAAAATGAGGGTGCGTACAATGACACAAGTATACAGTGATTCCATGGTAAGTGCACTTCGAACATGTCGGATTAATGACAAGTTCACCATACCAGACAACACTGCGAATGCTTTTGGCACAGAAATGTTTACTGCTCAGACGTTTTATTCGGTCACGGTAATCCAGACCGAATTCCAATTACTCGCGACAACGGCCAATTGAAAAAATGGAGGACTTCAGCGCCTACCTCAAAACAATCAAGATAAAAACATGTACAGTAAGTGTTGACAATTTGACAAAGTTCTTGGATGGATTTGTGGAGAAATCACGGAGATATTTAAAGAAAGACAGGATATTAAATACATTTTTCCCGGCCGCTTTAATCAAGATGGTATAGAGAATAGTTTCTCTACCCAGCGAGGAATGTGGGGGTTCAATACCAATCTTTCGGCTAGGGAAATTCAGTACAATACTGCTCGCATAATTTTTTTTGCTCTGATGCTTAAATGTGACGAAAACATTGTCACGATGATGGAGATGACCAATTGATTTGTGATTATGAAGTCTTGAATGTTGCCGAACAAATGGACGTTGATAAAGACTTTGAATATTTTGACCAGATTGAAGACATACGTGAGGATTCGGTGGAAGAAATGGCTCTGCGTTATTTCGCAAGATATGGCATTCATTCCCAAGTACTACAAAATCCATCGGACGACTTCTTCAGTGTAATCAAAGATCATTTCAAAGTGTTTTTGCGCGTATACACTGAAAATTAGCACACAATTAATATTAAAAGGCAAATGTTGGAGGCACGCTGCGCAATAAACAGGATCATACGTTTTTTAATGCCGATAAATATTTGTCTCACCGACTTGCTATTCTCTCACATTTGACAGTCGTCTTAATTCGATATAAGGCCAGATGGCTAACGGAAACTTTGCCAAACAACAAGCATAGAGAAAACTCGAAAAAGATTGCTGCTAAGTACTACAACCGCTAAATACATATACATACATAAATTAAAAATGCAATAATAACAACAGATGTAAGATATGGACGAAATGATGATTAAAAAAAATTATAGAAAACCAATATATAAATATATAAAAAAAATTACAAATACTAAAGCCCAATAAATGCCACAAATTAAAAAAAAAATAATAGCAAAACATGTAACATAAGGACAAAATAATCTTTAAATAAGGACAAAATAGTCTAAAAGAAAGAAATTTGCAAATAACAAAATTATGAATTTAAAAAAATAACGTGAGGACAAAATTTTCGTCACATACGGACAAATTGATCAAAAATTATTAAATAAAATAATTAAAATATCAAAATTTTAATAAATGTCCACAAATGAAACAAAAGTAATATGACGACAAAATGGTTATGAAATAAGGACAAGTTGACTTGTCAAGTCAGTAAATTTTGAAAATAGAGTGGAGTAGAAATTGAGTAGTTAGGGGCTGTTAATGGTGTAGTGATGCGAATATATACTGGTACAGTTAAAAAAATGTATAATGCATACTTTGGAACGTGGCTTGTGCCCGAAATGTCGGTAGAAGTATCCCACATACTTTATACAAATGTGTACCTTTCAAAGTATATACATATAGCCTCTCCTACACAATTGTCAACCTTTCCTCAACGTGGTACACCCTGCATATAACAGAAAAGGCTCTGACGACCGAATTCGGCCGGTATAATCCGATAGTAGGGGCGTTTTTTTCGTAACTTATACACGTTAACACATACAAAATGATAACTTGCATGTTAACACGTATAATTTTACAAGTTGAGACTAACCCCGATAAAGATGCTTCCAAGTCATTGTTTAATTTTTGTCAAACATTTTCATGACATTTTCAAAATTATTATGTCTGTAGAGAAACGGTAAGTAATTTTTGAAGCTAAATATTAATATGTTTTTTTTTCCAAATATAGTTATATTTTTATTTCTAGTAAACGCAAGATGTGGTCTCGTGAGGAAACACTGGGGTTTCTCAACTGCTACAATGCTCGGAAAGATGAATTCAGTCATCCACGAAAGAAGACCGCATACGCTCATGTCCTCGAAGACATGATTGCCCAGGGTATAATAGTAGGTTAAACATTTTTTAGTAGATCACATTAATATGATAACATTGATGAATGTTTTTCCAGACATCTTCCATGACTACAAATACACTGGAAGCAAGAATACGTACGTTGCTGGGGCACATAAGTCTGCAAAGGATAATTCGACTGGGGCGTCACCATGTCCTCCTCCGTATATGGAAGAAATTTGTGGCAACAGCCCCATTGTAAGTAATGGGCATACGCTTCATCTGGGACAGGGGGAAACATATCATTTGGTTGGCGAACATGAAAGAGGTGTTTCGAATGAACCAAAAAGGAAAAGAAAGTCTCCGAAGAAAGAGAACTACGAAAAGAAGATTGAGCTGAAGAGAAAATATTCGGAGAACAAAAAAGCTCTTTTAAAAAGCGTGTGCGAAGAGTTCAAGCACTATCGCAACAAATGATTCCTGGAATTCCGATTTTCAGTTCAAATTGTTTGAAATTCCGTTCCTTGGGGCCACCTCACAAACTCGTGGCCTATCGAAATTATGAAATGTGCTGCCATGTATACCGCCATCCATGCTGTTGACTTGCATACTCCAAATAAAACGGCCAATTACCTAAATGTGATGGTATTACTTATGTACCTAATGTACATATACTAAATATTGTTTTTTTTGGTTCTAAAATTGTTCTTCCTCCATTGTAATATTGAGGGTAAAATTGGGAAGTTCGGAATCGTTCTGTTTCGGGAAACAGTGTAATACTGAACTGAATATGTACTGGCGAAAATTCACTTACCAACTATGTAATCAAAAGTTGTCTTATTCAGCCTCATTTGCTCTTTGAATTAAACATTGTTGTATCCATCAAGGTCTGAAACAAAGTCAACTTTGGGTACAATGCCAAATTCCTCCTAATCACTTTCGTCGCTATTGGAGACAGAACTAGATTTCATCATCCATAATATTTTGAAAAAACGGCCACTCGTCCAAGTTATTGCTGAATGTAGACTAAAAATAACACAAAATATACACTACTAAATTCTTGTGAACCATGATTTGTTGTCATTACGTCCAATTTCTCCATTTCCATTTTAAAATGTCTTATTTTTCCCGTGATACAAATATACAATGATATTTTGTTTAAAGTTTAAAAGAATGATAAAAAACTCTGACATGACATTTCAAGTGATGTCAAGTTTATTATGTTCAACAGCTATGCGTTTTTTTCGTAACAGTTGCTGTTAACTTATATAGGTTACGAACAAAAATCCCCTAGTACTAAAAACACACCACAATCGTTGACTTATCAAAAAACTACGATTATTTATCACCCACTTTCTTAATTCTTTACAGGTTTCTTCATGCATTTATTCCTTCGCTTTGGGAACAGTGACAAGCCCTAATTCAGGATCTACAAAAGTTTGTGCTGTTACGCAAGGTTCAAGAATATGCCAGTTAAAGTCGAGGCATTTTATGTTTCTTTCTATATTTTTGTAATTTTTTAAATCAACTTTATCGAATGATGTGTGACGCAGAAAATGAGAAATCAACATCTTGCGAAGATCTTAACATGACAAACTGTTAAATTTGTATGGGGAAATGTTAACATCATTGGGAAATTGATTGAAGATGTAACATGTGGCGTACTGTCAGAAGGGTATTGAATTTGAAGACAACTTTTTGGAAGTAAAGTAATAAGGGCGAGTTGGACATTCTTCAATTAAGAAACTCGTTTCACGATATTTCTTTTCATACCTGAGATATCCAACATCTACTTTGCTCTATATCCGCAATTTTAACATTTAATGAATATTGTCTTGCTGTGAACGCCGCTGTTTGGCTTATACATCAAATGTTAAATGCAAAAGTGGAAAAAATATATGTAGTTCATTATTGGTTTGCCACATTATCATAACAACGAACGTAGATCAAAACAAAAACAGTAATAAGAAAAAAAATGGTTTGGCGCACATAAATGATACTTTAATTAATATTCCAATGGTATGCATACTGTCCAAATTGAGTTATAAATGGCGAAGATATAGGCAAGTCCATGTTCATACATTGACCCGAAATGGGTCAAACCGATGCAAAAATTGTTTTGGAATCGCAATTAGTAAAAATTCGGAGCCGATCGGAGAGTTTCACCTAAACCCAACTTTAGCAGAAAAACGTATGGATATGCGGCATAAACAGTTAAATTGGACAAAAATTGATATGCACCACAAAACAAACAAACAAATTTAAAAATTTTAATAAGTTTTGATTTATTACATTAAGTTACGAAAATTTATACTTTTCTTGAAAATATATGCCACAAGAAATAGAAAAATTAAAAAAATATTCATCACGCAGAATTTGAGAAAAACTTACTTAAACATTCTTTATCGTTTTTCTCGTTACCGACTCTGTGGCGTATGCGCCAAATTAAGAATAAGGTGACGACATCTAAACATTAGTTTCTCTTCTTTCATAGTACAGCTGTTTTTTATTCCAATTACTTATTGCCGCTTATGACTTTAACAACAAAAGTAACCAAACTTACACAGAAAAAAACCTACTGTAATATTACCCACATTCATGGTCTGGTATCAGCCAATGCACTGGGCAACATAGGGTCAGCTATTTGCTTGGTCAATATTACCAATAAACGTAGGCAATTTTACGTTCACCAACAATATGAAAATTTGCCTTGCACATTTGTAGATTAAACCAATGCAAAAAGGGCAATGTACAGAATTTATTGTAGGTGAATTAGATTAATTTTAATGTGCAATCTTACCAAATGTTTCGCCAATTTTTTTCATATTTACAGAAACAAATTTTGTTTTTATTGTCAATTAAATAATTATTTATTGTTGCTTACAGTAGTAAAATGTACATAAATTATAGTATTATAATACGAATAATGTAGTATCACCTCTCGTTTGTTACTGCCGAAGACTCCAGTCACGTTCCCTGTGAATAAATTTATTGATCATTAGATAAAAGTATCAAATATTTTGGTATTAACTTTGTTCACAAAGGACATACATTTCTATTCTTGAAGTGCCTAAAGGACTTTCGACAATTTTCCATTTATCACACACCATTCTATTTTCAAAAGTTCTACAACATAAACTTTTGGCCAATAGAAATGTATTCTTTGTTAAAGTCACTTGCAGAATACTTTTTACTTACATTTCTTTATGAAATTGTAAAATCACACACCTGTTTTAAGAAATTGAATACAAATTTTGCAAAATTCCTTTTATGCTTTTCTTTTCACAACTTAATGGCTACACGCATCCACAGCGACACAGTAGTAATTCAAATTCTTAGAGGTTTATATTCGTCTCGCTCTAACACACGGTGTATACTTACAATGATGATGTCTCCTCACAGTTTTTGACATTCGAATAAGAAACAGGGCAATTGCCAACATTCATACGGAACTTCAGCATTGTTGTTGGTAGAGTGTTTTGCACTTTGATTTAGGCAATAATGCCACGTTTTCTTGGCTTCATTCAAAAAAAAATCACCAAACCCTAACTGGGCAATATTACCCATGGATATTTTTTCTGTGTAATACTACGAAATGTGGCAACATTTGCTGTAATGGGTGAAAAAAATGCAATACGGCAACACGTTTGTAGCCAGTGCCAAGAAATACATGGTAACAGCAGATGTTATAGTAGTAAGCAGCAACAACAGACATTCTATTTTTGTTTATTCGTTTCAGTTGTCAAACTCTACACAAAACCGCGAATGTTGACGTTTATCAGATTGTTGACGTTTATAAATGTGCAAATACATATAAGACCAAAATATTATTAATACTGCAGTTTAATCCGTTTTAATTGTTCATAAATTAAATCCAAACAAAAAGCAAATCCAAAGAAAAATATAAAAGGTTTCCAACCTAAATAAAAACAATAAAAGTAGTTCACATGAGATCATTGAATACATGTTTATACTTTGAAATCTGTTATTTTTTTCTGCTGTTTTTTCCCCTATTAATTGAAATACAGCTTTCTCCCTTAAACGACTTAATACATTTAGGTCATTTTGCTCAACATTCTCGCATCCGGGTCAATCCAAAGCGCGGTTAAAAATTTCGATGGCTTCGCTTGGATTTATTGTTTGCGCATTGTCATCCACATCGTAATCGTCATCATCTGTCAGTTCTAAGACCTAATTTTCACACGACCCGGTAACGTTATCCAGCAAAATATCTTTATTCCACTCCTGAATGGATAGCCTGTATAGTCAACCTTAAGAAAAAATTAAAAGTATGGCTGGTAGTGTCCTTGAAATAACTTTGGAAAAGCGACAAACCTGAGGGTTTATTCAGCGTTGTACAATTGATCGTGACATAGACCCATTTCTTTAATTTTAGTATGTATTTAAATGGATCAACAACCTGAGGCTGTGAAGAAAGCTTCTCTCCAGTTATTTTAAGAAGACGAACGCCAAATTATTTTTAAATCCTTGCAACCATCCATCACTTGCGTAAAAGCTGAATCTTTTAGTTTTAGATGAATCTCTTTAGCCTTTTCCTTCAGCGCTAATGAATTTATAGGATAATCCCTTTCTCTCTTCTTAATAAACCAACGGAACAGACACATATACCGCTTAAAATCGCTTAGCTTCCCATACAAAGTGGTCGAAAAATTAGTTTAGCAGGGAATAAAAAAAACAGGCTCAATATGTATAACATTTTCCGTGAGTTGTTGTGAACAATTTATTTTCAATTTTGTTTTCAATCGCAAATAAAAACGTATCCTTCAAATTTAAAGATATAAAAGTAAAAGTCTTCCATTAAATAATTTTAATGAAATTAAAATGTGTAAACCATTTGGCAAATTTCTAAATATATGATAACAAAATTTATGTAAGATAGGTTTTTGTTGCCATTTCTTGAAATTTAACATGTGGCAGCATTGTCATTGCTCAAGTCGGTATTTAAGTGGGAAATTGAAATGGCACTTAATATCGCTTAACTGTCCCGTACAAATTAAGCTATAATTAACTTTATAAAATAAATGGTTTCCCGTTACATCCCATGTAGGGATTAGGCAGAGCTTCTCACAAACAGTGAGCAGTGCGAGTTCTAGTTTTACACTCATTATTTGGGACCTACAGTTTTATCCATTGCACCACCGAATTAACTTTAGCGGGGTAAAAACACACTTATTATGTACTATTTATTATTTACTAATTATTAGTTTTTGTATTACTTATTATTTATCATTGATTATTTATTACTTAATTATAATTCATTATTTACTGCTTATAATTTTTTTTATTATTTATTATTATGTACTACGAATTATGTATTGTCTATGAATTATTATTTATGAACTATTATATGTTACTACTTACTAATTAGTATATATTAATATTTATTCTTATTTAACATTTACTAATTCTAATTTATTATTTATAATGTATTATTTACTATTCGTTGTATTTTATCTGTTATTTATGTTTATTTTTTCTGCCCGTAATTTCGAAACTATGTATTTGCCCCGATTTTGTTATTCTACTTTTCTTGCTTAAACTAAAGTTTACTATCCGATTCAATATTTTTTTTAATTTTTGGAGAGTAAGCCGTATAATAGACATCAGCCCTCCGATGATAAGCATTAGTTGATACGTTCTTATTTCACTTTGTTGTTGCTTACAATAACGCCTTCTACTCCAATAAAAAAAAATTGTGTTTTGGAGAGTAAGCCGTGAAATAGATGTGTTGCAATTTTTTTCTTTCGTTAATGTTAACATTGAATTCCCAATAATCCTTAAGAAAATTCCATAAAATACATTTGTTCCACGCCGTATTACTAACACGCGAACATAGCTTTTCTCTCACTGTAAAATAAACTTTGTGTTGGCAATTCCCAAATCGTATAATGCGAATTGCGATCGAGGTTTTTTACAGGTTTTGTTAAAATTTTTTTTTTCACGTATTATTTTTATTTCTTTTTATTTACAGAGTTGAACCGTCATTCAAGGGTAAGTACTGTGAAAGTTTTTTTTAGGAAAAGTGTAGTAGTAAGGTGTAAATGCCTACTTCGATAGTCGTAGGTTGTTCATTTTTGCCATGGAGGAAAAAATGGAAAACTTCCATTTCAAACTTTGCACACAGATGGTTTTGCATTCACGCAAAATATCGAAATCACAATGATCAACTCGTACGATCATTCTGATTTCGATATTTTCCGCGAGTCGGTCTCCAAAACCAAAATCCTCTTGGTGCCCACAATTGTTATTGTGAGGTGTATTTTTTAACCTCACTTTTTTTTAATGTATTTTTCAATAACTCGGTTACTTATCGAGATAAAAAAAATTAATAACTTTTTTACAAATTTACTCAACTCGTCAAAATAAGCCCAAATATTAAATAAAAGTTATCGATAACTTATTTAGTTATCTACATATCTGTGGCTGTAATGTTTTATATGTACTACTTTCAACAATTTCTTACCAATCCAATGAAGAAAAAATTAAAAATTATTTTAATTAATTAAAATATATTTAATTAAAAATTATGGATGTTCTGCACTTATATCCATTTAAATGCGCACAGTTTTTATTTGAAGCATTGTTTTTTAAATGAACTTTATTTTAATTTCTCCAAATTTCACACAAACTTATTTTATTTTCACATTGTTTACGTATGTATGGTAATTGGTACAATTATACGCTACTATGTACCAACCCTGATGGTATCCACCCTGACCCTGACATACATAGGTAAACTACTCGGGTCTTCCCTATTGCGTCACTATTCGATCTGACGTTGCTTCTTCTTATTTGTTAGTCTTCATCAAGTTTTGAAAAAGCGCGCAACCTCGAATAGATTTGTCTTGAAATAAAGAAAACCTGTGAACCAACAAATAGTGTGTCTTTTTTCTTTGCCGTGCCGTTTTTGTGGTTCGATACGAAGCAGAAGTGTGGTGGTGTAATTTTGTCCCCTCTCTTTTGCTGCTGGTGCTCCTGTTCAAGTGGACTACAGCAGTGCATCCAACATCGTTGGCAGTGGAACCAATTACCGTGGCAAGTGGAGTATTCCAACATTGGCTCATTGGGAAAAGAAGGTTGGTGTTTGACCCCAACATTTGGTCCTTCGTCCGCCAAACCATATAGCAAGAATTTGAGGCAGCAAGCCCAGAGGAAACGAGGTACGTTTTTATACATATGTATGTAAGTGATATTGGAGGAAACATTGGCTCAGGATTACTATAGTGAGAATCCCATGTATGGTGATAGTTTCTTTTGCATGGCCCTGAAACATTCCAACAGCGAATTGTTTGTGTACGCAAACGGTATTCGTTTTCTTGTCTCTTTTGGACATTATTGTTGTCTTCATTATTGTTGCAATCAACCGGTACATTTTGATAATTGGCTCCCTGTATTGTTGTGGTGACCGGCCGTTAACTTTGTTTGGTTCTGTGCAAATTAGAAAATCTTCGTGGCCGCTCTTACCCCCGCATGCACCATATACCCATCATTTGATCGTAAAGAACATCATACACCAGCTATTTGCAGCGCAGTCGATAACTATAAAAAGTCGTAGTGGTGATTGATGTTGCGTCGCGTTACTGCCTGCTGTGTGCGCATAATAGACCTACATATATACATATTGTTGGCTCGAGTTGCTGCCACCACATTACAAGTATTGGACTTGGATTTAATTCACATTGGGTGAAAAAACTTTTCTTGGCGAGAAAATTTTTTTTTATTATTTGAAAAATTTTAAAATTTTGCTGGCTCATAAGTCAAAAGTTGGATTTTGATTTTTTGGCATTCACATTGGGTGAAAAAAGTTTTCTTGGCGAGAAATTTTTTATTAGTTGAAAAAATTTAAAATTTTGCTGGCTCATAAATCAAAAGTTGGATTTTGATTTTTGGCAGTCACATTGGATGAAAAAGTTTTCTTGGCGAGAAAATTTTTATTTTTGATAAAATTTTAAAATTTTACTGGCTCATAAATCAAAAGTTGGATTTTTTGATTTTTGGCATTCACATTGGGGTGAAAAAAGTTTTCTTGCGAGAAAATTTTATATTATTTGAAAAATTTTAAAATTTTGCTGGATCATAAATCAAAAGTTGGATTTTGAATTTTTGGCATTCACATTGGGTGAAAAAAGTTTTCTTGGCGAGAAATTTTTTATTAGTTGAAAAATGTTGCTGGCTCATAAATCAAAAGTTGGATTTTGATTTTTTGTCATTCACATTGGGTGAAAAAAGTTTTCTTGGCGAGAAATTTTTTATTAGTTGAAAAAATTTTAAATTTTGCTGGCTCATAAATCAAAAGTTGGATTTTGATTTTTTGGCATTCACATTGGGTGAAAAAAGTTTTCTTGGCGAGAAATTTTTTATTAGTTGAAAAAATTTAAAATTTTGCTGGCTCATAAATCAAAAGTTGGATTTTGAGTTTTGGCAGTCACATTGGATGAAAAAGTTTTCTTGCCGAGAAAATTTTTATTTTTGATAAAATTTTAAAATTTTACTGGCTCATAACTCAAAAGTTGGATTTTGATTTTTTGGCATTCACATTGGGTGAAAAAAGTTTTCTTGGCGAGAAATTTCTTATTAGTTGAAAAAATTTAAAATTTTGCTGGCTCATACATCAAAAGTTGGATTTTGAGTTTTGGCAGTCACATTGGATGAAAAAGTTTTCTTGCCGAGAAAATTTTTATTTTTGATAAAATTTTAAAATTTTACTGGATCATAAATCAAAAGTTGGATTTTGATTTTTTGGCATTCACATTGGGTGAAAAAAGTTTTCTTGGCGAGAAATTTTTTATTAGTTGAAAAATTTTAAAATGTTGCTGGCTCATAAATCAAAAGTTGGATTTTGATTTTTTGTCATTCACATTGCGTGAAAAAAGTTTTCTTGGCGAGAAATTTTTTATTAGTTGAAAAAATTTAAAATTTTGCTGGCTCATAAATCAAAAGTTGGATTTTGATTTTTTGGCATTCACATTGGGTGAAAAAAGTTTTCTTGGCGAGAAATTTTTTATTAGTTGAAAAAATTTAAAATTTTGCTGGCTCATAAATCAAAAGTTGGATTTTGAGTTTTGGCAGTCACATTGGATGAAAAAGTTTTCTTGCCGAGAAAATTTTTATTTTTGATAAAATTTTAAAATTTTACTGGCTCATAACTCAAAAGTTGGATTTTGATTTTTTGGCATTCACATTGGGTGAAAAAAGTTTTCTTGGCGAGAAATTTCTTATTAGTTGAAAAAATTTAAAATTTTGCTGGCTCATACATCAAAAGTTGGATTTTGAGTTTTGGCAGTCACATTGGATGAAAAAGTTTTCTTGCCGAGAAAATTTTTATTTTTGATAAAATTTTAAAATTTTACTGGATCATAAATCAAAAGTTGGATTTTGATTTTTTGGCATTCACATTGGGTGAAAAAAGTTTTCTTGGCGAGAAATTTTTTATTAGTTGAAAAATTTTAAAATTTTGCTGGCTCATAAATCAAAAGTTGGATTTTGATTTTTTGTCATTCACATTGGGTGAAAAAAGTGTTTTTGCGAGAAATTTTTTATTAGTTGAAAAATTTTAAAATTTTGCTGGCTCATAAATCAAAAGTTGGATTTTTTGATTTTTAGCATTCACATTGGGGTGAAAAAAGTTTTCTTGGCGAGAAAATTTTATATTATTTGAAAAATTTTAAAATTTTGCTGGATCATAAATCAAAAGTTGGATTTTGATTTTTTGGCATTCACATTGGGTGAAAAAAGTTTTTTTGCGAGAAATTTTTTATTAGTTGAAAAATTTTAAAATTTTGCTGGCTCATAAATCAAAAGTTGGATTTTGATTTTTTGGCATTCACATTGGGTGAAGAATATTGTTTTTGGTGAACAAAGTTTGAATATTAGAGTAATCAATTGGCTATTTTTGTTTGAATTCGAAGGAAATTTAAATATTGTGCCGTAATGAATCTCTTGGAGGATCTTTTGACTCAATGTGAGGAAATTTTCGCGCTTGAGCAGCGTTTGAGAGAATTCGATGGCACTAGGTACAACGAATCATCTCCTGAGGCAGAAAAGGAAGAAGTTCAAAGTGTATGGTCAGAATGGAAAGAGTCATACAAAAATTGTATGGCGGACCCAGAGTGCAATAAGAAGAACAGGGTGGTTTTGAAAGAAAAGAAAAAGCTGGCTCATGACAGTTATATAACTTGTACAGCTATTATAGGCGATTGGAAAGACAAGATCAAAGTCATCCCTGCCGCCACGGCTCAAAGAATTACTTCCTCTATAGCTGTCCCGCCGTGCGACACAGAGATTTTTCATGGTGATTATGTTTCGTGGCCCAGTTTTCGTGACTTGTTCACAGCTATATATGCGAACAACAAAAAGCTTAGCTCAGTTGAAAAACTGTATCACCTCTTCCAAAAAAACCAGCGGGGAAGCGAGGGAAATGAATAGAAATATTCCGCTCACAGCGGAGGGTTTCTCAATTGCGTGGGAAAATCTGGTGAATCAGTATGAGAATAAACGCATTCTTATTAATTCACAATTGAGAACTTTGTTTAACTTGGCTCATTGCTCACAGGAATCGGCCAGTGGTCTCAAGAAACTTCAACGGGACATTACAAATTGTATATCTGTCCTTGAGTTATATAAGATTGACATTAAATCTTGGGACCCAATTTTTGTCTATCAGTGTTCGTCGAAAATGCCAAGACTTACTCTTTCTCTTTGGGAGCAGTCCTTATCGAATAAAACAGAAATGCCTCGGTGGGAGGATTTGAATAAGTTTCTGACCGAAAGGTTCCAAGCGCTAGAAAGCGTGTCAGATATAATTAGCTCTAATGGCACAAATACGTCCAATACCCCTAAGCCAAAATACGGGCAATTCGATAAACCGAAGCAATATAAAGTCCAGCACACGAAGGTGAATGATGTTAAATGCAATTTATGCAAGGGGGCTCATGCGCTGAAGGCTTGTCCCAAATTTTTAAGCATGGACTTCAAAAACAGATTGTCCGTAGTGAAAAGGGAAAAGCGTTGCATCAACTGTTTGGCTCCAGGCCATATGTCGGCAGAATGCAAGAGTAGGACATGTACGAAGTGTACATCTAAACATCATACGCTTTTACATAAGAATAAAGTGGCTTCGAAAAACAATGATAGCTCATCGGCACCTGCAGGTACGGTCCAGACTTCCCAAAAACAGAATTTACAGTCCGCTGATGCACCTTCAACTTCGGGGAACGTCCGAGCCTACCATACTTCTGTGTTAAGCAAAACATTATTGGCCACTGCATGGGTGAATGTTGTTAAAGAAGGGTTAGCGTTCAAGATACGAGCCCTAATCGATCCATGTTCCGATGACACGTTTATATCCGCAAGGATACAGAAATTGTTAAAATTGCCCACAAAACCAATCTCCGCAGAGATTACGGGTTTAGGAGGCGAACAAGTGGCTAAGTGTTCTAATATAGCCACTTTCATTATTGGCTCGATAAAAAGGCCTACTTTCGCACTTGATACTGATGCGTTAGTGGTGTCTGATGTGACGGGAAGCATACCTACTCATACGTTTGACAATGTCTTAATTGAGAAGCTTCCGACCTTGGAGTTTGCGGATCCAACGTTCTATCAAAGTGGCCCCATCGATATTCTACTAGGAGGCAATTTGTATCCACTTATTTTGCTCAATGGAGTGAAACATGGAATACTTGGTTCGCTGGTTGCTCAGGAGACAGTCTTTGGATGGATTGTAACCGGTTCTGCGAACAATATGACTCCAAATCGTAATGTGCGAGTTTCCCACTGTACCCGGGTTTCTATAGAGTGTCAGTTAGCAAAATTTTGGGAAATTGAGGAGGTCTCAAAAAAAACCTGAAATTTCAGAAGACGATAGAATCTGCGAACAAATCTATCAATCTACGGCAAAACGCAATATTGAAGGAAGATATATTGTGGATTGCCATTCATGTCGAATCTTCCACTCTCTTCCACTAGTGGCTCAAGCAGATATATAGCGCTGAGCCAATTTCTCAGAAACGAGAAAACGCTTGTTCGAAAACCAGAGTTGAAAACATTGTACGACGATGTAATTGCGGAAAATTTGTCCCTTGGGCATATGGAGAAAGTCGATACTCCAACGAAAACAGATGAATGTTTTTATATGCCTCATCATGGTGTGTTTAAGCCTGAGAGCACTACCAGCAAGTTGAGAGTAGTATGTAATGCGTCTTGCCCTTCAGCAAATGGAAAAAGTCGGAACGACGCTTTATATGTTGGCCCAGTTCTGCAAAAAGATATCATTTCGCTCGTTTTAAATTGGCGTCTTTATAAGTTCGTTTTCAATGCGGATATAACTAAGATGTACAGGCAGATCCTAGTTAATCCTAAACACACCCCCTACCAACGAATTTTGTTCAGGTCTTCCCAAGATGATGAAATACAAGATTTTCAAATGAAGACTGTGACATTTGGCGTCAATTGTGCTCCCTATTTGGCTCTGAGAACACTACAACAATTGGCAGAGGATGAGAAACTTCGTTTTCCGATTGGCTCGACCATTCTGAGGGAGAATATGTACGTGGATGATGTGTTAGCTGACACTCATACTGTCTCAGAAAGTTTAAAGGCAGTAGATGAATTGATTGCTATCCTATTGTCCGCGGGATTTGACTTGAGGAAGTGGACGCCGAACAGCAAACGAATTTTAAATAAGATTCCCCGTGAACATCTTCTGAGTGAAGAGTTTTTAGAATTCGACGACAAAAGCACAGCCAAAACGCTAGGTATACGCTGGAATGCTGCCACTGATTTGTTTTATTTTGTCACGGAGAAAATACGAGATACAAATTCCTTTACCAAAAGGGAAATGCTGTCGGTTATAGCTCGCTTGTTTGATCCCATGGGTTGGCTCTCCCCGGTCGTTATTTCTGCAAAGATTCTTATACAGCAACTTTGGCTAGATGATATAGGATGGGACGATCCACTAAAACCTTTGACTTTGCTCAAATGGAAATCTTTCGTTAAAACCTTTTCCGAAATAGACGCGATTAGAATACCTCGGTGGGTGAACTATTCTCCAACTTGTAAGATTGAAGTACACGGGTTCTGTGACTCATCTGAACTTGCATATGCCGCCACGCTATACATAAGAGTAGAGGTTGAAAACACCATCTATACGAACTTACTTGTCTCCAAATCAAAAGTTGCGCCTATTAAAAAGGTTTCACTTCCTAGGCTAGAGCTGTGTGGAGCTCTATTACTAGCCAACTTAGCTGATTCAATGCTCCTCCAACTAAAGATACCTAAACCAAAGCTAATTTCGTGGTCCGATTCGACGATTGTTTTAGCTTGGCTCAAAAAGCCTTCGTATCATTGGACGACGTTTGTGGCTAATCGAGTCGCCATGATACAGGAAAAAATAGGTGTTGATTGGCGTCATGTGCCCACATTTGATAACCCTGCAGATCTAGCAACCCGGGGACTGACTCCTTTAGAGCTAAAGGAGAATAACTTGTGGTGGATAGGACCACCCTGGCTCACGCAAGTCCCAGAAAATTGGCCATCAAATTATTCGATCCCAGAAACTTCGTTAGAGTCAAAACTGGTTAGAGTGCATGTTGCTAGATCGACAATAGAAGAAGACGTGTTGGGAAGGTTTTCCTGTTTGTCAACGGCACTCCATGTCATCGCTTATATGTTTCGTTTCTATCACATTACTCATCCTGAACATAGAGAAAAGGAGCGTTTTCAAAGTGTGCGGCTATCAGCGGCAGAATTGACTTTTGCACGATATCGCTTGATGTCTTTGTCGCAAAGGATTCACTTCCCAGATGAATATTCTTGTCTGGCTCAGAGGCAGAAAATTGCTTCAAATAGTCGACTTCTCACTTTGACTCCATTTCTGGATAAAGACCAGCTCATTCGCGCAAATGGTCGTTTGGGTTCTACATCGTCTCTATCTTATAGTGAGAGACACCCGGTTATATTGGCATACCAAAGTCGATTTGCGCTACTCTATGTTGGATTCGTTCATAAGTTGACTCATCATGGCGGAATTCAACTCACTCTGGCCACTACGAGACTAGAGTGTTGGATTATCAGAGCGAAGGTCTTGATTAAAACCCACATTAATAACTGCAAAGTGTGTATACTGGCTCGGAAAACCCGTCAGGGTCAAATTGTGGCTGCTCTCCCGGAGGAACGGACCACTTTCAGCCGTCCTTTTACCCATACTGGGGTCGACTTCGCTGGCCCTTTTGACTTTAAGAACTTCAGTGGTCGCGGCTGCCGTATTTTCAAGGGGTACATCTGTCTCTTCGTTTGCTTTGTCACCAAGGCTATTCATTTAGAGCCTGTCAGTGATCTTTCTACTGCTGCTTTCCTAGCAGCACTATCGCGATTTGTCTCTCGCCGAGGTTGCCCCCAGCGGATATATTCCGATAACGGCAGAAACTTTGTCGGAGCCGCCAAAGAAATACGGGCTAATTTTGTTAAACTGGTATCGGAACTGAAAGACGAAAAGTGTTGCGCGATATGGCCACCAAAAACTAGAATGACATTTCATTCCCGCCGCTGCATCACATATGGGTGGGCTTTGGGAAGCGGGCGTTAAAAGTTGTAAAACGCACCTAAAGAAGTTGTCGGGACAGATCAAGCATACTTACGAAGAGTTCGCGACGATTTCAGCAAATATTGAAGCCTGTTTGAATTCTCGACCTCTAACTCCACTATCCGACAGTTACGATGACTTGTCGGCTCTAACACCGGGACATTTTCTAGTTGGCTCCTCATTATTGTCTCCTGCGGAGACAGAAGAAATTCCGTCTAAGACAGCGCTCCTAAACAGATGGCGCCGCCTTAGAATTATTCAACAGGAGTTCTGCAGGCGTTGGAAATCAGAATATCTTAAAGAACTCCATAAGAGAGTCAAATGGAAAGATGCTAAGGCCGATTTGCAACTAAACGACCTCGTCGTGCTTCGCAACGATGCCATTTGTCCACAAGAATGGCGCCTTGGTCGTGTGGTGAAAGTGTACCACGGTACTGACGGTAGAGTCAGAGTGGTGGATGTTAACACCCAGTCCGGAGTGATAACTCGCCCTATTCATAAATTGGTTTTGCTTCCGAAGTCATAGAGAGAATGAAAATTTTAATCTTTTGTCTCTGCCAATATCTGTGTACATTCACCCGTTCTTTCGTCTAAATTGTCTCAAATATACACGTCCTAATTTGTCTCTATTTCTCTTCTATTAACTACGCAGAAATGAACTTTCAAGATGAATATAAGTGCCCACTGTGCAACAGCCGCCATGCCTTCCGGACTTGCCGGCGCTTTTTGGTGCGTCCTCCCCACGAGCGAGAACAATACCTGCGAAGTAAGAAGTTTTGCGTCAACTGCCTGGGAATCTCGCACGAAATTCTGCAATGTCCCTGCAGTCACGGGTGCCGTACTTGCGGAGAGGGCCATCACACGTCGCTCCATGGGATCGACGAGAGAGTCGAAGTTTGGCTCCATATGACAGCTTGGGCAAAGCTCAAAATCCCCGGCGTGCTGAACGATCCCGCTATCGTCCGAGTGTTGCTGGACCCAAATGTGGAGACGAGTTTTTACATCCCGACGCTATCGGTTCCTCTCCGCCTGACGAAGTGCGCCAACAAGCTGAATGTTCAGCTAACTTCTATTCGCGACACAGTGAGAACCCTTACGCTAACTTTGGGAAAACGGGTCGTACCAGCACCAGCTTCTCCTCAGACCCAAGCGAAGCCAGACACAATTATGAGCGTTTATCCGCAGGACGCCCTGGCTGACTATTCGCTCCATCTTCCATATGCGGTGTGTGTGGTATTGGGTGCTGATGCGGCATCCCGAATATACCTAGGGAACCCTGGTCGCGAAAAGGGCCGGTTGTATCACCAGGACACCATTTTTGGACACGCCTTTTTTGGACCACTGCCCATCGTCCATAATAACTCGTTTGCCGGCCTAAACTACCACAAGCCATCATCATCGGTCGATCAGACAGCAGCGCCCAGCACCGTCAAGGCATTTTACGGCTCAAGCTTCGATGCGTCCGAAGGCAAAAACTGAAAGCAACTTTTCGTCACGTATTGGCTCCGAATACAAGCCGACTTTCCGATGTCATCTTTCTCAGAATTTATCATTTCATTTGTTTATTTCACTATGTACATATATGTCAGCCTGAACTGAATTTTTATAAAATTGGCTCCAAATTTTAACTCCGAACTAGTGAATTTATTTGGCTCATGGGACATGAAAAATTGCGCTATCCGCGCAAGGGCGGCGGTATGTTTACGCATGTATGGTAATTGGTACAATTATACGCTACTATGTACCAACCCTGATGGTATCCACCCTGACCCTGACATACATAGGTAAACGTACCCATTACCGACTACTCGGGTCTTACCTATTGCGTCACTACTCGATCTGACGTTGCTTCTTCTTATTTGTTAGTCTTCATCAAGTTTTGAAAAAGCGCGCAACCTCGAATAGATTTGTCTTGAAATAAAGAAAACCTGTGAACCAACAGATAGTGTGTCTTTTTTTCTTTGCCGTGCCTTTTTTGTGGTTCGATACGAAGCAGAAGTGGTGGTGTAATTTTGTCCCCTCTCTTTTGCTGCTGGTGCTCCTGTGCAAGTGGACTACAGCAGTGCATCCAACATCGTTGGCAGTGGAACCAATTACCGTGGCAAGTGGAGTATTCCAACATTGGCTCATTGGGAAAAGAAGGTTGGTGTTTGTCCCCAACACACATAAATCTGCAATTTTATTTAAATTTTCCGAATAATTTTGAAAGTTCTACAGAAAAAAATTATCGTTTTGACAAAACAGTGAAGCAAAGTTATAGATTTTTTAAAACTTTAACCCTCTTTCTTTCGAATGTTATAAAAATAAAATGTATCGAATGAGGGCCACGGAAATCGTACTCCTACCGGGATTTACGGTAGAATAATTGTAATAGGGTACACGTATAATAGGGTAGTAAATAACTCATTTCCTTATTTTTCAGACAAACTTCATCGACTACGTGCTGGCATGTGATTGGCCCGAGGTCATGCCCATGTCCGAGGTCATGCACATGCCCGGGGACACGCCCATGCCCGAGCCATGCTGCCCATGGAAGAGGACACATTATCCATGGTGGGCCCGTTGAGCATGGTCAACAAAATGATGGAGCGGGCCATGCAGGAGGGCATGATGGTAATGTTCTACATGCAGCAAGTCATGACCATCGGGGGCGTGGTAATGCAGAAGGACGTGCGCATATACAGTGTTGTTCAAAACAAAAGCAACAAAACCTACACTTAAGTTGTTTTTAATTTTTTTCATAATTGTTACTTTCTGGGATTAATGTTCTAAACAAGAAGTGTAAACAATTTAAGCAATGTAACGTTACAATAATAAAAATCATGATGATCGTCAAAAGAAGAGCCTGCAAAACAAAAGCAACAAACAACATTTAATAAAAAAAATAACAACAAAAAGCCTAAAAACTAACTGTTTATCAAAAGAATTATTTTGGGACATAGCAAAACAAATTGAACAACATTTCCATTAGTTTTCGCACAAATTTCGGCTTTAGCTGTTCAATTTAAAATGGCAAGACAAAAATATTGTGATGCCCTAAAATCGCAAACAATTACGGAATATAAAAATGGAAAATCACAAATATCTCTTGCTAAACAGTTTACGATAAATCGATCAATCATTTGCAGACTAATAAAAAAGTATAACGCAACAAATAGCGTAGTAACCGGACTAGGGTTGCCAGAATTAAAATTTGGTAAAACAGTACATCAACAAAAAAAAAACAGTACAATTAAAAAACAAACAGTACATTTTGTTTTAATAAAAACATAACATTTTATTCCAGTAAACATATTTAAACATAATAAATTACATAAAAATAACATAAACAAAACAAAAACATGAGATCATAACTGAAACTACGAAATACTTTAACAAGTATTAATAAAACTTTAAATTTTATTTAGTTAAAAAAAATCGTAAATTCATGAATAAAAAAATTGTGTATTATTTAAAAAATTACATAGGTATATTAAATTTTCTCCTTGTATAAAGAATTGTAATAAATCACGAATTAATAAAATAAATTTAACTAGCCAGTTAATTATTAATCGAGTTAAAAATAGTATTTGCACATTCAATAAAGTAATTGAACATTCAACATTTAAATAAAAAAAAGTAATTGAAAATGATTACAAAAAAGGAATACCTAAAATAATAAGTATTATAAAAATATACATATAATATTTGTTTGTAATTTTTTTGATTAAAGAATTGAGAAACATTTAAATTAAAAATGTATATTTTTTAAATGAGGCGTTATAAAAAATATAGTAAATTAATATTTGTATAAAAAACACCAGTTAACATCGTTGATTATGTAAAATTGAGACATTCTAATTACCATTATTCAATCCATGATAATGAAAAAAAAAAAGATTATTTTTTACAGCACAAATATTGCTACAAGCGTGACAAATAATTTTCAATCAAAAAAAAAATAAAAAATAGCAAAATTAAATTGAGTTTTGCCCAAAAAAAATAAGAAGTTTAATATCGGCTTGGAATCGGTCTGTCTCAATTATTTAGACTCAATAACTAGTCTTCACTGGGAGATGTTAGGTATATATAGTTTACCTAAATAAAAAACACTTTAAAAGTTATCTTATAAATATTTATCATTTTTTGGTACATCTTTTAAAATACCATTTTTTCCATCTTCAGTTTTCAAAAACTTTAAAAATTCGATACAGGTATAATCGTAGTTAGTTTTTATAATAAGTTCACTTTCCAAGTTTTCTATTAAGAGTCTGTTTCTCTCTTTTCTCCAAAATGAAAACATGAAGCTGAATATTCTTTCAGTAGCGGCATTGGAATGAGGAATGGAAAAAATAAAATTACATATTTTTTCAAAATTGGGAAACGTTCCTCTATTTAAAAACGCTTTCCATTTTTCTTCTACGGTTGTTTCTTTTTTTACGTTTTCAGCAAAAGTTTTTAAAGAAAGGAACTCATCAAAAAGTAGATCAATATTTTTGATACCGAACAATTTAATCACTTCAGTAAAATCGTGGAGAGATATGTGAGAATTCAAATTGAAGACACTGAGTTTTTCGAATTTATTATTTTTTAAATCGAAATGTTCTTCGATGTATGTTATTATGTATGAAAGAACTGCTTCGGCCCGTTTTTTAAACAATGATATTTCCTGTGGATCATCACAATTCGCTCTTCTTCTCGCTCTTTTATTGTTCAAATTTGTCGCGAAGCTGTATAACTATTTTGAACATATCTACGATAACAAGGGTATCCTCCTCCAATTTTTTTTATAGACGATGATAATGCAAGTCCTATCCTATATTGTGTATAAATCCTAAATAAGCTTCGGAACTTTCAAACTCAAAAAATTGCCTTAAAACGGCTGAACAATCATCTTGGGAAAGAAAATATGTTTTTATGGGTGCATAGTTTTTCAACAATCGTTCCACTGCAGGGTTTAAACTAAGCCGTCTCGTTGGTACATGGCAAAGCAATTCACTCCATTCTCAGTCACAAAATTCAAAAGACTCTGAGATTGGATGCTCTTTTTGTCGATGAGCTAAACTCATTAAAAACTTTAATTACAATATTCTCTTTATCGAACTTCATAAGTTTTAATGCATTTTTAAACGCATTGTTTATGATGTGACACAAACATCCAACACCTAGAATATCTGGGTTATATTTTTTAAGCTCAACAAAGACGCTTTTTTTGCAGCCGAAGTTGACATTAGCATTATCTGCACAAAAACTAGTGACGTTGGCTAAGTTTATATTGTTATTTTCTAATTTTGACTTTATAGACTCTGCAATATCAATTGACATTTCGGAATTTAAATCATAAAAATTCAACAGTTTTGTATTAACACCCGAATGTTTACAAAAATACCGTAAAACTAGAGGAAACGTTTTTATATTTCCTTTATTTGACGCGTCGGTCGATATAGAAAATGGGCGATTAAAGGCTAGGTCATCTAATCCTAGCCAGGATGTTTGTTGTAATCTTTGACATCTTTGCCCTACCGTATTTAAAATTGGACGCCACATTTGAATCGGCAAACATCTCCTTAAAAAGCTTGCTGCTGCAATCTGCAGATTTGTAGCTGTGACTATGTGACACGGTATGATACGTGAGTGCAGCCTCTGCTGCTGAAATAGCCTGTTGTGCTCCTTCTGTACCTTTACTGGAATTATGGATTAAAAAGCAACTTACAGATTTTTGGTACCTGCTTCCCATGTTTCGTATGTGTTTTGCTGTCTTCAAATGGCGTTTGACATCGGCAATACCCCCATTAGCAATAGAAAAACAAACGCCGCAAGATGTGCATTTTTCCATAAACTCGTCATTAGCTCTAGTAATCAAATTAAAGTTGCTTTTCCAGCTAACTTGGAATTTGTTTTTACGCCGCGCTCTCTTTTTTTGTTTAGAAGATGAAGGACAACTTACTTCTTCAACATCTGT
Source organism: Phaonia tiefii (assembly GCA_963931995.1). Lineage (NCBI taxonomy): Eukaryota > Metazoa > Arthropoda > Insecta > Diptera > Muscidae > Phaonia > Phaonia tiefii. Next base: position 265,722,721 of record OZ008367.1, read on the forward strand.
GCTCGACCTATTTAATAATATATCATCTGAAATATTCTCCTCGCTTTCCATTTTTGAAAATGTATTTTTTAAACTAGGATAAACAAAAATTCGAAATATACCTTACCGTGGTGTAAAATGTCCGCTAAATTAAATCTTCTCGCAATATATACATATACAGTAAGGTGGACCTTGAAATGACATTTTTGCGATATTTTGGTAGATGAGGGCTCTATTCCGTGCCTTTTTGAAAAAAAATGACAATGCCGAAAAAAAAAATTAAAAAAAAAAAACATTAGGGGTTGCGCACGAGCCGAGAAAAAGGTCCACTTTGCCAAAATTATTGGGGAAATTGCCATAGGTCATCAGGGGTCACCCGTAGGGGGGAAGAATGTATGGCCGACCCCCATTAACTTTTTACCGCCAACATTTTCCCCCAAGACACCCACCCCCTATCTCCTCCCCTTAGGGGGGTCACCATACAAAAATGGAGGTTGCTCAGTATTTTCGAAAAACACCATAGGTCATCAGGGGTCACCCCTAGGGGGGCAAAATATATGACCGACCCCCATTAACTTTTCATCCCCAACATCTTTTCCCAACAAACTTACCCTCTATCTCCACTCCTTGAGGGACTCCCCATACAAAAATAAAAGAAGCTGTAATTGAGTAGTACTACTAAGCACTCTTAATATAATATAGTCAAATTAACATATTTTTGTTCGCTGATGGGTATTTCTTGCGGTAAGAATCGATAACATGTAGTAAATACTGTTTCTCTTCTTCGCCTTGACACAGTATTCTATTATAATCTTGTGTCATTTTTACTCCTCTTTCGGCAGTGTCGTTCACAACGCGCAAGTTATTTACAATTCTACGACCTTCTTGATAGTCTGCGCGAGATTTCCAGGTTGCTGGATTTGCAAGAATGAAATCTTGCGATATTCCAAATCGTACAAATAAATTTTTGGTATTATGAGAGACGAAGTTGCTCAAGTCTTTAGCCAAGAATTCCTCATTCACATCTTTGAATTTCACCTCGATTTTTTTAACGCTGGTGCTTTTGATTACGACGCGAGGAGCTGGGGGAACCGGGTCGTCTTCTTCATCTTCTTCACCTTCTTCATCTTCTTCACCTTTTTCGTCTTCTTCATCTTCTTCACCTTCGTCATTCTCATTTTCTAGCAATTCTTGGGCCATTTTGGCCTTCAACTCATTTGAAACCTTGTCATCGAAAAAGGCAAGGGCTATGTGCTCATCGGCGAGATACCATAGGTGACCGATAAATTTCTTTATCATTACCCGAGATAAATCCTGGTCAACGGACTTGTACTCGACGATGTCCTTCAAAAACTTCCAATCTTGATTCGGCGCCTCAGCTGCTCGAGAAGAACCAAACCATGCCTTGACGTAAAGTCGCACCACAAAAATACAAACGTGTCGAATACCATTCAATTCACATACAGATAAGTGAAAAGTTCTCCGAAACAAAAACATCTTGAGGCTGTAAATGGCTTTTGCCATCCATCGAGCATGGGAAACGGGTCCTGGAGGTCGGAAATGGTAATTCTCAAGTTTTTCACCCAGAAACAAAAGAATTAATTGTAGCATTTCTTTGTAGTCATCGCGAGGGTGTTTCTCCTTCAATTGATCTAAGCAAAACTTCTTTATGCCGACTTGCATTGCCACAGGAATTTTTCTGACGACTTGATCGTCTATCAAGCCAGAATGGAATGGTTTAACCTTTACAGCGTCCCATTCCTGTTTGAAACGGTCAAAGCAAGGAACGCCTGGTGCACTGGTCTTTCCCATTTTTGTCTCAAAAACTTCCCTTAGCACCAGTTCGTATACGTGGTGTCTGCAAGGTAAATATAAGGTTTCTCTCTCCAACAGCCGCTCAAGAGCAACTGCGGCTCCGGAGAATGGGCCACTATTCGTTGATGTCGTGTCGAAAGAAAGTCCTTGTATTCGATGTGTCATATGCCAAGATGCCAACAGTTGATAAACGGCATGTGATATTCTCCGGCCTTTTCCTTTCCCATCTTCTACTTTGGGAACTCCAAGAAGTTGTTCTTTTTCTCCGTACGAGACAATTACTGGTAGACGGTCCACCTTCTTTGTACCCACAAAATCCAAAAGCATTTTGCCATCCCAATGGACTACGAAGGATTTAGCTGCGACAAGCTGGAGATGAATGAAACGCGTTGAAGAATAAGAATTCTGAATGAGAGCAAATAAATCTATGCGATCTTACTTCTGGATTGTCTTTCACATAACTCAGCATGTTCTCTCGATTTGAACGCCGACATCTCCGAAGCGACGTACGGTTTATTGTGTATTGTTGAGGATCGCGTCCAAATGCTTCTGCCGCCGCTATCATAATGCCGACCGCGTCTCGGTCAGTCACTTTGCACTTGTCCAAAGCTGATAGGACTCGTTCAGTAAAACATTGTTTGTAACCTCTTCTGTCACCAACATTTGACGGGCCAGCTTCTGCCGGGAAGTTTTCGTCCTGTCTCCCATTATCATCGCTTGAATCACTGCTTGAAAATTTAACCACTGCAATTGAACGAATTTCATTTGAATATAAACATTGGACGAACACACAAAGCGCGAAATAGCTTACCGCCTTTAGCGAACCGATCTCTACTAGATTCCGTTGCACGTTTGCGTCGCAACTCTTCTTGTTCTTCGCGCTCAGCTTTTCTTTTCCTCGTTCGAGTATCAGTAGCGTCCACACCTCCCATAGTTCCTGGCCGGCCATCTTCTCTTTGCTTTAGCAGAAACTCAATGTCTTCGGTATTTGTCATTTTCTCAAGGGCGTTGGCGTGTGCGATGTCGAAAAGATTATCCAAGCTATCAGAAAACGTATTCTTTTTCTCTAGTGGACTCAGTCTTTCTGTGAGATGACTTTCTTAAAGCATCCCACTCATCGTGCAGCGCAGCTATTTTTCTTGTAACATTTCCTCTGGCTTTCGTCGGAATAGCTGCTTGGCGCCAAAAAATCATCACTGCGTCCGCGACTATAACCGCACTATTTTTCTTCGACATGTTTCGTTTGCGAATGTTGAAGAAATGCATTCTTAGCACTTGCTTCTTCGACGGTAATTTGTTCCCCGTAATATTCATGCTTGGATAACCAATCAAAAAAATATCGTCGCGCGATCTAAGTCGTGTTGTCATCTTAACTTTTAAAAAACGGGAGCAAAATCAATTTACTTTTCGCGGTCGTCGGCACTTGTTGAATGACAACAATCGATGAATGAACTGCTACGATGAATGAACTACGTATTTTGCAATATTTTACTGCTAGGTACTGATGAATGGGGGCATCTGCTAAGGGTGCCTATGTACCTGATTCAGCACGTGTGCGTTTCAAATTTTTCAAGACTTTCCAAACAATGACCACTCTTGAATATTGGTGGAATTTCTGTAAAAAAATCAAAAAAAATCAAAAAAATCTCGATATTGTGCAACTGTAAATACATAGATTTTCAGTATTTTTGTATGGGGAGTCCCTCAAGGAGTGGAGATAGAGGGTAAGTTTGTTCGGAAAAGATGTTGGGGATGAAAAGTTAATGGGGGTCGGTCATATATTTTGCCCCCCTAGGGGTGACCCCTGATGACCTATGGTGTTTTTCGGAAATACTGAGCAACCTCCATTTTTGTATGGTGACCCCCCTAAGGGGAGGAGATAGGGGGTGGGTGTCTTGGGGGAAAATGTTGGCGGTAAAAAGTTAATGGGGGTCGGCCATACATTCTTCCCCCCTACGGGTGACCCCTGATGACCTATGGCAATTTCCCCCCTAATTTTGGCAAAGTGGACCTTTTTCTCGGCTCGTGCGCAACCCCTAATGTTTTTTTTTTTTAATTTTTTTTTCGGCATTGTCATTTTTTTCAAAAAGGCACGGAATAGAGCCCTCATCTACCAAAATATCGACACAAGGTCCACCCTAATATACAGTGAAAGCTCTCTTCGCGGACAGCTCTTATAGCTGGACAGCTCTCTTAAGCGGACAAATTTCTTGGTCCCAAATTGTTCGCTTTGTTTCAGGAAGAAATCATGCTCCCTTAGCGGACGCTCCCTTGGACGGACGCGGACACTTGTTTGGTATCAAACGTCTCCCATGAGCGGACAACAAAATTGTGAAAACATAATTTACAACAATTTTTATTGTCGAACTAAAAGAAAGTACATATGTACGAGAAAACAACTAACAACGCATTCATGCATTAGACAAGTACGTAACTATCTGCGTTGAGCTGTGATTCCCCTTTTTTGCTCATAGACATAAAAAATTGCTCAGCTACTGTGATTAACCTCTACCTTTAGAAATGTATTTTTTGCTGTTATATTTTGATAAGCATAAGTTGAAAAGGATCCCTAGAAACGTTGCATCATCCGTCTATTTTTTCAGCAACAAAAACAATTTTTAAGTTTTTTTTTCAGTATGTTTGATTTAAGTTTATGATTTACGAATCTGAATTTTTTCTACTTGAATATTTTACTTGAATGTTAACGGCTTGAAAATGCCATGTATTGAAATGATATTTATAGAACGTGTACACATTTAAATAATAACAATTTATAACAAATTGGTTTGTAATGTATTAACATATTTATTTCCTTAGTGGAGGAAGTGTTATCTTTAATTTTATTTAATTTCTTTAAAACGCTCTATTGGGCGGACATCTCCCTTAGGCGGACAAAATTGGTGCGACCGTCAGTGTCCGCTTAAGAGAGGTTTTACTGTATTTATTATTCAGTTGATTGTGCTGTTTTTATTGTTTTGATTATGATAATAACATAACAATGCTGTAAACATTTGACGTCTTTTGTAACAGGGTGTTTCAAATCATAATTTTTTGACGTAGAATACGTCTTACCTTACGGTATGAGGAGTCATGTCAGGTTTTTATTGTTGTAATCTTTATTTCATTGAATTTGAGGAAACGGCTAGATGAATTTTTTTAAAATTTTTTTTGTAGGTAAATGAAGATGTTATCTTTCGTTTGATATACATTTCATATTGGTTGAAATATTTCTAGTATTTTAATTTCTCAAATGAAAATTGTTTAAACACATCCACTCAAACATATGTGTGGTGTTTGGTGGAGTGTTTTTGGTTGCTCAACATAGCTTAGGAACATGTATCTAGTAAAAAGTGAAACGAACAGCAAGCTAATGTTGCTTGGCAACATGTATCTAGTAAAAAGTGAAACAAATAGTAAGCTAACGTAATAAAGCTTTTTTGCGAAAGCTTCAATAAAGCTGTTGTAACATTAATTTTGAATTGTAAAACGTAAAGCTTTCACACAACGCTCGAATGCTAATGCGAAGACTCGATAAGGTAACCCTTTTTTAATATTAGGGCGGCCCTCTCAACATTCGCAGAACTTATTTCAATAAAAATATTAATTAAAATACATAAATTAAATTAAGTTTAAAAAAATTGAACATAATATTTTTTTTTTAAACGGACTTGAATCAAATGCCGTTGGTAAATATAAAAATTACAGCAGACAGTTGTCCGAGGCCTTCGGCCACGGACTGTCCCTGCAGGCTGTGTCAGAGACACGGCCATTAAGTTTAACGTAGAATACGCCATCCGATAAGACAGAAAACATATATAACAATAAATGATAAATAATATAAGCAAATGAATTTATTGTTATATATGTTTTCTGTCTTATCGGATGGCGTATTCTACGTTAATCTTAATGGCCGTGTCTCTGACAGCCTGCAGGGACAGTCCGTGGCCGAAGGCCTCGGACAACTGTCCGCTGTAATTTTTTAATACACTGAACAAATTTTTGTGATCAAACACTGAAAAATATTTTATTTTGTTCTTTTTAATAACAAAAACAAAGCAGTACAAAAAACAGTACAAAGAGTAAAAAACAGTACTTTTTGGTACTGTTTTAGGTGCTATGCAGAAAACAGTACATTTGAAGAAAAACAGTACGTGTACTGCGAAAAACAGTACGTCTGGCATCCCTAAACCGGACACTCAGGTGGACGGCCTCGAAAATCGTCGGTTCGAGACGATAGATTAATATGTGCCATGTTTAAAAAAAATTACCTTTGCTACATCTCAAGAGGTTGCAAAAGCTCTAAATTTAAATTCAATATTTTTTTTCTGAAAGTTTAGCAAAATGTTATATTATCTCTTTATAGGCTTGATTTTGCAAGAGCCCACGTTAATTCGACCATTGGAAAGTGGAAACCCGTTTTATTCAGCGATGAGTCGAAGTTTAATCTGATTAACTCGGATGGGATGGGATGTGTACTATGTTTGTATTGCACACATCAAATTTCATACTTAACAAATGATTTTTTTTTTCAAAAATTGAAATGAAATCCAGTTTTTTTATGTGTTTAAATTATGTATGAATATACGTTTTATTTTCCTATATTTTTTTTGTAATGCTGTTTAATTTTGAAATAAATGACTTTTTAAGTTTTCATAGATTTTGATGCATTTGTTTTGCACGACACTGTCTATCGACGGAGGTATACAAGAGGACAACATCCCAACCAAGTAAGTAGTGCACACAAACAATTTTTAAACACAAATTGTAACACAATATTTACTTTTGCAGCATGCAACAATGCTACGGCCAGTTTGGTTTTGCACCCAGCCGTTCCAATTGGCACTTCATCCACCTCCAATCTACACAAACACTCCACAAGCAAACTCACACATTACACAACAAAACAGACCAGAAGTAACTATACAGACATTAGACACACTACAACAAGCCCTACAACAAACATTACAATGTACACAACACAACACACAAACAGCACAATACAACATGCAAACACAACAAAGTACATACAACAACATACCTTAGTCACACAACAACAAACCGTACAAACCCTACAACAAACAATACAATGTACACAACACAACATACAAACTCCACAATACAACATGCAAATACAACAAAATACACACACTCAACAACAAAATTTAAACACACTACACAAACAATGCAGCATACACAACAAAACATACAAACCCCACAAGTAAACATGCACACACAACAACTAAACACATCATCACAACAAAACTTACACACTACAGACGAAAGCATACATACACACTTCTCAAGAAAATCTACAGACACTAGAGTTGGGTAGTACATGAACTATATCCCAGTTAGCATTTTGTGAAATTTTTGATCATATATGAGTCTTTTATGACTCCCCTGCGCGATAAAAACGAGCATAAATGCGCTCATTTTCTGATCATAAAAGACTGTTTTGTTGGGAGAAAATGGTACCCTACCCGCGACTCTTCTTGAAGACTCTTTTATGAGTCGCTATTCTCCTCAGTTTGGAGTCGCTTTCGATTCATCATGTAATCATTTATGAGTCGTTTTTGGGTCATTTGTTAGACTTTTTTGTAATCATTTTCGAGTCATTTCTCAGTCGTGTTTGTACTCATATTTTCAGGCGCGCAACTATTCAATCTCTTTTTGGGCTTCTATAACAAAGCAAATTGTCCCGCTATAACATAACGAGCACTTTACCATCAGCCTGATGCGCGAAATATCATTGCAAAACAACGCTCAAAACAGGCATGATTTATTCCTGTCTGTTGTATATTTTGTTAGTGTATGTTCAATAAAACACTTAAAAAGCATAAACATGACTCATATTCGACTCCTTTTTCACTCAGTAAAAGTAGTCGAAGAAGACTCAGTTGGCTGATTATGATCTTCCAAATGCTAACTGGGATATGTAGTTCATTTAGGGTGACCAGATATCACTCTCATGAACATAATGCACATGTTCGATACGGCGAGTATGTTCGTGATTGTTATGTCGGGGCCCCTTAAATGAACCAGTTCGAGAACTACTGAACGAGTTCGGCACAAGTCTAACAGACACCACCCCTGAACACAACAAACACCACAAGAAAACTGGCACAAAATCCAAAGCAATGATATGGGTCAAGAACTGTCAACCTCGACACCATTATTGGGCAATGTCTCGTTAGATCAACAAGTGGATGGTGAAAATCAAAATTAAAAATTCTGTAATTGCAATCAATTTCTAAATCTAACAATTACAAGCCTCAATAAATAAAAAATACAAGTAAACGTTACATAAAATTGTATTTTACAAATTTATTTCACTCCTGAAATATAATGAACAATGCTTTCAATAGAGTCTCCAAAAATCAGACCTTTTTCGCGACTATTCGCTCCGATTAAACTAAAACTATAACTTCAGAACAAACATAGTATAGGTCGGAACCTTCAATCGACTTTTATGTGGGGTAAGGGTAAAAATCGTTTTAAACAACAAATGTAAAATTAAAAAATAGGTGCCAACGCCTATTTTTGCAGTTATTGACCCCCAAAGTTTGGTCTTACGAGTGTGATGCCGTCTTATGGACCGATGTGTATGCAATGATGAATATAGAAAAATCAATTTTTATTCATTGCACGAAATTTTTTTTTGGATCCAATCAAATTTTCCCAATGGAAAATGTTTTTTATGGCTTCAAAGAATTTAATTTTATTAACCCATTGAGGACCAATTTAAAAATGTACATTTTTGACATCGCTTTTTTTTTTGTCAAAAATTTCATGTCGAAATACGGACTATATTAAGGTATGTATAAATGTATATAGTCTTATAGACAGGACTTTCACCTTTAATACAAAATATAACATATCCAAATAACCCTTCAGAGACCAGAGGTATTCAAGTCTAAAGTTTAATAATTTTTTTTACATTTCACTATATTTTGAAATTTACAGTAACAACACAGGATCTTTAAAGTGTAGGTTTTATATGCTTTTTGAATAGAGAATCAGGAAATAAACTAATAATAATATTGTAAAAACTTTGTTATTTTGCTCAATTTTCGAGATATGCTACTTTGCATTTAAAATATTTCTCAACTTTCTATATCTTTATATCTTAAAAAGTAAGAGAGATATATTTTTTATTAAAGTTTTTATGTTTATTTTGACACCTTCTATTGAATGTTATTTTTCTAAATAATTTCTAGATTTTTTTAAAACTTCAATATCTGGTCTTTGAAGGGTTATTTACGCATTTTATATTTCGAAATGAATGCATTTAAATTTGAAATAAATCAATAAAAACAAATTTGAATATTAAAAAATAATTAACTAATTCAACTCGTTATATTTTTTAAACATGGTCTTGAACCCGTTATAAATTTATGAAAAGTAAGAACAAAAATCTTACACCTACAAAAAATACATACCTAAAACAAAAACTAATTCATATTTATTATGGCCCGTTCAATTATTGTTTCCATTATTATTATTTTTTTTATTTCCATCTTTCTATTGCCTCAGTAATTACCTATCAGTGATAGGTACCCGACCCAATTTGTACGTTTAATTACATTTTCCAATAATGGGTAAACAAACTTCATTGGATACGCGGGAACTTATACCCTTTTCACATTTACCGCGTTTCAGCTGAAATGCCGGCGTTTCGCTCTCTTTCGATGATTTCAGCGAAACACACTTTAATTGGCACTTATTTCCATACAAAAAAAATCCAAACATTATGCTCTTTTTACTGTAGTTTGTTTTAAACCACAGTAAAAATGAGAGAGAGCACAGTGTTGTACTCCAATAGTAGTTAAAATGAAAAAAGTAAAATGAAAAAATTTTCATTGCTGGTTCAAAGCAAATGTCAGAAAAATGAGGGAAAACAAATCTGTTTGTTTACATTTCTAGTTTGCTTTGTGGTGGTAAGTACTTATTGGAATGTGATTTATGAATATAAACATTTATATCTTTGAATGCATTCATTGCTTTATCATACAATGATATAAATTCTAATATTATAAAAATTACATTCATTTTTTGATATTATTTTATATTTCTTTATTCACAAATGTGCGTTTGTGTTGTTTACAGTCAATACAGAAAACACAAAACAGAAATGAGAAATGAGAAATGTCACATGAAACCACAGTAGTTAACAAAAGCACAATGTGAACACCATGGTTTCGAAATGATCTCAAGAGAAAACGCCGGCGTCCCATCTGAAACGCGGTGAATGTGAATAAGCTATTACTGTACAATTTCACAAAGAACGAAACTCACTGCGTGAAATTGGTTCTGTTATTGATAGAAGCCACAACACACTTTAATAAATATTTGATAGGAATCAAAACTACAAAAATTTGGAAAATAGTAAAAAATCTGCCAGACCGAAAATATTAAGTGAAGCTCAAATTCGATCCATTGTTCGAGATTTGTAACAAGTGTCCAGCTGCAAGTTCAGTTCAAATATTTCAGTAATATCTGGAACTGTCGTCAGCGTCAATACAATACGTAGAGCACTACATGCGAATGCACTTCATGGTAGGGTTACAAGAAAAAAAATATTACTATACAAAGTCAACTAAAAGCGGAGCCTTGACTTTGCAAATAAGCACAAAAATCAATACATTTATATCTGGAATAACATAGCCACGAGATACAATTAGAAATTATTTGGTAATAGAAAGCTCGCCAAAATTTGGAGAAGTAAAAACAAAGAATTTTGTGAACAAAATGTAATATCTACAATAAAGCATACCATCCATTGTCGATTTTGTTCGACGAACAGTTCGTCGAACAAAAATTATATTTGCCCACCAACGAGTTCGAACATTGCTTGCAAACATCATTTGTAGATATCTTTAAGCGAGTGAACATGTCAGAGGATAACGATGCAGTCATTGCCTTGATGGCTATACATGTTTGTTTAGAGAAAGAAAAGAAAAAGAAGGAAGCGCAAAAAAGAAATCACACTATGTGGATGAAAGAATGGTACGCAAAGCGCCAAAAATTCACCCATACTAATCTTTTGAAGGAGCTGAAACAAACTTCTCGCGTGGATTTGAAGAATTTTCTTAGAATGGACAGTGAAACATATGAATCACTATTAAATTTGGTTGCTCCAGAAATTCATCGACAGGACAGTGTAATGAGAGCAGCAATAAGCGCAAATGAAAGGCTTTCAGCGACTTTGCGCTTTTTGGCCAGTGGCCAAAGCTACGAAGATTTAAAATTTTTAACTGGCATTTCTCCCCAGAGTCTTGGGCGCTTAGTACTCGAAACATGTCATGTCTTAATTAAAAAGCTGAAGCCATATATTAAGGTAAGAAATAAATGTTTTATTTAAATATTAATTTTAAATCTTATACATATTCAGTGCTGTTAAGTAATTCATTAATCGAGGAACCTGATACGTTGCCATCGTGTGTGACCAATAGTGGATGTGGTGCATTCCCATCTTCAGAGAGCTGCGACATATATGACGATGTAGTGTTAGAGCCACTTATTAGTGGAGTGCTCACACGAATAATTTGTTGACGCGGATAAGTCTGCACTGGCATCTCATAAACAGTATTGTGTAAGTTTGCAATGCTTGACACACCTGCATATGTCAGCATATTCATACTTCCTTGCATAAGGAGCTCGTCAATTCCTTTTTTTGCAAAAAGCCTTTGCTCATTCGACAACTGCCTGAACATGGTAGCCCATCCTTCGGCGTAAATTTCAGCATCATCTCTTGGTTTTTTTGTGTTAATATTGTCCAAGTGCGCTACTGCCTTTTGCAGGAAGTCAGCTCCTGCATCAGATTTCCGTTTAGTGCCCTTTGGCTAGAAAATAAAATAATAATAAAATTTTCTATTGATAATTTATTTAATATTCTATTTTTTCAGATGCCTACGCATGAGGACGAATGGAAAGAAATTGCGACTGAGTTCGAAAATCAATGGAATTTCGTTAACTGCATAGGAGCTATTGACGGAAAGCATGTGCATATCAAAAAGCCACACACATCAGGCTCATTTTATTTTAATTATAAAAAAACGTTCAGCATTGTTATGATGGCCATAGTGAACGCAAACTATGAATTTATTTGTTTGGAAGTCGGAGCAAACGGAAGGGCATCAGATGCTGGAGTATTTGCACAATCGGAATACAAAAGACGCTACGATGAGCAATCCCTATGCATACCGCAACCGCGGCAAATTGAAAATTCTTCCTATGAACTACCATATGTGTTAGTAGGGGACGACGCCTTTCCTCTGTCATCAAATTTAATGAAGCCCTACAGCCGTCAAAAGTTGGAAAAAGAACATCTCATTTTTAATTACCGCCTTTCAAGAGCTAGGCGTATAGTAGAAAATGCTTTTGGAATTATAGCCAACAGATTTAGGATCCTTTTGACTACTATATCTTTGCAGCCAGAAAAGGCTTCTATAATCGTTTTATGTTGTTGCTATTTACACAATTATTTGGCCAAGAAGAACGCCACAGTATATTTGCGAGGTGCAGCAGATCCCGACAATACATCTGGAGAAATTTTGCAGCCTGCCCAGCGAATGGACGATTTGCAGCCATTGAAAGGTGGCAATTGTGCCGAAGATGCCAAACAAATTCGTGAAAAGTTTCGCGAATATTTCAACACAATTGGAGCAGTACCTTGGCAAAATGATCGCATTTAATATTTAATATTCTTCTTGATATGCACTTTACACTTTGTTGACAATAAAAAATTGTTTTAATGCTAAAAATACTTACTATTTCAATTTCCGAACCGTCATCGAAGGTGTTGATTCCATCAACTGTGGACTCCTGGTCACACAGAAAATCTAGTTCCTTGAAATACCAGATGTTTGGCCTATAAATATCGTCCGCTCCAGCGCCAGATTTTTCGCTCCTTTTTATTTTTTGAAGCTCGCGCCTGTATGCCGCACGCAAGGAATTCACTTTTTTTTTTACAGTATCAATGGTTGCCTGTTCATCTACATCTTTTAATTTATTTAAGAGCACTTCCCATGATTTGTTTCGCAAATTTTTGTTTTTGTATGCGTCGCTTTTCGCATGCCACAGTGCTGGTTCATTTTGCAGGCAATTAATAAATTCTAGCAAAAATTGCTTAGACATTTTTAACACGTGTTAACCCAAGAAAAACTTTTCACAAATAATGTTCGTGCCAAAGTTGCCATCCATTGTCGATTTTGTTCGACGAACACAGAAAAGATAGAATCATTTCTATTTTTTGTCGAACAAAACGTCGAACACGAAATATGACCACGAACACTACCACCAACGAGGAAAATGTTCGTCGAACAGACCGTGTTCGTCGAACAAAATCGACAATGGATGGTATGCTTAAAGCACATTGAACAACAATAATGGTTTTGGGGTGCATGGCAGGGATCAGACTCGGTAAATTACAATTTATTGAAACATATTCGTCATGATTTAGTCTGACTACCTTCATATTTTGAAAGAAAATTTGGCTCGCACTGATGGGTTTTGTTTGGGCAAGACTTTAATCTTTAAGTAGATAATGATCCCAAGCACACATCAAAATTAGTTAAGGGGCTGCATGAAATAACCCCCAAATGAAATAACCCCCAAGAAAAAAATTAAATAACCCCCAAGAAAAAAATTAAATAACCCCCAAATGAAACAATCCCCAAAAAAAATGAAATAAGCCCCAACGAAATAACACCCAAGCCAAATGAAATAAACCCCAAATGCGAAATGAACTAATCCCCAAAATTTGGGTTTTATTTCATAATGAAATAACACCCAAAATAAAAGTGAAATAACTCCCAATGCAATAATCCCCAAACCAGATAAAATAACCCCCAAAATGAGGAATGCAAACACCATAAATGAAATAACCCCCAAATTTAAAAATGTACCGAAAAAATTACCTAACCACAGTCTATATACCAATACGAAACGCAATAACAATTTCAAATATTGCTGCAAGCATGGCTAAACGGGAAATGCAAAGTAATATGGAAAAAACTCGCTTAAAGGCCAGAACAATACTTCTGAATAAGAACGATATAATAAACTTTAATTCAGTTCCCGATTTTGTAATTGATTGTTTTTTTGGAGAGTACATACAAATCCCGGCTCATCGTTACTACTTTTGGTTTTGTTAATGGAATAAGTCCAGCACAATTGTTGTTGTTGTTGCGATGGAAACGGTTTGGACTGAGCGGAAAACGTAAAATTGAAAGCCTTTATGAATGGTTACAAAATCCAAACAATGGAAGACATTATTACAGTTACAGTGTTGTAAGAAAACTGGTTATTTTTTGTTAAGGGGGAGTTTAAAAAACATGGAAAAAGAATTGTATAATTTTATATGTATAACATATAAAAATAAATTTACAAAAAATTGTTCATTTACATAGTAAAAAAATAATTCATGTATACATATGTAAAAAAAAAACAAAACAAAATCTTCTTCAATTATACAAAAAAACAAAATTGGTCTCTTATATGAAAACCGTCATAACATCTTCCACTTCAACACGACAAACAGGGCATTGGTATGATTGCTCCCTTACCAATCGCATCTGCTTGCAGTTTAAGAACGCATTCGTTGCATGTCTTAAACTAAACAAATAACACAAACGTTTGCAGTTACAGGTTGCTGTAACGGCTCATGCAAATCTTCATCTTCATCTCGAAGATAATGAATGTCATCGACTATGTCTTCCTCTGGTTCCATGTCGGTGCAGACATTGTTGTTTGGAAATGTCATCCGGTTAAGGAACATGGAGGCAGTTATTTTGCCTGATTGCAAATCTTTGTATGCATTGCATTTTCTACGTTTTGATTTTACACAAGCACCGCCACTGCTAATAAGTAACGCAAAATCTCTACCTTTAGCGAGCTCTTCGCTTTGAAGAATTCTTACAAATTTAAAAAAATTTCCATGCTTTGATATTAATCTTCCCCACACACCATTATATGCCTCCAGGACAGAAGTGGTTCGGGTACTTGATCCATACACGGAAATTTCTTTTGGTCCAATCTACAAAAAACAAATATTTAGTAATTTTAAAACAACACTTTCTTATACAAAATATATACTTTGCCTGTCCATTGTTTTTCATAATATTCCAAAACTTCGCGAATTTTATTTCGACATCAAACTTTTCGATGCCGGATTTTATTTCCTGGAATGAGCTTCTAATATGTGGATAAGGTAGCAAAGGAAGCGACAACAACTTGCGGTACTCAACCGATGCTTTCTTATCATCTCGTATGAATGCTGCCAGGTTTTTTGATTTTGTTGTAATTTGTCGCCTCACTGCCTGGCAAAAGTGAAACCAGCAACCGAATAATTTAGACGAAGGAAACACTTTTAATATTGCCTTCAGCAGGCGATTTTGAAAACTGCCATGAAAACTGCACCGTCCAATTTTAATATGTTAATATTAACATAATTTAAAAAGTGTTCATAACACTTTGCGGATTTAGTATCCATCAACGCAAAAACAATTGGAAATATCTGAAAAATTCGTAAAAAATATATGTTATATTTATGTGGTTATCGTATTACCTAAAGGTTATCAAAAAAATTTTCTGTAAAAGGCGCATTAAATATTTTGAAGAATATTATGCGCCTTTTACAAAAAAATTTTAGAAAAATTTGAAAATTTGGCGAAAATTCTTTAATAATTGCTGTACGGTTATGGTATCACTAAATGTTATTAAAAAAATTTTCTGTAAAAGGCGCATTAAAAATATTTTGAAGAATATTATGCACCTTTTACAGAAAATTTTAGAAGTTTTTGAAAATTTAGCGAATATCAATTTATAATTGCTGTATGACAAACTACTTACCTTTTCGGAATACTGTATATGCATCATTATCAATTGTTTGAAGCAACCAGTCGGGATAACAGCAAAAGTGCCGTCAATTAAAATTGTTCGATTGTTAACATTTGGAATGTATTTGTTGATCAATTCCACGGTTTAGTTAGAGCTAAAAATACAATACGAAAAATTTGATTCGTTGTGGCACACCTTAAACAATGGAGTTCGTTCTTCTTCCTCATGTAGAGTCATTCCAAAATTATTAAAAACTTCGGGATTTTTAAAAAATTTGATAAGATCTGCTGCAGTTTTTGGGGATGTGAAGTAAACTTTGCTGGCAATATACTGCAAATCTCGCTTAATTTTCGAAAAGTCCATATTTCTAGTTCCTTCCTGATCACTAGAGAAAAGATCCAAAAGTATCAGCTTAGTTCAAAATACCGAATCTTCAAATTACCTTTGGCAAACATTTTGAAACGTTTTTCTTATGCCGCTTAAAGCATTTTGTTCTCCAATGGCTGTGTCAAAGTTCTCACATTTTCGTTTAATGTTCCTGAGTGCTTTCAGTTCCCTATATTTTAGGCTTATTTCATTGGGGTTTATTTCATTATGAAATAACACCCAAAAATGTATGGAAAAAATTTGGGGGTTATTTCATTTTTGATTTGGGGGTTATTTCATTTGGTTATTTCATGCAGCCAGTTAAGGCATGTCTACTTATCTCTACAATCAAAATATTGAAATAATTTTTTTATGAATAATTTTTGCATTCTATACTTTGTTCTACGCGACAAATATGAAGTAATTTTTGATTTAGCTATGTATTTTTTGTAGTTGTAAGATTTTTGTTGCTATTTTTTATAAATTAATAAAGGGTCCAATATCATGTTTAGAAAATATAAACAGTGTGGCGACTTGCATAAGCTGCCGACATAACAGCGCCGTCAAAGATGTACATCACCATTGAACTGTGATTGACAACACACACACAAGAAAAAGATATAACAGCGGGAGTAAGAAATATAAGTTTGGAACATAATTGAAGTTAATAAAACATTCATTATTTAATACATTTAAAGCGTATTGTTTATTGTCCAATTTAGTGGGTTTGTACATTGGCGACGAGGTAAATCGGTGTTTCATGATATTAAGTAGAAAATTAAGGTTTTGTGGAAATTTGCAAAATGTACATGGGACTGTCCGTGGAGGTGGAAAGTTTCTGATTGCCATTCACTTGGGAGTGGCCAGAAATGATTCCTTCATTGGGCAGTCCAAGCAGCTCACTACTTCCACGCAGTATGTCCTGGGCAATGGCTTTTCGGAAACCTCCGTTAGCTAGCTAGAGTGAGAAGGCGAATCAAATGAGCATCAAATCAGGTTTAGTCGGTGACTGATGTCACTGAAGCTCATCAAACAATCGGGCATATTATTTTGTCCTTAGAAGGCGGATGAGCCAAATATACGGGCCAACGGCGGATATAAACTAAAGAAGAAAATCCAGGTTCAACATATCACATCCTGGTCAGCGTCTGATCCATAATGGGCGGCTGCATCAAATTATCCTGGCAGTTGGTAAAATGCAAAAACACGGTGGGCTGGGTTTGCCTCCCGCCACCGTTCATAATGGCAGTGAAAATACGTAAACGAAAAAGAAAACATAAACAACCCCTATTTGTTGACGACCCCCGCAAACGTTATAAGGACCACGATTTACGGATATGCACTTGGAATGTAAGAACTCTATATAGATCCGGTGCAAGTATCCAACTGGCAGATGTCCTCGAAAGTTATAAGGCTGACATTACCGCTATCCAGGAAATGCGATGGACAGGACATGGCTGCACAAGAAAAAGAAACTGCGATATATACTACAGTTGCCATTAAAAAAAACATGAATTTGGTTGCGGATTTGTAGTTGGCAAAAGACTGCGACATCTAGTTTCTAGATTCAATCCTGTGAGTGAACGTATAGCCACAATCCGCATAAAAGCGAAATATTTTTATATTTCCCTAATTTGTGTTCATGCCCCGACAGAAGAGAAAGATGATGATGCCAAAGACATATTCTATGAGCTCCAAGAGGAAACGTATGACCGCTGCCCTGGCCATGACATTAAGATTGTACTAGGAGATTTTAATGCCAAAGTAGGAAGGGAGAATGTGTTTAATCCAACTATTGGCAATTTCAGTCTACATGCTGACAGTTCCGACAACGGTATGAGGCTGATTGACTTTTCCGCGGCAAAAAACATGGTCATTAGTGGTACAAGATTCCAGCATAAAGACATCCACAAGGCTACTTGGGTATCCCCTGATCAAAGAACTAAGAACCAAATTGATCACGTGGTAATTGATGGAAGGCACTCATCCAGTATAATGGACGTACGAGTGATCAGAGGAGTTAACATCGATTCTGATCACTACCTGGTAGCAGCAAAGGTTAGCACAAGATTAAGTAGAGCGAAAATGGTACGAAACCAGACGCAGAGGAAGCTGGACATCGGAAAGCTGCAATTACCAGAGGTAGCCACAGCCTACTCAAGGAAGCTCTCGCAACTTTTGGCACAGAACCCACCCCCTCCCGATGACGATCCTGATGCGCAGTGGAAACCCATTTCCGACTCTATAAAAACTGCCGCAACAACCGTACTTGGTTTCGAAAAACCGCTTCGCAATAAACCGTGGTACGATGAAGAGTGTCGTATTGCAAATGACAAAAAGAACGCTGCACGTATGGTAATGCTTCAGTCAATTGCAACTGAGCGGTATAGGGAGAAAAGAAAGGAGGTAAACCGTCTCTTTAGGCGTCAGAAACGGCAGTGGAGAAAGCGCAAGAGTGAGAAAATTGAGACATACAGAAGGAAGAACGAAGCCCGAAAATTCTACCAAAAGTTAAAAACGGAACTAATGGACATGGTTCAGGGCCCCCCTTCTGTAAAGACAAGGACGGAAATCCGGTCGCAGATGTGCAGAGCATGTTGGGAATTCTCCGCGCTACTAGTACCTGAGATATCCAATGACGATGGGACAATCGATCACAAAATGGACGACGACGTCGATTGCCCCTCCTAACCAAGACGTGGTCGGAACATCTATTGCCGGCTTAAGAACAACAAAGCCGCAGGAGCCGATGAATTACCGGCGGAGCTGTTTAAGGCTGGCGGCGATGAGCTGAATTAGGGGGGATCATCGGCGAGAACGGACGCGTATTTCAAGGCTCCAGAAATTATTTTAATTCCTCTACATAAACCAACATTGAAATCGTAAACTTGTATTGTCTGTCCTGCATACAGGACAAAGGTCAATACTTAAATATCAAATTGAGAGTAAACGTCAACATGATGACAATACAATATCACCAACAGTACAATATTACAGAAAACATCAGAACTGAATAAAACACAAGGATAAGTGCCCGAAAATCTAAGCGGACAAAACTACATATCTATGCGAACGAACTACATACATATAACGTTAACAATCACAGCCAATCTACAACGATAACAACAGTGCTGTTGAGAGACACAAGTTGAGTATCAAAACGGATAGAATGAACAGGGGAAACTATGGATACTTCTGATTGATCAAATCTCCTTTGTATCTGATCAAGATCTTTTGTTTTGTACGTTAAATGTTAGCCTCCGGAGAAGTGAATGTAGTCGTCATATAACTTATCAGGATTATTCTACAATCAATTATCCCTCCTTGTTCTTTGAAATGTCAGAGCATAGCTGGAATGACTGTTGGTACCAGACAACTGTGGATGAAAACTTGGATGCTCTAATGACAAAAATGCAGGACGTTTACAACAGACATATTCCTACGAAAACAGTATATGTGAAAAACAACTCTTGACCATGGTTTACCTCTAACGTGAGAAAATCTATTAAGTTTCGGAATCGGTGCTATAACATTTGGAAGAGACATCCGTCGGCAGTCAACAGAATTATTTATACTAGGGCCAGAAATAAAGCCACCACAGTGACAAAACTAGCGAAAATCCATTATTTCTCCCGTAAGTTAAATATTTCATTGCCTGCTGCACAACTGTGGAAAAATATTAGACATCTTGGCGTTCACTCACAAGTATCAAATGAATGCAATCTTGATCCTTTTATACTTAATAATTTTTTCTGCACAGATGCAACTGACAATATTGATAATGCTATTCTTCGTCCATCGCTTTTTTGTTCTTCAGTGTTCGAATTCAGTTTTGTTTCTGAAATTGACGTATGTGAATCTATAATGAAAGTTAGATGAAATGCTATTGGTGTGGATGGTGTCTCTATTAAGTTTCAGAAAATTATTTTACCATATGTTGTAAGCTCTATTACACACATCTTTAATCATTGCCTGATTACATCTGCTTTTCCAAAGTTGTGGAAAATAGGGAAAATAACTCCTGTAGCTAAGATATCCAATGCTAAGTGTCCTAATGATTATAGGCCTGTAAGTATTTTATCAGTGTTGTCCAAAGTGTTTGAGTCTTTATTGTCTAATCAGCTAACAGGTTATCTTAATAATAATATGCTACTTTCTCCTTTACAATCTGGCTTTCGTGCTGGTCACAGTGGCTCAACGGCTGCCATGAAAGTAATGGATGACGTAAGAGAACAGTTGGACAAAGATAATATGTCCATAATGTGTTTTTTAGACTTTTCTAAAGCTTTTAACATGGTAAACCATCACATACTCTGCCAAAAACTCAAATATTATTACGGATTGTCTGATTCTGCTCTACTACTTATAATAAATTACTTAACAGATCGTTCCCAAAAGGTTGTAGTTGGCGACAGTGAATCAAGTCTTAAAAGTGTTACGTCTGGTGTTCCTCAAGGTTCAGTTTTGGGTCCACTTCTGTTCAGTGTCTTTGTCAATGATGTATTTCAGGTGTGTGTTAATTGTAATATGCATGCGTATGCAGATGACATACAATTATATATATCCAATCGAATAGGACTGGTTGAAGATATGTGCTGTCGTATGAATGAAGATTTAATTGAGATATGGAAATGGTCCGTGGATAACAAATTGAAACTTAATCCCATTAAAACTCATGTTCTACCAATAAGTTGCTCTGAGATCACCTTAAATCATATGCCTATCATCCAGCTAGGGAACACGGTTCTGCAATATGTTAACAAGGTTAAATATTTAGGTTTTTATGTTAACTCCTCTTTGACTTGCAAAGATCATATTATCAATTTGGTGAAGAATGTATACTTCGTTCTTAGAAATTTAAGAATGACGTCTAATTGTATCCCAAGTCAGACAAAGAGACGTCTTGTAATTCAGTTGATACTACCATTGATTAATTACTTTGCGGATGTCTATAGTAAATTGGACTCCCAGTCATACCACAAATTACTGTTATCACTGAATAGTGCTACGCGTTATGTCTTTGGCATTAGTCGATTCAGTAGTGTGTCGATATGGAGAAAAATGATTCTTGGCTGTGAGTTAGTGGATTACCTGCGGGTGCGTAACTTACTTTTCTTACAAAAATTAATTAATGACAAGACCCCCTCATACCTATATGACAAACTGGCATTTGTCCGCATCTCACGTAATATGACACTCATAATTCCCAAACATACTTTACTTAACACAAGCTGATTGTTCTTCGTCAAAGCTATTAAACATTGGAATGCCTTGCCCATAGCAATAAAATCTATAACAAGAAAAACATTTCTAAAAAAAGCCCTCCTTGATTTAATAAATTCTATCAACTAGCTCTATTTAACCCTATTCTCTTCCTATTTGCCTAATTCTACTCTATTATATTCCTCTACTTCATTCTCTCAAACAATTAATTTATGAATCACTTCTTCTCTGAAATTATTAGTCATAACTTAACTTAACTTAATTTTTGTGATTGATGGGGGTGATGTGAACCTTGGTGGGGGGTGGGACTTGTATCGTACCTGCTTGGAATTTGTGTTTGGGGGGGGGAAAGGGGGGACTTACTTCGAACTTTGAATTACATATATATATTTGATTATAATGACTTCCATTTGTAATACGCTATTGAACTATAAAAGAATTGTATTCTTATTGTTCTACCATCGAAAATGAACCAATAAACTAAACTAATTATGTTGGCCGTAAAAATTTAAATTAGCAAAATTTGGTTAAATGAATGCATGCCCGGCGATTGGAGTCTCAGTGTACTATGTCCCGTATTTAAAAAAGGTGACCGGAGTATCTGTGCTAACTACCGTGGAATAAGCCTTTTATCCATAGCATATAAGGTTCTATCAAGTATAATGTGCGAAAGACTAAAACCGATTATCGCTGACCTGATTGCACCATACCAGTGTGGCTTTAGGCCTGGAAAATCGACAACTGACCAGATTTTCACGCTACGTCAAATCTTGGAGAAGACACACGAAAAACAAATCGACACCTATCATATATTTATCGATTATAAAGCGGCCTTCGATAGTCCGATACGGGAGAAACTCTATGAAGCAATGTCTGAGCTTGGTATTCGTGCAAAACTCATACGCCTTTGCAGTGAAAGTTGGTAAGGATCTTACCGAACCTTTCGAAATTAAGCGAGGCCTCAGGCAAGGCGACACCCTATCGTGCGATCTCTTTAACATCTTAATGGAGATCATTATGAGAAAAGCTGCAGTCAACATGAATAAAACCATCAGCAGCAAAAGTCACGTGCTGCTCGCGTATGCTGATGATATAGATATCATTGGGCGCACAATTAGAGAAGTTACTGCGGTTTTTTCGAGAATTGAGAAGGAGTCAGCAAAAGTGGGTCTGACGGTGAATGAGGACAAGACAAAATTAATGGTTTCAACGGACAGGGCCTCCACGCGATTAGACCAATGCGTGAACGTTGATAACCGTTATAACTTCGAGGTAGTGGACGAATTTATACACCTCGGATCTGCCGTGAACAAAAACAACAACGTCAGCCTTGAGATCAAACGGAGAATTGTGCTTGCGAATAGATGTTATTTTTGGCTAAGCAAGCACTTTAGAGGTAAAGCCCTCTCTCGAGTAACAAAAGTCCAGCTGTACCAGACTCTCATTCAACCTGTCTTGCTTTATGGCGCAGAATAACGCGATTGCGCTGGCTAGGCCATGTCAGTAGAATGGATGAAGACGAACCAGCACGAAGGGTTTTCGAAACCGAACTCGAAGGAAGATGAAAAATAGGAAGACCAAGACTCCGCTGGAGGGATCAGGTTGACGAATCCCTGCGTACACTTGGTATTGCCAACTGGAGAAATAAAGCAAAAGATCGAACTGGTTGGCGAAATATGTTATCTTCGTTTTGTAAGGTCCCTGACCCCCCGGGGTTGTCCGAGACCGGATAAGTAAGTGTTTGCAAAGTGATTGAAAAAATGTTTCAACAATGAAAACATTAAATTATTATCTGCTAAAGGGCAGGGGCAATTGCCGGAACAAAATATGATCTGTTAAAATGGCAGAGGCAGGTGGCCAAATTATTTGGCAAATGCCAGAGACAGATTGTCGGGGAAAAAAGTAAAATAGCTGGTTGAAGAAAACCAGGGGCAGTTGGCCGAGCTAGTCAAATATATTAATTAGCTGGCAAAGGCCAGAGGCAGTTTGCCGTGAAATTATCTGGATAAAACCAGAGGCTGTGGGCCAATGTTTAGAACAAGATAACCAGAAAAAGTATAGTTGATTCAGGGAAAAATAAACACATATTACATATTAGTATAGAGACAATTAAATTAATATACGAGTAAAATAAAATGACAAGTTTGTAATTTAATTGTCAACATATTTATGAAATGTTTTATTGTTTCAGAAAATCTTATGAAATGGCTGAAAACTTGAAGCCTTTATGTGTGCGTCCATTGAAAACCCATTGATTCGCACAGAATGGGAAAAATGGTTAAGCTCTTTCCAAATATATGTCGATTCAGAGGAAATAACCTCATGTTTGAAGAAAATAAATAAATTATTGCATATTGGAGGACCACAATTACAAGAAGTCGCTTACTCAACACCGGGAGCAATTGAAAAGTTCGACGAGAAGAACCAAAAGGATGAATTCCAGATATTGGTTGGCAAGTTAAATGAACATTTTACACCATAACGCAACTCTGTGTTTGAGAGGCATGTATTTCGCAATATAAATGTAATTGTAGGTGAAAATTGCAATCAATTCGTTTTAAGATTGAGACAGCAAATGTCAAAATGTTTGTTTGGTACGACAAAAGTTGCAATCGAAAACGTTTGTTTAATCGACAAAATTATTGATGAATGGGCGTCTTTAGATTTGAAGCGGAAATTGTTGGAAAAAGAATACGGACTGGATGAAATTATACAACTATGTCAAGTTGATGAACAAATTAGAAATCAATCGCAATCTATGGAACCGAAAGAAAGTTTGGATATGGCACACAAAATAAATGTTTCTAAAAAGTTCGAAGTTGATAAAGCAGATGAATGTGGTAGATGTGGACGCAAGGATCATAATGATAACAGTTTTAATTGCCCAGCTAAAACTCAGAAATGTAATAAATGCAATCGTTTTGGACATTTTGCTTGAAAATGTAGGACTAATTTAAAGTGCCCATCAAAGTAAATTTATGAATGTGAAACGTAGGCGCTCTGATGTACGTCATGTTGAAGATTCAGGAAATATCACATCTACAATGGAAAAGGAAAGCGATTGTTTTAAAATATCAAGCGACTATGAAATGGATGAAAACGTGTCTTGTCATATTGGAGGACAACCCATATCAATGGTTATAGATTCTGGACCAAAATTTAATTTGATAAACAAATACGATTGGGTGCAATTACAACAGAATAAATTAACATTATTTAATATTCCAACAAAGTCGAATAATAATTTTCGTGCCTATGCTTCTGATCAATTACTCAATGTACTTTATGTTTTTGAGGCATTCATATTTATAGAACAGCAACCTGAAATGTTTGCTACATTTTATTTTATTGAAAATGCTAGACAATCGTTATTGAGGAAAGATACAGCTATTAAATTAAACGTGTTGCGCTTGGGACTTAACATAAATAAAGTTGATGAATTTACAACATTTCCGAAATGGAAAAACATTAAGGTAAAATTATCTATTGATTCAAATGTAACACCTGTACAGCAACCAGTTCGTTGTATTCCTATTGCGTTAGAAGAAAAAGTTATTAAAAAACTGGAAGAAGGCGTTAAGGCTGATATCATTGAACCCGTATTCGGTTCCAGGTGTTGCATATCTCCTATTGTTTTGGTTTTTAAAGAAAACGGTGATATCCGAATGTGTATTGATATGCGAAGAGCAAATAAAGCTATATTAAGAGAAAATTATCCTCTTCCAACATTTGAAATATTCATGGCAAGACTCAAAGGAGCAAAATACTTTTCTCGTTTGGACTTGAAAAATGCATACCATCAAATTGAGCTCCATGAAGACAGCAGGGAAATTACCACATTTATTACACCTCGTGGAGTATTCAGATATAAGCGCCTTTTGTTTGGAGTCAATTCTGCTCCTGAAATTTTTCAAAGACTTATTATACCCCGAATATCATCCTTTTTAGAACAATCTCTTCTTGTGAGGCTAGCCCGTATATATAATAAACTTCCTGGACCTCTTAAATCGTTTCAATTTTCGAAAGAGGCATACAAGAAGAAGATTTTGCAACATGTCCAAGTAAATGATTTATAAAATAAAGCATTTAATAAATATTACAAATTTCAATTGTCCTTGTAGTGTTGTATGTTGATTTATGCTCCGTTTTCTACTACTCTAGATTTAATATAGCAATTTCTTAATTACCACAAGTATTTATACTTCTTTTTGGTTGAAATATGAGTACTTAATTAGTTTTGCTGCTTAAAATTTATATATTTTGTTCATGCTTTTACGATTGTGGTTAAAAACAAAAACTGTTACTAAAATAAGATATTTTTTGTCTCATGTTATTCTATATATTTAATTTTAAAACAATTTGTAAATAGCTCTTTAGCAGCCTGCAAGTTTGAATTTTTTGAATAATGGATTCTTTTAACTTTTTTTTTTTGCAAACTAGATTAGTAGTTGAAACTGTTACCCATAATTCAATTTATATAATGTTATTATTTAAACTTTTTTTTTTAATTTTTTCTAATTATTTTATTTTTTATTATTTTTTCTAAAACATAGTGAAGAAACAGTTATAATTAGTTTTAAGTTTTTTTTATATATGTTTGCGGAAATTGTTGTGGAAATTTTGTAACCATATAAGGCCTCGAGGCTCGGTTATGTAAATAAATAAATAAAATAAATAAATAAAAAAATTTTAGCATCATGTCCAAATGCCATGAATTATATTGACGATGTTATAATTTTTGCTGAAACTGAAGAACATCATGATAAAGTTGTCAAGGAAGTTTTGAAGATATTTGCTGAGAACAATGTATTATTGAATAATGACAAATGTATTTGGAAAACCCACAAGCTAGCATTTTTGGGACATATCTTATCCAGTGGAGGCATAGAAGTTGACCCAGAAAAGGTCGAAACGATTATGGGTTTTAGAGACCCCAAATATAAAGAGGAACTTCGCAGTTTTCTTGGTTTAATAACTTATGTAGGAAAATTCATACCGGATTTGGCTCATCACAGTGATGCTCTAAGACGTTTGTTAAAAGCTCATATAAAATTTGAATGGACCATGGAAATGAAGAACTCTTTTGAGTGTTTGAAGAAAAGTTTGGCCAATGTTTCAAAACTTTCATATTTTGATTTAACAAAGAAAACTCGCATAATACCGGATGCAAGTCCCGTGGCATTAGGCGCAGTTCTAATTCAGTTCGATGGAAATGACCCACAAATAATTTCATTTGCCAGTAAATCCTTATCAGATGTGGAAAAACGCTATTCTCAGACTGAAAAAGAAAGCCTGGCTTTAGTGTGGTCAGTAGAAAAATTCTATTATTACTTGGCTGGTCTAGAGTTTGAGTTAGTGACTGATCACATGCCGTTGGAAGCTATTTTTAAGCCAACTTCGAAACCTCCAGCACGCATTGAACGCTGGTTACTTCGGCATCAGGCATTTAAATTCAAGGTTATTTACAAAGCTGGAAAAGAAAATAGTGCAGACTCATTATCTAGATTGTGCCAAGAAAATAATCCTTGTTCATTTGACTGGAAAGGAGAGCAAAGTATTTTACATTTTGTGTCCATGAGCACTCCTGTTGCTTTATCAATTACGGGAATCGCCGATAAAAGTTCTTTGGATGAAGACATCATATACGCGATTAAGTGCCTCACTAATAATTCATGGTCTAATGCTACAAGCAACAATTACTATCCATTTCGTTTCGAACTGTCTTATTTGGGTAGCATTTTGTTGAGAGGTACAACTGTTTTGAGAGATAAAGTGTTAGAACTTGCACATGAAGGCAATCCGGGAGAATCTGTGATGAAGCGCAGATTGAGATCTAAAGTTTGGTGGCCTTGCATTGATCGGGAGGCAGAAAAATATGTAAAAACGTGCAAAGATTGCATATTGGTATCACAACCGGCGCCTCCAGTTCCAATGGATAGATATCCATTTCCGGAAGGTCCCTGGATTACATTAGCAAGTGACTGATTGGGGCAATTGCCAAGTGGACAATATGTTTTGGTTTTCATTGATTTTTTTCCCCGATATATGGAATTCAAACTTCTTCGTACCATACCATCACAGGCTATTATAAATTCAATGAAAGAAATCTTTTGCAGACTCGGTTATCCTAAATTTATAAGGACCGACAATGGAAGACAATATATAAGTTCGGAGTTCAATCAATATTGTAAAGAAAGTGGTATTCAGCAAATATTGACCCCTCCATATTGGCCACAAGCTAACGGCGAAGTGGAAAATATGAACAAGTCTCTGGTTAAAGCGGCAAATACACAGTGCTACGGTATGTGCATACCTGTATGAGTATGAGGTCGGTCGTAACGTCTGTAGGCTGATTTGCATACCAAATTCTGTGTGCATACCAATACATGTATGCAGAAAATTCAAAAATTTCAATTTTTTCTTAAGTATGTACAACAAGAATGACTGTGTGGAGTGAAGTATACATACTTGGCTTCATTCCTTAGAAAATTTCGTAGCGTGAAGTCGTTATTATGGCAATACCTAATACTGAATTTTGGCATGATTTTACTGAAGTTTTTCGCAATGGAAACACACTATGGGAAATTAAAGGTGAAAACTATAAAAACAAAATAAAAAGGGACCAAAGCGCTAGTACATCGTTTTCCGTTGCCTTGTTGTCTCGTCAAATTCCATACAAGAATGAATGTAGTACGAAAGACGGTAGCAACAGTTTGTAGAGTCAACAGTGCATACACGTAGCACTGTGTATTTGCCGCTTAAACGGCTTATGATAGCTCATGCAAATCGGAATAATTTATTGGAACAGCTACAAACATTTGTGCATATGTATAATGTCACTCCACATAGCACAACAGGTGTTGCTCCAACTCAGCTTATGTTTAACCGGATAATCAGAGATAAAATAAAATTCTTGGAACATGAAAGAAGAAACAGTTGATTCTGCTGAAAAATATCAAGATTGTGTGCTTAAACATAAAGGAAAAATGCGAGCTGATGAAAGGAGAGGGGCAAAGGAGTCAGATGTAGCTGTTGGTGACAAGGTATTGGTAAAGAACGTTATTTTCCCACACAAGTTAACTCCAAATTTTGATTCAACCCAATATGTTGTAACAGACAGAAATGGAAATATAGTAGAGATATCATCTGATGGAAAAACTCTGCGAAGAAATGTTTGTCATTTAAAGAAAGTTCCTGTGGAGTCCGCACACAAGGAGACAGAAAGTCAAACGACTCAAATAATAGCTTCTGATACCGAGGATTTGCCTTCTTCATCTTCCAATGCTTTGACATCTTTACCCAAATCAACATCATCTTACCATCACGCTGATAGTTCCGGTTCCCAGACCTTAAAGCTGCATCTGAAAAATATTGGAGGAATGTGGCGACTTGCATAAGCTGCCGAGATAACAACGCCGTCAAAGATGAACATCAGCATTGAACTGTGATTGACAACACACACAAGAAAAAGATATAACAGCGGAGTAAGAAATATAAGTTTGGAACATAATTGAGGTTAATAAAGCATTCATTATTTAATGCATTTAAAGCGTATTGTTTATTGTCCAATTTAGTGGGTTTGGACAAACAGTTCAATCAATTAATATTTTTTAACATTCAATACACATTTAACAAGCGTCTAAACTTTCTTTTGACGCTCGCAGTAGATTCACCTAATCGGATTCCTAGTGCGAACCTTTGGAGCCCCATATTTCGGGAAGCGTGGACCGGGACGGGGTAAGAATCTATTGTTAGACTCAGCGTAACTATTTTTAGCGGTTAATTACGTTTTTGTCCCATCACATAGTTCTCGGTAAAATAAGCCTTTGCCTAATATTTTTATAAATTCTTAATTTCAAACACACTTATATAAAATATTTATTTACTTTTTCCCCTTTATTTGTATATAAAAACTGTTCACATTGGTCCCTTAACACGGCACTACACGTAATACCACTCCATATGACCGAACTTTGGGGGCCCATACCTCCGAAAATAGGCGTTGGCACCGATTTTTTTATTTTAATTTTTTGCTTAAAACAGCCACTTTTACCCCCACTTTTAAACCGATTCTAGGTTCCGACGTATAGTACCTTAAATCCTTTAAACTACGAAGCTGCCTGTTGGAGGTAACTCGCCTCGTCATTAGTGGCGCATTTTTTTCCTTCGCTCCTGCTGCTGAGGCGGTGGCAATCATGTGAGGCCTGTATTTCTATGCATATCTGTCGAAAAAATACAAAAATTACACTTAAATATTAAAACATAATCTATAAAAATTAATTTACCTCCTACTTTGTGTCCGTAGAAAAACAATGTCATTTATCTAAATAACAAAGCATTTATTGTGAACCAACACATGAGTGGTGAATACTGCAAAATAAAGGTCTGCACAAATCCATTTGTATTTGCGTAGTACACGTGCAGTGGCAAACGATGAACACTTATCCGAAGTGTCGCAAAAAAAGGTACTCATTTTAAGAGGACAACAAATCATCGAATAACTACTTATTGTTACTCGTCTGTGGTCACTGCCAGTCTGTATATGTTCCTTTTTTGCTCTTATTTAAACATACCGAGAGCGATCACATCGAGTATGCCGCGACGTAGAAACTGAACGTAGTACCACGTAGTAACTACAAGTACAACGTGCAGTTTGACAAATTCAACATAATTTTCTTGTAGTGTTATACTACAGTGAGCAAAGAAAATAGTTGTACACTACTTAAAATCAAGAAAATTATAATGTAATGTAAATATTTTTTGTTTAGAATTTTAATAGGATATATAAAATATAATATAAATATACATTTATAATATAAAATATTTTTTTATGTTTATTTCCTAGCACTATGAATACAATGTGCAATAATGAGACATTGGCTGTAAATTATTTTAAATAACAGAAAATTCACGCAAAACATAATCGTCATCATCAACAACACTGTAGTTATTTGAGCTTTGCTCTACGTATACATACTGTTGGAAACCTGGTAACTCGTCTTACTTAGATTCCCTTATCTTAAATACAGGTGGCAACGAACTAACTCTTTTGTATTTTGCTTTTGTCTGTTCGTATGTCCGGCGCTCAGGCTCTCTCTCACTCGGACTGTCAAGATTTATTTTCATAATTCAACATTTGGCGACGAGAAAATGGACCCAAAAGCTCTAGAAGCTATTCTTCAGCAGTTTCAAGTGTCTAATAAAGAGTATCTCACGAAAATTCTAGAGCAAAATGTCTCGACACCAACATCGCGTGCTCGGCACAGAAAGCCATGCCAACGGAGTACCAAACTTCAGGAAATTCGACAAAAATATAGAAAAGTGGTCACTCTATGTACAACAGATCGAACACCATTTCACGGCAAACCGCGTTTCTGACGAAAACATAAAGCGCGCATGTTTTCTCTCATGGATTGGTACAGACACATTCGAACTACTTCAAAGAATTTGCGACGGTGACATCTCAGGAAAGCCTTTCAACGACCTGAAAACTAAATTGGATCAACACTTTATCGAGAAGCACCATGTACTTGCAGCCCGTTTTAAATTCTATTCAATGCGAATGAAACCCAATCAAACATATGCTGACTGGATTGCTGAACTTCGTGGGGCCGCAAGTGAGTGTGTGTTTGAGTGTACAAAAGAAAATTGTCATCAATCTTTTACTGACAATAACATTCGCGATATGATCATCATGCATACACCCCATGATAAAGTGCGAAGCACAGCATTACAAAAGACGAACCCTACGTTGGACGAAGTTTTCCAAATTGCAACCATGTACGAAGCAACTGTCAAAACATGCATGGAAATAAAAGGAGAGGGAAACAGCTGTGAAGATGTTAATGCAGTTCAAAGCAGAACTAATTTTCGAGCGGGGTATCACAAATCAACAATAATTGGAAAATCGTGTCCCAGTTGTGGCTCTGACCATCCCAGAATAGAGTGCTTCCACTATAAAAACAAATCTGTGTGTCGGCTATGTGCGAAAATTAGTCATATAGCTGCAGTGTGTAAAACAAAGCAATTCAGAGAAACAGCAGACGGCCGTGCGGGCGGTAGAAACAAATACTCTGAAAATGTGCACACTGTAGATAATACTTCATTTGAGAGTATCGGATTGATTGAAGAACTACCAGATAACAGCCTTGAAGAAGTGAAAGCATCGTCTGAACTTAAAAATCGCCCGGGGAAAATTTTGACGGAAGTCACTGTAAATGGTAAAGTGTTAAATTTTCAAGTTGATACGGGTGCATCTTGTTCACTTATAGGCCTCGTTTCATATCGGATGCTGGGGAAACCACCTTGCGAACCAACCAACAAACAACTTAGAGCTTATGGCGGAACTATGCTCAAATTAAAAGGCACCATCTCTGCTGAGGCATCGTGGCAAAATATGACTAAACGTTTGTCACTTCTAGTTGTGGACTCCGACCAAGCATCAAATATTCTCGGTTTAGACTTGTTCAACATGTTTAATTTCAAAGTAACCATGCCCACCACCGATTATTTATTAAATGAATGCCATTTCTTAAGCACTCACCATAACTCGCGTTCTAAATTATTAACTTCACTGGAACAGTTTACCAAACAATATGCTGACATTTTCTCATCACAGCTCGGCACCTGCAAAACTTACCAAGCCAACATCAAGCTAAAGTCCACAGCTAAGCCAAAATTTTTTAAAGCTTATAATCTGCCTTTTGCATTGCATTCAGAGGTTCGTACCGAATTGGACCGTCTTGTAAGTGCGAACGTTCTGAAACCAATAAATGCAAGTGAATGGGCATCCCCCATAGTAGTTGTAAAGAAACCTAATGGTAAGCTCCGAATCTGCGCAGATTTCAAGGTAGCTGTCAACGCCCAAATTGAAATTGATAGATACCCAATACCGCGCGTTGAGGAACTTTTTCATAAATTACAAGGCGGGCAATATTTTACGAAAATCGATTTGAGCGAGGCATATCTGCAAATAGAACTAACGGAAGCATCAAAACAATTCATGATCATCAACACCCCTTTCGGCCTTTTCCAGTTTCAACGAATGCCTTTTGGCATCGCCAGCGCACCGGGGCTATTTCAGAAATTTATGGAAGAAGTCATAGCGGGAGTACCTCACTCTGCTGTTTATTTAGATGACATCATCATAACTGGGAAAAATAATGAAGAACATTATAGAAACGTCAACGAAATTTTTCAACGACTGCGCCATCATGGACTACAAGGCAAACTTGAAAAATGTAGTTTCGCAAAAGAGCAAATTGAATATGTGGTACACATATTATACATGCCCAAGGGATCAAACCTTCTGAAAATCGTGTTGAAGCCATCAAACTTATGCCCAGACCAAAAAATGTACAAGAAATCGAAGCATTCATCGGCAAAATGAATTACTATAATAAATTTATAAACAATTTTTCAACGATTGCGGCGCCTTTAAATGAACTACGAAGAAAAAACTCAGTATTCCGATGGGAAGAAGAACAGGAAAAAGCGTTTCAGGCCTTGAAAGACGCTATCATCCGTGCTACGCGTTTAGTTCATTATAGTGACCTAATGCCTATCGTTCTTGCGGTTGATGCATCAAAACAGGGGTTAGGCGCAGTGTTATCACATCGCTTCGAAAACGGCGAAGAAAAGCCTATTGCATACGCATCAAAGACACTCAACAGTAGCCAAATCAATTCTTCGCAGGTGGAAAAAGAAGCCCTAGCTGTTATTTATGGGGTAACCAAATTTCATCAGTATCTTTACGGTAGACAATTCGAGTTGGTCACAGACCACCAAGCCCTAACGACGTTATTCCACCCTTCGAAAAAACTTCCAGTTATGACCTTGCGTCGTTTGCAACGTTGGGCTATAACTCTTCAAGCTGACAGCTACACGATCCGGTACAAAAAGTCATCTGATAATGCGAATGCGGATGCCCTATCACGGCTTCCATCTGGGGATGATGAAGCGTTTGATAAAAAAGAGCGCGAATTACTACACATTGATGCGGTTTATGAAGCGGTAATTGACAGTTTTCCTATAAGCGGCCAAACTGTAAAACAACTGACTGAAGCTGACGAAACGTTGAAGAGGGTGTGCACATATGTGGAGGAAGGCTGGCCAACTACGCTGCCAAAATCACTAGGTAATTTTGAACCATTTTTTAAACGAAATCTATGTTTATCATTGCAGAGGGGAGTTTTGCTGCTCCACTCCGATCACACAAGGGTCGTAATTCCTCAAGCACTTCAGGGCACTGTTTTGAATTTTCTTCACGAGGGGCATTGGGGTAAAAGTCGTATGAAGGCGTTGGCGCGACGATATGTCTGGTTCCCATCTATTGACTACGAAATTGAAAAAATGCATGACAATTGTGCCATATGTCAATCATCGGCTGCACATTCGAAAAGCACCTTTTCATCATGGCCCGAACCAACTCAACCCTGGGAACGTATTCATATGGATTTCGCAGGACCTTTTTTCAACCGCATGTGGCTCATCATTGTCGACGCTTATTCAAGGTTTCCGTACGTTATTGAGCTAGCCGCTGCTACGACGGCATCAACAGTGGCAGCCTTACAGAAAATTCTGTCCATCGAAGGTCTCCCGTGTACCATTGTCACCGACAACGGTACCCAATTTACTTCACAGGATTTTCAACGTTTCTGCGAAAAAAAATGCTATTCAGCACCTAACGACTGCCCCATTCCATCCAGCGTCGAATGGGTTGGCCGAGAGAACGGTGCGCACGTTCAAAGAAGCGTTTTCAAAAATTATTCAAGAAGAGAAACATCCGGAGCGTGCACTTTATAAATATCTGACGACGTACAGAAGCACACCTAACCCCCTGTCGGGTAAATCTCCCGCTGAGTTGCTGCATGGACGTCAACCGCGAACTATACTTGCTGCACTGTTTCCATCAACTACATTAAATCACCAACACTCTGGAAAATACACAGTGCACTCTAGAGTATGGGCACGTTGTTATTCTGACTCAAAACGTTGGATTGAAGGCACTGTTCAACAGATATTGGGCAATATGATGTACCTCATCGAAACATCCCGGGGTTTGCTACGGCGTCATCAAAACCAATTGCGTACCAACAACGCTATGACGGATCAGCAGCATCGACCACCTAACATTAATGATTTTGAGATACATTTGGAAGGTTTAAATGCAGATCAGCCCAATTCAACTACGACGGACCAAGGAACTCGCAACACTGCTCAAGGCCCTGAGCCCGGCACAGCAATCCTGAGGCGTTCAGAAAGACTTCGTAACAGGCTTCTAGGAACTGATACACATACACCTACACCTATATAACTCATATCAACTCCTACATTTTATATACATAGTTCAACACTTGTAGTATTCAAAGTTAAGTCCAGGGGAATGTTGGAAACCTGGTAACTCGTCTTACTTAGATTCCCTTATCTTAAATACAGGTGGCAACGAACTAACTCTTTTGTATTTTGCTTTTGTCTGTTCGTATGTCCGGCGCTCAGGCTCTCTCTCACTCGGACTGTCAAGATTTATTTTCATAATTCAACACATACATACATACATAAGTTGCAAATACTCGTGGTACCATCCCAGCAAACAAAATGCTCAGACATCGGTCAGAAATCGGTACGACAGTCGGCAAAATCTTCCGATATCGGATCCGAAATCGGGCCGAAGTCGTTACTAAAAACGTATGGAGTGGTTGACACGAAGTCTGACCGACGCGGCTGAGGGAAATCTGATGTTATGTACGACGCGTCGTACCGATGTCTGACCGATTTCTGAATAGAAGTCGTGGGAAATTCTGAAGGGAAATTCGACACGTCGTAACGAATTCGGACCGATATCGTACCAAATATCCAAATGTGCCTGCCGACGCGTCGTAGCGATTTCTGACCGATGTCAGATTCGAAATCTGACCGATTTCTGAATAGAAGTCGTGGGAAATTCTGAAGGGAAATTCGACGCGTCGTATCGAATTCGGACCGATATCGTGCCAAATATCCAAATGTGCTAGCCGACGCGTCTTAGCGATTTCTGACCGATGTCCGATACGAAAACATATGCAGTGGTTGACACGATGTCTGATCTACGCGGCTGAGGGAAATCTGATGTACGACTTATCGTACTGATGTCTGAAAGAATTCTGAAGTGAAATTCGTTGTTTCTTCCGACGCTTCGTTGCTATTTCGTACCGACTTCTGACGTCATTTTAAAGATGTTTGTTATTTGCTTATTTGAAAAATGTAAGTTTTATAAAAAATTTATTTGAATTAAATAACAAATTAAATGTAATACAATGTGTAGGAAATAAATGTAATTTTCAGACTTCAGGTATATATATATATAAAAGTTCAAATATTAGTTTAAAGACAGAAATAAAATTAGTTTAGAATTTTGCAAAAGTACATTAATAATAAATACATACTTGCAAAAATAGGGAAAGCTAATTTTTAAATTTATGAGTCACGTTATTTTAAAGATGTATGTTTTTTTGATAATTTGAAAAATGTAAGTTTTATAAAAAATTGTATTTCAATTAAATAACAAATTAAATGTAATTCAACGTGTAGGAAATAAATGTAATTTTCAGACTTCAGGTATATATATATATAAAAGTTCAAATATTAGTTTAAACAAATTAAATGTAATTCAACGTTTAGGAAATAAATGGAATTTTAAATTTATGAGTCACGTCTTCTTTTATTACATTTATTCAATCTATCTTTTGCTAAATTGAAAAATTTCTTTGTATGCAATTCAACTGTCGAATGGTTTGTTTGTACAATATTATCCACTGCCAAATCTATAAAAATAAAAATTATTTTACTTCAAAAATTATTAAGAGAAATAAAAACTCATACCTTGAAGAAGTTTTATAAAGTAAAAATCCTTTACTGAAATATTGTTGTTAGCATTTGACCAAGAGAACTTTAAGGCACTTAGCTCGTCACTAAATATTAGTTTCAAATTGTTCGTAATAAATTTACGAACATCATCGTATGGTTGCCTGTTGAATCTCCATAACTAAAGTTTGATTTGAAAATATTAATATTGAAATATATAGAATAAGTAAATGTTTAAATTACCAGTTCCGCCTTTTTTTCCACGTCATTTTTTATTTCTTCGTCGAACTTCATGACATCTTCAACGGTTGACAGTGGTAATGAGGGTAATACGGACGACTGACCATTTTTTCGCTTTAATTCGCTTATTGTTTGATTTACAACGGATTTTAATGAAATAAACTCTTCCGTGAAATGAGTAAACATCTTCCTATTTTCCTCTTTCAATTTCGAATTCTCGTCATTTATACTCTTATTCTGTTCCACTTCTGTTTTTAATATTTTTAGCATTTCTTGGCTTTCTTCCCTTAGCTTCTTATTGTCTTCAATTAAAACTGTCAACATGGTGTATAACGTATTCTGAATATCTGTAAAAATAAAGCAAAATAAGTAAATAAAAATCTATATATGTAGTTGAATTACTTTTTATTACCTCCTCTTATTTCGCTTTCCATGTTAGTTCAGTAGCGGTATATATATACTTATTGAGTCCAATTTAAATTTAATATATTTTTGACTAATATCCGAAATTGAGACCGAAGTTAATTCTTCCGAAATTTCTTCTTTTTCAACTTTAAAAATCGCCAACGCTTCAGATAGCTTTGAGTCAATATTATGAAAATAGCCAAGACCTTTTATTTCATTACAAAACAAAATAAAATCATTTGATATTTTTTTAATTTCTATTATTTTATAAAGTGTTTTATTCGTTTTAACGCAATTGTCAGGTGAATATATTGAAAATTTTTGTTTTTCAGTTTGTAAAATTTTGAAATTGTTGCCTCCTATGTTACCTTTAAGAATTGGATAGCTAATTAAACTATTATTTGTTTTCAGACATATGCTTTCCTCTACAGTTCTATTTGAAATCTGGGCTAATATATTTTTCGCGTTTTTAACTTTTTTTTTCATTTGGTACAAATAATTTTCGAATTTAAAAGCGCTGAAATTATCCAGTGATCCATATTTTAAAACATCTATATTTAAATGTGTCAAAGAGTGACAGTTGTATGTTATATATTCTTGGCCATATAATTCTGAAACGCCAATTATATATTCTTTAAGAAGGCTCACGGCCTGTTCATTGTAAACAATACAAAGACTTTTGTCACACAAAATTCTTATTGCAATATGCAATTTGCAAAAGTGGTTGTAACGTTTATCATCTAAAACATTTTTCAATACTACTATCCCACTGTATAATAAAAATGACCGAAATTCAGTGGCTTTCCACCTATCTAGTTCGTCAAGCGTTCGGGGTACTCTGTTGAATTCTGAGCAAAATTGTTTATATAGTGCAATATTATTGTCAGAAAGCATGTTAATTTGATTATTGGTGAGGCTAAACTCTTCACCTTTTTTTTTAACCCATAGTTTCAGCAATTGTTTTGTAACACCGAGACAAACTACATGCATATAGTCAAGTGGAAACTGTGTAACACACCCTACATCAATAGACTCTAACAACAGTATTTCTTGTTTAGTGTGATGTTCTTTCTGTTCTCTATTTTTAAAGGAATCATTTGTCCGAAGAGCAGCATCACATGGGGGAAATGTTATTCTTTTCTTATAATAATCTCCCTTTTGGTTGCATTTGGTACAACAATAAAACCCTGAATGTGATTTCACGTTTAATAAGAAAGCACGAGCTGGAGCGTCGCAAACAAAGTGTCCTACTTCAATTGCAAATTGTGTGTTTTTAAATACAAATCCGGATTCTTTATAAGATTTCAAATCTGTAATTAGGTAATTTAAAAATTCATTTGGGTCGTGTGGCTTACTGAACTTATCAGTCAAGTTGTTCGAGTCAACATTCACGTAAACACCCACAAGGAAAACGGAAGGGTAGTTCGCTATGCTCACCATTATTGGCCATACGCATTTCTTGGAACTTTTAAAAAGAGGAAGTCCATCAATCCCAAAATTGAGCACTAATTTATTTGTTCCGGTCGTCAAATTTGTTTGATACAAAAAATCTGTTAAGCAATTTTCCAGATTATAATGATAATATGTTCCCTTTCCCATTTGTATGACACTTGTATTCCTTGGTGTTTCTCGTAAAGTACGAACATCTCGTGGCAAGCTATTGTCAAATTTTTTCAATTTATTCAGTAATTCCTGCATTGCTTGCACGGGTATGGAATATTTAATAGACCACAAACTCAAAAATGACCTAAGGTCTTCGGACCGATGTTCCTCTTTTTCCAAATTAATTATATTGGTATCTACACTATTTATTGGTTGGTCACAGCATTCTATTTCAGCACTGTAATTTTCGTTTGCACTATTTATTGGTTGGTCACAGAATTCTATTTCAGCACTGTAATTTGAAAAGTCTTCAATATTTGATTCACTAGCGTTTGGTTGGTTGCAAATATTTTCAAGGCCGTGATCATTTTCTTCTGCCAATTCTGACTCTAATAAAGACTTTAATAAAATTTGAGCCTCCTTTTTAACTTTTTTTCTGAAAGCTTGACGTGACATTATTAAAGTTTTAAAATTCGATCTATTCACTTATTTATTAATATTTCGTTCACCTCAGAAATAAAGAATGTAACAGAAATCGCGTGTTAAAAATACTTGTTGACACCACAAATGTATTTACACAACTAAGAAAGGGAACATCTTCAACAGACGAAAACCATAAACGCAAGCAAAAAAAAGAACAGTTAGAATTTATTTCTTTGGCAGCACAGCCACTCCGTAACAAACCAATAACAATCAAGAAGAATAAAAAAACAATACGTACAAGGCGTTCAGATATCAGTCCGAATTCGTACAGCCGTGGCGTACGAAACATATAACGAGAAACAACCAAAACAAAACAAAAAAGAAAAAAAAAGTAACTTAGACAGCGCGTTCAGAAATCGGTCAGAATTCTTACATACAAGAAACCAATAACACGAACAAGTAAAACAACAATAAAAACCATAATCAACAGACGAAACCATAAACGCAAAGCAACAAAAAAACAGCTAGAGAGTACAGCAACGTCCATAGTCACCAAAACAAGAATAAAAAATCAAAATGTCCCATCAGGCCCCGCGTTCAGAAATAGGTCCGAATTCGTACAGCCATGTCGTAACAAACAGTGATGGCGGGGGAAAAAAACAAAATAAAAATCCCTCCGACACAGTGTTAAGAAATCGCTCAGAATTCGCTCAGATCTGTCGGAGCAAAATAAATAAAAGTTTCCTTCGACGAGTCGTGGAGAATTCTGTACGATGTCGGTAAGAAGAGTTCAGACAATGTGCAGACTTGTCGGATATCAGCCAAAGTCGGAGCATTTGGTTTACTGGGATGTAAAGGGAACATAATATTTGTAGTACTTTGTCTTTGCTCTTCACATATACTATATATGTTCGCTTTCTTAGGTACACATATTGCTGCGGCTACTTACTCGATGGTATTTACCAAACAATCGATTACTTCTCTTTCACTGCTTGCGCTCTGAGAGAGAGTACGTGTATTTGCTCTATCCGACTTCGAGTTTCACATATGCTGAAAAATGTTATTCGTTGCAGACCTTTACTGCAAAACACCAAAGTGCACATTTACAGTTGCCCCAACTATTGCAACAGATGCTGATTCTTCATCGAATCGACGTTAGCGAGGACATCAACCTCTGCAACATCCACATTCAACCGCACTACAACGAGTAGTTTATGCATGCAACCACGGGGGTTCGATTAAACAGCTGATCCATTTAGTACTTGGAGAAGAAATATAGAAAGTCTGTCAAAGAAGAAATGGCGATAGGGACTGGAGTTCAGCAGAAATGCTGCAGAAATATACAACTGTTCATCGCCTTTGTTTTGATGTTTCTTAATTCGTTTTTGTGTGTGAAAGTTTATTGCAAAAAAGTGATAAAATTAAAAAAAAAGTAATTATAACCAATCATAACAATCAAATTCGAGGCAGTACCTTTATTCGGCATAAGGTACATGGTAAGAAAGAAGTGTAGTTGACCAACAAAATTGTGTAAAAAACTAACATATTGTGAATAGGTATGTTAGAAAAAAAAGTGAGGAAAAGGCAATTATGCACAATTGTGGTTAAATAATTATATTAAGATATTTCAAATTCTGATCCCAAAGTGTTGCTCCTGGGATGACCTACCATAAGAATGTACTGTTCATTTCATCATGTAAGTTGGCCACGGGCCATTGTGATTGTTAGAAATTTCAATTATGGTATAAATTGATTTCAAAAAGTAAAAGTGCCAAAAATTCAAAACCAGGGGCAGGCAAAAAAAAAATAAACCAAAATTAAAGAAAATGTAAAGCATGTGAAAAAATGGAAAAGTAGCCTTGGCAGGGCTATATGTTGCACGAACCGTGTGGTAGACCTTTTTGGAAATTGTTAAATTTATATCCCAACTAGTCGGCCGGCCGCACTCAGGCAGGGGAGTTAAAATTCCCTCTACACCTTAAGTCGATGTGTGGTAAAATCAAAAAATCACTAAATTAAAAAAAAAAATATTTTTCTGGATGATTACCATAACCAATCTCATGGTCGCTGTACGTACAAAAGTGGAGTTATGTGGACTTACAGACATCCCACGAAAAAAAGAATGACACCACAGATGAAGTTGAAGTACCCGCACTAATCCATACCCAAATGTCCCTGGGTGTTCCGGTTTTTTGGACCCTGTGGGCCCCATACGTCCCTGCGAGGGCTAGTTTTCCATTTTCTCACATTCTTTAATATTTGTAATAAATATGTGAAGAATTATATTCATAAATAAGTTGCAAATCCTGTTATGAAAATAGAACATAAATGAACATTAAAACAATTGGTTGTTACTAATGGTAATGCAGGGTTGCTGCCACAGGTTGCTGGTGTAGAAAGAAAATAAGAAGGTAAGTGATTGAAAAATGTGTTAAGATTAAAATTAAAATAAATGGTTTCTCCAGGTATCCCATTACATCGCATGAAGGAATTGGGGAGAGCTTCTCACAACCACTGGACTGTGCGTTTTCAAGTTTTATACTCATTGATTGCACACTACCATTGCACCACCGATGGCCACAGCGGTTTTGCATTTCTGCTAACGATATGTACTTCTGTATAAACAAACGTTTTGTAACACATATTTTATGTAGATATTTACAATGTCTTTTAAAATAAATACATAAATTATTCATTAAAAAACAAGAGTATTTTATTGGGGGCAAACATGTGCAGGCCAATTCAGCAAAAAAAATAAAGTATTTTTCGAAATACATGAATGTCGAGAAACGGTAAAATATCTTTTGGAAGTTGAGTTGTAAATGCTTAAGGAAAAGGTTTTCCACTTTTGAACAAAATTGTTCTTGGATGGAAAACATTTTGAGTGAACGTACATGCTTAAGGAAACAGTTTTGAACAAAAAATGTTTTTTTTTAAGAAAATCGTTTCAAGTCAACTTGTACTTAAGGAAAACGTTATCAACTTGTGAAGAAAAATGTTTTTTTAAGAAAATCCTTTCAAGTCAACTTGTACTTAAGGAAAACGTTATCAACTTGTGAAGAAAAATGTTTTTTTAAGAAAATCGTTTCCAAGTCGACTTGTACTTAAGGAAAACGTTTTCAACTTGTGAAGAAAAATGTTTTTTAAGAAAATCGTTTCCAAGTCGACTTGTATATAAGGAAAACATTTTCAACTTCTGAAGAAAAATGTTTGTTTTTTAAGAAAATCGTTTCCAAGTCGACTTGTATTTAAGGAAAACATTTTCAACTTCTGAAGAAAAATGTTTTTTTTTAACAAAATCGTTTCCAAGTCTACTTGTACTTAAAGAAAACGGTTTCAACTTCTGAAGAAAAATGTTTTTTTAAGAAAATCGTTTCCAAGTCGACTTTTACTTAAGGAAAACGTTTTCAACTTGTGAAGAAAAATGTTTGTTTTAAGAAAATCGTTTCCAAGGCGACTTGTACTTAAGGAAAACGTTTTCAACTTATGAAGAAAAATTTTTTTTTTAACAAAATCGCTTCCAAGTCGACTTGGACTTAAGGAAACCGTTTTCAACTTCAAGTCGACTTGTACTTAAGGAAAACGTTTTCAACTTGTGAAGAAAAATGTTTTTTTAAGAAAATCGTTTCCAAGTCGACTTGTATTTAAGGAAAACATTTTCAACTTCTGAAGAAAAATGTTTTTTTTTTTAAGAAAATCGTTTCCAAGTCGACATGTACTTAAGGGAAACGTTTTCAACTTGTGAAGAAAAATGTTTGTTTTAAGAAAATCGTTTCCAAGGCGACTTGTACTTAAGGAAAACGTTTTCAACTTGTGAAGACAAATTTTTTTTTTTTAACAAAATCGTTTCCAAGTCTACTTGTACTTAAAGAAAACGGTTTCAACTTCTGAAGAAAAATGTTTTTTTAAGAAAATCGTTTCCAAGTCGACTTTTACTTAAGGAAAACGTTTTCAACTTGTGAAGAAAAATGTTTGTTTTAAGAAAATCGTTTCCAAGGCGACTTGTACTTAAGGAAAACGTTTTCAACTTATGAAGAAAAATTTTTTTTTTAACAAAATCGCTTCCAAGTCGACTTGGACTTAAGGAAACCGTTTTCAACTTCAAGTCGACTTGTACTTAAGGAAAACGTTTTCAACTTGTGAAGAAAAATGTTTTTTTAAGAAAATCGTTTCCAAGTCGACTTGTATTTAAGGAAAACATTTTCAACTTCTGAAGAAAAATGTTTTTTTTTTAAGAAAATCGTTTCCAAGTCGACATGTACTTAAGGGAAACGTTTTCAACTTGTGAAGAAAAATGTTTTTTTAAGAAAATCGTTTCCAAGTCGACTTGTATTTAAGGAAAACATTTTCAACTTCTGAAGAAAAATGTTTTTTTTTAAGAAAATCGTTTCCAAGTCGACATGTACTTAAGGGAAACGTTTTCAACTTGTGAAGAAAAATGTTTTTTTTTTTAAGAAAATCGTTTCCAAGTCGACATGTACTATAAGATCGTTGCCAGGATAGTTCAGCCGAGTCCAGGATAAATAGGGTCCTTGTAGTTTTGTATATATTTTATTTTCTTTATTGTTCAGTAACTCCAGCGTATACAATAAATCACATGTCTTTACAAGTATCGAAATCAAAATTCCCGCCACAGCAACCGTATACCAGTAACCGCGATTTTCCGTCGTCCAACCGTTAACCTTCCGTACCCAGCGTAGACTCCCTGCCCAGTCTCCCTGAGAGTCAAGGATACTATTCTTGTGGCAATTGTGATGGGTTTAGTGTGTTAGTATCTCCTAACACGCCTGGAAACTATGGCTGTGTAAACCAGTAGTTTCCTGTGCTCTACTCTACATTGCCTGGGAACTATGGCTGTGTAAACCAGTAGTTTCCCTGTGCACTACCCTGCCTGAGAACTATGGCCGCTAGAACCAGTAGAATCTCTCTGCACCAGTACGTTGGAGTTGGACCTTTTTGCGAAGGTGTGGCTGTTACCGAAGCTGTTACATACTTGCCGTAACTGTCCACACCAGTCGACATTTCCAGCCCAACTAAATGAATAATGAAGACTATCCATCCTATATAATGATCGGTCAGTGGTAGTGAGAAGTCGTAGTGTAGAGTATTGCAGCAGTAGTAGTGGCTAGAGGACAGTATCAGAGCAGTGGTAGTGATGAGTGTTAAAGAGAGTTTTCGAGCAGTATTAGTAAGAAGTGAAAGTGTA
This sequence comes from Phaonia tiefii, assembly GCA_963931995.1. Lineage (NCBI taxonomy): Eukaryota > Metazoa > Arthropoda > Insecta > Diptera > Muscidae > Phaonia > Phaonia tiefii. The sequence continues at coordinate 265,766,660 of OZ008367.1, forward strand.
GAGTATTGGAACGGTGGGAGAGTTGAGTTGAGTACTGGTAGTGTAGAGTATGTAAACAGTAGTGGTGAGTGAAAGAGAGTGTTCGAGCAGTATTAGTAAGAAGTGCAAGTGTAGAGAATTGGAACGGTGGGAGAGAGAGAGGCAATGAATAAAGAAGTATGCGGTGATAACTTGTGACAGAGCACAAAGGATTGCTGTGACGGTTTTCTTAGGTATAACATTTCTAGCAATTTCTTGGTAGTACAATTTAACCTAATTACTTCAATAATATGCATAATAAAATAAAGTAATAAAATTCAATTCATGTTAATAATATAAGATAAATAAACATGTAACGACACTTCGTTACATCTCCCTCCTGGTTGGGATAATATAATAATATTCATAACATTATAATATTCATAATAATAAAAATAGCGTAACAAAATTCAATTCATGCTAAGATTATAAGAAAAATAACCATGTAACGACGCTTCGTTACATCTCCCTCCTGGTTGGGAGAATTTTGGGACAGCTTAAGACGGTATTTCCGTATCATTTCTTGGCTTGGGAAATATCAACTTTTTTTCTTGGAACACTATCCAGACATCCAGAGAACGTCTTATGTATACTTTGACGATACCGTGTGTAGAGTTTGTTTTGAACCGCGTGCGACTTCCAGGTTGTATTGGCTCAATAGTTGGTAGTATCTCCTGTAATACCAAGTAAATTTCCTCGTTGTTTTCGTCGGCTTCAATTCCCAGCTCGACCACAAGTTTTTTTAGTACATCTGAAGGCCGTGCCAGGACTATAGGTGAACTTTCGCACCAGGACTATAGGTGAACTGTAAGGGCTTTTTGATGGCTCGATTCTACCTTCCTGTAGAAGCTCGTCGATGTGGTCGTCAATTATCTTTTGCATGATCGGGTTACGGGGATAGTACCTCTGTCGCAGGGCTCGTTCATGCTTCATAACTATTGAGTGTTCGGTAATATCGGAAGGTCCTGTGAGAGAATCGAAACGAGGTATTTGTTCTGCCAGAAACTTTTGAATTTCCTGTTCTTCTTCCGCAGCATTGTGGTTACAAAAGCTCGCCTGCAACGAACTAATTTGTGCTACGTCAGAACTCTTAACAATACCTGAGTTTTCGAATTTGGGTTTACGAGGAATAATACGAACGTCACAGCCAGATTCCAGTATGAAATTCATTCCAATAATGACAGGATCTAGGCATGATCTCAGTATTAGGAATTCATGTCGGAAGACAATACCGTCTAGTACAAACCAAAGAATGGCAGTGCCTTCCACGTTGATTGTTGATTTATCTGCTAAGTGTAGGCTTTGGAATTTAGCAACACCTATAGGAGCTCGGAGTTTTTTTACAATATCTAAACGAATGCAGGAATGAGTGGCGCCTGTATCCACAATAGCCGGTACGGAGATTTGTTTAATCGTAAGCCATGTGCGCAATCGTAAGTCTTCATCAGGGTAAATGTATATGGGAAAATGGTTGATTTTTAGAGATTCGCTCTGTTTCCCCCTTCGGCGCGATCTCTTTTGGAGTTTTCCGCTGTAGCTCGACAACAGTCTATTGTCTTGACTCCTCTTCTTCCGCAATCCCAACAAAATAAGATTTGAGCATTTGAACAAGTAGTGCGTAGATGGCCAGTTTCGCCACAGCGAAAACATTGGATCTGATTTGGATTGACTGCTGTAACTGATTGAACGCTGCGCGCAACTTTATTTTGTGTGGAATCTTCACATTTTATACTTTCATACTCCCGGGCCAGTAATATAAGTTCTTGCAAGGTGCTGAAGGAAGATTTCCTTATATACAGTTTGTATTCCGCTCTACAATTTCGGTATATGCGGTCTAATTGTTGGCTTTGCTTCAGGTCTGTCCACATCATTAGAGATTGAATTGAGGTTACGTAACCGACAAAAGTTTCACCTGGACGCTGTACCCTTTTCCGAATATCGTCTTCTAGATAGAAATTGCTAGGGAGGAAAAACAGCTTGAAGTCCTCTTTGAAGTCGTTGTATATTTTCCAGTTATGTTTATTATTCCGGTACCACAGTAATGTGTCACCCTTTAACAGCTCTGGCATATAGTTAAGTAGCTCATTGTGAGATATTGTATAACACGTCGCTAGTTCTTCGATTCTCTCGAGAAAGCACAGTGGATCTTTATCGCCGTCGTATTTAACACCCCACTTACGAACTTTATCACATACGTCGGATTTGCACATAGCATAGTTACCATTTTCGGTATCCTCCGGTATAGGAGAAAGACCGCGTGAAGTCCTCGGATTGGGAAGTTGCAATTCTTTCCCAGAGTTTGATGGCTCATGCAGCGCTCTAAGATTTTGTATAAGAAGCTCATGATCATGTGGCTTATCCTCAACGTCCAGGTATTTCCGTAGTCGGACTCGCATCTCATCCACGTTGCCTTCATACTCTAGTCCCAGTTCCTTCAGTGCCTGACTTAAGTCATCTTTTTTTATTAAATTAATAAAGGATCTGCTCATTTTGCGTTTGTCTAAGGTTTAATTGTAATGTATTTGATAGATTACGTAACGTGCCACGTGTTTGTTATTTCGTAACAGCTTATAGTTTTTTTTTTTTTTTTTTTTTTTTTAAGTAGTCCTTCTATTGAAGTCCCTGCTCGGGCGCCATTATAAGATCGTTGCCAGGATAGTTCAGCCGAGTCCAGGATAAATAGGGTCCTTGTAGTTTTGTATATATTTTATTTTCTTTATTGTTCAGTAACTCCAGCGTATACAATAAATCACATGTCTTTACAAGTATCGAAATCAAAATTCCCGCCACAGCAACCGTATACCAGTAACCGCGATTTTCCGTCGTCCAACCGTTAACCTTCCGTACCCAGCGTAGACTCCCTGCCCAGTCTCCCTGAGAGTCAAGGATACTATTCTTGTGGCAATTGTGATGGGTTTAGTGTGTTAGTATCTCCTAACACGCCTGGAAACTATGGCTGTGTAAACCAGTAGTTTCCTGTGCTCTACTCTACATTGCCTGGGAACTATGGCTGTGTAAACCAGTAGTTTCCCTGTGCACTACCCTGCCTGAGAACTATGGCCGCTAGAACCAGTAGAATCTCTCTGCACCAGTACGTTGGAGTTGGACCTTTTTGCGAAGGTGTGGCTGTTACCGAAGCTGTTACATACTTGCCGTAACTGTCCACACCAGTCGACATTTCCAGCCCAACTAAATGAATAATGAAGACTATCCATCCTATATAATGATCGGCCAGTGGTAGTGAGAAGTCGTAGTGTAGAGTATTGCAGCAGTAGTAGTGGCTAGAGGACAGTATCAGAGCAGTGGTAGTGATGAGTGTTAAAGAGAGTTTTCGAGCAGTATTAGTAAGAAGTGAAAGTGTAGAGTATTGGAACGGTGGGAGAGTTGAGTTGAGTACTGGTAGTGTAGAGTATGCAACCAGTAGTGGTGAGTGAAAGAGAGTGTTCGAGCAGTATTAGTAAGAAGTGCAAGTGTAGAGAATTGGAACGGTGGGAGAGAGAGAGGCAATGAATAAAGAAGTATGCGGTGATAACTTGTGACAGAGCACAAAGGATTGCTGTGACGGTTTTCTTAGGTATAACATTTCTAGCAATTTCTTGGTAGTACAATTTAACCTAATTACTTCAATAATATGCATAATAAAATAAAGTAATAAAATTCAATTCATGTTAATAATATAAGATAAATAAACATGTAACGACACTTCGTTACATCTCCCTCCTGGTTGGGATAATATAATAATATTCATAACATAATATTCATAATAATAAAAATAGCGTAACAAAATTCAATTCATGCTAAGATTATAAGAAAAATAACCATGTAACGACGCTTCGTTACATCTCCCTCCTGGTTGGGAGAATTTTGGGACAGCTTAAGACGGTATTTCCGTATCATTTCTTGGCTTGGGAAATATCAACTTTTTTTCTTGGAACACTATCCAGACATCCAGAGAACGTCTTATGTATACTTTGACGATACCGTGTGTAGAGTTTGTTTTGAACCGCGTGCGACTTCCAGGTTGTATTGGCTCAATAGTTGGTAGTATCTCCTGTAATACCAAGTAAATTTCCTCGTTGTTTTCGTCGGCTTCAATTCCCAGCTCGACCACAAGTTTTTTTAGTACATCTGAAGGCCGTGCCGAGTTACGTACGATGTCTTCAATATCAAGTTTCGGTAAATTGGTTTCCACAGCAGTAATTCTAACTTTTGACCGGTTCCACGGAGGTTCTATTTCTATTATTCGTTTGCGATTCTCACTCTCTCGTGTTATCGACTGCCTGAACTTCTCGCAGCTTCGCACAAATTTTAGATCGGACATGTTCAGTTGTTGGTTGCTTAGTACTTTTTAGTCGTGATAGGGTTTTAAATCTTTGAGGTGTGCTGTGCCTCTACTCTTTTTACTAACACCGTCAAAGAGATGCACAATAACTGGTGAAACAAATTCCTTAACTGTGTACGGACCCTCAAACCGTGGTGCCAGTTTTGCCGCGAAGCTTTCAATCGCCTTTGAGAGAACACGTTTTCTCACCATTACCAAATCACCTTTTCGTGGGCACCATTCACGCCTCCTGAGATTGTAGTGTTTTGCTTGTGTGGACGTGGACATTTGTTGATGAGTTTGAACTATTTTAAAGACATCTTGTAACATCTTGGATTTTTCGTCGGGATGGATTGTATTTTCGTAATTTTCCGAATCAGTTTTTTCGTCGAACAGAGTGTTTGGGAGACGAAGCTCTCTACCCTGAGTCAGATATGCCGGGCTGTAATTTGTGGAACTTTGCTTACTGGAGTTTATGGCTAATGACATTTCGGGCAGAAATTCATCCCACTTTTTCTGATTGTGATGGATGTATTGTGATATCATTGTTTTAATGGTCCGATTTGTCCTCTCGGTGGGATTTTCATGGGGGGAATATGGAGCTGTAAATAGCTGTTTTACACCAATTGTTTTAAAGTATTTTTGACATTCTCTACTAGTGAATTGTGATCCATTGTCGGTCAATATAATACTGGGTACGCCAAAGTGGGAAAGTATTCTCTCCCGGAACGTTTTTATAAAAGTTTTTGTAGTGGCTTGTCTGACTGCAATAAACTCGGACCATTTACTAAATTTATCGTGAAACACTATTAGTGTTGTATTGCCATGAATTGAACGGGGAAGTGGCCCTACAAAATCAGCACATACCGTATGCCATGGTTGTAATACAGGCGCTGTGAGCATTTTGCCAGCTGGCAACTGTTGTAAGGGTTTGAAAGTTTGGCAATTTTTGCATGCTCGTACGTATTTAGCGATATCCCTGAAGATTCCGGGCCAGTAGTAAAGTTTGGTGATTCTTGCTATAGTTTTATTTATACCTAGATGGCCTGCTGTTACGTCATCATGACATTCTAATAGAACTCGCTTCCGTTCAGATTTTGGGACAACCAATTTCCATGGCACAGGGTCTTCTTCGTTAAAAGCCGATGAGTCGTATATGTGCCTTCGAAGGTTGCCGTTATCATCTATAAAATAGTCGGGTAACTTTTCTGGGTTTTCTCGGACATCTTTTTGTTTCTGGTTGTACCATGGGTCGGTACTATCATCGGGTTTTCTGAGTGTTTGCAATAAAGGAGTGTTGACTTCATCGACATTAAGTGGGGACCTTGAAAGGGAGTCTGCGATGACGTTGTATTTTCCTTTACGGTAGCGTACTTCGTAATCAAATTGCATCATTTCTAATGCCCAGCGTGCTATACGGCCTGAAGGAGTCTGGATCGAATTAAGCCACTTAAGTGATTGGTGGTCGGTTAAGATGATAAAATGATAGCCTTCTATATAGTGCCTCATTTTTCGAATTCCCCACACAATAGCAAGGCACTCCTTTTCGGTGACTGTGTAGTTTTGTTCCGGTTTGGAAAGGGTTTCTCCCTCTTCAAACTCTTGGGTTAGTACGACGCCCAGACCAACGTCGCTAGCATCAGTTTGTAAAATAAATGTTCTGTTGTAGTCTGGGCAGGTAAGAGCTGGAGCTTCAACCAACTTTTGTTTAATCTCTTCAAAGGCAGCTTGTTGTTCAGATTCCCAACTCCAGCGTTGATTTTTCTTTAATAATTTATTTAATGGACTTGTGATGGTGGAGAAGCTTGGCACAAAACGGCGATACCACGAGGCGGTGTTTAAAAATGAGCGCAATTCCCTCAAAGTTGTTGGAGGGGCTATAGCCTGAACTGCGTTAATCTTTTCTGGGTCCGTATGAATACCGAGCTCGGTTACCATGTGACCAAGGTACCTTATTTCTCGTTTCGCGAACGTACATTTTTCATTGTTAATCTTTAATTTTGCTTCTATTAAACGATCAAAGACCACTTGCAAGTTTTGTAGATGTTCCGTTAGAGTTTTGCCCAGAACCACAATGTCATCAAGATAGGCAAACGCAAATGAATCCAACTCGGCGCCAATAACATTATCTAATGCCCGCTGGAAAGTCGCTGGGGCTGAGTGGAGTCCAAATGGCATTACTCGCCATTGGAACAAGCCACGCCCTGGAACAGTAAACGCCGTGTAAATTTTGCTATCTTCAGCCATTGGTATTTGCCAATATCCGTTTTTAAGATCAATAGTACTAAAATATCTGCTATTTCGAAGTTTTTCCAGAATTGAATTTATTTGTGGGATGGGGTAAGCGTCGCGGACAGAATTTTCATTGATTTGTCGAAAATCTACGCACAATCGCCAATCATTATTTTTCTTTCGCACCAGGACTATAGGTGAACTGTAAGGGCTTTTTGATGGCTCGATTCTACCTTCCTGTAGAAGCTCGTCGATGTGGTCGTCAATTATCTTTTGCATGATCGGGTTACGGGGATAGTACCTCTGTCGCAGGGCTCGTTCATGCTTCATAACTATTGAGTGTTCGGTAATATCGGAAGGTCCTGTGAGAGAATCGAAACGAGGTATTTGTTCTGCCAGAAACTTTTGAATTTCCTGTTCTTCTTCCGCAGCATTGTGGTTACAAAAGCTCGCCTGCAACGAACTAATTTGTGCTACGTCAGAACTCTTAACAATACCTGAGTTTTCGAATTTGGGTTTACGAGGAATAATACGAAGGTCACAGCCAGATTCCAGTATGAAATTCATTCCAATAATGACAGGATCTAGGCATGACCTCAGTATTAGGAATTCATGTCGGAAGACAATACCGTCTAGTACAAACCAAAGAATGGCAGTGCCTTCCACGTTGATTGTTGATTTATCTGCTAAGTGTAGGCTTTGGAATTTAGCAACACCTATAGGAGCTCGGAGTTTTTTTACAATATCTAAACGAATGCAGGAATGAGTGGCGCCTGTATCCACAATAGCCGGTACGGAGATTTGTTTAATCGTAAGCCATGTGCGCAATCGTAAGTCTTCATCAGGGTAAATGTATATGGGAAAATGGTTGATTTTTAGAGATTCGCTCTGTTTCCCCCTTCGGCGCGATCTCTTTTGGAGTTTTCCGCTGTAGCTCGACAACAGTCTATTGTCTTGACTCCTCTTCTTCCGCAATCCCAACAAAATAAGATTTGAGCATTTGAACAAGTAGTGCGTAGATGGCCAGTTTCGCCACAGCGAAAACATTGGATCTGATTTGGATTGACTGCTGTAACTGATTGAACGCTGCGCGCAACTTTATTTTGTGTGGAATCTTCACATTTTATACTTTCATACTCCCGGGCCAGTAATATAAGTTCTTGCAAGGTGCTGAAGGAAGATTTCCTTATATACAGTTTGTATTCCGCTCTACAATTTCGGTATATGCGGTCTAATTGTTGGCTTTGCTTCAGGTCTGTCCACATCATTAGAGATTGAATTGAGGTTACGTAACCGACAAAAGTTTCACCTGGACGCTGTACCCTTTTCCGAATATCGTCTTCTAGATTGACAAAGAAATTGCTAGGGAGGAAAAACAGCTTGAAGTCCTCTTTGAAGTCGTTGTATATTTTCCAGTTATGTTTATTATTCCGGTACCACAGTAATGTGTCACCCTTTAACAGCTCTGGCATATAGTTAAGTAGCTCATTGTGAGATATTGTATAACACGTCGCTAGTTCTTCGATTCTCTCGAGAAAGCACAGTGGATCTTTATCGCCGTCGTATTTAACACCCCACTTACGAACTTTATCACATACGTCGGATTTGCACATAGCATAGTTACCATTTTCGGTATCCTCCGGTATAGGAGAAAGACCGCGTGAAGTCCTCGGATTGGGAAGTTGCAATTCTTTCCCAGAGTTTGATGGCTCATGCAGCGCTCTAAGATTTTGTATAAGAAGCTCATGATCATGTGGCTTATCCTCAACGTCCAGGTATTTCCGTAGTCGGACTCGCATCTCATCCACGTTGCCTTCATACTCTAGTCCCAGTTCCTTCAGTGCCTGACTTAAGTCATCTTTTTTTATTAAATTAATAAAGGATCTGCTCATTTTGCGTTTGTCTAAGGTTTAATTGTAATGTATTTGATAGATTACGTAACGTGCCACGTGTTTGTTATTTCGTAACAGCTTATAGTTTTTTTTTTTTTTTTTTTTTTTTTAAGTAGTCCTTCTATTGAAGTCCCTGCTCGGGCGCCATTATAAGATCGTTGCCAGGATAGTTCAGCCGAGTCCAGGATAAATAGGGTCCTTGTAGTTTTGTATATATTTTATTTTCTTTATTGTTCAGTAACTCCAGCGTATACAATAAATCACATGTCTTTACAAGTATCGAAATCAAAATTCCCGCCACAGCAACCGTATACCAGTAACCGCGATTTTCCGTCGTCCAACCGTTAACCTTCCGTACCCAGCGTAGACTCCCTGCCCAGTCTCCCTGAGAGTCAAGGATACTATTCTTGTGGCAATTGTGATGGGTTTAGTGTGTTAGTATCTCCTAACACGCCTGGAAACTATGGCTGTGTAAACCAGTAGTTTCCTGTGCTCTACTCTACATTGCCTGGGAACTATGGCTGTGTAAACCAGTAGTTTCCCTGTGCACTACCCTGCCTGAGAACTATGGCCGCTAGAACCAGTAGAATCTCTCTGCACCAGTACGTTGGAGTTGGACCTTTTTGCGAAGGTGTGGCTGTTACCGAAGCTGTTACATACTTGCCGTAACTGTCCACACCAGTCGACATTTCCAGCCCAACTAAATGAATAATGAAGACAATCCATCCTATATAATGATCGGCCAGTGGTAGTGAGAAGTCGTAGTGTAGAGTATTGCAGCAGTAGTAGTGGCTAGAGGACAGTATCAGAGCAGTGGTAGTGATGAGTGTTAAAGAGAGTTTTCGAGCAGTATTAGTAAGAAGTGAAAGTGTAGAGTATTGGAACGGTGGGAGAGTTGAGTTGAGTACTGGTAGTGTAGAGTATGTAAACAGTAGTGGTGAGTGAAAGAGAGTGTTCGAGCAGTATTAGTAAGAAGTGCAAGTGTAGAGAATTGGAACGGTGGGAGAGAGAGAGGCAATGAATAAAGAAGTATGCGGTGATAACTTGTGACAGAGCACAAAGGATTGCTGTGACGGTTTTCTTAGGTATAACATTTCTAGCAATTTCTTGGTAGTACAATTTAACCTAATTACTTCAATAATATGCATAATAAAATAAAGTAATAAAATTCAATTCATGTTAATAATATAAGATAAATAAACATGTAACGACACTTCGTTACATCTCCCTCCTGGTTGGGATAATATAATAATATTCATAACATTATAATATTCATAATAATAAAAATAGCGTAACAAAATTCAATTCATGCTAAGATTATAAGAAAAATAACCATGTAACGACGCTTCGTTACATCTCCCTCCTGGTTGGGAGAATTTTGGGACAGCTTAAGACGGTATTTCCGTATCATTTCTTGGCTTGGGAAATATCAACTTTTTTTCTTGGAACACTATCCAGACATCCAGAGAACGTCTTATGTATACTTTGACGATACCGTGTGTAGAGTTTGTTTTGAACCGCGTGCGACTTCCAGGTTGTATTGGCTCAATAGTTGGTAGTATCTCCTGTAATACCAAGTAAATTTCCTCGTTGTTTTCGTCGGCTTCAATTCCCAGCTCGACCACAAGTTTTTTTAGTACATCTGAAGGCCGTGCCGAGTTACGTACGATGTCTTCAATATCAAGTTTCGGTAAATTGGTTTCCACAGCAGTAATTCTAACTTTTGACCGGTTCCACGGAGGTTCTATTTCTATTATTCGTTTGCGATTCTCACTCTCTCGTGTTATCGACTGCCTGAACTTCTCGCAGCTTCGCACAAATTTTAGATCGGACATGTTCAGTTGTTGGTTGCTTAGTACTTTTTAGTCGTGATAGGGTTTTAAATCTTTGAGGTGTGCTGTGCCTCTACTCTTTTTACTAACACCGTCAAAGAGATGCACAATAACTGGTGAAACAAATTCCTTAACTGTGTACGGACCCTCAAACCGTGGTGCCAGTTTTGCCGCGAAGCTTTCAATCGCCTTTGAGAGAACACGTTTTCTCACCATTACCAAATCACCTTTTCGTGGGCACCATTCACGCCTCCTGAGATTGTAGTGTTTTGCTTGTGTGGACGTGGACATTTGTTGATGAGTTTGAACTATTTTAAAGACATCTTGTAACATCTTGGATTTTTCGTCGGGATGGATTGTATTTTCGTAATTTTCCGAATCAGTTTTTTCGTCGAACAGAGTGTTTGGGAGACGAAGCTCTCTACCCTGAGTCAGATATGCCGGGCTGTAATTTGTGGAACTTTGCTTACTGGAGTTTATGGCTAATGACATTTCGGGCAGAAATTCATCCCACTTTTTCTGATTGTGATGGATGTATTGTGATATCATTGTTTTAATGGTCCGATTTGTCCTCTCGGTGGGATTTTCATGGGGGGAATATGGAGCTGTAAATAGCTGTTTTACACCAATTGTTTTAAAGTATTTTTGACATTCTCTACTAGTGAATTGTGATCCATTGTCGGTCAATATAATACTGGGTACGCCAAAGTGGGAAAGTATTCTCTCCCGGAACGTTTTTATAAAAGTTTTTGTAGTGGCTTGTCTGACTGCAATAAACTCGGACCATTTACTAAATTTATCGTGAAACACTATTAGTGTTGTATTGCCATGAATTGAACGGGGAAGTGGCCCTACAAAATCAGCACATACCGTATGCCATGGTTGTAATACAGGCGCTGTGAGCATTTTGCCAGCTGGCAACTGTTGTAAGGGTTTGAAAGTTTGGCAATTTTTGCATGCTCGTACGTATTTAGCGATATCCCTGAAGATTCCGGGCCAGTAGTAAAGTTTGGTGATTCTTGCTATAGTTTTATTTATACCTAGATGGCCTGCTGTTACGTCATCATGACATTCTAATAGAACTCGCTTCCGTTCAGATTTTGGGACAACCAATTTCCATGGCACAGGGTCTTCTTCGTTAAAAGCCGATGAGTCGTATATGTGCCTTCGAAGGTTGCCGTTATCATCTATAAAATAGTCGGGTAACTTTTCTGGGTTTTCTCGGACATCTTTTTGTTTCTGGTTGTACCATGGGTCGGTACTATCATCGGGTTTTCTGAGTGTTTGCAATAAAGGAGTGTTGACTTCATCGACATTAAGTGGGGACCTTGAAAGGGAGTCTGCGATGACGTTGTATTTTCCTTTACGGTAGCGTACTTCGTAATCAAATTGCATCATTTCTAATGCCCAGCGTGCTATACGGCCTGAAGGAGTCTGGATCGAATTAAGCCACTTAAGTGATTGGTGGTCGGTTAAGATGATAAAATGATAGCCTTCTATATAGTGCCTCATTTTTCGAATTCCCCACACAATAGCAAGGCACTCCTTTTCGGTGACTGTGTAGTTTTGTTCCGGTTTGGAAAGGGTTTCTCCCTCTTCAAACTCTTGGGTTAGTACGACGCCCAGACCAACGTCGCTAGCATCAGTTTGTAAAATAAATGTTCTGTTGTAGTCTGGGCAGGTAAGAGCTGGAGCTTCAACCAACTTTTGTTTAATCTCTTCAAAGGCAGCTTGTTGTTCAGATTCCCAACTCCAGCGTTGATTTTTCTTTAATAATTTATTTAATGGACTTGTGATGGTGGAGAAGCTTGGCACAAAACGGCGATACCACGAGGCGGTGTTTAAAAATGAGCGCAATTCCCTCAAAGTTGTTGGAGGGGCTATAGCCTGAACTGCGTTAATCTTTTCTGGGTCCGTATGAATACCGAGCTCGGTTACCATGTGACCAAGGTACCTTATTTCTCGTTTCGCGAACGTACATTTTTCATTGTTAATCTTTAATTTTGCTTCTATTAAACGATCAAAGACCACTTGCAAGTTTTGTAGATGTTCCGTTAGAGTTTTGCCCAGAACCACAATGTCATCAAGATAGGCAAACGCAAATGAATCCAACTCGGCGCCAATAACATTATCTAATGCCCGCTGGAAAGTCGCTGGGGCTGAGTGGAGTCCAAATGGCATTACTCGCCATTGGAACAAGCCACGCCCTGGAACAGTAAACGCCGTGTAAATTTTGCTATCTTCAGCCATTGGTATTTGCCAATATCCGTTTTTAAGATCAATAGTACTAAAATATCTGCTATTTCGAAGTTTTTCCAGAATTGAATTTATTTGTGGGATGGGGTAAGCGTCGCGGACAGAATTTTCATTGATTTGTCGAAAATCTACGCACAATCGCCAATCATTATTTTTCTTTCGCACCAGGACTATAGGTGAACTGTAAGGGCTTTTTGATGGCTCGATTCTACCTTCCTGTAGAAGCTCGTCGATGTGGTCGTCAATTATCTTTTGCATGATCGGGTTACGGGGATAGTACCTCTGTCGCAGGGCTCGTTCATGCTTCATAACTATTGAGTGTTCGGTAATATCGGAAGGTCCTGTGAGAGAATCGAAACGAGGTATTTGTTCTGCCAGAAACTTTTGAATTTCCTGTTCTTCTTCCGCAGCATTGTGGTTACAAAAGCTCGCCTGCAACGAACTAATTTGTGCTACGTCAGAACTCTTAACAATACCTGAGTTTTCGAATTTGGGTTTACGAGGAATAATACGAACGTCACAGCCAGATTCCAGTATGAAATTCATTCCAATAATGACAGGATCTAGGCATGACCTCAGTATTAGGAATTCATGTCGGAAGACAATACCGTCTAGTACAAACCAAAGAATGGCAGTGCCTTCCACGTTGATTGTTGATTTATCTGCTAAGTGTAGGCTTTGGAATTTAGCAACACCTATAGGAGCTCGGAGTTTTTTTACAATATCTAACCGAATGCAGGAATGAGTGGCGCCTGTATCCACAATAGCCGGTACGGAGATTTGTTTAATCGTAAGCCATGTGCGCAATCGTAAGTCTTCATCAGGGTAAATGTATATGGGAAAATGGTTGATTTTTAGAGATTCGCTCTGTTTCCCCCTTCGGCGCGATCTCTTTTGGAGTTTTCCGCTGTAGCTCGACAACAGTCTATTGTCTTGACTCCTCTTCTTCCGCAATCCCAACAAAATAAGATTTGAGCATTTGAACAAGTAGTGCGTAGATGGCCAGTTTCGCCACAGCGAAAACATTGGATCTGATTTGGATTGACTGCTGTAACTGATTGAACGCTGCGCGCAACTTTATTTTGTGTGGAATCTTCACATTTTATACTTTCATACTCCCGGGCCAGTAATATAAGTTCTTGCAAGGTGCTGAAGGAAGATTTCCTTATATACAGTTTGTATTCCGCTCTACAATTTCGGTATATGCGGTCTAATTGTTGGCTTTGCTTCAGGTCTGTCCACATCATTAGAGATTGAATTGAGGTTACGTAACCGACAAAAGTTTCACCTGGACGCTGTACCCTTTTCCGAATATCGTCTTCTAGATTGACAAAGAAATTGCTAGGGAGGAAAAACAGCTTGAAGTCCTCTTTGAAGTCGTTGTATATTTTCCAGTTATGTTTATTATTCCGGTACCACAGTAATGTGTCACCCTTTAACAGCTCTGGCATATAGTTAAGTAGCTCATTGTGAGATATTGTATAACACGTCGCTAGTTCTTCGATTCTCTCGAGAAAGCACAGTGGATCTTTATCGCCGTCGTATTTAACACCCCACTTACGAACTTTATCACATACGTCGGATTTGCACATAGCATAGTTACCATTTTCGGTATCCTCCGGTATAGGAGAAAGACCGCGTGAAGTCCTCGGATTGGGAAGTTGCAATTCTTTCCCAGAGTTTGATGGCTCATGCAGCGCTCTAAGATTTTGTATAAGAAGCTCATGATCATGTGGCTTATCCTCAACGTCCAGGTATTTCCGTAGTCGGACTCGCATCTCATCCACGTTGCCTTCATACTCTAGTCCCAGTTCCTTCAGTGCCTGACTTAAGTCATCTTTTTTTATTAAATTAATAAAGGATCTGCTCATTTTGCGTTTGTCTAAGGTTTAATTGTAATGTATTTGATAGATTACGTAACGTGCCACGTGTTTGTTATTTCGTAACAGCTTATAGTTTTTTTTTTTTTTTTTTTTTTTTTAAGTAGTCCTTCTATTGAAGTCCCTGCTCGGGCGCCATTATAAGATCGTTGCCAGGATAGTTCAGCCGAGTCCAGGATAAATAGGGTCCTTGTAGTTTTGTATATATTTTATTTTCTTTATTGTTCAGTAACTCCAGCGTATACAATAAATCACATGTCTTTACAAGTATCGAAATCAAAATTCCCGCCACAGCAACCGTATACCAGTAACCGCGATTTTCCGTCGTCCAACCGTTAACCTTCCGTACCCAGCGTAGACTCCCTGCCCAGTCTCCCTGAGAGTCAAGGATACTATTCTTGTGGCAATTGTGATGGGTTTAGTGTGTTAGTATCTCCTAACACGCCTGGAAACTATGGCTGTGTAAACCAGTAGTTTCCTGTGCTCTACTCTACATTGCCTGGGAACTATGGCTGTGTAAACCAGTAGTTTCCCTGTGCACTACCCTGCCTGAGAACTATGGCCGCTAGAACCAGTAGAATCTCTCTGCACCAGTACGTTGGAGTTGGACCTTTTTGCGAAGGTGTGGCTGTTACCGAAGCTGTTACATACTTGCCGTAACTGTCCACACCAGTCGACATTTCCAGCCCAACTAAATGAATAATGAAGACAATCCATCCTATATAATGATCGGCCAGTGGTAGTGAGAAGTCGTAGTGTAGAGTATTGCAGCAGTAGTAGTGGCTAGAGGACAGTATCAGAGCAGTGGTAGTGATGAGTGTTAAAGAGAGTTTTCGAGCAGTATTAGTAAGAAGTGAAAGTGTAGAGTATTGGAACGGTGGGAGAGTTGAGTTGAGTACTGGTAGTGTAGAGTATGTAAACAGTAGTGGTGAGTGAAAGAGAGTGTTCGAGCAGTATTAGTAAGAAGTGCAAGTGTAGAGAATTGGAACGGTGGGAGAGAGAGAGGCAATGAATAAAGAAGTATGCGGTGATAACTTGTGACAGAGCACAAAGGATTGCTGTGACGGTTTTCTTAGGTATAACATTTCTAGCAATTTCTTGGTAGTACAATTTAACCTAATTACTTCAATAATATGCATAATAAAATAAAGTAATAAAATTCAATTCATGTTAATAATATAAGATAAATAAACATGTAACGACACTTCGTTACATCTCCCTCCTGGTTGGGATAATATAATAATATTCATAACATTATAATATTCATAATAATAAAAATAGCGTAACAAAATTCAATTCATGCTAAGATTATAAGAAAAATAACCATGTAACGACGCTTCGTTACAGTACTTAAGGGAAACGTTTTCAACTTGTGAAGAAAAATGTTTGTTTTAAGAAAATCGTTTCCAAGGCGACTTGTACTTAAGGAAAACGTTTTCAACTTGTGAAGAAAAATTTTTTTTTTAACAAAATCGTTTCCAAGTCTACTTGTACTTAAAGAAAACGTTTTCAACTTGTGAAGAAAAATGTTTTTTTAAGAAAATCGTTTCCAAGTCGACTTGTACTTAAGGAAAACTTTTTCAACTTGTGAAGAAAAATGTTTTTTTTTAAGAAAATCGTTTCCAAGTCGACTTGTACTTAAAGAAAACGTTTTCAACTTGTGAAGAAAAATGTTTGTTTTTTAAGAAAATCGTTTCCAAGTCGACTTGTATTTAAGGAAAACATTTTCAACTTCTGAAGAAAAATGTTTTTTTTAACAAAATCGTTTCCAAGTCTACTTGTACTTAAAGAAAACGTTTTCAACTTGTGAAGAAAAATGTTTTTTTAAGAAAATCGTTTCCAAGTCGACTTTTACTTAAGGAAAACGTTTTCAACTTGTGAAGAAAAATGTTTGTTTTAAGAAAATCGTTTCCAAGGCGACTTGTACTTAAGGAAAACGTTTTCAACTTATGAAGAAAAATTTTTTTTTTAACAAAATCGCTTCCAAGTCGACTTGGACTTAAGGAAACCGTTTTCAACTTCAAGTCGACTTGTACTTAAGGAAAACGTTTTCAACTTGTGAAGAAAAATGTTTTTTTAAGAAAATCGTTTCCAAGTCGACTTGTATTTAAGGAAAACATTTTCAACTTCTGAAGAAAAATGTTTTTTTTTTTAAGAAAATCGTTTCCAAGTCGACTTGTACTTAAAGAAAACGTTTTCAACTTGTGAAGAAAAATGTTTTTTGAAGAAAATCGTTTCCAAGTCGACTTGTACTTAAGGAAAACGTTTTCAACTTGTGAAGAAAAATGTTTGTTTTAAGAAAATCGTTTCCAAGGCGACTTGTACTTAAGGAAAACGTTTTCAACTTATGAAGAAAAATTTTTTTTTTAACAAAATCGCTTCCAAGTCGACTTGGACTTAAGGAAACCGTTTTCAACTTCAAGTCGACTTGTACTTAAGGAAAACGTTTTCAACTTGTGAAGAAAAATGTTTTTTTAAGAAAATCGTTTCCAAGTCGACTTGTATTTAAGGAAAACATTTTCAACTTCTGAAGAAAAATGTTTTTTTTTTTAAGAAAATCGTTTCCAAGTCGACATGTACTTAAGGGAAAGGTTTTCAACTTGTGAAGAAAAATGTTTGTTTTAAGAAAATCGTTTCCAAGGCGACTTGTACTTAAGGAAAACGTTTTCAACTTGTGAAGAAAAATTTTTTTTTTAACAAAATCGTTTCCAAGTCTACTTGTACTTAAAGAAAACGTTTTCAACTTGTGAAGAAAAATGTTTTTTTAAGAAAATCGTTTCCAAGTCGACTTGTACTTAAGGAAAACTTTTTCAACTTGTGAAGAAAAATGTTTTTTTTTTAAGAAAATCGTTTCCAAGTCGACTTGTACTTAAAGAAAACGTTTTCAACTTGTGAAGAAAAATGTTTTTTGAAGAAAATCGTTTCCAAGTCGACTTGTACTTAAGGAAAACATTTTCAACTTGGGAAGAAAAATGTTTTTTAAGAAAATCGTTTCCAAGTCGACTTGTATTTAAGGGAAACATTTTCAACTTGTGAAGAAAAATGTTTGTTTTTTAAGAAAATCGTTTCCAAGTCGACTTGTATTTAAGGAAAACATTTTCAACTTCTGAAGAAAAATGTTTTTTAAGAAAATCGTTTCCAAGTCGACTTGTATTTAAGGAAAACATTTTCAACTTCTGAAGAAAAATGTTTGTTTTTTAAGAAAATCGTTTCCAAGTCGACTTGTATTTAAGGAAAACATTTTCAACTTCTGAAGAAAAATGTTTTTTTTTAACAAAATCGTTTCCAAGTCTACTTGTACTTAAAGAAAACGATTTCAACTTGTGAAGAAAAATGTTTTTTTAAGAAAATCGTTTCCAAGTCGACTTTTACTTAAGGAAAACGTTTTCAACTTGTGAAGAAAAATGTTTGTTTTAAGAAAATCGTTTCCAAGGCGACTTGTACTTAAGGAAAACGTTTTCAACTTATGAAGAGAAATTTTTTTTTTTACAAAATCGCTTCCAAGTCGACTTGGACTTAAGGAAACCGTTTTCAACTTCAAGTCGACTTGTACTTAAGGAAAACGTTTTCAACTTGTGAAGAAAAATGTTTTTTTAAGAAAATCGTTTCCAAGTCGACTTGTATTTAAGGAAAACATTTTCAACTTCTGAAGAAAAATGTTTTTTTTTTTAAGAAAATCGTTTCCAAGTCGACATGTACTTAAGGGAAACGTTTTCAACTTGTGAAGAAAAATGTTTGTTTTAAGAAAATCGTTTCCAAGGCGACTTGTACTTAAGGAAAACGTTTTCAACTTGTGAAGAAAATGTTTTTTTAAGAAAATCGTTTCCAAGTCTACTTGTATTTAAGAAAATCGTTTCCAAGTCTACTTGTATTTAAGGAAAACATTTTCAACTTCTGAAGAAAAATGTTTTTTTTTTAAGAAAATCGTTTCCAAGGCGACTTGTACTTAAGGAAAACGTTTTCAACTTGTGAAAAAAAATTGTTTTTTTAACAAAATTGTTTCCAAGTCTACTTGTACTTAAAGAAAACGTTTTCAACTTGTGAAGAAAAATGTTTTTTAAGAAAATCGTTTCCAAGTCGACTTGTACTTAAGGAAAACTTTTTCAACTTGTGAAGAAAAATGTTTTTTTTTAAGAAAATCGTTTCCAAGTCGACTTGTACTTAAAGAAAACGTTTTCAACTTGTGAAGACAAATGTTTTTTGAAGAAAATCGTTTCCAAGTCGACTTTTACTTAAGGAAAACGTATTCAACTTGTGAAGAAAAATGTTTTTTTTTAAGAAAATCGTTTCCAAGTCGACTTGTACTTAAAGAAAACGTTTTCAACTTGTGAAGAAAAATGTTTTTTGAAGAAAATCGTTTCCAAGTCGACTTGTACTTAAGGAAAACGTATTCAACTTGTGAAGAAAAATGTTTTTTTTAAGAAAATCGTTTCCAAGTCGACTTGGACTTAAGGAAACCGTTTTCAGCTTCTGAAGAAAAGTGAATTTTTTTAAGAAAATCGTTTCCTAGTCGACTTGTAGTTAAGGTAAACGTTTTCAACTTGTGAAGAAAACATTTTTTAAAGAAAAGTCAAGTCAAGTGGACAGTCTTGTGGACAATTTGGTGCAAAAGTCCATGAAAATGGTTATAATAATTTCATTAAGAGACTTAAATGTATCGGTATCTACCGCCCGATTTCGGTCGCCAGAGCCTTTTCTATCAAATGCAGGGTGCACCACGTGCAGGCAGGGCTGACTTGTGTAGGAGAGGCTATGTGTATATACTTGTAAAAGGGACTCTGTATGTTTGCGCGTCACCACACCATTAATACCCCGCCACTACCTACGAATCTAAAGTAGAATGTATGGAGCGAACTAAGACAAGAGTAATGGTACCATAAACACCATAATTTTTAAACGTCTTTAAAAATTATATTCAATTATGTACAGCTGCAGTCAAAAAAATAGCACCAAGGCTAAAAAAAATATTTCTAGACTATTATTTTGCAATAGTGTTAAGTGATTTAATTCAAAATGTGGCATAAGACAAATTAAATAAAAACATTAAATTTTCTTTTGATTTTGATATAAGACTTTAATCTTCTTCAAAAGAACTTAGAAAAAAATCAGTCAAAAAATAGCACTTCAGTTAAATTTTTGGTAATATTATATACTTAACTAAACACAAATTAATTAAAAACAATATATTATGAATGCACTACTTATAAGTATAATTTATGTATCATAATCAATAGTTCGTGGCATTTCCTTTATTTGCAACAACCTCTGCGCAACGTTTTGGCATTGAATTAACCAGATTTTGGTAACGTTCCACCGGAATTTCGTTCCATATTTGCTTTACCGCGTTCCAAAGCGCTTCATTGCTCGTTGGTTGAATTTGAGCAACTCCTTTTTTTATATCCGCCCATAAATTCTCAATCGGGTTGAGGTCTGGGCTCTGAGCAGGCCACTCCATCACATTGATCTTATTGTTTTTAAACCACTTTATTGCAAGTTTGCTGGTGTGTTTAGGGTCATTATCTTGCTGGAAAACCTAGACCAGCGGCATTTCTTCTGAAGCATAGGGTAGCATAACTTCTTGCATTATATTAACATAAATGGTTTTATCCATTATGCTTCTTATCCAATGTATGGGTCCTACACCATAATAAGAGAAGCATGCCCATACCATTATACTAGACCCACCATGTTTA
The DNA here is from genome assembly GCA_963931995.1 of Phaonia tiefii. Taxonomy (NCBI): domain Eukaryota; kingdom Metazoa; phylum Arthropoda; class Insecta; order Diptera; family Muscidae; genus Phaonia; species Phaonia tiefii. Next base: position 265,786,784 of record OZ008367.1, read on the forward strand.
ATAGTTTTTATCGTATAATTTGGGTTGTATTCGGCATTAGGCGGTCTTCTGACGTAGCAACGTGACCCCTTGCCACCAAATAAAACAATTTTGGACTCATCTGTCCAAAGCACATTTCTCCACATTTCGACTGTCCAGTTCGAATGAGATGTAGCAAATTTCAAGCGTTTAGCAACGTGCTTACTAGATAGGAGTGGCACTTTTCGAGGACTACATGCATTTAACTTGTTGTCTCGCAGTCTCCGGCGAATGGTCTCGACACTTGCAGCTACAGTAAGTTCCTTCTTAAGGTTCAATTAGACGTGACTTAACATAAACGAAACAGCTGATCGAACCAAACGTATGGGCAACAATGTAATTGATTAGTGGTGACTTAACATAATGCCAGCCACACAGGGTAAAACGTAGAAACCAATTGGTTTTTGGTATTTTGACATAGCATAGCGGAACAGCTGATTGGTGTTTTCATTTCTTTGGTGTTTTGATTTGCTTGAGTACGGACGCAAAATATTGGTAAGTTTTAATTTATTGTTTTGGCTTCTTTTATTGGTTTATAGTACATAATATTTTATTATTTTTAGACAATGGATGACGAAATTGTAATAGAGAGTGTTAGGAGCTCGTCGTGCCTTTACGACAAAAGCAATCCCGATTTTAAGGATCGCGAAAAAAAAGGCGCCAAAAATTTGGGAGTAGTTGGTAAGTATGAAGTGTGTTTATTGTATTATGTCATTATAATAATATAATGTCGTTATATTCTCAACAGAAACTATAGCTATGAAGCGCTGGGCAGCCCTGAGGGAGCGTTTCAGCAAAGAGGTCAGAAGTGACCTTAACGCCTCAGGAAGTGGTGCTTGTGCGAGAAGGCAATGGCCGATGTTGGAAAGCATGCAATTTTTGCGAGGTCATGTTATTCCTCGTCCGTAAGTAATATGAATTTTTACTACGATTTATAATAATGAAAGTGTATTTTTACAGAATGAGACAAAGTGCGCCATTACTCGAACGCGATATGAGTATTCTAAGCGAGTCGCCCCCACCAGTTTTGCCTACTCAGTCAATCACACTTTGTCTAGAGCAGGCAACTCCCATTTCGTGTGCTAGGTCTGCCCCATCAACTTCTCGGGCAAGAAAGCGAAAAACCGCACAGGAGGACGAGTTAGATGTCAGCATACTGGAGACAGTGAAAACCTTCCAGGAAGTATGTGCACGGAAAGCACGCCGGGAAGAGTATAGTAGGGAGATAAGCGCCTTTGGGTCTATGATGTGTTCTATCATTTCAACAATGAAGAAACATACCCAAGCCGTAGTGATGCGTCACTGCACAGATTTCGTCTTGCAGGCACAAATAGACATGAAGAGGAGGAATAAAAGTAATAGTAAGTAAAGTAATGATTATTTACTTCTCTATTAAACAATTTCTGATAACTAATTGATTACGATTACAACTAATGTAAAACTAATCAGGATTACTTGAATTTACGATAAAATAATAAAAATTAATCAAAAAATAGTCTGACTACTTTCAAAGCTTACTTTGGATTCCTTTAATTGTTTTCAATGTCTACTGCAATATAATCTTTGAAAGTAGTCGGACTATTTTTTGATTAATTTTCATTATTTTATCGTAAATTCAAGTAATCCTGATTAGTTTTACATTAATTGTAATCGTAATCAATTAGTTATCAGAAATTTTTTAATGGAGAATTAAATAACACTGTGCAACAAATGGAAGGTTTTTGTTAAGGTTTTTGTTCTGCCCCTGATCGTCACAATTTTTCTTTACAGGCCATCGAAGATTTCATCTGAGGGTCGGGGCACTATTTTCGATTTAACTTCCATAAATCTCGGGTAGTTCAAAATGTTGCTTTAGACCCTTCGACAATATTTTAGCTCTTTCCTCACTTCGTAAGCTCATAAATAGGCCTCTTAAAAATAACGTGTCAATCCGCCACAAATCGACGAAACGTCATAACAAATTTGTTATATTTCATACTCTATGTAATTTTCTGATTCATTGTTGATAAAATTGGGCAACTCTCTTCAAGTGAATTGTATCCTAGAAATTTTTTGACAACTTTGCCATATACACCAAGCAACAAAAATTTCATTTAGAGATCAGAAATGGCTGTAGAAAAGCAAAATTTTAAAAATTTGTTCAATGTTTCGGTTATAAGTGCCGAAGTTAAGGACAATAGATATGGATATATTCTACAAAGTTGTAGTACTGAAGACTTTTTACAACATTGCAAATACAGTAACTAACAAAAACCTCATTTAAGCTTACAAAATAATCGTTACAATTCAAAACCTTGCATTTTTTTAAATTTTTTATTTATAACTATAAAACTGTTATGAAATGTACCTAAAGTTATAAAACTCAAGGTTTTTGATAAAATTGACAAATACACAAACCTACAAAAATTCCATTTATGACCTCAATATGGTAGCTCAAGAATAAAATGTATGGTTTTCTAAGGTTTTGTCTATAATTGTCATAAACTTTGGAAATTGATGTGGAAATATTCTTCAGAGTTGTTTTTGTAGTCACAAGTGCATGTTTCAGATATATTTGATGATTTGTGTGTTAGACAACAATGCAAAATATTGAGATATTAGTGGTATTCATGCAAACAAGAAAACCTGGAACTTTTGCTCAGCGTAAGTTTGCCCCGAAGCGTTTCATGAAGCACCAAATAAAGGTGCTCAGTGTATCTGTGCAGCAATTGTCAAAAAAGGCTGATAAAGTAAAATTAAAAGTATGTATATGCTTTACCTATTCCATTATTTTATATTTTTTCACATAAATCAAAAACCCTCCTTTTTTTCAATACAAAAATATTGACATTGAAATGTCAAAAGTTTTCACGTTTCTTTTTCCAGGTTTGCTCAGCAAATTTGCCTCGAAAACTCTCCACTTTTGTGCAAGTCGCTATGTATGGGAAATTTGTTTGTTTTGACTTTTGCTGTGCAAGTTTACGATGTTTTCGAGTTTACGAGGTTCTTTCGAGCTTTCATGAAGACCACTATTAAAAATATGTGATAGTTTTTATTAGAAAAAATGATTTACTAATATGTAGTACATATTTTAACGCCATATATCTCAGTTTTGTTAGTCAGAATTTGAAATAAAGTTTTCATAAGTCTTAAGGACTAAAACTTTGAAGAATATTCTCACATCAATTTCCAAAGTTTATGACAAAAACGCAGAAAACCATACATTTTTAGCTTGAGCTAACATATTGAGGTGATAAAAAGAATATTTGTAGGTTTGTGTATTTGTCAATTTTATCAAAAGCCTCCAGTTTTTTAACTGTGGTGTATTTTTTGCTTTCATTTCCTAACAGTTTAAGAGTTATAAATAATTGTAAAACAAAATTAAATTTTTGAATTGTAACGATTATTTTGTAAGCTTAAATGAGGTTTTTGTTAGTTACTGTATTTGCAATGTTGTAAAAAGTCTTCAGTACTACAACTTTGTAGAATATATCCATATCTATTGTCCTTAACTTCGGCACTTATAACCGAAACATTGAACAAATTTTTAAAATGTTGCTTTTCTACAGCCATTTCTGATCTCTAAATGACATTTTTGTTGCTTAGTGTATATGGGAAAGTTGTCAAAAAATTTCTAGGATACAATTCACTTGAAGAGAGTTGCCCAATTTTATCAACAATGAATCAGAAAATTTCATAAAGTATGAAATATAACAAATTTGTTATGACGTTTCGTCGATTTGTGGCGGATTGACACGTTATTTTTAAGAGGCCTATTTATGGGCTTACGAAGTGAGGAAAGAGCTAAAATATTGTCGAAGGTTTTAAAGCAACATTTTGAACTACCCGGGATTTATGGAAGTTAAATCGAAAATAATGCCCCGACCCTCAGATGAAATCTTCGATGGCCTGTAAAGAAAAATTGTGACGATGAGGGGCAGAACCGAGCATGGTTTTGAGTTACCATGTCCATGTACTTTAAAAATTATTTGGTTTGGTTGAGGCCCTAAAACCACTGTCGCACAGTGTAATCAATATAATTCTTTTTAAAATTTAATCGAAATTTAACAACTATGTAATGCTCATATTTTTATTATTATTTTTTTTTTGTGATAGAAATTACTACAAAGTACAAACTACAGAGACTGAATTTTATAACCTGATTTTTTAATTTATTTTTTTTTAAATATGTATATGTAAACTGAATTTTGAATTTTATTTCCTTTTAATTATAGACTTTATTTTTTTTTTAACTGAATAAATGAATTTATTTTATAACGTTTTTAAAAAATATGTTTTTCTTAATCATTTATTCAATGTGGGATTGGAATGTTACTGCGCTTTCATTCATAAAATAATTGGAAAGGTATGCTCTGTAGTCGTAAGCACTATTTCGACCCCTACGTCTGAATGTTGTTAAGGACCGCAATGGCCCACCATATGGTCTCAATTCGTTCCTCCATTCTGCACTTCTCCATCAGTGTAATGCTCGGGACAGTACCAACGATTCGTATCGTGCAACATTATGAAATTGTGAAGTAGTAAACATGCCAGAACGGTTTGTTCGGCATTTTCTGGATGGAACTCCATTGTTGTTCTTAGCACTCTCCACCTCGCCGTCAAAATTCCAAACGCATTTTCTATTACGCGGCGAGCTCGCGATAGGCGGTAATTAAAAGTCCGTTCTGCTCTTGTTGTATTCGCGCCTGGATATGGCTTCATAATATTGTTTTTTAAGGGAAATGCACAGTCTCCAACGAAATAATGTGGAAAGGGTTGGGATGATAACGGAAGAGGAATATCCGGTGGTAGTGGCAACCGATTTTCCAACAGATCTGTACCAAACCTTGTAAAAGGAAAAATGCCTCCATCACTCTCACTTCCATCAGCACCAACGCTTATAGCTGTAAATGTGTATTTTGCGTCGCATGCTGCTAACAGCACGATGCTAAAAAACTTTTTATAATTATAAAACATAGAGCCTGATTTTGGCGGACATTTTATGGCAATATGTTTTCCGTCTATAGCGCCTACGCAGTTTGGCATGTTCCACATTTGGGCGAAGTCAATGGTGATGTCTTTATATTGTTGCTCCGTGGGTTCACTCAAATATGTTGGTGAAAGCATTTTCCATAAAGCGTCACATGTCTCCAATACAATGTTTCTCGCAGTAGTCTTACCAATTTTATAGCTCCAGGCTAATGTTTTGAAAGGAATTCCATGTGCTAAGTACCTAAAATCAATCGAATTAATTAAACATGAGGTATACAAATCTTAAAACTTACAGAATGGTGAGCGATAAGCGCTCTTCGGCATGAATTGTTTCTTTGAATTTTCGCAGTGATGGAGTCATTAGCTTGAATAAAATATCATAAAGCTGCAGGGACATTCTCGTGTGAGCAAAGAATTCTTGTTCGTCCATATTTTTGATATTCAGGAACACTTTCCGCTGGTATCCGTGTTCGAACCAATCCATGTTAATAGGCCGGGTACGCCATCGTCTTCTACGCTTCAATTTCTTTCTTTTAGCGTAGAAACTCGTTATACCAAGAAATAAATTCTCAATTTCTTCACCACTGCTCATATTTCTTTATTTTGTATTTGTTTGTTAAGCACTTTCAAGTAAATAAACAACGACAACATACATACCAGCTGTTTATTGTTATGGCACCACTAATCGATGACAAAAAGCTAAGTTACGGTTTTTGCTATGTTAGGCGTAAAAGTTTATGTTAAGTCACGTCTAATTGAACCTTTAAGCTCTGTAGCTGGCTTGAATGGGTCCTTCTTTGCCTCTCTGACCAAGTGCTTAACCATTAAAGGCGACAAGACTCGCTTTCGTCCACGTTTTTCTGGCTTCTGAGTAAATTTCAGTGCGTTGATAATCATTTTGTTTGAGCAACCAACTATTTTTCGGATTTCCGAATATGGTTTGTTTTCAGAAACCATATTTTTTATAATAACACGTTTTTCGTGAGAGCAGTGCCTTCCACGTCCCATTCTGACGAATAAATATTAAAATAATCAATAGATATTATGAATTGCAGTATGTATTTACCTTACCTTTAGTTTTTTTCACTTTTACTTTAATTATTAAAACAATATTTATTTTTTTAGCTATTTTTTGATACGAGGTGCTATTTTTTTGACTGCACTGATGTACAACTTTTGTGAAATGATTGATCATTTCTAAAGAACCGTTAACTATCTTGAGGAAAAAAATTTCTCTTAAAGAGAGTAAACAGAGTACTACGTCATCGCTTAGCTATGTTCAAATAATAAGTACAGAATTAATTTTTTTGTGGGCATGAAAATAGTTTTCAACGTAGGTGCACTTATATATTGCAACTTAGAGTCCGCACTACAGTCACCTACCTATTTATACCATTGTCTATCTGTGCTATATCCCACGTGGGTACTGTCGCACACGTTTACATTAATGACTACCTAACACAAGCCTTCAGTACTGCTGGTATCTATTGACCCTTTTTTACAACTCAATTCGATACTTTTTTATCGACAAGAGAATTCGCAACCACTTTGTATCCCATGAAAATATACTTATATGCAGTGGTCATTGTCCCTTTTTCGCCAGTCATTTCATTTCTCTTTAAGCGTCGGTGAAATTTCTAGAACATATTTATGCAGAGGCGAACCACGTAGTGTACGTTTTTTTTAAGAAAGAGAGAGATAATATAAAAATTTCCCGTTACTCGTGCGCATCATTAAATTTATCCCTAAATTTCCATCGGAATTTAGTCTTGTTTGAAAGCGCAGGTGCTATTTCCTTTTTGAAGTGAAAGTGTGTGTTTTGTGAAGTAAAAAATATAACTAATAACTACAAGCAGCAAAGTAAATACAAAAACATGATAAGTAAAAGACATTTATATAGGCTAAAGAAAAAAATACAGACAAATATTTATTAAAGTTAAGAAATGTAGAAGATACAACAAATGTGACAACATGTGTGCGTGAAAAGGCAATTGAAAACCAGCCACAAATAGAAAGTGAAAACATTGCAACAAATTTTGACGTTGAAATATGTGAGGACGGACAGAATGACATAAACCAAACACTTAGGGATTGGTTTTTTAATCACAGGCCAACGCGAAAGTGCGCCATAGATTTGGCAAAAATTCTTAAGGAAGCGAATTTAAATGCAGGTGCTTTTTATAAAAGCATTTCTGTTGAATCGCCAGATATCACAAAAAATGCAGGACCACTTTATTTAAATATTGGTGTCAAATATCAATTAAAAAAACTAGCTAGTTTGTTCAGAAATATAAATGCCTTTAGTTTTGACATAAAGATTGACGGATTGCCCCTTTTTAAGAGCTCTAGAGCAGCGGTCGGCAAAAATAAAAATTAGTGTGTGTTGGTGAGAGAAAATATTGTGCACTGAAAAAAATAAGACCATTCATACAAACATACGAGTTCTTGTTTTTTGCCGCACGCAAGACAAACAAATACACAACCAGCGCACATGATGTTGTTTCATCGCTGTCTTGCGGACGACTAAACGAAAGAAAAATTTTGTTCTGTGCACATTCAAAAAAACGAAGCAAAAGAGCGTGGTTTTCTAAAGAGCGTAAGTGTCGGTGTGAATTCAATGTCCACACAAGTGGTATGGAGTGCCGATGGCTGCTCTAGAGCACAATTATGGATACTCATTAGAATTAATAACCTGGAAATTTTGCCTGTTTCCAGTTGGTGTAAATTTCGGTAAAACTAAGCCCAGTAACTGTGAAGATTATTTACATAAATTCCTATCAGAATTAGCTCAGTTAATAGAAAGTGGGTTTGATATAGACGGCAAAAACTTAAAAGTGTATGTAAGGGCAATAGTTTGCGATGCTCCAGCTAGAGCATTTATAAGTGGTACACCAGGTCATACATCAAGTAATGGTTGTGCAAAATGCACACAAGTTGGAAAACAATTATTGGTGTCCTTACCTACAGTTCCAAGTGTGGAGAGCCAGTATCAGATTATGATTTCTTCTAGAAAATATCCAAGTCATCATCTATCGAATTATTTAACCCAAAAAACCGCATTCGAATCGCTAAATGTATCCATGATTTCGCAGATACCGTTAGATTGCATGCATTTGGTGGAGTTGGGGGGTCACGCGGAAGTTTTTAAACTGTTTAGTAAAAAACAAAATTTGTATAACAATGACAAAAGAAACCCAAATCCAATAAATTATTATCAATGCACAAAAATATTCCAAAAGAATTTGCTCGGAAACCAAGAACTCTAGATGAATTGTGCCATTGGAAGGCCACCGAGTTTAGACAATTTCTTTTATCTACAGGAATTATAGCATTAAAGGATGATGTTACTCAAGATAGGTATTACGAATCTCTATTATCTACTGCATTACGCCTATAGAATAATATGTTGTAGTAAACAACGAGAGATAAACTTGAAAACAGCGCAATTAATGTTAGATCTTTTCGTTGACAACTATTCCATTATATTTGGTGAAAACAGGGTGTCATATAAAGTCCACAGTTTATTGCACATAAAGGATACAGTCGCTCATGTTGGCGATCCTATTGCAGGTTCCTCGTATGCGTTCGAAAACTACTTTCAAACTCTTAAAAGATGTTGAATTGTTCGTTCTTACACGTGATGCTGGTTGCTGTTTTCTGGACTTGGACGTTGATGATGTTTTCCTTTAAATGGATTATAGGTATCTGGAAAGTTATAAATACAAATACATACTATATACATAGGAAACTATTATTATTGATGTCGCCCCTAACTTCCAATGCACGTTGCACTCCTCCTGATGATGTTCCCGATATTCTCCATGATAAACTTTCCTGAGGTCTGGAATCTGTTATTATTAAAAGAAAGGTTATCATTTTTAAAATATAAATTATGTTTTAGTTAGAATCGAAGTCAAATTTGAAATGGAATAATTTGTTAAGAAAAAAATTCGTGTAATAATATTTTAACTACAATAATAACTTACTTTCAATGTTGTTTTCATTGTTCTGGATGATGGTCTTGCCGACGCTCTCCAGAAACTTTATGGAGATCTGTAGATATATGTAAGAAATATAAAAAGTGTTAAATATTATTATTCATGGTGATCTTACTGGCAATGCTGATTGCATTGTTCTTGCCGATATTGTTGCCGAAGTTGTCCATGGTTAGCTTTCTGGCCATCTGGAAAGATATGTACAAAATAAAGAAACTGAAAGTATTATTATTGTTGTTCTTAGATTTACTTGGACATTTTTTCCTTCTTCCTTTCTTCGGTTTTTGAAATCTAGAAAGTTGTATAGGAAAAGAATGCTTTCCATTTAAAAGTATTACCATGCTTGGTGTAATGTCGCTCATGTTTTTAATGAAGTTGTAGCCGATGGTCTCCACGATGACTTTTATGGAGATCTAAAAAACAGATATACATTAACAGCCCGATTCTGTGAATTCTTGATAAATTTTTTATCAAGATATTTTGTCAAGATTTTTATCAACCAAAAGTTCGGTTGGCATTCTGTGGCAACATTGATAAATAAAAAGCTTTTGAAATTCACCAGTGTGGTGAATTTCTATTGACAGCTGAATTTGTTTATTGTTATCAAATTATTGGCACAAAGCAAAAATATGGATACATAAATTCTGCCACCGACAACTGAAAAGGATCGCGTAATCTTCGTAAGTCACACCTACGTCTTATTTTTTCCGCAATATCTTCGTCTTCACAAATCGGCATTAACACAATTATTTCTTCTTCCATTTTTCTAAAAGGATACGCAAATTTATACATGTATTTTAAAAAAGAATCCATTATGTGGATATTTACGTGAAGCGTGCACTATTTACCGAATTTGAATACACACCCACAATAAATTAGAGTTATCAATACCAAATGAGACTTTGACAAATTATCAACTAAAAAGCTTTTATTTTTTGTAGTAGAATACCAAATCTTGATAAATATTCAAAAATTGATAAATACTCAATGTGGTGAACTTATCAAGTGCACAGAATCGGGCTGTAAATATAGGAAATTTCAAAGTTTTGTTATTGTTGCTCATACTTTCAATGCTGGCTGCATTGGTTTTAATGGTGTTGGTGCCAATGGTCTCCCTGATGAGCTTTATGAGTATCTGCAGAGAGATATATACAAGAAATATACAAAATTTTAAATAATCATTATTTTCTTCTTACTTTTATTGCTTGGTATGTTTTTCGTAATGGTATTTCGAGTTCATATTCTTTACTTCCTTTCGTTCTTGCCTTTTTGTTGCTGTTTCGTGACTTTGTTCTTGTACATACCATCGCCACAATTTCTGCAGGAGTACTATAGACACTCTCTAACATTTTCATGCGGGGCTCTAAGCATCTGTCGTTTCTGAAGAATGTAGGGTATTTGGTGGAGAGTCTGCTCACGCTTTCAACTATTATTTGTTTCCTCAACTGCTTTGATTCCATTCGGTCTTAAAATACTTCGGCAGTTATTGTCATGTGGTCGACAAACACATGAAATACTTCGTCTGATGGATTTTCAGTATTAATTCATTGCCATCATTTTGAAGAGCAATGAATTCTTCTGACGAGTCATATAGCAAGGCAACTTTCGTCAGGTAGGGCTCGCATTGTGCGCAGTTGCTATGCTATTTTAAACCCAATTTTATGCCATATCCTCCGAAGTAACGTACGGCTGCCTGCTCCGACATACTTGGTCCGTCATTATTACATATATTCATATTATCGTCCTCGTCACAAACTTGTATGGCACCAGCTGCAATTAGGCCACTCCAGTCTATTTGTAATTGCCTTTCCTGGTCGTCCTCACAGTTCGTCATGGAGGAGTTATTCTTCTTAACTATCGACATGGCCAGTAAGGTACCCGTCTTATACTGAAGTTCTCTCACCGATGGATCAGTGCTGCTTCCGAATTGGCCACGGAGGACAGAGAACATATTCTCCACGTTGTCCTGATTAAATCGCCCAGGACATATGTAAGACAATTCGGGATGTCGTTCGAATTGCTCCACTGCCATTTGTTGGAATCCTTCAAGAAATTTGCAATAGTTCTTGTGGCTTTTCGTTTGACCCTTAATCTTGTACTGCATTATTTCCTGTCTATATTGCTCCATCAGTTGCAGTTGATTGTTGTCACGCGTCACTGGTATTCTCTCCATGCTACCCTTACTATTGTGTGATCTCGCGTTGACAACATCAAAAAATTTGTTCAATGTGTCGGTTAGGCGTTTGGTGGCATTTGTTTGGTCTACGTATAAATTATTTGCGGACATCAAGTCTACAGTATTGGCCATAGTGTTACTATAGACTTGGGTAGCTAGATGTACTCGCATTTTTTTTTAAAGCCAAGTGGATCCAAGTGATCTCTTCTAATTTTGGGCATCAGCCTAGCTGCGTTGGACTCAATGTCGCGCTGGTACGTTTCCTTGTACACATCCCAGCTGGCTGTGCCATGTGGAGTTTCGATGGGGTTACTATCTCAGTACGTTACGTATTCCCTTGATGCAAGATGTCGCTAAAAGTATAAATTTTGTGATCATTTTTGACTTAACATTACTTGGATTCGGTATTGTGGAGGCGGTTGTATGCAGCTACTTCGACTCGCATTGGCCCGAGATCATGGAAACCACTTCAAATCCGAAGCTATTTTCTATCACTTCAACATTTTCTGTAATAATTTCCGATAATTTAATGCCATTATAACCTGAAGCACTGAAGTGGAACGACGTTATAAATTTCCGCTCCGAAAAGGCCCCTTTTAGCATGAAAAACAATCCTTTTTTGGCAAGAACTTTGGTACGATTGCCTGTTCTATCGTCCTCAAAGCCGCCAACTTGGTCAATTTTGACGTCATATTCCGCTTCAGGTCTTAACGCGTTCTCATCGAAGGTTAAGATGTCAGCTTTTTCAATGGCGGTCATGGTGCCAGACTTCGCTTTAAGGGCCATTACAACTATTTCATTTGTACCCGGTTTCAGGGACTTCACGGGCGACCAGCGGTATATTGTTGAATTGGCTGGTAATGAAAATCCGAGAGTGTCTCGCATATATACCAAACCTTTCATGGTGTGGAAAAAGTAATTCAGCAGGAGCATTTTCTGGTCTTTGGTATATATTTTGCGGTTCCCATTGCATATTAATTCTGCAAATGCCTTTGCATCTTCAGAGATGAGGCATTTTATCTCTATACTATTTTCAGGACGCTGCTCAGAATGCTTTATTATTGCTATTCTTTCCTCGTTCCATATCTTAGCCACAGACTGATACTTTTCCGCTTGTGTCTTTAACGCCTCTTGCAGTATGCAGTTCTGCTTGCGGAAGAATTCATATTGTTACAGTTTTTGCAGCTAACTCGCTTTGCCGAAAATCTCTAGTAGGTCCTCATGGCACTTCTGGCGAAAATATCCCTTGTTTCCATCGGCTGCACCTGGCTCTCCTCCGGGTTCTGGTCCTCTGATTGTTTCAGCTTCACCTCCTGGTTCTGCTCGTGTCTTTGTTCCACCTTCAGCTCCTGGGTCTGCTCACGATTCTGATCCTGAATCTGGTATTGCTCAGCAAAATGTACTTTTTCCTCCTGTTGCTGCTGCTGTTCACCCAATGAAGTGTGGTGTCGCATATCGTGGTCCTGATCAGTCGAAGTGAGCTGTTGCACTAATACCTCCTCCGGACGCTGCCGGTGCTGGTCCAACTTTGGCGACGATCATGTTCCAGTTGGCGACGTCGCTTCAGTTTCTACGAAGTCCGACTGATGCGCAACTGGATCATTATGTCCTGTAAAAAGAAAAATAATAAATTATCTACAGCATAACATATTTCGTTTCATTATAAATACAGACGGTACCAATTCAAATATAGTTTTTGCTACTGTCTGTATACTGTGTATATACCATTAACAAAATGTACGACGACTTGCGAAAGTTCTCCGCTACTTTATGTCCGAAAAACTGAAATTTGACAAACTTGTCTTCAAGTTGGATTGTGTACTTACGCATACTTTATTCGGAACTTACATATATCATTAAAGCAGTGGCACGAAAACTTTTCACATTTTTTCTTTTCCTTTCTTTAACCTTTAAAAATATTAATAAACCAAAATTAAAATGTATCAGTACTTTAGTTTATATTTTCTCCTGTAATTAAAACAACTTTAAATTGTACCGATAGTAGCAAGTGTTAACAACTAGTACAAAAATCTGGGTATGATAGAACCAAAGGATATGGTATTTTCATTCGCGCAAATTAGAAATCTGCCACTAAAAAGATCAGAAAACTACACAGACGATATGTTCTAAAAACTTGTAAGAAATATCAAGTTGTCTACTGTGAGCGTCAATATGTATTCAAGTCTATTGGAATGTTGAAAAGTAATATTTAATTCAACTGTTTAGATTTTGTAAATAAAAATATTGCTAATGAAAAAACTCCCATAAAAATGGCACGCGCACTTTACTTTTTGTACCTTAAACATATTAAAAACAAGGACTCTGTGCTTGTCCGAGTTGACATTTTGTCTGCCATTTGATAAGTGTCTCTCAAATGTTGTTTTGTTTTTTTTATCCTTGGGGCACTCCCTGAGTTTCGTTTTGCTCAAGTTTATGCTATTCCATTCAGTCTCACCAAATGAAAATGTTGACGTATCCAGCGATTTACATAGTAGTGTAACATGCCCTTAACATTTACAAGAGAATTTTTTTCTGTATTCCACTTTTATGTAAAATTTATTTTTCCGAGAAAACAAAATATCTTATATCAGAGTTGTTATGAAAAAAATTTACCTTCCTTTTGTTACTTGAAATTTACACAAAACTGAACTGTTCTATTCTTTCACTTTTCTCATTGTTCTCGCCAGTGTCTGATATTTGGAAGACAGTAAATTCGGTAACTAATACATAATCTCAATTGAATTGCCTCGTGTTAACGCGGGGTTAATATTACTGACTGAGACAGTATTACAACCAATCTGCAGGGTATAATAGTTTTGCCTTCGCTAAATGGAGAAATACAAGTTGCTCAGTTCTCACAAGCATACAAACAAACGAACATTGACTTCGTATATGAAGTGCGAATTTTAAGATTTAGCAACCACAACTGCATAGTATTAAATGCATAATATCGGGGACCTGTCAAAACTTGTTAAGAATCACAATCAACTGTTTGAGTAGATTAAACGTTTATTACCTCTTCAACTCTGTGATAGTGAAGGTGTTTATCTTTTTCAATTTCAGCTCAGAATCTGAGAATGAACTTTTGTTTGGATAAGGTCTGCTTTTGGATATACCAGACTGATAGAACCGGTATTGCCACACGTCAGGCAAGAACACATGGATTATCGATTTTTCCTTTTTATTTTTAAAATTTTTTTTTGTGATCTGCCAATGTCAAAACGTCATCCTGTTTAATTTTTGTCATGTTAAAGTTTACGAACGTGCAACGTTTAGAAATCGTTAAAAATTGCTACCGAAATTCTGGGTCGCTGCTGGTCGCAACTTTAAGAAACTAAATTTAATCATCATTTATAACTAAATATGCTTAATAAAAATGATATCCATGTTAAAGTCAAGGGCGTTCGCTATCGTGTCATGTTGTAAGACTAATTTTGGCCAGAAATGGATGGACTTACCATCACTGATATGTGGTTCCCACAAAATCGGGCTGGTTAAATAACACGGTGCTACAGTCAAAAATAACTTTTGATGTGACATGGTGTAGGTTGTAGTACAGGCGGAAAAAAATTTTTTTTTTTTGTTGTATACCCCCAAAATCTGATTTTACCGTTAAAAACCCGTTATTTTTGACTTGTCATACAAATCGATTTATTAAGCTGTTATTTCCCAACCGATTTTCGATAATGGAACTGTTTTGGAAAGAGGAGAAATAGAGCTTTAAAAATATGTAGATATGATGGTACTTTCAGTAAAAACATAGAATTTCAAGTGAGTAAACTTCAAATTTCCAAAAATTTTCTCAATTTTTCAACTTTGATCGTGATGTGTTGCATTATTTCATTCCCAATGGTGCTATATATATGGCAATGTCTTTCGTGACATACGTAACATTCGCAGAGTTTTTACAACATTCAAATTATTCTATCTCGTGAACTGTTGAACATAGAGCTATAATTTTTTTTTGGAAAAATTATTTAGCATAAGCTTAATTAAAATCAGTGATTTAATTGAAAAAAAATTACTGAATTTTGGCTGTAAAAATGGTGTAATTTGTCGTAACGTAACGCATTTTTTCACCAATAATTCAGGTCACTTTTCCAAATGGCATTTCTCTAAAAGTTTCAATGTGAAGTTTTTTTTTTTTGTCCGGATATCTTCTTCTATGTCTATAGTTTAGAATACAATCAGTATAAATGCGTCAAAAAATTATGCTCAAAATATGTTGAGGTTTGAGCGATATAAGTTCCGTGACTGACGTAACGTGACTGACGTAACATTTTTGGTATTGAACAATTCTAATACGTTAAGATACATTCTGAAGCCGGTGTACATGTAATTGTATATCATTGTGTTTGATTTTTTGTTAGTTGGTATGAGTTCCGTATTTTAGGGTATGTTTGGGCGGATGATCACCATCCATCATCTTCGTACGCTATTGAAAATTGTACGAAAATGAGGAATTATAAAAAGACATTGCCATATATAATATTCTGAAAGTGTGTTTAGTCTCAATTAAACTAAGTTTTATTTCATAACAATCGGAGTAAAATTGCAGAATTGCAGAATTTTAAAATGGAAACATTTTGGTCACTTGAATAAAGGCACTTTAACAACAATTTTTCTTGTTTTTTTAATTTATTTTACTTTATTTAAGAACTATTAAGAACCCCCTTTGTTTTTATTAACTTCAAATATACGGGTTTTCATTGAGAGATAAAGAGAATTTACGTAATCCAACGAAATTTGATTCCAAGCATCCTTAGTAGTATATATGTGGGAACTCAAAATTGTCAGTGCTGCCAGGTTGTTAAAAAATGAAAACTCACCCCCGCCCCTCTTTTTCCAGTGTTGCCAGATCTCGAGGTTCATGTCTGTACTAACTCACCACCCTTGCCAGATCTCGAGGTGCATGTCTGTACTAACTCACCACCCTTGTCAGATTTCTCGAGGTTCATGGCTATACTAACTCACTTTTTTTGCAGTATTCGGCTCGTGTCTTTGCTAAATATTCAATTGTCAGCCCAAAGATGGCTCTATTAAATATTGCATGAGAAAATAGTAGAATACGTGTAGCATGATTGTAGGCGTTGATTAAATGAATATCGATGTTAGTGATGAGTGTTCTGATCGGTTGGATCCGAGATCCCGGGTCGGATCGGGATCGGGGTTTTAACCGAACCTGTTTCGATCTGGATCGGGTTCGATCTGGATCGATCCTGTTTTAACCGAACCTGTTTCGATCTGGATCGGGTTCGATCTGGATCGATCCCTTCGGATCGGGTTCGGGGTTTTAACCGAACCTGGTTCGATTTAAAACCATAGAACGCATGAGTCCTCAAATTTAATTAGCTGTGCTGACAATTGTAGTATAATTTAAACCGTCTAGTGAAGAAGTTATATTGCAATAAGAAAATGTTCGCCTACGATCAGCAGTATAAAGTGATCTACGATCCTAATTTATATAGTCCCACACACTTCAATAAGAATCCCGATTTGGAAGAATTGGAAATGGATTTTCTGAACGCCTGGGAAACGGACATGTTTCAGGAGAATTTGAAGAACGTTGTTAACTTCGAAATAGCGAATTCTCTAAGACCATATGATATGATAACTAGAGACTTTACTGGACATCATACGTGTGAGATGACGCAATTAGTAAATTTGGATATTTTGCCGAATTCAATATTATAGAAAAAACAGATGATACACAATTTATTATTAGAATTATAAAAAATATTGTCACAATTTGGAAAAAAATTGAATAAATTATAATTCTTTAACACCTCTTGTTTTTTTTTTTAAATTTTATTTTATTTATACCGCAAACCGCAGAACACACGAGTCCTCAAATTTAAGTAGCATTATCTTTTTCATAAACCACAGAACATACTATTTCAATAGGTGAGAATTTAAGAAAATGATAGCAAAAATTTTAGCGTGCGAAATAAATTTCTGGACTGAGAATTAGAACTGAGATATGAATGCAAAAATTCGCATAACCGTGAACAAAACATAAACACATAATTTTAATCATAAGTTGAACTTTCATAGCTATTTCAATAATATGTTTTGACGAGAATTTAAGAAAATGATAATAAAGATCACATAATTTTAATCATAAGTTGAACTTTCATAACTAATTCAATAATATGTTTTGACGAGAATTTAAGAAAATGGTAAGAAAAAATGATAAGAAATAATAGAATACCTCAATTTGTGTGTGAGCGAATGTCGTCAATTTAATGATAATTAAAACTTTCATATTATAAACTAACAACGAAATAAAAAAATCATAATTTGTCTATGAATGAATTTCCATTGATGAATATTTATACTCAAATTTTTTTATAGGTATTTGTTAAATGTTTTATTTAATTTATACATAAATCGATTTATTAATATTTCCTTTTCTCAAAAGCTATTAGTAGATATTTATATTTTTTTAGTATATCACAAATATTTGATCCTCTCATCTGATAGAAAACGCATTCACAAGTGTCTGGATTATCAACATTTTCGTTTAATGCATAGGTACAGTCCTCATAATGTTCGCCATATATCGAGTTCACCACTAACCGTCCTTCATTAACAGCCATAAATTCTATGTAGGATTTAATTTCTTTAGCGTGAGACTCAAGAATGTGGTCTGCATTTTCGTTTAGAAAGTGAATTAGTTCTTGTTTATTCATTGTTGAAAGTATAAATAAAAAAAAATATTACGTATTTTTGATAGTGCTATAAAGTATTTCAACCGTGATAGAAATCTAATACTAAACGAAATTTTTTTAAAAATTTCATTTATATGTAAATTTTGCAAATTGAGTTTTATAGATACGCGTATGCTGTCAAAACATTATAAATTACATTGTGAATTATGTGGAAAACTTTTTCTCAATGTTAGAAGCGTGAAACAACATATTCCTCAGTGCAACGTTTATAGAGAGTTATACGTACACAAATAACAGTATGGAAATGATATTCCCGCAGGAATTTTTCGAAGAAGCTCGAGTACACATTATCGATATCTTGAAAGATTGTTCTACCAAGCATATAAATTTCAAATTCAATATGCAGCTGGAATGTGCTTATATAAAAAAAGTCCTCATAATTCGGAAGAGCTTCAACAATGTGCAAAGATGAATCATACAACAAAAATGTGTTTAGTCACGTTGGGTGATGATCTAAATCAGTTGTACGAGACGCAAGCTAATGCCACTTGTACTAAAATGTCTGAATTCCAAGACCGTGATAGCGGTTGGAGTCTCGCCCATATCGATTTTATGGATATAAATATCAATCAGTCAACGGTTCTAAAAGGAAGTACATATATTCCATTACCACGGACTCTAAACAAAAAGTCTGGCGCATTTCTAAACATAGCAAATGAAGACGATTATTGCTTCAAATGGTGTATAATTGCATCTTTATTTAAAGATTCAAGTCATTCATATCACCAACTATGTAACCCGGAAACATATAAAATATCCGACATTTCAGCAAACATTATACAAATAATCGATATTGATTTAAATTTTGTTGATCTAACGTTTCCAATGAATCTGAAAGCTATTAAAACGTTTGAACAAAATAATGACATCAGTATCAATGTTTTTGGCTTTGATAATGAACAAGTTGTTGGGCCATACTACTTAACAAAAGGAGAAAAAGCTCATATAAATCTTCTCTTGTTGACGACTGAAGACAAATCACACTACATTCTTATACAAGATTTATCCAGGTAAAATACATATATAAACACATTTATTTTTATAGCTTATTAAATATTTCTTTTTTCTAGATTCATCCGATCGAGCATCACAAAACATAAGGAACGACTATTCGTATGCAATTCCTGTCTTCACTTTACACACACGGCGGAGCTTTTTGCTGCACATGAGCTGAATTGTGGAAACAGAGTATGTTTTATGCCTAAGTTAGAGAATAACTTGATAGGTTATACGAATTATTATAAAGAGATAGATGTCCCTTTCACTATTTATGCAGATTTTGAATGCATCTTAGAAAAAATAAATGTTGAAATATCACCAAACACCACAAATATTCAAAAGCATATCCCATGTGCTTTTAGTTACTACATTAAATGTAGTATTAACGAAGATTTAGATGAATTTAGATTATATTGTGCTGAAGATGCATCTAAAGTCTTTATAGATACATTAATCGAAGATACGAAAAACATTTACGTAAAATATTTAAGTCAAATTGTCCCCATGTTGAGCTTGAGTGATGAAGAAATAGCTTTGTTTCATAATATTGAGAATTGTTTTATTTGTGGCAATGTATTGGGATTGGATAGAGTACATGATCATTGCCATTTCACGGGAAAATTTAGGGGAGCCGCGCATAATGCCTGCAATTTAAATTATAAAACTCCCAAATTTATACTAATACTCTTCCACAATTTTTCGTCATATGACTGTCATCTTTTTATTAAAGAATTGTCTGAAGACAAACATAAGGGGTCTATAAAAGTTATTCCGCTAAACAAAGAGTTGTATGTCTCATTATCAAAATATATTCCAATGGAATTTAAAGAGACTTTAGAACTTCGTTTTCTAGACTCATATAGATTTATGTCATCGAGTTTAGATGCTCTAGCTAAGAATTTGTCGGTAGAAGATTATCATATTCTTCATAAACATTTTAATGTTGAAGATGAATTTAATCTAATAAGGAGAAAGGGAGTATTCCCATATTCATACATCGATTCAATAAATCGATTGGATGAGAATCAACTTCCAACTCGCGAAAAATTTTTCAACTCTTTAACAAATAAAGAGTGTTCTATTAATGATTATGAGCATGCGGAAATAGTGTGGCAAACGTTTGATTGTCAAAATCTGTTAGATTACATGAAGGTATATCTAAAAACAGATGTATTACTATTAGCAGATATTTTTCAAAATTTTAGAAAAATATGCAAAAGCATTTATAAGCTCGATCCATGTCACTATTACACAGCTCCAGGATTATCATGGGATGCTATGCTAAAATGTGTCAATATCAAGTTAGAACTCCTTACAGATCTTGATATACATAATTTTATATCTGATGGGATTAGGGGTGGACTTGTTCAATGCACGAAAAGATATTCTAAGGCGAATAATAAATATATGAAAGATTATGATGCTAATAAAGCTTCAGAATACTTAATGTATTTAGATGCAAATAATTTATATGGCTGGGCGATGTCAAGTTATCTTCCATATGGAGGTTTTGAATGAGTTGATGACAAATCTGATGAGTTTATAAATTTTGCTATAAACGAAATATCTGATACATCATCTGTAGGCTATATTTTAGAAGTTGATTTAGAATATCCAAATAGTCTTCACGATAAACATAATGATCTACCATTTTGTCCTCAATCTAAGAAATTGGGTTCATCAAAATCGTTTAAGCTCATAGTCGATTTAACTTATAAAACAAGATATGCTATACATTATAGAAATCTGAAACAATGTTTAGATAATGGACTTGTTCTCAGAAAAGTGTATAGAATATTAAAATTCAAACAGTCAGATTGGTTGAAGAAGTATATTGATTTAAATACTAAGCATAGAACATTAGCAAAAAATCAATTCGAAAAAGATTTTTTTAAATTGCTAATAATGCCGTTTATGGGAAGACAATGGAAAATGTTGATAAACGTAAAGATGTTAAAATTGTTTCGCAATGGGAGACAGTTAACAAGAAATCTTTAGGTGTTAGAGCATTGGTCGCAAAACCCAGCTTCAATAGTATAACAAAGTTTTCTGAAAATTTATATGGAGTACAATTGGATCGCGTTTCATCTCTATATAATAAACCCATGTATTTAGGGTTTGTTGTATTAGAATTATCTAAGTGGAAAATGTATGATTTCCACTATAGATATATGAAACCGAAATTTGGAGACAATTTATTCCTCAACTATATGGATACTGATTCATTCATCTATACTATTAGAACATTAGACTTCTATAATGATATTCATAATGATATTTCAAATGAGTTTGATACTTCAGAATATCCAGAAAATAACATTTTTAATATTCCTTCATTAAATAAAAAGGTTTTAGGTAAAATGAAGGATGAAAACAATGGGAATATTATGTTAGAGTATGTAGGTCTTAGATCGAAAATGTATTCATATAATGTTCAATTGCTGTCTGAAATCATTGAGGAGGTTAAAAAAGCTAAAGGTGTTAAAAAGTCTGCAGTAGATAAACTTGTTATAGAGGACTACAAGAATTGTTTATTCAATAATACAATTGTTACTGATGACATGTTAACCTTTAGATCTAAAATACATGATTTATACACTCAAAGATTGAGGAAAACAGTTTTAAGTTTTAATGATGATAAGAGATTTATTAAGCTAGATAAGATAAATACTTATGCTTGGGGTCATTACAAGCTTTCTGGATATGATAATTTTTATGGAACTGATGATGATTCTATGTTTTTGTTTGTGGATGAAAATATTAATATTGATAATAATAATAGTGATAATGAATATATTGTTAATGATAATGTTAATAATGTTGTTGAATATGATAATTTTTATGGATCTGAAGATAATTCTATGTTTTTTTGAATGAAAATAATTGTAAAAAATCTTCATAATGAATATAATGCTTCTTAAGTAGTTCAATACAAATACAAACCCACATGTAATCAAATAAAGAAGAACAAAATAAAATTTATTTAAAAAATAATACAATGACTTTTATTATTATTATTTCTTATCGCTGTGATATAATAATAGAGCATTTTGGAGTGCGCAAACTCCATTGGAGTGAAGCCAACAATTTTTTATGTTTAAATATTTTTGCTTTAGCTGTTTAAAAGAAGGCGAGTTTTTTCTTTCTTCCATATTAATGACTTGATATGTATATGGAAAGTTTTTATTAATCCAATCTTGTTTGATAGCTCCTCTTACACAAATAACTTTAAATTCTGTATACTCATCAATTAGCTGTCGTATGCTATTAAAAGAAACATCTCCTTCCTCCCAACACAGATCATGTATGTTTGCAGTCGTCCACGATGCTTGTTTTTTCAGTTTATAGCTTAACTCTTGAAGAGAATACGGTGGTTTTATTAGAAAGCGGTGGTATTTATGTTCGTTCCAAACTAATGCGATTTCTTTAGCAACGAATTCATTATGAGTCCCCATAAAACCTTGCACATCCAAGTAAATATCCGCAAACATGTTTTTAAACAATTTTTCGAACGTCTCCTGTTAACGGTGAATACTCCACTAAACGATCATGAATGAGAATACAATAAGCTGAAATATTGCTTGGAATAGGTTTTATAGTTTCAAATTCAATCTTAACATCGATAGGTCCACTCGTATGAGTTTCATTTTGATGGCTGACATCAACAACGATAATGGGACCATCCGTGATAAAATGTGATGTTGAGAGTAAGGGTTGAGGATCTTTCATATAATACATTTGTTGAAGTTTTGCATACATCTCATAGAGAATTGCGTATCGACCCTTACTAATATTGAGTTTTAAATCATCATATGGATACGATTCTGAATTTAAGTGAACCTTGATATCGCTTAACTCACAATTTTTGAAAACCTCACCATTGTAAAAGCTAACAATATAAAGCGAGGACGTTCTCTATTCGATGATAGTTTAACATTCCAAACATGATTATGTGTCTCAGCAGGTAGTGTAGGATAAAAATGTGTATCCCAACTTCGAAATGCTAATGGTAATGTTATACCACTCTTAATAATTTTCATTATGCTTAATTTACTTGAATCTGATAGATGCACATGCGGAATTCTCCATGAAGTATTCGTGATGGTTAGGTGTGCCGTTAGATTAGCGGTTGTTCCTGCTATAAAACCTTTATCACTTTTATTACGTAATAAAATTAATTCATGTTTACAATTCAACATAACTTTGTTAAAGTCTTCAGCAAATCCCAATACTGATTTCAATGGGATACAATAATTAAAAGTTGACGTGTCTAATATTATCGCTTTATTAATAGTCCAACTAGCATTTTCCATCATAGCACTCTCACTTGGAGTCAGTGATACATAGTTTTTCATGCTATTAGTTATTCCAAGGTGTCGAGTGCGATCAATTTCAATACCATTAACTTCATATCGAATTTCATCAAAGAGATATGGGATAACATTACTTTTCATTTTCAAAGTATTTGGTATGAAGGGGCTAGGTTGCGGGCTTGCAACTCCTTCAACATATATATAGCTTTCGTTTGGTAAAATATATAAATCCTGATTTTGTATTGAAATTCGTATCTCATCATTATTGTTAAAAGATTTTATGAATGGATGATATGTGTAATAATCTTTTTTAATAACGGTTTCATCAGACTCAGGCTTTTCTAACACGCTTATAATTGAAGTCATTTTAATTGTAGATTTAATGATCGTTGAAAATTTTTATTTTCATGAGTTAAAGATTTAGTTGACTTATTCAGTCTTAAATGATTGGTTGTTGTCGATGGAATGATTGTGGACGCAGTTTTTAAAGTTCTTTTATTATAGATAATCATTATACGACCGGTCTTAAATGTATACGTAGTGTAATTTCTTCTCCATGAAAATTTATTAAATCTCCAAACTGATCAACTAATCGTATTGTCAAGGTGTTTATCTCTGTGCAGTTGAGCGGTAAATAAATCAAATTCCTTGGTATTTCAGTAATTTTATAGCCAGGCGGTACATTGATTCCAAAGTCATGCAACGTATGCACATTCTTGCTATTCATATATGTGTTGATCACAATATTACATTCGAGTCGAATCAGATTTACTCTAGAAATGTTTATTGATTGATTAGAGTAATGATCTTCTCCTGGTTTCAGTACTTGCGGATAAAAGCCAAGCAATGATCCTATTGAATTCGGTTTATTAAAATAAACTGGATCGTGAGAGCTATTTATTATCACTTGCATTGTATTATTATTCGCTTCTATTTCTATCACCTTCTCAGGATTATCTATCGCATATTCTTCATCTATAAATTCAGCAATATTTTCTAATTCGTATGATCCGATAGGTAATTCAATAACATCTTCGCCAATGTGAAATAAATTGTTATCAACGTCAACATTTGGTATGCTATTGTATGCATGAAAGTCGACAAGCGCACATTCATAATATCCTTTTAATTGAATGGGAGGGAAATATGAAACAGTTAATTCTGATGTATTACCGCTCAAAGATAATGTTATTGACATTCTGATTGTTGAAAGTTGAATGATTTGAATAAAACAATGATAATAGATTTTATAACAATTTTATTTCAATATTGTATATATATATATATATATATATATATATATTTATATATTTATATATATATCAATTAATTTACTATAACTTATTACAATATTGTATTCTTATTAATCCAAGAATTATGATCATTTGAAAAGCCTAACCACTTAACAAATACTTGATCTCCATTAGTTTTCAAAATTTGTTCAACTAAGAATGTGTTGGGATAGCTAGTTTTGGAGAGCTCCTCATTATAGAATCCTCCTTCAATAGGATTACCTTGATAATCTTCTAAAATGTATGTGGTTGGATATGTATTTTTTAATTGATTTGATTTTAAATATTTCTGTTGTCCAGTTAGGAGTGAATCCTTTTTAAAAATTAATTTATATTTACTAATGCGTACATAATCACCAACATGATATTTTGAGGGTGGATGTATTTTTATATGACTGTAAACTGTATTCAATAATTTCTTTTCATTCAATTTGTTTACATTAATAGGCGCCATTTTAATTGTTCTATGAATTTTTTTATTATATGCTTTATCTAAATCTTTATATTTCTCGAGCCAGTGATATGATCCATTATAACTGAACTCTCTCCACATCATTCCCTTCAACGTTCTGTTAAATCGTTCTACAATGGATGCTTTCATTACACTAAATGTAGAGTAATGATTAATTTTATAGGTTTTCATTAGATGATCAAAACTTTTGTTAAAGAATTCTTTTCCATCATCAGTTTGTAAATTTATAGGTTTGCGATCAAGTTTTAGAATATTCTTAAAAGCCTTAACAACATCCTTAGATGTTTTAGTTTTAAGCGGTTCCACCCAAGCAAATTTTGAGAAAGTATCTATGACTGTTAGGAGATATCTATAATCTTTATTTTGAGTTGAGTAATTCCCTATTTCAACTAAATCTGCTTGCCACAAATCGTCTATCCCTTCATCACAACTCTTCTTCTTAAAAATCGTTTCCGTGCCTGGTTATGTAACTCGTTTACGAGCGATCGTTTATCATCCATAGTTCTTTCAGATGTTTTTACGTTTAATTTTTATTATCTGTTTTAGTCGATTCTAAGTTCCATTTTTCATTAAGAATGGTTTTTACTTCTCTTTTTAATTGTGATATCTCCTCTTGCATATGATTGAGCACATTCTTCATCCAATTTTTCAATATTTTCTCTTCATTGCGGATTTGTAAGAAAAGATATTCTTTGTTAACCACATCATTTCCATCCACAGAATTAGCAACGTTCTTAATCCTTTTGTTTTGTAGATCAACGTTTTTATATTTATCCACTGTCAAGCCAGCCCATTTATGAACAAATTTTTTTTAATATCTCATTCTTATAACTGCTAAAGTGTCCGAATTTGTCTACAGACATAATATATAGTTATTTAATTATCTTTGCTTCTCTCAATTCCTCAATAATTGATATAATTTCATTATTATGATTAGTATGACCAGCTGCTTGTGATGCTATCAACAGTCTAAGACGATCTACTAACTCGTTTGGATCATCCCAATATATATAGTTTGGTTTATATTCATTTAATTTCATCATCATACCGCTCCCCCTATGCTTGGATATAGATGTTTTTGGTAATGTTTTAGGATTATTATCTTTTATCAATTTGCTTATTATATTTATAAGCTTTTGTACCCTTTATCTGACCATCTGCTTTATAATCTCGTCTGTATGCATTAGTTTGTTCTAAAAATTTTTTATAAATATTTAACTCAGTTTTATCAAAATTTTGTGGTTTACTGTTGAACATTAATTCAAACAGACCCGGAGTGCGTGCCCAATTATTGCTTCCAACGCTTATTTTGTCTTCACTTAACTTTAAAGTGGCGTCACCAAACATTCATGCATCATTTTTCTTATCTCTATGTGGTCCATATAGAGTATCCAATTTATTCTTCCTTATCAAAGTTGACAAATCATTAAGACTAACATCATTAGCTTCAGAAAAATCAAAAAATAGATTATTATCCGAATCTTCCTCTATCGTTCCAGACTTTTCATAAACATTCTTATCATCATCATCAACAAATTTTTTTGGGGTGCTTGATTCTATTTTCATCGGTGGTTTATTGAATATATAACCATTATCATCATCAAATGTTGCATCCTTTTTTCCTTTTTGATTGAAAAAGTTTTGATCTTCAGTTTTATTAATAAAAAGTTTTAATGGTGTTGTAATAGGTTTAAATGTGTCTTCCAATAGATCAGCTGCATCTGCTTCGCCCATTTTGATGCTATGAAATTTTTTTCTTCGTTCTTTTCTAACCTTCGTCAACTCTGCTAATACTTTTTCACTCATTGTGAAATCATTAGCTATCAGATCAGATATCAGCTCAGCTATCGGATCAAGAATCAGATTAGTTATCAGATCAGGTATTAGGTCAGGTATCGAGCCTAATAATTAGTTAGATTCAAAGATGAAGCCTTTACTAACATTTGAATATTAATCGAGAGGCTTTATATGCTTATGAATGAGTCAAATTGTTTTCTATATCGACCTTTGTTTATTTCATCATCTTTGTTAATCATTAGAAATCCATATTTATCAGACCAACATTCTCGACATATTTTATAAAAGTTTTCGAAACTCATATCCGCTCCAACATGATCACTATATACATGCTTCATATTCATTTCGTCTTGCTTAAACATGATAATAATATTAGCATTATCTCGAATTAAATGTTTTGGAATGCGTGTATAAGTTTGACATAAATAAAATGAATCAATATTTTTATGTCTTCCCATGCAAAAATAATCACGAATATTATTTTGCTTTTCACATGCAACATCGTCAAATATCATGATTGAATTTTTTTTAGCCTTTTCAGGTTGTATTACAGATTCATTATCTGAATATGTGAAGTAACCCATTCCTTTAATTGGCGTTATTAACTTCTTCAAATATTCATATTTAGGCTGATATAAGGATTTAGAGTAGATGTATAGATTCTCAAATTTAAGTCCGTTAGAACTTTCAATTAATCCAATCATTACGTTCGTCTTTCCGCAGTTGGATGGACCCACTATTAGAGCTCTAATAGAGTTGGGTAGTAGTGTCCTGTGTCTTGTTCCAACATTAATATTGGTAGAGAGATCTACATTTCTCACTTTTATACTTTTATCTTGTTTTAGTAAACGCATTCTTACAACTAATTAAGTACAACAATGTTATAAAATATACATACTTCATAAGGGAGAACTCATTGTGCTACATTATATCTTATAAAATGGTTCTACTTTATCCTAAAAAAGTTAATCGTAATATTGATGTTGTTGGACGAGGATTGATAGATCGTGCTATAAATAAACTACAATTTGAACTTCATCTACCAGGATATCAATTCTGTGGACCTGGAACAAAACTTCAAGCCCGTTTGAATAGAGGTGAAAAAGGAATAAATCTGTTAGATGCAGCTTGTAGAGAACATGATATAGCATACTCCAAATATACGGATATAAACTTACGACATCAAGCTGATAGAATACTACAAAATAAAGCGTGGGAACGAGTTTTGAATAAAAATAGTAGTATCGGTGAAAAAACTAACGCATATGTGGTGACTAATGCTATGAAAGCTAAAGTAAAATTCGGAATGGGAATTAAAAAAAAGAATTGTGTTAATGCTCTTTTTAACACAGCTGTAAAGACCGCTACAAAAGTTTTACAAAAACAAAAACCAGAAGATATTGCGAGTGCTATTAAGATTGCACGCAAATCTATTCAAAAATCATTGAAAGGTAAAAAGTCTCGTGCCGTAATACCACGCATTATTAATGTACCGAAAATTGGAGGATTTTTACCTATTATACCAATAATAAGTGCTATAGCTGCTCTTGGAAGGCTAGGAGGTGGAGGAGCTGCTATTGTGAAAGCTGTTAATTCTGTAAAAAGCGCTAAACGTCAACTTGATGAGGCACAGAGACATAACAGAACTATGGAATCGATAGCAATGGGAAAAGGTCTTTATCTCAAGCCATATAAGAAAGGATATGGTCTCGTATACAATGCATCATCGTTAAAATTTTTTTAAAGAAGCTACCTAACAGACCATTAACTGACGTTGATTTAAAGAAGTTTTCTTCAAATATTCCATATTTTAGAGGTGTTTTCATGAGAGATTCACTTCCAAAACGTTCACGTCTAAGAGAATGCGGTATCATAAATTTGGATTCTTCAATCGGAGGTGGTACTCATTGGGTAGCGTACTATAAAAATAGAGAAGAGAAGCAATATTTCGACAGCTTTGGTAATTTGGAACCACCATTGGAAGTGATTAAATATTTGGGGAAAAATTTGGTGTACAACTATTTACAAGAACAGAAGTATGACTCATTCATTTGCGGTCACTTGTGTCTAAAATTTTTATATAATATTGTAATGACATAGCTTAATAAAACAACTTTTTAATAAATTTAATATATTTTATTCTAAAAAAATAATTATAATTTTTGTTTTATTACATGTAACAATATATATGTCAGATATTTAACTCGCCAATTAATTGATATTCATTTTATATGATTGTTTATAGTTATCGATTCTGATAATTTCAAGGTTAGAGCGAGTATTAGTATCAGATATTAATACTATTTCCACATCTCCATTGCTCAGAAATCGATCACTTTCATGTTCATAGTATTCGAAGCATGAGATATCGAGGGTCCGTTCTTTATAGTTACTATCGTAGGTGCATCGTAAGGTTATTGAATTGTTCTCGTATTCCAGCTTAAAATGTCTGTAGAATGGACGCTCGCTTTCAATTATTCCAGCAATATCATTTTCTTTCTTAATAAGATCTTGCCTGAAACCTTCAATCGCCTCTTCAACTGTAAAAAATTCTCGAGTTTTAACAAATTGATCTTCTGCGTCTGGCAATGATGTTGTTGTTGTTGTAGTATGATTTTGAGAAAGCCATGGTTCCTCCCCCAACGGTATACTTGCTCTCAGTAGATTAAAACTTAAATCGATTTTTATGACATCATTATTCGGTAACATGACTTCAAATTCTACGCTATCATTGTTATTAATACCAGTCAATGCTAATGGTATTGGTGTTGCTATACTCAAAGTATAGCAATAACAAAGAAATATGATATATTTTATTACTATCATTTTATCTGTTATTTTTAATGTGAAGCAGGTCCTTCCAATTTAAAGTATTCCAAGTATCTAGTCTTTTATATGAATATCGTCATATATATATACATATAGATAAAATAATCATCATTTAGTTTTATTCATATTGTTACGAATAAGTAAAAGCTTTTGCTTACTGTTAATGACTCTACTAACAGTATGTAAACATCAGGCGGTTAGTGCTGCGCCTGAAAGTATGCATTGTAACAACGTACCAGCTCGCTAAACCAGTAGCATGAATTCACCTCAGTAAAGATAATTCTCCTGTGTAGGAGAATGTTCTACAAAGATAAACAACAACAACATCTATTTTCTAGAAGGTTCTTGAATTCGCTAGATATATGTACCTTCATTTGTGTATGGTGAGTTGGTATAAATAGCGGAGGTCTTTGGAATGGAGAGTTCAGTTTGTGATTAAACCCCGTAAAGTAAGCAACGCGAATTGATAATAAAATACAAGACTTGTTAAAGTGTTATAAATAAAGTAAACTGTTGCACTATATAAGTAAAATAAAAGGAAGTGAAACCCTTGTAATTATCGTAATTTAAAACGAACCTTGTTTTATTATTGGGAACAAAACAACGCAAAAAGGACGAATAAGGAAATTCGTAACATTGGTGTCAGAAGTGAAATTACAAATTAAGGACAACGATGAAGTTTGAAGAACTCAAAGTTGAACAACTAAAAAAGGAGTTGAGTAAATTGGATCAACCGACAGCTGGTAATAAGGTAGAGCTGCAGAGGCGATTAATAGAAGAATTCAAGCGCCGAAACATTGACATTGACAAATACCAGTTTGAATGCAAAGAAGAAATGGAGATATCTGCAAATGAAGCAACTGGTAATGTAGATGTTTCTACAATGTTTGCGGCCATGATGGAAAAGTTTGCAAAATTGGACGAAAACTCTAGAGTTATTAACGCGAAGCTGGACGAAAATTCTAGAATTATGGACGAGAAATTTGGCGAGAATTCTAGAATTATAAACGAGAAATTTGGCGAGAATTCTAGAATTATGGACGAACAACTTGAAAAGAAATTTAGCGAGAATTCTAGAATAATGCAAGAGACATCTAACGCCACAAATGACAAACTTCAACAAATTTCGGAAGTTATGAACAACATGGAAATACATGTTAATGAGAAATTCGAAAACTTCGAACAGAAGTTCGAAGAAGTTGAACAGAAGTTTGAGAAAGTCGAAAATGATGTAAGTGAATTGCAAAGAAAAATTAATGAACTTCAGTTACAAGAGGGGCCAGTGCGAGTAATTTCTGAAGCCTCTAGTAGATTGAAAGCTCCCAGTTTCGATGGCTCTACACCATTTGACGTTTTTAAATTCCAATTCGAAATGGTCGCAATTAAGAACTTGTGGAACAGCAACGACAAAGCAGTAGAGCTAATTTTAGCACTGAAAGGCAACGCAGCAGAAGTCCTTCAGAGCATTCCCGTCAGTGCCAGAAACAACTACGAGGATATACTGGCTGCGTTACAACGCAAGTATGGTAGCGATCACAAGAAGGATTTATATCGCATGGAATTGAGAGGCCGAGTGCAAAAGCATAATGAAACGCTTCAGGACTTCGCAACCGAGGTGGAACGTTTGGTGTTGATGACTTATCCTGGTGAGTCCCACCCATTCTTGGATCAATTTAAGATTGAAGCATTCGTCAACGGCATCCGTGATCCTGACATAAAATACGTGACTTGTGCCACACAAAAAGCTACATTCGCCGAAACTGTTTCGTTCGCCTTGGCACAGGAGACAGCGAAATTTGTGTCCAAGCCTCAAATACAAAGAGTTAGAAAAATTTAAATGGAGTCGGAGGCAGGAGATTTGAAGGGTGCCATAAACGATCTTAAAGAAATCACCCAAACCCTCAGCAAGGCGTTACCAGGCGGAAGTAAGCCCAGACCAAAGTGCTACAATTGCGACAAACCTGGTCATATTTCACGAAACTGCAGAGAGCCACGAAAACGATCAAGATCGAGCTCACCCCAACGTGGCAATAAACGGGTAAATTTTACTACACAAAATGAATCTCCGTTAAACTAAAACGAGCTAGCCCAGAGGGGCATGGACTAGCTCCCACAACAGAGGGCCCCACGATCTCCATCTCAATAATACAACAGAAAAACAACAACCTCACTGTCTACGGAGCTATCGGTGGTCGGAAGCGCATATTGACTATGGACACAGGCGCGTCACAATCTATCATCAGATCAGATTTGATAAATGGACCAATGGAATCGTTACATGGTGTAAGACTCCGCACAGCAACGGGTGAACCAGCAACTGTACATGGTAAAGTTAAATTGAAGTTAGCCATTGGCAACATGAGCATCGAGCACGTGTTTATTGTCGCCGACATTGTAGATGAAGTGATAATTGGCGCAGATTTTATGATTGGCCAAGGCCTCAAGTTAGATATGGGGCAGCAAGTTTTGACGTGGGCTAATGTGGAAATTCCTCTCAATGTGGGATACGACAATACAACACAGGTTAAAAGGCTGATCGCTTACAAAGATGTAAAATTGCCACCAAACTCAGAAACCATAGTATGGGCCCGAATGGAGGGAGATTGTGAGATCGGCGGTTTGTGGGTAGTTGAACCGGCAAGTATAAACAACGATAACATCATCACTGCCAAAGCTCTAGTAAGAACTAATAATGAAGGATACTTGCCTGTACGAGTTCTAAATTTGTCCAACAACGAGGAGGTGATCGGCGACCGCACAGAAATTGCAGAATGTACACCAGTCGAGGCGGTCATCAACTGTGAAGTTAATTCTGACTGCAGCAAACTATCAGAAAAGGAGCAGAAAGTGCTGGAGTCGCATCTCAGTGAGTGGGTGCGAGAACTAAAGCCTTCTGATAGGAACAAAGCAAAGCAATTACTGGGGAAGCATGCGTCTACCTTCGCCCTGAAAAAAGAATGCCAAGGTAGAACATCAATGGTAAAGCATGACATCAATACAGGGGAAGCGAGACCAATAAAACAGGCGCCCAGAAGTCTTCCACTTGCAAAAAGAGATGAGGTAAAGAAACTGGTAGCTGAAATGCAGAAGGATGGTGTAATCGAACCTTCTTCAAGTCCATGGAGCTCGCCGGTGGTACTAGTTAAGAAGAAAGATGGAAGTACCCGATTTTGTGTGGATTATAGAAAGCTCAACGACGTCACCAAAAAGGACAGTTATCCACTACCAAGAATTGATGACACATTGGATACGTTGTCAGGAACAAAATAGTTCTCCACGCTGGACTTGCAAAGTGGTTATTGGCAAGTAGAAATCAGCGAGAAAGACAAGGAGAAAACTGCATTCAGCGTAGGGGATGGTCTGTGGCAGTTTAAAGTAATGCCATTTGGACTATGTAACGCTCCAGCCACCTTCGAGCGATTAATGGAGTGCGTGTTGAAAGGACTTCATTGGCGAACATGCTTGGTGTACCTAGACGACATCATTGTCATGGGGAAAACATTCGATGAACACCTGAAGAATCTTAAAGAAGTCCTTCAACGTATAACCGCGGCTGGGTTGAAACTCAGCCCGAAGAAGTGTTCTCTGTTCCAGAAAGAAGTAAAATACTTGGGACATCGAGTGACAGCAGATGGCATTTCCACCGATGAAGACAAAATCCTGACAGTGAAGGATTGGCCACGACCGCAGAATCTCCATGAATTACGCAGTTTTCTAGGACTCTGTACGTACTACAGACGGTTTGTGCCGGGTTTCGCCACAGTGGCTGCAAGTCTTCACGAGCTGACAATGAAAAATCGGCCGTACTGTTGGAGCGAAAAACAAGAAGAGTCATTCCACCAACTGAAGCAATATTTATGCACGGCTCCTTTGCTTGCATATCCTGTTGCTGGAGAGAAATTCGTGTTGGATACTGACGCGAGTGGTTACGGAATAGGGGGCGTGCTCTCGCAGGAAATCAATGGCCAAGAAAAAGTTATTGGGTACTACAGCAGAATACTCTCAAAGCCAGAGAAAAATTACTGTGTTACGAGACGAGAGCTACTGGCAGTCATAGAGTGTGTCAAACACTACCACAAGTATCTGTACGGCCAGCCTTTTCAGTTAAGAACCGATCATGCGGCGCTAAGGTGGCTACTGCAATTTAAGAACCCCGAAGGCCAACTTGCTCGTTGGATTGAAAGACTGCAGAGCTATGACTTCAGCATTGAGCATAGAAAAGGAGGAAAACACGGTAATGCTGATGCCCTGTCACGTCGTCCATGCAAGCTGGAATGCAAACACTGCTCAAAAGCAGAGGTGAAAGAAAACATCATTGACGTACGTCTGCTTCGACTAGAATCCAACGAAGCTGGTCAACAGCACAAAGAAGCGACCCTATACTGGCAAAAATCATTTCTGCAAAAGAAAAAGGTGAAAGACCAACACGCAATGACATCGCCTCAGAGAGCCCCCTGATGAAAGCATACTGGGCCCAGTGGAACAGCCTAAAATTATTGGATGGTTGCCTATACCGGTTATGGGAAAGTGAGGATGGTAAAATAGTCAAAAAGTTAATAGTGGTACCTTCCTCCAAGGAAAAAGAGATAATGACAGAATTCCATAATGGCCCGAGCGGAGGACATCTAGGAATAACCAAGACCATTGAAAAGCTAAAGCAACGGTTCTACTGGATTGGCTGTCAACAAGCGGTAGCCGATTGGATAGCAAATTGCACCCAATGCATGACAGCTAAGGGACCAACGCGAAGAAGTCATGGCCACATGCAGCAATACAACTCAGGTGCACCCTTTGAGCGTATAGCTATGGATGTGGCTGGTCCATTTCCCGTCAGTAGCTCTGGAAACCAGTACGTCTTAGTGGTTATGGATTACTTCAGTAAATGGCCCGAAGTATACCCTGTTCCAAATCAGGAAGCGAAGACTATAATTAAAGTGTTTGTGGATAACTGGATATGCCGTTTTCGTGTCCCCTCGGAGCTCCATTCGGACCAGGGTAGGAATTTTGAATCGACCATCTTCAAAGAAATGTGTGAGTCATACGGTATTCGGAAAACAAGAACAACACCATTGCATCCTCAGTCTGACGGAATGGTTGAAAGATTCAACCGAACTCTTGAAGAATACCTAAGAAAAGTAGTCAGCGCAGATCAAAGAGATTGGGATGAACACATACCGAAGTTCCTTTTGGCATATAGGACGGCCACCCATGACTCCACTTCGCGAACACCCGCTAAAGTAATTTTCGGAAATGAGCTGAAGCTGCCTGGAGATTTAGAGTTCGGTACCATACCAGCGTCTGACCCTGCGAACAGTGATGTCAATTACCATGATACGAGGGATCTTAATGATCTCCATGAATTTGTGCGCAACAAATTAAAAATGGTCAGTAACAAAATGAAAGCCAGATACGACCGAGCGGCAAATTCAGAAGGATTTCATGAAGGCCAGCTAGTTTTACTGTTCAACCCACAGCGCAAGAAGGGTTTATCTCCAAAACTTCAGACTCACTGGGAAGGCCCTTACAAGGTTGTCAAACGAATAAATGACGTGGTTTATCGAATCCAGAAAAGCCAAAGTCCAAGAGCTAAAATGAAAGTCGTGCATTTGGAAAGACTAGCTCTGTATGGAAAATGGAGGGTTGAGCCTGCTCGGGACGAACAGGCTTAAGTGGGGGGCAGTGTTACGAATAAGTAAAAGCTTTTGCTTACTGTTAATGACTCTACTAACAGTATGTAAACATCAGGCGGTTAGTGCTGCGCCTGAAAGTATGCATTGTAACAACGTACCAGCTCGCTAAACCAGTAGCATGAATTCACCTCAGTAAAGATAATTCTCCTGTGTAGGAGAATGTTCTACAAAGATAAACAACAACAACATCTATTTTCTAGAAGGTTCTTGAATTCGCTAGATATATGTACCTTCATTTGTGTATGGTGAGTTGGTATAAATAGCGGAGGTCTTTGGAATGGAGAGTTCAGTTTGTGATTAAACCCCGTAAAGTAAGCAACGCGAATTGATAATAAAATACAAGACTTGTTAAAGTGTTATAAATAAAGTAAACTGTTGCACTATATAAGTAAAATAAAAGGAAGTGAAACCGTTGTAATTATCGTAATTTAAAACGAACCTTGTTTTATTATTGGGAACAAAACAACGCAAAAAGGACGAATAAGGAAATTCGTAACAATATTCTTGAATGGACAAATTTTTATACTTGATGTTGTTCCATTATATGAGTGTCCATGTAAAGTTATATGACCACCGCACACTTCAATTTCTACATGCTCCCTAGCCTCAAACTCAAAATCTATTACTCTTAAAAAATGTGGTACATTGCGAAAATGTTGATTATCTATAAGATTCTTCTTAAGTCCACCACTAGTTGTGAAATCAATCTTTATTACTGAAGAAAAAGGTGCTATAGCAATAATTTTAAATGATTTCCATGCATGTTCACAAACACAGTATTTTGAAGACTTTATTTGATGTATAACAACTTAACCACATACCAATTTTAACAATACTAAATCAAATTTGTTTTAAACATTAATTCTTATCGAAATCGGAAAATGGACAATTTAAGTGAAAGTCATTCAATATTTTATTAGGAAACGATCCTCCATGTGAAACACCAATTAAAGTAATTTTTCCTCCATTAACTTCAATTTTAACATGTTCCTTCGCACAAAACCCGAAATTTGTATGATTTAGAAATTCTAATAGATTTCATGATCTATGTGTTTCCACCACTGATGTTCTCTGTTTTCCAAAACTTTGAAATCTAATATATAAATTAGGTTTTTGTACATCAATGTCAACTATTTTAAAATATTTCCATGAATCTTGACATATACAATATTTCATATCATCCGATATGTTCTGTATAACAAATATTGTTGCGGTAAGCAAATTCGAGCTTAATCAACTTGTTGTGTATGGTCAGTGATTGTACAGTAATCTAATTTGTTGCGTAAGGTTAGGAATCAAATTGTTGAATGTGGTTAGGAATTTTATCATAGCTACTTAAAATGGATAACACGTATGTTCTGTGGTTTATGAAAAAGATAATGCTACTTAAATTTGAGGACTCGCATTCATATCTCAGTTCTAATACTCAGTCCAGAAATTTATTTCGCACGCTAAAATTTTTGTCATCATTTTCTTAAATTCTCACCTATTGAAATAGTATAAAAGAATGAAATTTTTTTAAAATAATATTAATATCAAAATGTCGTCGCCATCGCAAACATTTCTAACTCGAGTAAATGCTCCAAGTGAGCAGTTGCGAGTCGTCGCAATAAAAAATCTGGAGGAAGGCGTTAAACTACGCATTAATGCGGCTAGATCAGCCGAACCTGTTTCGATCTGGATCGGGTTCGATCACTTCGGATCGGGTTCTGGGTTTTAACCGAATCTGGTTCGATTTAAAACCCCGATCCCACCCGGGATCTCGGATCCAACCGATCAGAACACTCATAACACTCATCACTAACATCGATATTCATTTAATCAACGCCGACAATCATGCTACACTTATTCTACTATTTTCTCATGCGATATTTAATAGCGCCATCTTTGGGTTGACAATTGAATATTTAGCAAAGACACGAGCCGAACACTGCAAAAAAAAAAGAGGTGGGTAGGTAGTGAGTTAGTACAGCCACGAACCTCGAGAGATCTGGAAAGGGTGGTGAGTTAGTACAGACATGAACCTTGAGATCTGGCAACACTGGAAAAAAGATGGGTGGGGTGAGTTTTAATTTTTTCACAATCTGGCAGCACTGATAATTTTGAGTCCCCATATATCGGGTGTTTTTTTAGGGGTATAGAACTTCGAATTGAAATAAAACACAAGAAAATCGTTTTAATGTCCATCAATTTGGCTTTATTGGAAGGACAATTTTATGCCATTAATGTTTAAATATGATTTCGGGCATGTGGCCGCCGCGGCTGGCTCGAATAAAGCCAATTCTACAGGTCCAATTTTCAACCACTTTTTCGAGCATATGGGGCCGTATGTCGGCAATAACGCCACGAATGTTGGCTTCCAATTCCCCTAACGTTTCTGGTTTGTTGGCGTAGACGAGCGACTTCACATATCCCCAAAGAAAATAATCCAATGGTGTCAAATCACACGATCTTGGTGGCCAATTGACAGGTCCATTCCGCGAAATTATGCGCTCATCGAATGTTTCCTTCAATAAATCGATTGTGACGTGCGCTGTGTGGCATGTAGCGCCGTCTTGTTGGAACCACAACTCATCCACATTCATGCCATCCAATTCGGGAACAAAATAGTCGGTTATCATCGCTCTATACCGGTCTCCATTAACGGTAACTGCCTCTCCAGCATTATTTCGGAAGAAGTATGGCCCAATGACTCCACCAGCCCATAGAGCACACCAAACAGACAGTTTTTGTGGATGTAATGGCGTCTCAAGGGTCTCATGTGGATTCTCTTCACTCCAAATGCGGCAATTTTGCTTGTTGACGTAGCCATTCAACCAAAAATGAGCCTCATCACTGAACAAAATTTTGCGATGAAAATGGACGGAGCTTGCGGTAAACTTCGCGAACTGAACCATTATTTTCGAAATAAATTCGCACGATTTGCAAGCGTTGTTCTTTTGTCAACCTGTTCATGATGAAATGGCAAAGCAAACTGAACATAAATGACATTAGAGTTGCCAGATTTGACCACCAAATGCCAGTTTTATCTCTATTCGAAAAACAAACCTCTAAAAAAAACACCCGATATATACTACTATCCTTAATGGCCTGAATTAGTGACCATTTGTCATCAAATTGTCTACCTCCGTCATAGACCTTACGAGATAACCACCCCAAGACATTTTCGATAATGTTTAGATCTGGCGAATAGGGTGGCCAGTCAAGAATATTAACATTTTGACTTGCAATAAACTCCTTTACTACTCTGGCGTTGGGTATAGGGGCATTATCCTGTTGCAATATCCAAGATATGGGACCAAATAGTTCATTGAACTTCGGAAAAGCCGATTCCAATAACGTTTTATAGCTTGCACCAGTCATTTTTCCACTTTGAAATTCAAGATCGATAGTGCCATAGTACGTAACAGCACCTCACACCATAACGCCGCCCTCTCGGCTGTGATGTCGGTTCAAAAAACGATTTTCTTTGCGCAGATCATGGAAATAATAGTTGTAGCCATCACGCCGATCCAAATTAAACTTCTTCTCATACGTAAATACACTGAAATAAATGGATGTACAAATTTTACTATAAATTTAGATAAAAATTACTATATTTGTATTATAATTTGGGGACAGGTTTGAAATATATTGATATTCTCTAACCAGTTATCGATATTTAATATGCGTATAGTAATTTTCTGTATTCTTCAGTAAAGAATACATGCTATCCCGTATAGTAATTTCTGCCTGGTTCAATATAGAATATTTGCTATCCCGTATAGTAAATTCTGTGTACCTCAGTATTGAATATTTGCTATCCCGTATAGTAAATTCTGTGTTCCTCACTATTGGATATCTGCTATCCCGTATAGTAAAATTTTATATACAATATATTTCAAAGAAACCACCCACCATAGCAATTTCTACATATTCGTTAGTAGAAATCGTTATGGTGGTTGGCTTTTTTTTTAATATATTGTATATACAATTTTACAATTCTGGATCATGTTACATACTTATCTGAGAAGCTGTTTGTATATATGTACTTACTATTTTAATACTGAATAGTGCCGTAATTTGTATAAATGAGAACAATTCATATTATTTTCGGTTGAAACGTAGATTAACTCCTTTATTTAATATTAGTTATAGATTATATAAAGATAAACACATAATAATATATAATAAATTGTTCTGCAAATGCATATAAGGTTTACGAAGAAATGCGACTAACACCATCGCTTCGCAACATATTCGTTGCCGTTGCCAAGACGAACCTTAAATGTTATAATAGAATGTTTTATTTCTGACCATGGTAATGCAATAAATTTATTATTATAATCTTCAATTAGGAATGCTTGATAACGTGGTTCTAAATAACATACTAATTTTTTACATATCGCTAGCACAGTACAATTCTTTGACAATATTAAGTGTAATACCAATATTAAGTAAATTCATTTTCTGATGGTATCATAAGCAACATTCCAGGGTGAAATTTTTTTTCATCATAATTTATCCATGATACAGTAGGCAATAAATTTTCAAATAATTCATCTGATACCAAGTGTTTGAAAGGATGGTAAATATGGGGAGTGATTTGTTGTGTATTACCTGTACTAAATTCAGTGTTTGTTGGAGGCTGTGTAAACCTATAATTTAATGATAATTGTTCTTTTAACGCAATAGAATAAAATATATCTCTTCGACTCAGGGACGCATGAGCAGTAATTTTACCTGATCGGTGTTTCCTCTCGAAATTCATACTTGAAATATGCCAAAGCGGTCCTAGTAATTTCATTACTCGGCCATAGTGTATTAAAAAGTGATGCTTAGGCTTGAAACAGTGCGGAAATAATTCTTGTAGACAACTCAAGTAAGTATCAAACTGACAGTATCAACCTGACAGTATTTTTCTGTCACGCACCAAATGATTTTGTGCATGAAAACAATTAATTCGAAATGCTCGGAATACTGTGGTACTAAGTGACCAATTATCATTGGCAAATTGCGAGTCAGGGAAAGCATTTCAGCAGCCGACATCATATATCGCTTGTTTTTCAAATGATGTATTGTCAAATCGGCCGCCATACTTTGCTTATCATTGTGAATATACCCGAATCCTCTAATGGCAGTGTTAAAATCAGGCAACGTAAAATAAGATTTCTCAAGAATGAAATGATGTAAAATATTACCCAGATCATACTGGCATACCCCTTCCAGTAAATCGTGCATTACATCTACAACAAGATTTTCTGTGAAGTGAAAGTCTGGTAAATCATGAAAAATATTTTTTTTACGACTCCCGTCAGCTTATAATTTTGAAGGAGTAAATGCGTTTCATAGTTCTCTTTTGTGCGAAGTACACAATTATCTTCATCAAAAAAATGATTGATTTCTTTTCGCGGAGTTAAGCAAAATCGACAAAAAAAAACGAGGAATTAAAATTTTCTACTAATCCAAACATCTGTTGAAGTCCGAAGTTATCACCTGCTACGCAAATTAATTTGAAATATATAGTTTTTGTTTTGTCATTAACGGCAATATCAATCCCACGTGATTCTAGTTGCTTCAATTGTTCTATCGCAGGCTTAAAAATGTTTGGATCGTTTCTGTCCAACGCATTAATTAATCCAAATAAAAAAATGTTGTGCAACTTTGACTGCATACTGGGAGGAAGACTCGGAAGTTTGATATATAACGCGCCACACTTCTGTATGGCTTTATGACTGCCGAGGGGATTGTTCGTTTCGTATTCGTCAAAAAAGAGAATTAGCGGCAGTACATGTTTTTCACCAAAATTAATTCTTTTTCTATGCCATAAACTTCCCTGAATAATATTGAATACGATGCCTCGACTATCACTTATTTTCTTTTCATACTTCAGAACTTCGTTGTAAAAATTTGGTAAAAGAAATAATTTAGTTAATACTTTCGCGATTGGAATATACTGGGCTGAAATAGGCCTCTTTTTAATGACAACTCTTCCATTCTCATACTGAAATTCTTCACGGTAATTAACAGTATGTTGAACTGGTTGTATTAAAGTGCCCTTCTCATTGAAGCATTTGAAACGTTTATATTCTGTATTTAAATCTTGGAACGGATTTTGAATTTTATCAAACATCTGACCTATTTTTTCTATATTTTCCTTATCGTCACCCAGTACTTCCAATCGTGATAGAACTTCTGCACGTAATAAATTAACGGGATAGCTAGATAAAAAACCTTCCATGTCCTCTATAATTGATTGGACGCGCTTTCTTGGCATATCTAATATACTGTGCCACTTTGCTACAAATTGAATAGCTAGATTACTGAGACTTGTGTTAAAATCATATTTATTTTCTGGATCATTGCTAATATTTTCGAGAATTTCCTCATCAGAAAAATCAATAAAATAACAATCCTCACAGCGAGGTTCTTCGAACGATTGTATATTACTACTAGGACCAGCTTGTTGAAGATTAGTCAAAGGAGAAATATCGGAATGTCCCTCTTTTACCATCGGGTTAGAATCGAATGATTGCGCCACAGAATCGGAAATATATTCTGTATTTGAGTCTTCTTCCAAATTAAACGTGGCAGTATTACATTTACTACTGTGACTTCTTTTTCGATGCTTCCGAAATGAATTGTACAGAGAAAAACTACGTCGACAATTATGCTCTACACATCGAAATATTTTTGATAGTGGGTGAGCAATTCTTATATGCTTTAATAAATTGTCATTGGACATTGACGCGTCACCACAGTTAAAACACTTGAACATTTTTGGTAATTATATAAATATGTAAATATAATATGAAAAAATAAGAATATAAAAAAGGCCGTATTGTTCGTATTTACTTTGCTTTTAAGTCTGCTGCTAATGTATAAAGAGTTGGTGGCATTTTCTTGCCATCTACAGCGATATCGTAGCACAAATGTTGAATAAATAGCCAGGAATACAAGGCTGAAGGCTGGTACTCGCAGTCCACTGTGTGGCAAACCTTGAAGACGAAGTCAATAGATGCTAAGGTTGTGTTCAAGCGATATTTGATTTCGTCAACCACAACATATGCGTCTTCAATATTTTGCAATGTGCCAATCAATATTGGTATAGGTTGGACCGTTTGTCCCAATGACAAAGATTCGGATTTCTTCCTTTTCACGATAACATCGATATTGCTTACACTCTGGAATGAGAAATCAAAGAAAGTAAGTTTTAATTTTTGTCATCGCCTCGAGTCTGCCTGCAAAGTTTCAGCTCGATTGGATCACAGGAAAAGGGTTCAAAATCGATCCAAAATCTTTCAGACCGGTACACAGTGGTCCCAAATCCGTTTCCATCGGTCAAAAGTCTGTAACTTTTGATCTAGTTGACATTTTTGAGTTCTTGTTTCTTCAGGCTATATTTTGGTCACAATGATTATTTTAAACAATATCAATTTTGTAAAAAATATTTTTACAAATATAGCCCACTGTGCGATTGTCAATGTTGATATGTCACAGATATCCTTGACTCCTTGTCTGCAATCTGTTTTTTTTCAGAACTCAAAAATGTCAACTAGATCAAAAGTTACACACTTTGTACCGATGGAAACGGATTTGGGACCACTATGCGGCAGACTGGCTGACGCCACGAGTTATTATAAAGAATTTAAAAACAACATAACTTACCGGTGAAATAATAAATAGGCCTTCACGGCTTTCTTACAAAGACGCACGGCGTTTGCTCATAACCCGTTTCCTCTTTGGACCATTGTTTTGCGTTCGCTGGTCTACGGGAATGTCAACGTATGGGAATCCTATAGCAATAGGCAACAGGTGCAGGATAGCAGCTGCTTGGGAGTCTATAGAAGTGAAATTTTTTGTTTAATATATTGCTACAAATGTACTGGAGAAACTAAATATATGCACACGCACCATCGTTCATATTATCCAAGTTATGCAGTAATGCAAGGTCATTGGCATCTTTTGTTTTCTACAAATGTACTGGATAAACTAAATATATGCACACGCACCATCGTTCATATTATCCAAGTTATGCAGTAATGCAAGGTCATTGGCATCTTTTGTTTTCTCAGTACTCCTCAATAGCTCGATGATTTTGTTTTTTATTTTAGGCCATTTTTGCACCAAAGGAATGACTTGATCAGGATAGATTTTCTCGAAGTCGTCAGTCAACTGCGAAATAACATACCATTTACAATATTACGGGGACAATAACAGAAACTTTTTAAATCGAAACATATTTTACCAGTTGTAAGCATTCATCATTCTTCAAGCATGGGAAAAAGTTGAAGTATTCAAACACTGTGAAGCCCTTTTTTTTCAGTAACTCCTGTCTTCGTTCGAAAGTGTTTCTCCAATATGCTTTCGCCGTCAAGAGGGACCTAACTTCGGAATGAAGAGAATTAAATTGATCCTCGCAGACTAAAATTGAACAATTTATTATGTATGTTTATTTTAACTGTGACAAGAAAAAAGTATTCCATGAGAAAGTAAACCTGTAGTGCGTTTATGTAACTCTTCTCTATCGGTTTTTTCTCTACTAGTTGAGAATGTGACGTCATTCTCAACTAAAGTGTTTATGTAAGGTTTCTCAACTGTGGGGAATTGAGAAAATCATTCTCAACTGGTAGATAAATTGGCAACTAGTACAGCGTGGTTGACAATTGTACAAATCAGTGAGAAATGGAAACGGTAAGCAATATAAACCATAAAAAATTCATAAATATGTAACAAAAACAAATTTCTTTATAAAATATAATTTTTTTACATATTTTTGGCTTCTTTATGTTTATTATTTGTAGAACATAGAATTTATTTACTTTGTTTTCTTTTAGAAAAAAGTTTTGGCGGGAAGAGTGACGAAAGCTCAAAAGCAATCGTTGCTCCAATGTATGCAGGCAAACCGTGCATTAGGTTGCGGTCAATTTTCTGGACCGGATAGTGCTCGTAAGCAGAAAGAGGATTGGATGGCTATAGCGCAGGAGCTAAATAGCAAAGGTGGAGCCTCAAAGAATGGGGATCAGTGGAAAAGAGTAAGTCAAATTTGGTTGAATTGAACAGAAGTTTACATATATAAAGTTGTATTATTTCAGTGTTGGATTGATTGGAAGGCTTCCGTCAAACGGCACTACGGCGCATTAAACCGATTCCAAGCGAAAACTGGAAACCTGCCG
Organism: Phaonia tiefii; assembly: GCA_963931995.1. Classification (NCBI taxonomy): domain Eukaryota; kingdom Metazoa; phylum Arthropoda; class Insecta; order Diptera; family Muscidae; genus Phaonia; species Phaonia tiefii. Next base: position 265,831,222 of record OZ008367.1, read on the forward strand.
AGCACATCCGGTCCAAAAGAAATGGATGAGCTCGACGAGCAAATGGTTCAGTTTTTTGCCAAGGACGTTTTTGAGGGTGATAGTTCAACTAAGGAACTAGGTTTAATGGCACCTCCAACACAAGCAAAAGCCGTTGAAGACGAAGAAATTTTGTTTGAAGAATATCTGGAGGATGAATTCAATATCAGTTTTCATGAAGCCATCGAAACCCCAGTAAAAAAGGCCAAAACCACAAATCGTCCAAAAAATATAATGTCCACTTTTGAGCGTGCACTGGACATTTCATCTGCGCAGAATGCAGAACAAATAGCAATGCTTAAAGATATATTGGCTGAACAAAAAAAAACAAATATGATATTAACAATGCTTGTAGAAAAATTAAATAATTGTTATTATAAATTTTATTGAGTTTATTCAATATTATTATTATTATTTATGGTAAGGGGGGGGGGATGCAGTGGAGAAGGCCCACTACCTCCCATGTACTGCTGCCGCAAGGGCCTTTATTCAATATTACATGCATTTATATCTTTACAGACAAAATTAAAAATAGTTCCTTACTATATTCTCGCGAACTCTTCGTGCTTGATTCAACACAGATTGATTAGAAATTGTTTGTTGAATTTCGTTTTCACTTTCACATTCAAGACAGGCATAGGTTGATTTTTTTTAATCTTATATTATGTAGAGTGCAGCAGACATTTATAATTGTTCCCGTATAACTAGGGCTCATAAGCAGACCTCTATCACCAGAAAGACAGCCAAAAACTTTTTTTAAAACTCCATTCAATCGTTCAACACAATTACGTGCCCTTATGTGATGGTAATTATAGTTTTGCTCATTTTGATTTTCGGGATTACGAATTGGCGTCAATAACCAGGGTTGCAGTGGATATCCGGAGTCACCAATTAACCAGTGAGTTGCACCTGTTTGGTTATACTGATTTTCCAAAAAGTCTTTAACTCCGCAATTTTCCCATATGTGAGCATCGTGGGTAGCACCACCATAACGTGCATAAGCAGCCAATATTTGAAGATCGAAGTCGCAAATTAGCTGCACATTTTTTGAAAAATATCCCTTCCGATTTTTGTAGCAATGTTCAACGTCCATTGAAGGTTTCTTTATTTTAACATGCGTGCAGTCAATAGCACCAATAACTCCAGGAAAACCAGTGGCATCATAAAAACTTAAACATACAATGCATTATTATTGAGAAATAGGTATGAAATATGTATATTGTTTACCGTCGCTTGATTTTCTCTTGATCTTCAAGAGTACACGGAAAACGCACATATTTTCGAGAAAGATTGACCGCAATCGCAGTTGAGACTTCCTTTACAATACTGCAAATCATTGATTTGCTCATTGCGCACATGAAATCCTGACCAATGTTTCTTAAATAGGAGCCAGTAGCATAATAATGTAGACCTGCCAACAACCTTATGCTCTTTGGTATAAAAGTATTCCAGTTTTCATGAAAGGGGATATTTCCTCTAAAAGCTCGTGCGCTGCATCTCTACTAAATCTGAATAATTCCTTAAAACGTGCCTCTGGAATTTGGAATGGATCAGTTGCATCCCTTAATGATCGTCGGTGTATGCGCAACATGTTCCTCCTATCGTGTGCATCACCCAACACTAATATTACGAAGTTCATTGTAACTCTAAGATTATAACAAATAGTTCAAAAGCTAGTTGTAAGTTGTATGGAAATGAACAATTTACCTTTTATGTATATAATATATTTGTTTTAAAAAAATTTAAGCCAATTTAATTGTTTGCAAACAACCCACACGATTTTTCCACAGCGTCTGTTGTTATTTAACAACTTTGTTTACAATTTCTTATGTCAAAATATCAATTCAACACGAACTTATCAATTGGTGAGTTTCTAGACTTACAAAAACACTACGTTCTCAACGATTGAGTTTAGCTAGTAGAGTTGATGTGACGTCACACTCAATAGAGAAGTTCTCAACCAAGTTACATAAACGCACTACTGGATTTGGATCCGAACAGCTGCTTGGCTCTGATTCCAATGAGTACTGAGAAACAGTTCCCAATACTTTGTCCTTTCGTAATTTCGCCTTCACATATAGGTAGCGATCGTACAATTTGCCTTTTGGCAAGCACTTTGTATTTCCAGCCCTTTTATAAGGGGAATAATATGTGCCAGGTGTCTCATTCGGAAATAGTTTTATTGTGGCATTTACGTAAGTCAAGAATGTTTTCTTATTTATTCTGTGAAATATTGTAATAATTTTACATAGCATATATCGATATACGAAAACATGCTTACTGGAATTCAGTGATTGTTAAATCTCTGCTGCTACTTTTAATGAATCCGTCTAATTCTTTCTGTATTATTTCACCGACTAGTTTCGACCTTTGCCTCTTTATTAGCCGATTGTTTTCTCGTTGCGCAAGAAGAACTGCTCTACCTTCTACAGTACTCTTTAAATACTCCTCCAATTTCTATTTGGTAAAGATTGGAGTACGTGAAGGGGTTCAAAATTGATAAATATGAAATTCGATAGAAGTAATAAAAATTGAATTTAAAAAAAAATTATTGTTTATAATTACCAATGAGGCGACGTGTTCTTCTGTTATAATCTCATCATCCACGTTGTCAAGCTGATCCTCGCGGTTGCGCTTGATTACGCGAATATTGTTTGACGGTTGTAAGCTCGACGCTAAACCGTTTATTTCAATAGTTCTAACTGTATTCGAAATCAGTTCTGTGAAGCCGGATTGAGCTGAAGATGTAGGAAAGTCTAAAAACAAAAATTTTAAGATTAGCAGGCGTGTACAAAGGGGTATATAAAAGCAAAAATTTATTTTTTCATTTCATTAGCTTAATCATCTACATACTTATTCCATTAGAGTTTATTTCAGTAGCCCACGAAGTGTTCAGCAAACTAGGATCTTCAGAACTGAGAACCTAATAAACGCATTTAAGAATATTAATTAGATATAATGAATGTAATGCATATTTTAAAATAAAAAAAATATATGAGGTATTGCCTGCCGTCAAGCTATCCAAGACTATTCACATCCGACTTATGTTCTTACGAATCCAACAATATCGACATAAATTTAAGATGGTATACCTCATCTTGACCACAATTAGTTAGTGTTACACAATTTTCTGATCTTGTTTTCTCAGTGTACTCCAGTAGCTTCATCTGGAATTTATTGATGTCCTCTTCTGACTGTATAAAATCTCGTATATTATTTTCTTTTCTAACGAAATCATATGGGTGTAGTCCTAATGCTGTAGACAGTAACAATAGAAAGCCACATCAAAAATTATTTATCATGGTCAAACAAAAGAAAAATAAGATTTCTCTAGAAGAAAAGAAAAGCGTTATGCTTATTGTTCCAACGGCGAGACGTGGACTTTGTATTGCAAATTATTCTCGATGTACCAATTTTATCGCTACATGGCGTTCCTTTGTATATCTATTTACATTCGGTACCACCTAAATACACGTCTTATTTTGTGCTGTATACCTTATACAGCGCAGTCCGAACGATGGAAAAAAAAGCGTCTTTACTTAAAACAACGTAATACTAACATACTACATTTGTAAAGAAACTACACCTGTGTGCGCTTAATCATTCATTAATTATGGTTAAAACTTACCTGCACATGTAGCGCTTAAGTGTGGCAATCCCCATGCCGAAAGCACTTCCATTCTTATAGGTCTTTATATCACTCAGGGCACTCTTTTTTTTATTGTACAATGTCACGCAATTACATGTACATATATATTTTATCTATTTTCACTTTCAATCACTTTGATGAATTTATTAAACACGAGTCTTGTATGCCTTTGTTGAACTTTACTACTGAACGATTTCTTCGCAAATGCTGGCAAATGTGCATTGTTCTTTGGTTTTGCTTTGTATGTGTTCTTTTTCTAACGCACTCGCGCACACACACTCGCTGGTAACTCGTCGATGCTTTCGTCACTTGCGCGCACGCACCCACACGCTTTAATGTTTACCTCTCTCTTTAGGGTTGCCTTTGTCACTAGTTATACAAGGAATACGAAATGTTTTGTTTGTGGGCAATAGTAAATGAGCGAAACCTGGTAGCTCTAGTTAAAATAAACACGATGAGTAAATGTAAAAATGCCAACAACTTCGTAATCCACGCAAACCAGCGCCCACCGCTGATATACATTCACATGCAATACTCGAAAAATTACTATACGCGTATATGAAATATCACTTTTCGGCGTAGAGTAAAATTTAATACCGCAAAGACGAATAAATGTATGCATTATTAGGAAATTTCGTATTCATCTCCAGAAAAATCGCTTAATACGTATAGTAATTTTTAATATAGCATAGTATTTTTCAATTTATCAATAGCAATAACTACCAAACGGTAAAAATTACTATATTTTTTAGTGAAATTTCATATGAGATACCAAAAATTGCTTTCTATTAGTATTTTTTATAATTTTATAGTAATTTTTCCTATATTTTCAAATTCTATTTTCTCAGTGTACAACGGTTCTCCAGTCATTTACATGACCTCTTGGCTGCATATCCCATACAATGTAGTCTCTTGCGAATTGAAACCGCTTTTCCTTACGAGGAGCATTAAGTGGCGGCTGTCTTTGTAATATCAGGTATTTAAGATACTCACAGCTCTTAATTACTCTGGGTACTGATGATCACTCCAGTTGAGCTCTTATTTTTGACAAGGATAAGGCAGAATTAGAAGCAATTCTGATGATTTTTCTTTTTTCACATGTAGATAAAGACAATGAAACCCTTCCTTTACAATTTGTTCCATACCCCTCGGGGTCCTTGATGTAATTGTCGACAACTGTTGGGTTTTTTCCAATAGATTTACAATTTTTTGTTTTGCCATTTTGACTCGTAAAATGATTTACATTTAATAAGTTGTAATAAACAAACGCGCCCTACAAAAGATCATCGCTTTTTTTTAAAATAAAAAAAATATTCAAGTGAACCAAAAAAAATACCACATTTTTGCACTTTTTTTATAAATTTGCTCAAAAAAAGTTCTTTAGTTAAGAAACCACTATTGTAATGATTTTTTTATATCTCAACATGTCACTTTTTATACCACTTTTAAAAATATAGTACTTGGTACTTACCTAGGTCCAGTGTTGGCAGTGATCCTTGACGTAGTCTCTTATTGGGGATGCATTCTTCATCGAAATGCCGGCTGCATACTCTGCTCCACTCCGTAATCCTCTTCTTCGGGCACAACTTAATGTTGTCCAACCACATTGACTTGTAGCGCGCGTTCTTTGGAAGGTTTGGCTGGAACATTTGCACAACTTCCCGATCCTTTCCGCCACAATTTTTACTAAGCAAAACGGCGCCACGAAATTAGGCGAAATATCGCGCGATTTTTTTTAAACAAAATTTTTAAGTTTTTCACCATATTTATATATGTACGATACATATGAGCGTTAGATTTCTGTTATAATTTATTATCTTTACGTCTACATGTTTCTAATGTGAAAGATCGTCTGCAGTTTGCTTACCAGCAACCAACAAGTTTAGCTTGGGGGAATTGTTTTTGGACAGCAGTTCTCATTGCTTGCTCATAATCCGTAATGAACGTATTCGGTTCCATTTGAAATATGTTCTCATTTACATATATATTTCAGTAAATGAGCAAATGCCGCAAAGGTTTTTTCATTCATTAGGATGAAAAAAACTGGGAAAAAATATTTAAACCACATTGACAAAAGCAACATTATTCAGTTTTACCTCTTCGAAGTGTTGGATATATATTGGCTTCATCTTTAGTTAGTCCAAATTTCATCCAAATACTTTCCAGTTGAAAAGCTTCAACAATTTCCAGACCACTTCTAGGCGAAGATGTAAAATGTTTGCTTACAATATATTGTAAGCCCCTTTGAATTTTTGGAAATGAAATATTTTTGGAATCGTCCTGGTAGCTACAAAAAACTAATGTTAGGCACAATTTAATTTCATTGTATTGTAACTCACGCTCTGCAATTTCTTTGATAGGCTTTACGAATGCTGCTGGTTGCACTTTCTTCTCCGTCTATTGTACCAGCAACACAGTCCAACTTTATTTTATTTAAAAGATTTATTTCCTTAAATGCATCTTCTTGGTGATCATGAGTATGCTCCACATAATTTTTTGCTACTACACACTTTCCAACTGCCATCAAATTCACCCGAGCTTTGAAAGGCTTTAGCCACCATCCATATTTCACAATATCTTTGTATGTAGATTTTTTTCTATAAATGATTTTTTGCTCGTAAACATACAATAACTTATAATTGGTTTTTACTCAGTAAATAACACACAATTCATTTTGGCTTCTTTTTACACGAGGTTAACTTGTCGGTAGCGAAAATAACAATGATCTTTTGTCAGTAGAAAAGAATCAATTGCATTCTTGGAGTGAACATAACCGGACTATCCATGAGCCAACTAGAGGTATAACGGGCCTAGGGCCCGTAATTAAAAGGATCGGATAAAGTTTCTTTACACCGAATGAAATTGCAAGACAGTGACATTAAAATAGACGTGAACTAAAGACAGAAACAACGTTATCCTTATTCCAAAACTTTACTTACATAAGTGGGAACCGCGCGCAATAGTCTTACTCCGGCACTGGACAGTACATACTTCACGCATAGTCTGTTTCTACACGTGCAATTATAATTGCTGCAATTCATGAGTTCGTAGGAGAGAGAGGTAAGAAGAATGGAAGGAAGAAAAAACTTTCATGAACTCTGCAATTCTTTCAGTTCTCTTCATTCGCAATTTTTTAGTAATGGCGGCTGCAGAATAATTTGACATTTCTTTTCATTTACTCATTCGTAAAAATTTCACACGAGTAGTCTGCATATGTCTTAGATTTATACGAATGTCAGAAGCAGCAAAATAAAACCCAGAATTGCACAAACAGAATTGCGTTCGTGTAAAAGCAAATTGCAATTCCAAAAGAGAATCATGAAGAATTGCAGCAATTATAATTGCACGTCTAGAACCAGACATAGCAACTATTTGGTGTAACAAACGAATAAGTGTAAGAAGAGAACAATATGTAAAATCTGCATTCACATTTCGACATATGGTGCCTTCCGCGAATTGCTTGTTGAGATACTACACATTTTGGGGCTACACATTTTGCGTGCTATATTATGACATACATATTGAAATATATAAGTGGAAATTACACCCCAAACCCCAAGAATGAAAATAAGCCCCAATTTTTCATACAAATCAACAACATAAAATATTGGGGCATATTTTCCTTTTTTGGGATGTATTTGCATACCTTCAAAAACTCATAATGCAATTAGGCCCCAACAACATTTTTGGGGTCTATTTTCATTTTAAGTTTGGGGTGTAATTTCCTGGGGTCTATTTTCGTACTGCAATTAAACCCCAAATTTGGGGCCTAATTTCATTTCCAATTTGGGGTGTATTTTCGTGGGGCGCCATGCAAAACATTAAAAATCACTTTAATTTTTTTCATAAAACACTTGTGTTTGTTTAGAAATTTTCAAAAAGAAGAACGAAAAATTGCAATGGCCGCCCAAAGCTTGTGGCATTTTCGACATTATTCGAAAGTTCAAGTTCTATTCCAATTGTGTTACGGATGCACCACCTTTACCTAGCCTTTACACATGCCACTGCCACTAACTCAATACACTCACACTTTTTCACTAACACATTTACATTTTTCGCAATGGCAGCTCCAGTGGTAGCTAAAATTGCTTGCGAGTAGAATTTGGCATTTGCCTGCCACTAAATGTCAAAACGATAAACAGTGTTACCCTGTTAAAACTTTAATGCAAGTTTACTGGATTACTGTAAAATTGTAATTAAAGATTTAGCTTGTTAAATGTATTATTATGATATATTTCTTGAAAATCGCATGAAAAAACGCAAATGTGTTGATAATAGAGCATTAATACTATTAAAATAATACTAATAACAATAAATGTTAATCGTTTCCCAAAACATTTGCTTATGTGATGAACTCGGTAACTCTATATTATAAACAAAACAAACAGGTGAAATGGAGGCAAAATTGAGCCAGAAGAATATTTTAAAGTTGATTAATTTATATCGTTCCCACCCTTTGTTGTGGGATATGACCAGCAAATCATACAGGAGGAACGATTTAAAGACCAAGGCATATGAAGAAATTGCGAAAGAGATGGGTATGATGGTGGAAATTGTAAAAAAAAAAATAAAAAATTTACGCACCACATACACCAACGAAAAAAGAAAAATTAATTGGAAGAAATCTGGTTCTGGAGCCAATATATCACCTCATTGCCGTGGTACTCCGAGATGAGTTTTTTAGATGATTCCATACTCATGAGGAAGACAATGGACAACTCAACTGAGGTAAGTACTTAATTATTAATGAAAATAGGAGTGGTTTTTTATTCTTACCCAGAGAGAAGACATACTTACCGCCTTAAGCTTCTATCAAGATATTATAACCAAAAAAATTTTACAATTATAAGAAAATTAGATTTGTTTCAGTTTTTATTTATTAATATGCATTGAATGAACTCCTTTTTAATGATTAATGTTCAACTTGGTCCATTGAAAATCAACATCTCCGTCTATTACCAGATATCTGGAAACTTCATCCCTAATTCTGCACGAATATTTATAAGTTGTTGTATTTTGTTGACCCATGGGTGTAAATGTTGCAGGAGTACCTTCAATGTCTATTGCGACGTCTTGTGTTATGCGCTGGTTGTTTTTTTTTGTCAAAAAGTTGAAGTTTTAACTTCAATTGGTCTATTGAATATTCCAAACCGCCTGGCAAACCTTCCGAATGCGCACTCTACAACCATTCGTGCTCGGCACAGTCGGTAATTAAATATTTCTTCACGCATATTTAATTTTGTAGATCGACTAAGTGGTTTCATGAGATGTTTATCTAAGGAAAAAGCATCATCAGCAATGAAATAATACGGTACTTTGACTCCTTGGCCAGCAGTCAATTCTTTATTCCTTGGAATATTAATTTTTCCATTTTCAATAGACCTGTACAAGTGAGAGTCTCGGTAGATTATACTATCGGATGCCTTTCCATTGGAACCAACATCCACAAATGTTAATCGGCAATGCGCATCTACCGCGGCAAAAAGTACTATGCTGTAAAATCCCTTAAAATTGTAGAACTGCGATCCACTGTTTGACGGCGCCTTGATTCGAATATGCTTTCCGTCTAAAGCTCCTAGAGTATGTGGGAATTGCCATATATCATTGACATCGTTTGCAATATTCAACCACTCTTCTTCGGTAGCGGGCATCTGAAAATATATTTAAATAAATATTTGTTTACTTCCAGGAAATCTTTGAGCAAATGGATAGCTTCGAGGAAATTGAAGGGTTTCAGGAGTACTTCGGCAATGAAGCCCCTAGAAAAAGGCCAAGAGTTGCGACCGCAACAGCGACGGAGAAAATAGACGAAGTCCTGGGCAAAATTTTGGAGGCGCATTAATTGCGCAGCAATTGCAGGAAATTCCCAAAGAGCCGGCATATGAAATGATGTGCGAAATACAAAATACAATGTTACAGAAAAAAATTCAAGTGCTCCGAAGAGACCGTTTTCGCCCAGTAACCGTCGTCTCGAAATCATTTAGCATCAGCAATTGCACTTCCTCTCCGTCTTCAGATATTTTAAGTTTGGCCGTAACAGATGCCGAAATAGAATTTGATTCTGAGTGATATATATATATATGTAAATACATACATATTTTTTGTTGAAAAGACTTACTCGGCTTTGCTGGTCATAGTTTGTAAAGAAAAAAGTTAAAAAATGCAAAAGAGATGAGTATATTCACTCAGGGGTGCAAACTATAACATAATAATATGCAATAACAGAAAATAAATTAAAAATAAAAAACAACACTCCTTGAAAAAGCCGGGAAAATCCGGCGAAACGTAGGTGGAAAAAGAAAACATTTCTTAATTTTTTCTTTACAAACTATGACCAGCAAAGCCGAGTAAGTCTTTTCAACATTATCTCTAAAACTATATCAACAACATAAATATTTGGCCGTCGGTGGTGCAATGGTTAGTGTGCGCGGCTCTTGTACATGAGATCCTGGGTTCGAACCCTGCTCTGACCACCTTAAAATTTCTTTCGGCGGCGGTCACCTCGCATACTGATGGCGACACTATCGAGTATACAGCCATGAAAAAGCTTCTCAAAATACCGTCCGGAATCGGTGTAAAACAGTAGGTCCCAATCAGTGAGTGAAAACTGGAAAGCGCACAGCTCAGTGATTGTGAGAAGTTCTTCCCTGTCCCTTCATGGGATGTAATGGGAAACCATTTATTTATTTTTTTCAATAAAATTTCTTTGGTAATTATAACTCTTCGTTTCACAACTTATTATTAGCTACCTTTAAATGTTCGGGATAAAAATGGAAATTGTGCTTCTTGACACTCTTGTCAGAAACTCCAGAGCTTAAGGAATCTCCAGTAGCCAGGTATATCAAAGTTATTGCCAACTTCATTCTGGCAGAAATCGCCGCCCGCATGTGTGTGTCATGTTTTTTAATATCAGATTCAACCTAAGCGTGTATAAAAAATTAATGGTTTTAATAAAAAATAATTTTATATGAATTTAGATAAAGAATTTCTTCGAATTGATTTATGTTCAACCGGCAGAAATTATTAAAATCTTTTATGTCGTCCTCCCAAAGCAAATCCTTCAGCAAATGTGCTTCAATATCTAACTCGCACCTCTTTATCATTAGGCGTTTTACCCAGCATCTCCTTTTGGCTACTGTTTTCTTAACTTTTTCCTTTTTCTTAATTGCACAACTTTCTCTTAATTTCAGCAGCAAATACATTTTTTGTAGTTTCTGCTTTGAGTACATTTTGCAAATGAAGTGGCAGTGTCATGTGTAAACGCAAATGCAAATGGCAACAGATTCGACTATTTCTTCTTCTTTTTCGTTGATAATACGTATACAACAATGGCACGCCACTACTGGCATGTGTAAATGCAGTGTTAAACAATACAACTTACCATTACATGCCACAGTTACCCTCCACCCAAAATAAAACAACCAAATCGAAATTGAAGTTCTATTCCAATTCGATTAACGAACCACCTCCCACCTCCTTCTTCAAACAATCCAACTTACCATAACATGCCACAATTCTCCTCCGACCAAATTAGAACCATATCAAAAAATAAATAAAATATAAATAAATTTATTCTACTAAAACTTAAAATTAACATAATTAATAATAAAATTAAATTAAATATAAATAAATTTACATAATTATTGAATTTATAAATTAATTATCTTCATTAGAACATCCAAATCTAAGCTTAAGTTCTATTCAAATTCGATTTAGGATGCACCTCCTTCAAACAATGCAACTTACCATAACGTGCCACAATTCCCCTCCTATCGAATTAAATAAAGGCACCCAATTCCAACTTGAAGTTGTAATCCAATTCGATTTAGGAAACAACTCGTACACAAAAGCCAGAACTTATCGAAAAATGTCTAACATCAATCATATCATGTAAATACCAAATAAACAAAAACACAACAAAACCTTTAAAGTTTCGAAAATTTTCAATATAATTTTATTAAATACAAAAACACTTATTTGAAAACTTTCTATATAAAACTAGATAAGTACATACAGAAAATACATTTCAAAATAGTATATGTTTTACAAATATAAACAAATTATACATTTATTAACAAATTAATTGTAAATTATTTCATTTCAGATACAGAAATATATCTAGTTTCAAATTCGCGGAAATATAGTTGAACTGGGTGCAATGACTCAACCTGAATCAACCATTCACAATGGCAAATACACAAAGTGAACAAAACAAAAAATGAAGCAACTCCTGGAAATCAATTTAAAAAAAACGAAAGCGTAGATCACAACAAAACTGCAAAAAAACAGATTTTCTTTAAATGCAGTGTACTATATATGTTTCCCACATATTCCACGGAATTCGTTAGTACAAAAACCAACCCTGTTTCAAAAGTAGATAGTTTCAAAAGTAGATAGTGACTCTATGTAGTCAGTTATTTCGTTAGCGAAAAGCCTAACTAGCTACTTGAGTGGCTACAGGTAATGCTAGAGTTCGCCTTTTGATTATTATAAGTATGAAAACAAGGAAAAAACAATGCACTGAGCCGTTATCCCGTTATGATTTGTTGGTTGCTTGGTTATTATTTGTGTTGGCGTCAGTTGCTATTAAACGTTCGTAGAAGTATCATCGTGACAGCGTACGTGAGTTAGAAGTATAAAAAAAACAGCAGACAGTTGTCCGAGGCCTTCGGCCACGGACTGTCCCTGCAGGCTGTGTCAGAGACACGGCCATTAACCCTCTAACCGGCGAGCCTGCCTTTAGACGGGGTATATAAATACGTTAATATGCAGCTCTATTTCTGTTTTTTCTGTTCTAACGGGAAATATCAGCAGAGAAACAAACAATTCTCTTGTTGAGAACAATAGCAGCAAGCATTTCTGATTTGATTGCAAACTGTTGAGTGCTAAAGTCATTTTTTTCACAAAGTGTGTAAATTAATTATTTGTGTATCAAGTGGAATTTTGAAAAAAGTATAAAATCCTATTAATTCATAATTTGCGAGTAAAAAAATTATTTTCATACAGGTAAATATATATTCTATCGTGTTCTATGTTTTTAATATGAAGGTTTTACCAAAACTTAGCTTTTAGCCGGTGAAAATTGGACACCGTCTAAAGGCGGACCTGCCGGTTACAAGGAACTTTTGCATACACATTGCTCTAGTTCCTAGTGTTTTTTCGTTTCATTTTTCTGTAACCATTGTTCGGTTTTAAACATTGTAGGAACGAATTAACCATTTGAAAATGTTTTCACAGAGAAAAAGTTCTAATTTTTCAAAATTAAGTGATGAGGAAATTGAAGCACTCATGGCTGAATCAGTGGATGGCGCAGATTCAGAAGACGATTTCGACTTTGACAACGAAAATGATTTGGAGAACCCAGACTTTCAACTACCAAACGTAGACTTTGCCACATTAGAAGAAGAGTGGGATAATGTAGACAACAATGATTTTCTTTCTGATATCATCAATATCTCTCAAAACTCAGAAAAACTTCTGCCAGAAGTGAACAACAACGTGGAGCATTATGAAGAGTCTTTACCATCAAAAACTGGGAAAACAAAAACAAAGAGAGCAAGATCTCCTCTACCAGAAGTTGAAGCTGGAGAAGTGCAGTAGTGTCCAATGCGGGGGGGTTTAGAGGAAATGTAAAAGATATTTCTTCCCAAAACCCAGAGTTCAAAAACATTTTATGGAAAAAAAATCCTTGAACTTGAAAAAAACGATGTAGTTTTTCAAGGAGACAAGGAATTGCCGCAACAATTCAAAGAATTAACCACACCATTCCGTTGCTTTACTTATTTTTTCAACGATGACTTGCTCAATGAAATTGTGTTTCAGGGCAATCTATATGCAAAACAGCAAGATGTTTACACAAATTTTATTCTAACGACGTGTGATTTAAAAAAATATATCGGAATTTTGATTTATATGTCTGTGTACCGGTATCCCAATGTTGAGAGTTACCGGTCCAAACATTCCTTCGAGCCAGTTAGAAACGCAATGACTTCGAAACAGTTTTTTTTAATCAGAAAATATCTGCACTTTAATGATACCACGAAAATGAAAAAACCACAGGAAGCAGGATATGATGAGCTGCATAAAATTCGTCCAATTGTTGACTGACTCAATAAGCAATTTGATGCTGTGCCAAAAACACCTCGGATATGCATTGATGAACAAATGTGTTCAACAAAAATGTTGACAAAATTTCGGCAATATATGCCCGCAAGGCCCCACAAATATGGCATGAAACTATTTGTCCTTTGTGACTCGCATGACTTTTCGTACAAATTTGAAGTATACAAAGGAGCTGGCGATAATGAAGTATTACCCAACACCCCTGAATTAGGAGCAACAGCCAATGTGGTCATAAGACTGTCAAACACAATCCCAGATTTCAAAAATCATATCCTGTACTTCGTTAATTTTAATACCTCTGCCACTTCTGTTTATTTACGGAGCAGAGGAATTTATACATTAGGAACCGTCCGATGTAACAGGATACCCAACTGCAAGGTGACAAAGGAAGTGGAATTAAAAGATAAAGAACGTGGACACTCAGAAGAGTTTGTTGGCGGTGCCTTTGGGGTAGACATTGTTTACTTGATCGCGATCACATCAGAATGAAAACAAAGAAATGGACTTTGCGTTTATTTTATCACCTAATTGATATGGCGTTAGTGAATTCATACCTCCTTTTCCAGCGTATTCATGGTATTGACTCTAAAGATGTTACTCATAAAAAATTGCCAGATTTTCGTATTGAGGTGGCTGATGTACTCTGTCGTTATGAGAACGCTAACGCCAAAAGAGCTGTTGGTAGACCTCAGAGCCAAAGCCCAAAAATACAAAACCCAAAGAAATCGTATGGTCCACCAGATGACATTCGTTTTGATGGAGTTGGACATATGCCTGATATTTTGGACCGAAGTGGTAAAAAAGTATGCAAACTACAGGGATGTAAGTCCGAAACACAAATGTATTGTACTAAATGTAAATTAAATCTATGCTTATCAAACAATAAAAAATGTTTCCAAATTTATCACACAAAACAATAAAAAAACTGAATAAAATTTCAAGTAAAATCATTCCTTAATTAAAATGTTTTATTACGTTACCAGGCAGGTCCGCCTTTTGGCGGTCAACATATTTTCTCACCTGGAAGGTAAGGTTTAAATTTTTTTCATCTTTTAACAATACCGTATGTTTTATTTATCCAAAAACAATCAATAAATAATTTTTTTTAATCGAAAAAAAATTGGCCGGTTAGAGGGTTAAGTTTAACGTAGAATACGCCATCCGATAAGACAGAAAACATATATAACAATAAATTCATTTGCTTATATTATTTATCATTTATTGTTATATATGTTTTCTGTCTTATCGGATGGCGTATTCTACGTTAAACTTAATGGCCCTGTCTCTGACACAGCCTGCAGGGACAGTCCGTGGCCGAAGGCCTCGGACAACTGTCTGCTGTAATTTTTATATTTACCAACGGCATTTGATTCCAGTCCGTTTAAAAAAAAAAAATATTATGTTCAATTTTTTTAAACTTAATTTAATTTATGTATTTTAATTAATATTTTTATTGAAATAAGTTCTGCGAATGTTGAGAGGGCCGCCCTAATATTAAAAAAGGTTTACCTTATCGAGTCTTCGCATTAGCATTCGAGCGTTGTGTGAAAGCTTTACGCTTTACAATTCAAAATTAATGTTACAACAGCTTTATTGAAGCTTTCGCAAAAAAGCTTTATTACGTTAGCTTACTGTTTGTTTCACTTTTTACTAGATACATGTTGCCAAGCAACATTAGCTTGCTGTTCGTTTCACTTTTTACTACCTACATGTTCCTAAGCAATGTTGAGCAACCAAAAACACTCAACCATACACCACACATATGTTTGAGTGTATGTGTTTAAACAATTTTCATTTGAGAAATTAAAATACTAGAAATATATCAACCAATATGAAATGTATATCACACGAAAGATAACATCTTCATTTACCTACAAAAAAAAGTTTAAAAAAATTCATCTAGCCGTTTCCTCAAATTCAATGAAATAAAGATTACAACAATAAAAACCTGACATGACTCCTCATACCGTAAGGTAAGACGTATTCTACGTCAAAAGTGAGTATAATGCAAACAAAAGACAAATTAAACGCTTAATAAACAAAAAAAAAGGAACAAATTGTGCAAAAGTTTGAAAATGTAGAAAAAGAATGTGGTGAAGATAATGAAAAAGATTTATTCATAACATTAATTCATTATGGTCCGGCGAATTCATCAAGCGGATTGTACTAGGCAAGTAGTTAGTACAATGTTGTTAGATATTTCGTCAATTCCATGTAACCAGCTATCTGCATGGTACATGGTAGTGCAGAGGGTAGCCACTGACTACCGTCAATGACATCCCCATGTTAAATTCGTCAGTGTGAAGCATTGCTGGTAGTCTGGCGGGTAGTTAATGGCAATTATTGGTAGTTAGGGAAATAACTAAAAATTCGTTAGCTACGTCGACTGCAGGGAACTAGTGCACACTCTTAAAGTATTACTCGGTGCATACAACAGCACCTATAACGAGTAAATTATTGAGAGAATTTGTTCGTCTAAACTAAATTCGTCTATGGCTCGGACGCTTAAATGGTTTGTGATGTTA
Organism: Phaonia tiefii; assembly: GCA_963931995.1. NCBI lineage: Eukaryota > Metazoa > Arthropoda > Insecta > Diptera > Muscidae > Phaonia > Phaonia tiefii. The sequence continues at coordinate 265,847,536 of OZ008367.1, forward strand.
CTTCGGATTTTGTGTATGTGTTTCGTAGATATGTATGTGTGCTACTAAAGTGAGAATCAATTTTGAGGAAACGTGAAGCCCATTGTCTGTCCGAGCCTTTACTGAGAAAATCGGAACCCCGGACCATTTGTGAAATAAACGCTTGACTTGCACGAACTAGATTTGTATATAAATGTAATCTTAGTGGCCAACGCATATTTTAAAATGGAAATGGACGCTAGACATCTTGAGATATAAAAAAACCTTGACAATAGTGGTTTCTTAACTAAATAACTTTTTTTGATCATTTTTTAAAAAAAGTCCAAAAATGTGTTTTTGGTTCACTTGAATAAAGGCGCTTTAAATAATTTTAATGAAAAACTGTTTTTCTTGTTTTTTTTAATTTATTTAAGAACTATTAGTAATGGGTACAACCCCCTTTGTTTTTAATAAAATCAAATATACGGGTTTTCATTGAGAGATAAAGAGAATTTATGTAATCCAACGAAATTGATTCCAAGCATCCTTAATGGCCTGAATTAGTGGCTGCTTGTCATCAAATTGTCTACCTCCTTCATAGACCTTACGAGATAACCTACCCCAGACATTTTCGATAATGTTTAGAAGAATATTGACATTTTGGCTTGCAATGAAGTCCTTTACTACTCTGGCGTTGTGTATAGGGGCATTATCCTGTTGCAATATCCAAGATATGGGACCAAATAGTTCACTGAACTTCGGAAAAGCCGATTCCAATAACGTTTTATAGCTTGCACCAGTCATTTTTGCACTTTGAAATTCAAGATCGATAGTGCCATAGTACGTAACAGCACCTCACACCATAACGCTCAAAAAACGCTTTTCTTTGCGCAGATCATCGAAATAATAGTTGTAGCTATCAGGCCCATCCAAATTAAACTACTTCTCATCCGTAAATACAACGGTTCTCCAGTCATTTACATGACCTCTTGGCTGCACATCCCATACAATGTAGTCTCTTGCGAATTGAAGCCGCTTTTCCTTACGAGGAGCATTAAGTGGCGGCTTTCTTTGTAATATCAGGTATTTAAGATACTCACAGCTCTTAATTACTCTGCGTACTGATGATCACTCCAGTTGAGTTCTTATTTTTGACAAGGATAAGGCAGAATTGAGCAGCAATTCTGATGATTTTTTTCTCATACGTAGATAAAGACAATGAAACCCTTCCTTTACAATTTGTTCCATTCCCCTCGGGGTCCTTGATGTAATTGTCGACAAGTGTTGGGTTGTTTCCGATAGATTTAAAAATGTTTGTTTTGCCATTTTGACTCGTAAAATGATTAAGATGTAATAAGTTGTAATAAGCAAACGCTCCCTACAAAAAATCATCGCTTACTTTAAAAATAATAGAGAGCCTTTATTCAAATGAACCAAAAAAAATAGCACGTATTTGATCTTTTTTTTTTTAAAAAAAGTTCTTTAGTTAAGAAACCACTATTGTCATGATTTTTGTTTATATCTCAAGATGTCTGGCTTCCATTTTAAAATTCTGCAATCGGTTACAAATTGCAAAAGATACAGGCTGCTGAATATGGAATTTTTAGTGCCTTTAAATAAGTGAACCGGAGTGTATGTAATTTTCAATCTGTTCGTTGTGGAACAACACATTTTATACGTGGTGTGTAAAGATGTTGATTGTACATGGAATAATCACTATCTTGCATATGATATATCATTGAATCACAACAACAAAATTAGAACTTACCCAATATCCCAATTCGGTGTACGACCCGTGAACTGTAACAAGATATCTGCATTTAAGTCCGTTTTAGAGTAAAAAAATACTTTAACTAATGTCGTTATTTTTATAGTAGTTTATGTAATGAGTGCGTTGAATATAGGCTTTTGGATAGTCCCAATACTGATTTGATGGAATCTTACAACATCTTAAACAATGTGGGATCAAAATCGAATATTTCTGATGATGACAACAAACTAGTAAAGTTATTGTCTCAGTTTGGTTTACATGAAGAGTTGTATGCATGTCTTGAATGTATTTTTTTATATTTCGTTTAATTTTAAACTTTAATTAAAATGGTCTATAACTACTTTAGAAAAACATGTAAAAGCAGAGGCTTTAAAATATGTTAATGCACGACATATTGACGAAATATTTTAAAGTTGAAAATATATATATCAAAATTATTTTGGACCATAAATTACGGTAAATTAAAATGTAAGCTATTAAGACAGTGTGGGGTCACATACAGCAATTTGACTCTCCTACAAACTCAAGCCTTGCGCAAGTAAAATTGCCATGTGTGACCCAACACTTGCTGATTTCATCAACGATTTTAATTACAACGATTTAATTTACAACTTAAAATCTAAATTATCCGATATCTCTTATGAAAAAAGCATTGAAACGTCTTCAAAGGTAATACCAACAAGTAAAATTTCTAAATACTATAATTTTTAAAATTTAATGTTTTCAGTCCAAAAGTGTTATAGATATTTTACTCCGAACTAGCCAAGATCGCGAAAAGAAACCCCATTGTTAAACAATATTTACCGCACTTTTATTGTTCACAAAACTATTCAAGTTTACCTAGAAAATGATTTCAAAAGAGAAATATGTAAAGAAATAGCTGGAGAAATAACTACTTTATTTCCCAGTGAATTGATGGCATGTCTTAGAGAAAGCAAAAAATGTGCCCCATATAACATTATTTTATTTAAAATTTTAGGATACCTACTTTTTACAAGAGTTGAAAAAGTTGCCACCAAAGGGTAAATTGTTGGATAGATATCATGGCAGAAAACGCTTCCTAAAAAAACCTAAAAGAATCCGAAATAACTGACGAATCCGAATTAAATGAAGATATGAAAGAAATATGTTTAGAGTTGAAATATATCAGAGACATCTTACAAATTCAAGAGAAGTGACACCTTACAAATTCAAGACACCACGATATATAGAATAAATCCAATTTGTACCAAAACTACTGTTTAAAAAGTTCTTGACTACAATGCTAGAGTGTACGAGACAACCGTCTTGTTGAAAAGTAATTCCGGCTAATGTTGCTAATGGCAAATTATCGAGAGCGTCTCTATGTTGGTTTTGGAGAAAATCCATGCACAATGTTGCATTTAAACGATCTGGTAAGAAATGGGGGCCTATAACGCAATTTCTGATGAGGCCTGCCCAAGCATTGAGACTAAAACGATTTTGGTGCTTTGTTTGCAGTTTTTTGTGCGGATTTTCTTGCGCGTAAAAATGTAAATTATAAAAATTTGTGAGACCTTCTCGGTTGAATATGAATTCATCCGTCCATAGATTTTTTTTCAAAAAATTTTCATTTTGTGTATCTTTCGCCTACATTAACGTACAAAACTCAATTCGCTTTTCACAATCACCTTCGTGCTACGATTGTACCGGTGTGTAGTGATACGGATGGAGCTTGTGATGTTTTAAAATTCTAAACACCTGAGATTGTGGTATTTCCTTTGTTTTAGCTATTTTTCTTACACTTGTTGTTGGGTCTTGCAACACAGCTGCCAAAACACTTTCTTATGCATTCTGCCGAAAGCCCCTTGTTCTGTCACCCCTGCATTTATTAACGCAATCTGTCTCACGAAAGCGATCAAACGTACTGTTGAAGACGGTGTGGTGGGGAACATCTCTTTGGGGGAAAGCTTCAGCATACATACGCTGCGCTGCCAATGAATTCCCATCAGCTTTGCCATAATAAAAAACGAAATCCGCATACTCAGAATTTGAAAATTTCATCGCGTATCGAATTTAAAGGTACACGAAAACAAAGAAAAACTTTCACTGTTGTTGTAATTTTCAATTGTTTTGGTTTCTTTTGTGTTTGCAGTTCCAGTTCGGTTCATCTTTCCAACATGCTTCTCTTTATATATCTTGTTCTTGACTAACCGAATTCCTGCCTTCATTTCCCTTAGATATTTGTGTTTCGGTACCATTTGTTCCTTGTAAACGGCTCCTAAAGAAAAATTACAGAGATAGAAATAAGCATTGGCTATTCTAACATTGGTTATATTCTTATTGGTTATATTCTAATATCCTCTCTTCCCACAATATTCTTAATAGTTGCAATCTAAATATAAAAGTAAGACTCAAATTCTTATTTATATTCAAACTAAATACATTTTTTACAATTGCATCTTTTGATTCTGATGTAATTTCATTTCTATGTTTATTATATCATCCTTTGAGTGAAGAGGAAATTTGTCCAAGTATTTTGTTGAGGTCAAGCCAGGAGATAAATTGGTTTTAACCACAATTTTGATGTCAAAAATTAAGTCAACAATCGTTTTATTTTGGCGACAAATAATTTCTGTAAAATGTAGACATAATGGTTCAACAAAGTATGATGCAAGCAGTAAATGATCAATTTGTACATACCTTTCAATTCTTTAGTACACTCGGCAAGCATCTTATTATCTGCGTTCTGTGCGACGATGATTTCTTCAAAAATAATTTTAAAAAAATATGATATGTAAAAGTTGTAACTTTTATATAAAATCTAATGTTTAGTACCTTTTAAGTTTCTAACGTCATCTGTAAGTTTTGTTACTATGTTGAAATTTGTTTCAGTGGTTTGTTTGCTTTTTACGACAATTCCCTCCAAAGTTTCTCCAATTTTATTTATTTTTAAAAGGAATAGGGAATCCAATTGGTTTGGTGCTACTTTTTCCGACTTCACGCGAGGCATCTTTCTAACCAAGTTTTGTGCTTTAAGAACAATGAGCAAAAGATATTAAAATGAGCTAACTTTTATTGGGTAAAGACAACCATTTTCAGCGTATTTGATTAAGGTTAAACATACTCTCTTTAAAAAAAGTTAAATTTACTGAAAATATTCCAAGGCTTTGGGAGCTTACTGGTTCTGAGAATAAATCAGAAGTGTTGGTAAATACTCTAGCCTTGGAACACTCATTTGGCATAAATTCTATAATTTCCGCAGGAATATTACCTTCAACTAGGCAGTACTTATCAGCATAATTTACTGCAAAAAATCCGTTTTCAGAAGTAAAAGATTTTACACTACCCTGAGAATCACGCTTTATGCCGACATGTTTTACATCAGTTAATAAATTATTGTCGGAAAAAACATTGAACAGTTGTTCAATATGTTGGGGTTTTTTAATAGCAGTCTTTAAAGACATCATTGCGTTTTCAAAGGGATATGCCGTTATATTGGAAAGACTTCCAAATTTAAATGCAACATCTTTTAAACGAAGTAAATTGTGAGCATTATGAGTCACACTTGTTTCACCATAAACGTCGGAAAATTGTTCAACAAATTTTTTTAACATGGAATGAACCTGCAAAATATTAGAATTTGAAATATTTTTACTTATCAAAATTCGGTATGCACATGATAAAAGCAAAAAATGAATATAAAATTGTTCGCTTGTGAATTGTTAAAAACTAATGAGTCCTGTATATAAAGGAAGTTTCGAAATTCAACCGCTTTCCACATTGAAATTGTGTCGAGCGAGCGTGGTTTTCTGGCGAATTCTCTGTAAATGTATGGAGCCACTGACATCATAGAAAATGACATGGCTTCTTTCTTTTTTTTCAATTGTTCTTGATTTAAATAGAAAAGAAATCATCATCTTCATAACGCCCAGGTCTATTAAGTGCATAACGTCTAGAGGAAATTGCGATATCATATCTATGCCTATTTCTTCTAGAGACATTTGTTTATTTAACAATTTTTGTTGGTGGAAATCTGGATCACAACGGAAACTAAAATCCCTGTCAGTGCGTAATTTGCCTAATGTTGTACTAAAAGTTGTTACACCTAATATTTGTTCTCCTTTTTGATTACATTTGCGGCATCCATTTAGTGAAGTGTGACCACGAATGCCACAGATAGAAGACCGCGCAGGCGTGTTGCATACAAATGCACGAATGTTGATATTAACTTTATTGTTTTCAAATACTAATCCTTTCTCCTTCAATTGCTTTATTTCATTAACTAAATCATTTAAAAACAAATCAACATCGTGTGGCGTTTTCGGACCTACAATAGGGTTGCCAGATGAGCTGGAATTCCCAGATTTTCTATGTCAAGTCCAGTTACAAGCTATTCAATAATTTTTCCAGCTAAATATACATTTTGTAATATTATTTCAATAGGAAAGACTATACGTTTAGTTATTTATCTATTTCATTCTCAATAAGATGATTTTTGAGTGCTAATTACTTTTAACCAGCACTCAATTACACCCAAAGAGAGAAAATAATTGTACGCAGTATTTCCATATTGCCCCATCTCTGATTTGTGTGACCAATACTGGTAATTTGATAATTGTTAACAGCTGATCGACAGCAAATGTAAATACAAAGTTTCACGTTGCAAGCAAAACATTCGTTCAATAAATATGGAGAGCCATGAGCCATTTTCCGATAAATGGATTACGGCAGGAGATTATTCAAAGTGGCTCAGAAAGAAGGGTGACTATACTGGCTTTTGCAAACTGTGCCAAATCGAAATATGTGTGAAATACGAAGGAAGTCGGTCATTAAACAAGCATATGAATACAAAAAGGGACACCAAAATGGAATTTTATGCTAAATTCTCTCCTAGCATTTCAAACTACTTTGTTCCAAAGGAATCGCAAAATGAGGTAAACATTTCCCGAGCTTAATTGATGTCCGTTTTTCACAACGTAGTTCATGGGCTAAGTTATAATAGCTTGTACTGCCAAATTAAATTAAGTTCTGTCATATACAGCGATAGTAAAATCGAAAATAAAATTACTTGTGGTCGAACTAAAGCAGCAGCTATAACACGAAATGTGCTGGCCCCGTATGTACAAGAAACAGTAGTTAATGCCCTCAAAGAGAATTGGTTTTTCTCAGTAAGTAGTGACGCATCTAATATTGGAAATGTTAAAACATATCCATATACGGTTCAATATTTTGATGTTGAAAGCGGAATAACGAAAAAAGTTTTGGATTTCTATGATGACTGCAATAAATCTTCAAAAGATATATTTGACCACATTATGAGAATTGCGGACAATAACAACCTTAGCGTCGAGCAAATAGTTGCATAAAGTGCTGACAACGCATCTGTGAATTACGGCATACACAATTCTGTATTTCAAAAACTTCAAAACGTTAACAATCAAAGCGAATTGTAATTGCCACATAGAAACCATTGTAATAAAAACTTTTAATGAATTTAGTTCCTCGGCCATGAAAGCGCAAAAATTAAAACAATGTTTTGACTTTGCGGAAATAGAATACAAAAATCTACTTCGACATATACCCACAAGATGGCTTTCACTTTTGCCGGCGATCGATCCATAGACTAATACATACCTAGATAAACTTATTCTCTCATCTGACGTTTCATTTCACACTCTTCGTGATGCGGTCGGTGTGATAGAGAGATGTTTGACGAAAAGTGATATACACCAGGTGGAATTACAATAACTTCTTGCTTTAATTTTTCATGCCATTTTGGTGAAAAACTGTGAAATTTAAATGTGTTTTAAACTTTTTTATTGACTGTTATTGTTAGCATACATTTGTGTTGTATTTAACACATTAATTTTAACACACAAAACGAAATGCCGTTGTTGTTATTTTGTTCGTTGTTTTGAACCATTGCATCTATCTGGTATTAGTAAAGCAATTCTTTTCAACATCAAACGTATACATCACACGAGGACAAATGTCAGAAATTTGGTGAGTGAAAGATTTTCTCTACCCATATTTACTCTTGGTGCATAGTCTAATTATAAAGTCGGAGCATGCGGTCAGCTGTTCAGACTTTTTTTTTTGGTTTGTTTATGTTTTAATCGGTGTTTATTTTAATGGCACTTAAGTAGTGTCAAACTGTTTCATCTTTTGTTTTGATTTGTATCATTCTTTATTAAACGTTAATGGTGTTGGTTGACAACTGGAAAGTGCCGTCATAACAATCAAAACAACAAATTTCTGTCGACTTTATTATTAGACTATGGCTTGGTGCTTTGTTGGCCTGCAGTTAAACGGTATTTTTTACAGAAAGGAAAACAAAATTGTCGAAAAGCGCTCTGGGTCTTCGTTGCATATAGTGTATCAGACGATAAACTAATTAACGAAGATGAAAAATGTTTCGTAGAAGGTGTTTCGGAAGCTTACTTATATTTTATTCATAATGTTTTGCATGTATTTAATTCCACTATTTTATCTCTAGAAAGTGACTCATGTTCAATTTTGGAGTTACACGACATAATGATGAATCTTTTTTTTTTTTTTTTTTTTTTTTTAATCGAGCGAACCCATCGCCGCCACTCTTACCCGCCCCTACCGACCGAGAGGGCCACGTCCCCATAACGTGAGGACAGCGTACACATTATAGACCGGTCTATAACGGGAGAGCAAGGATTATGAGTTCACACGTTACAACCAACTACAGAAATTCTTCACCAGTTGGTATTACACTAACATAAATAAGTATAAAAGCACATCACGAGATATTAACATAAGATACTTCAATATATAATAATTATGAGCAAAACGAAACCCAAATCATAAATCAGACCAGATAGTAAGGATAAAGTAAATTAAATTTACATATGTACGTCAACGAATATACAGCACTAATGCAATCGGTTCAAATGACAAATTATGCTAGACTTTGTCGTTTCCCAACTACCTGTGAAATCAATAAACTGATATAGCTCATTAAAGTCACGACACATTCTCCTAACTGGATCAAAGGACGCATAATTCGAACGCTGAAACTCGATGTTTACGAGTTTATAGTACCTCGTGGGTCTCAATGGGACATTTATGAAAATCTTAGATAACAGAAATTCAGAACATATACTTCCATCAATTATCTTCAAAACTGTAATAGAGTTTATCATGGTACGTCTACTACTAAGAGTCGGCAATCTGATCAATGCTAGTCTACTGCTATACGAAGGAAGATTATGGTTCGGGTTCCATTGAAGATTTCTCAGACAAAAAATGAGAAACTGTTTCTGGACCAATTCAATCATATTAACATACAAATTGTACTGGGGGTCCCAAACAACTGATCCATATTCGAGAATAGGGCGGACTTGTGAAGTAAAAAGATTTTTCGTAACGTAGGGATCTGAAAATTCCTTTGCCCAACGTTTAATAAAGTTCAGAACGCCATAAGCCTTGTTCACCATCGTAATTATGTGGGAGTTGAAATTCAATTTTCTGTCCAAGAGAACACCAAGATCAACAAATGAATCCACCGATTCAAGAACATTGCCACCTAAAATGTATTTTGCCGAAAATAATGATGACCTAGAGAACAGCATATGCTTACATTTCGTAAAATTAAGCTCCATCAAATTGGTCTCGCACCACGTCTGGAAAGTAGACAAATCCCTCTGAAGTAAAGTATATTGACAAGGATCCTTGTAAGAAAAATAGATCTTCACGTCATCAGCGTACATTAACAATTTAGAGTGCATTATGGAGGCGGGTAAGTCGTTAATAAATAACAAAAATAGAACCGGCCCAAGATGACTGCCCTGAGGCACCCCAGATGACACAAAAATAGATCTCGAGAATGATCGACCAAATGATACCATCTGTTCTCTGTTCATTAAATAAGAACTAATCCAATTCAGCATGTTACAATTAAAACCCATTGCCCCTAATTTATATAATAACAAATTGTGGTTAACTTTATCAAAAGCCTTACTAAAATCGGTAAAAATCACATCAGTTTGATCTCCATTAATAAAGCCGTCAATAATAGAAGAGCAAAACTGAAGCAAATTAGTCACGGTGGAACGACCCTTCCGAAAGCCATGTTGACATGGATCTAAAATAGAGGAAACCTGATGAGAAATTACCTCTGTGACTAACTTCTCAAAAAGTTTAGGAATGGCACTCAATTTTGCAATTCCCCTATAATTTGCAACATTTACTAAACTACCAGATTATTCTACGTCAAAAGTGAGTATAATGCAAACAAAAGACAAATTAAACGCTTAATAAAGAAAAAAGGAACAAATTGTGCAAAAGTTTGAAAATGTAGAAAAAGAATGTGGTGAAGATAATGAAAAAGATTTATTCATAACATTAATTCATTATGGTCCGGCGAATTCATCAAGCGGATTGTACTAGGCAAGTAGTTAGTACAATGTTGTTAGATATTTCGTCAATTCCATGTAACCAGCTATCTGCATGGTACATGGTAGTGCAGAGGGTAGCCACTGACTACCGTCAATGACATCACCATGTTAAATTCGTCAGTGTGAAGCATTGCTGGTAGTCTGGCGGGTAGTTAATGGCAATTATTGGTAGTTAGGGAAATAACTAAAAATTCGTTAGCTACGTCGACTGCAGGGAACTAGTGCACACTCTTAAAGTATTACTCGGTGCATACAACAGCACCTATAACGAGTAAATTATTGAGAGAATTTGTTCGTCTAAACTAAATTCGTCTATGGCTCGGACGCTTAAATGGTTTGTGATGTTACTTCGGATTTTGTGTATGTGTTTCGTAGATATGTATGTGTGCTACTAAAGTGAGAATCAATTTTGAGGAAACGTGAAGCCCATTGTCTGTCCGAGCCTTTACTGAGAAAATCGGAACCCCGGACCATTTGTGAAATAAACGCTTGACTTGCACGAACTAGATTTGTATATAAATGTAATCTTAGTGGCCAACGCATATTTTAAAATGGAAATGGACGCTAGACATCTTGAGATATAAAAAAACCTTGACAATAGTGGTTTCTTAACTAAATAACTTTTTTTGATCATTTTTTAAAAAAAGTCCAAAAATGTGTTTTTGGTTCACTTGAATAAAGGCGCTTTAAATAATTTTAATGAAAAACTGTTTTTCTTGTTTTTTTTAATTTATTTAAGAACTATTAGTAATGGGTACAACCCCCTTTGTTTTTAATAAAATCAAATATACGGGTTTTCATTGAGAGATAAAGAGAATTTATGTAATCCAACGAAATTGATTCCAAGCATCCTTAATGGCCTGAATTAGTGGCTGCTTGTCATCAAATTGTCTACCTCCTTCATAGACCTTACGAGATAACCTACCCCAGACATTTTCGATAATGTTTAGAAGAATATTGACATTTTGGCTTGCAATGAAGTCCTTTACTACTCTGGCGTTGTGTATAGGGGCATTATCCTGTTGCAATATCCAAGATATGGGACCAAATAGTTCACTGAACTTCGGAAAAGCCGATTCCAATAACGTTTTATAGCTTGCACCAGTCATTTTTGCACTTTGAAATTCAAGATCGATAGTGCCATAGTACGTAACAGCACCTCACACCATAACGCTCAAAAAACGCTTTTCTTTGCGCAGATCATCGAAATAATAGTTGTAGCTATCAGGCCCATCCAAATTAAACTACTTCTCATCCGTAAATACAACGGTTCTCCAGTCATTTACATGACCTCTTGGCTGCACATCCCATACAATGTAGTCTCTTGCGAATTGAAGCCGCTTTTCCTTACGAGGAGCATTAAGTGGCGGCTTTCTTTGTAATATCAGGTATTTAAGATACTCACAGCTCTTAATTACTCTGCGTACTGATGATCACTCCAGTTGAGTTCTTATTTTTGACAAGGATAAGGCAGAATTGAGCAGCAATTCTGATGATTTTTTTTCTCATACGTAGATAAAGACAATGAAACCCTTCCTTTACAATTTGTTCCATACCCCTCGGGGTCCTTGATGTAATTGTCGACAAGTGTTGGGTTGTTTCCGATAGATTTAAAAATGTTTGTTTTGCCATTTTGACACGTAAAATGATTAAGATGTAATAAGTTGTAATAAGCAAACGCTCCCTACAAAAAATCATCGCTTACTTTAAAAATAATAGAGTGCCTTTATTCAAGTGAACCAAAAAAAAGAGCACATATTTGAACTTTTTTTTAAAAAAAAGTTCTTTAGTTAAGAAACCACTATTGTCATGATTTTTGTTTATATCTCAAGATGTCTGGCTTCCATTTTAAAATTCAGCAATCGGCTACAAATTGTAAAAAATACAGGCTGCCTTTAAATAAGTGAACCGGAGTGTATGTAATTTGTAATCTGTTCGTTGTGGAACAACACATTTTATACGTGGTGTGTAAAGATGTTGATTGTACATGGAATAATCACTATCTTGCATATGATATATCATTGAATCACAACAACAAAATTAGAACTTACCCAATATCCCAATTCGGTGTACGACCCGTGAACTGTAACAAGATATCTGCATTTAAGTCCGTTTTAGAGTAAAAAAATACTTTAACTAATGTCGTTATTTTTATAGTAGTTTATGTAATGAGTGCGTTGAATATAGGCTTTTGGATAGTCCCAATACTGATTTGATGGAATCTTACAACATCTTAAACAATGTGGGATCAAAATCGAATATTTCTGATGATGACAACAAACTAGTAAAGTTATTGTCTCAGTTTGGTTTACATGAAGAGTTGTATGCATGTCTTGAATGTATTTTTTTATATTTCGTTTAATTTTAAACTTTAATTAAAATGGTCTATAACTACTTTAGAAAAACATGTAAAAGCAGAGGCTTTAAAATATGTTAATGCACGACATATTGACGAAATATTTTAAAGTTGAAAATATATATATCAAAATTATTTTGGACCATAAATTACGGTAAATTAAAATGTAAGCTATTAAGACAGTGTGTGGTCACATACAGCAATTTGACTCTCCTACAAACTCAAGCCTTGCGCAAGTAAAATTGCCATGTGTGACCCAACACTTGCTGATTTCATCAACGATTTTAATTACAACGATTTAATTTACAACTTAAAATCTAAATTATCCGATATCTCTTATGAAAAAAGCATTGAAACGTCTTCAAAGGTAATACCAACAAGTAAAATTTCTAAATACTATAATTTTTAAAATTTAATGTTTTCAGTCCAAAAGTGTTATAGATATTTTACTCCGAACTAGCCAAGATCGCGAAAAGAAACCCCATTGTTAAACAATATTTACCGCACTTTTATTGTTCACAAAACTATTCAAGTTTACCTAGAAAATGATTTCAAAAGAGAAATATGTAAAGAAATAGCTGGAGAAATAACTACTTTATTCCCCAGCGAATTGATGGCATGTCTCAGAGAAAGCAAAAAATGTGCCCCATATAACATTATTTTATTTAAAATTTTAGGATACCTACTTTTTACAAGAGTTGAAAAAGTTGCCACCAAAGGGTAAATTGTTGGATAGATATCATGGCAGAAAACGCTTCCTAAAAAAATCCGAAATAACTGACGAATCCGAATTAAATGAAGATATGAAAGAAATATGTTTAGAGTTGAAATATATCAGAGACACCTTACAAATTCAAGAGAAGTGACACCTTACAAATTCAAGACACCACGATATATAGAATAAATCCAATTTGTACCAAAACTACTGTTTAAAAAGTTCTTGACTACAATGCTAGAGTGTATGCGACAACCGTCTTGTTGAAAAGTAATTCGGGCTAATGGAAAATTATCGAGAGCGTCTCTAAGTTGGTTTTGGAGAAAATCCATGCACAATGTTGCATTTAAACGATCTGGTAAGAAATGGGGGCCTATAACGCAATTTCCGATGAGGCCTGCCCAAGCATTGAGACTAAAACGATTTTGGTGCTTTGTTTGCAGTTTTTTGTGCGGATTTGCGCGTAACAATGTAAATTATAAAAATTTGTGAGACCTTCTCGGTTGAATATGAATTCATCCGTCCATAGAATTTTTTTAAAAAAATTTTCATTTTGTGTATCTTTCGCCTACATTAACGTACAAAACTCAATTCGCTTTTCACAATCACCTTCGTGCAACGATTGTACCGGTGTGTAGTGATACGGATGGAGCTTGTGATGTTTTAAAATTCTAAACACCTGAGATTGTGGTATTTCCTTTGTTTTAGCTATTTTTCTTACACTTGTTGTTGGGTCTTGCAACACAGCTGCCAAAACACTTTCTTATGCATTCTGCAGAAGCCCCTTGTTCTGTCACCCCTGCATTTATTAACGCAATCTGTCTCACGAAAGCGATCAAACGTACTGTTGAAGACGGTGTGGTGGGGAACATCTCTTTGGGGGAAAGCTTCAGCATACATACGCTGCGCTGCCAATGAATTCCCATCAGCTTTGCCATAATAAAAAACGAAATCCGCATACTCAGAATTTGAAAATTTCATCGCGTATCGAATTTAAAGGTACACGAAAACAAAGAAAAACTTTCACTGTTGTTGTAATTTTCAATTGTTTTGGTTTCTTTTGTGTTTGCAGTTCCAGTTCGGTTCATCTTTCCAACATGCTTCTCTTTATATATCTTGTTCTTGACTAACCGAATTCCTGCCTTCATTTCCCTTAGATATTTGTGTTTCGGTACCATTTGTTCCTTGTAAACGGCTCCTAAAGAAAAATTACAGAGATAGAAATAAGCATTGGCTATTCTAACATTGGTTATATTCTTATTGGTTATATTCTAATATCCTCTCTTCCCACAATATTCTTAATAGTTGCAATCTAAATATAAAAGTAAGACTCAAATTCTTATTTATATTCAAACTAAATACATTTTTTACAATTGCATCTTTTGATTCTGATGTAATTTCATTTCTATGTTTATTATATCATCCTTTGAGTGAAGAGGAAATTTGTCCAAGTATTTTGTTGAGGTCAAGCCAGGAGATAAATTGGTTTTAACCACAATTTTGATGTCAAAAATTAAGTCAACAATCGTTTTATTTTGGCGACAAATAATTTCTGTAAAATGTAGACATAATGGTTCAACAAAGTATGATGCAAGCAGTAAATGATCAATTTGTACATACCTTTCAATTCTTTAGTACACTCGGCAAGCATCTTATTATCTGCGTTCTGTGCGACGATGATTTCTTCAAAAATAATTTTAAAAAAATATGATATGTAAAAGTTGTAACTTTTATATAAAATCTAATGTTTAGTACCTTTTAAGTTTCTAACGTCATCTGTAAGTTTTGTTACTATGTTGAAATTTGTTTCAGTGGTTTGTTTGCTTTTTACGACAATTCCCTCCAAAGTTTCTCCAATTTTATTTATTTTTAAAAGGAATAGGGAATCCAATTGGTTTGGTGCTACTTTTTCCGACTTCACGCGAGGCATCTTTCTAACCAAGTTTTGTGCTTTAAGAACAATGAGCAAAAGATATTAAAATGAGCTAACTTTTATTGGGTAAAGACAACCATTTTCAGCGTATTTGATTAAGGTTAAACATACTCTCTTTAAAAAAAGTTAAATTTACTGAAAATATTCCAAGGCTTTGGGAGCTTACTGGTTCTGAGAATAAATCAGAAGTGTTGGTAAATACTCTAGCCTTGGAACACTCATTTGGCATAAATTCTATAATTTCCGCAGGAATATTACCTTCAACTAGGCAGTACTTATCAGCATAATTTACTGCAAAAAATCCGTTTTCAGAAGTAAAAGATTTTACACTACCCTGAGAATCACGCTTTATGCCGACATGTTTTACATCAGTTAATAAATTATTGTCGGAAAAAACATTGAACAGTTGTTCAATATGTTGGGGTTTTTTAATAGCAGTCTTTAAAGACATCATTGCGTTTTCAAAGGGATATGCCGTTATATTGGAAAGACTTCCAAATTTAAATGCAACATCTTTTAAATGAAGTAAATTGTGAGCATTATGAGTCACACTTGTTTCACCATAAACGTCGGAAAATTGTTCAACAAATTTTTTTAACATGGAATGAACCTGCAAAATATTAGAATTTGAAATATTTTTACTTATCAAAATTCGGTATGCACATGATAAAAGCAAAAAATGAATATAAAATTGTTCGCTTGTGAATTGTTAAAAACTAATGAGTCCTGTATATAAAGGAAGTTTCGAAATTCAACCGCTTTCCACATTGAAATTGTGTCGAGCGAGCGTGGTTTTCTGGCGAATTCTCTGTAAATGTATGGAGCCACTGACATCATAGAAAATGACATGGCTTCTTTCTTTTTTTTCAATTGTTCTTGATTTAAATAGAAAAGAAATCATCATCTTCATAACGCCCAGGTCTATTAAGTGCATAACGTCTAGAGGAAATTGCGATATCATATCTATGCCTATTTCTTCTAGAGACATTTGTTTATTTAACAATTTTTGTTGGTGGAAATCTGGATCACAACGGAAACTAAAATCCCTGTCAGTGCGTAATTTGCCTAATGTTGTACTAAAAGTTGTTACACCTAATATTTGTTCTCCTTTTTGATTACATTTGCGGCATCCATTTAGTGAAGTGTGACCACGAATGCCACAGATAGAAGACCGCGCAGGCGTGTTGCATACAAATGCACGAATGTTGATATTAACTTTATTGTTTTCAAATACTAATCCTTTCTCCTTCAATTGCTTTATTTCATTAACTAAATCATTTAAAAAGAAATCAACATCGTGTGGCGTTTTCGGACCTACAATAGGGTTGCCAGATGAGCTGGAATTTCCAGATTTTCTATGTCAAGTCCAGTTACAAGCTATTCAATAATTTTTCCAGCTAAATATACATTTTGTAATATTATTTCAATAGGAAAGACTATACGTTTAGTTATTTATCTATTTCATTCTCAATAAGATGATTTTTGAGTGCTAATTACTTTTAACCAGCACTCAATTACACCCAAAGAGAGAAAATAATTGTACGCAGTATTTCCATATTGCCCCATCTCTGATTTGTGTGACCAATACTGGTAATTTGATAATTGTTAACAGCTGATCGACAGCAAATGTAAATACAAAGTTTCACGTTGCAAGCAAAACATTCGTTCAATAAATATGGAGAGCCATGAGCCATTTTCCGATAAATGGATTACGGCAGGAGATTATTCAAAGTGGCTCAGAAAGAAGGGTGACTATACTGGCTTTTGCAAACTGTGCCAAATCGAAATATGTGTGAAATACGAAGGAAGTCGGTCATTAAACAAGCATATGAATACAAAAAGGGACACCAAAATGGAATTTTATGCTAAATTCTCTCCTAGCATTTCAAACTACTTTGTTCCAAAGGAATCGCAAAATGAGGTAAACATTTCCCGAGCTTAATTGATGTCCGTTTTTCACAACGTAGTTCATGGGCTAAGTTATAATAGCTTGTACTGCCAAATTAAATTATGTTCTGTCATATACAGCGATAGTAAAATCGAAAATAAAATTACTTGTGGTCGAACTAAAGCAGCAGCTATAACACGAAATGTGCTGGCCCCGTATGTACAAGAAACAGTAGTTAATGCCCTCAAAGAGAATTGGTTTTTCTCAGTAAGTAGTGACGCATCTAATATTGGAAATGTTAAAACATATCCATATACGGTTCAATATTTTGATGTTGAAAGCGGAATAACGAAAAAAGTTTTGGATTTCTATGATGACTGCAATAAATCTTCAAAAGATATATTTGACCACATTATGAGAATTGCGGACAATAACAACCTTAGCGTCGAGCAAATAGTTGCATAAAGTGCTGACAACGCATCTGTGAATTACGGCATACACAATTCTGTATTTCAAAAACTTCAAAACGTTAACAATCAAAGCGAATTGTAATTGCCACATAGAAACCATTGTAATAAAAACTTTTAATGAATTTAGTTCCTCGGCCATGAAAGCGCAAAAATTAAAACAATGTTTTGACTTTGCGGAAATAGAATACAAAAATCTACTTCGACATATACCCACAAGATGGCTTTCACTTTTGCCGGCGATCGATCCATAGACTAATACATACCTAGATAAACTTATTCTCTCATCTGACGTTTCATTTCACACTCTTCGTGATGCGGTCGGTGTGATAGAGAGATGTTTGACGAAAAGTGATATACACCAGGTGGAATTACAATAACTTCTTGCTTTAATTTTTCATGCCATTTTGGTGAAAAACTGTGAAATTTAAATGTGTTTTAAACTTTTTTATTGACTGTTATTGTTAGCATACATTTGTGTTGTATTTAACACATTAATTTTAACACACAAAACGAAATGCCGTTGTTGTTATTTTGTTCGTTGTTTTGAACCATTGCATCTATCTGGTATTAGTAAAGCAATTCTTTTCAACATCAAACGTATACATCACACGAGGACAAATGTCAGAAATTTGGTGAGTGAAAGATTTTCTCTACCCATATTTACTCTTGGTGCATAGTCTAATTATAAAGTCGGAGCATGCGGTCAGCTGTTCAGACTTTTTTTTTTGGTTTGTTTATGTTTTAATCGGTGTTTATTTTAATGGCACTTAAGTAGTGTCAAACTGTTTCATCTTTTGTTTTGATTTGTATCATTCTTTATTAAACGTTAATGGTGTTGGTTGACAACTGGAAAGTGCCGTCATAACAATCAAAACAACAAATTTCTGTCGACTTTATTATTAGACTATGGCTTGGTGCTTTGTTGGCCTGCAGTTAAACGGTATTTTTTACAGAAAGGAAAACAAAATTGTCGAAAAGCGCTCTGGGTCTTCGTTGCATATAGTGTATCAGACGATAAACTAATTAACGAAGATGAAAAATGTTTCGTAGAAGGTGTTTCGGAAGCTTACTTATATTTTATTCATAATGTTTTGCATGTATTTAATTCCACTATTTTATCTCTAGAAAGTGACTCATGTTCAATTTTGGAGTTACACGACATAATGATGAATCTTTTTTTTTTTTTTTTTTTTTTTTTAATCGAGCGAACCCATCGCCGCCACTCTTACCCGCCCCTACCGACCGAGAGGGCCACGTCCCCATAACGTGAGGACAGCGTACACATTATAGACCGGTCTATAACGGGAGAGCAAGGATTATGAGTTCACACGTTACAACCAACTACAGAAATTCTTCACCAGTTGGTATTACACTAACATAAATAAGTATAAAAGCACATCACGAGATATTAACATAAGATACTTCAATATATAATAATTATGAGCAAAACGAAACCCAAATCATAAATCAGACCAGATAGTAAGGATAAAGTAAATTAAATTTACATATGTACGTCAACGAATATACAGCACTAATGCAATCGGTTCAAATGACAAATTATGCTAGACTTTGTCGTTTCCCAACTACCTGTGAAATCAATAAACTGATATAGCTCATTAAAGTCACGACACATTCTCCTAACTGGATCAAAGGACGCATAATTCGAACGCTGAAACTCGATGTTTACGAGTTTATAGTACCTCGTGGGTCTCAATGGGACATTTATGAAAATCTTAGATAACAGAAATTCAGAACATATACTTCCATCAATTATCTTCAAAACTGTAATAGAGTTTATCATGGTACGTCTACTACTAAGAGTCGGCAATCTGAATCAATGCTAGTCTACTGCTATACGAAGGAAGATTATGGTTCGGGTTCCATTGAAGATTTCTCAGACAAAAAATGAGAAACTGTTTCTGGACCAATTCAATCATATTAACATACAAATTGTACTGGGGGTCCCAAACAACTGATCCATATTCGAGAATAGGGCGGACTAGTGAAGTAAAAAGATTTTTCGTAACGTAGGGATCTGAAAATTCCTTTGCCCAACGTTTAATAAAGTTCAGAACGCCATAAGCCTTGTTCACCATCGTAATTATGTGGGAGTTGAAATTCAATTTTCTGTCCAAGAGAACACCAAGATCAACAAATGAATCCACCGATTCAAGAACATTGCCACCTAAAATGTATTTTGCCGAAAATAATGATGACCTAGAGAACAGCATATGCTTACATTTCGTAAAATTAAGCTCCATCAAATTGGTCTCGCACCACGTCTGGAAAGTAGACAAATCCCTCTGAAGTAAAGTATATTGACAAGGATCCTTGTAAGAAAAATAGATCTTCACGTCATCAGCGTACATTAACAATTTAGAGTGCATTATGGAGGCGGGTAAGTCGTTAATAAATAACAAAAATAGAACCGGCCCAAGATGACTGCCCTGAGGCACCCCAGATGACACAAAAATAGATCTCGAGAATGATCGACCAAATGATACCATCTGTTCTCTGTTCATTAAATAAGAACTAATCCAATTCAGCATGTTACAATTAAAACCCATTGCCCCTAATTTATATAATAACAAATTGTGGTTAACTTTATCAAAATCCTTACTAAAATCGGTAAAAATCACATCAGTTTGATCTCCATTAATAAAGCCGTCAATAATAGAAGAGCAAAACTGAAGCAAATTAGTCACGGTGGAACGACCCTTCCGAAAGCCATGTTGACATGGATCTAAAATAGAGGAAACCTGATGAGAAATTACCTCTGTGACTAACTTCTCAAAAAGTTTAGGAATGGCACTCAATTTTGCAATTCCCCTATAATTTGCAACATTTACTAAACTACCAGATTTGTGGAGAGGGATTATATAAGAGCTCTTCCACTTTGCAGGAAAATGGCCGAACTTCAACGAAGCGTTAAATAAGAGAGTCAACGGTAAGCTGAGAGAATTCGAGCAGTATTTCAACATAGAGTCCGGGATACCATCAGGACCAGCTTTATTCGAGGCTTTCAAGCTGATTAAGTTATCTAGCAACCACGAAGAATTTACGACAGGTGCATCAAACGGAATGGTAGAGCGGACAGTGTACGGGTATGATTTGGAAACATCATAGGCTCGGGTGGAATAAATAGATGCGAAAAAATCGGCGAAACAATTAGCAATAGACTCTTCATCTGAATATTCAATACCGTTCATTTTGATCCTACAAGGTGTGGACCTTCAACCTATCCAAATATAATCTGTAACTCTCACGAGATTTAGAGTTGTATCTACTCCTAGCAACAATATACCTAGCATAGTCTGCTAGCAGTCCAGATTTTTTATACTTGTTCGAACATCTATTCCTTACATTCTTGAGACTATTTAGAGCCCTTGAGGACCATGGGGGACCAGTATTACCCCTTATTGGCCTCTTGGGTACAGACTTAGAAATATAGCCATTAATAATATTATAGAAATCATCCAGGGCGATTTCAAATTCAAAAGAATTATCACACTGATCTTAAGAGCAACTTGCAAAGCCGACTAAGTGACTCTTTTTATAGAAGCAAAGTATTGTCGATTTTTAAACATATATGTGCTGATGAAAGAGAGAAGTTCAAGTCAGAAGTAGATTAATTTTTATTAACATCTACAAGGTGGCGCAAAAGTAAACTTCCGATGTTTTTTTGGCTGTAATTTAAAAAAAATAAAAACTTTGATTCTTCTTGCGGATTATTTTTATTTGGTCTTTTAATTTTTTTTACATCAAGTCGAGAATATGATGTCATGTAAATGGCCGCCGCCACAGTTGATTGTCATTTGAGCCCTTTTTATGGCATTTTCCATCACTTTGGCCAAAACTTCCGGCGATACGTCCTCACATTTTTGACGGATATTGTCTTTAAGAGCTGCAAGAGTGGGAGGCTTGTTGACAAAAACCCGCGACTTCAAAAAGCCCCACAAAAAGAAGTCTTTAGCGGTCAAATCAGGCGATCTTGCTGGCCAGTGCAAATCGCCAAAACGGGAGATTAGGCGCCCGGGAAATGCAACCTTCAGCATATCGGTTGTGGCACGTGCAGTGTGTGCCGTTGCACCGTCCTGTTGGAACCACATGTTTTCCAATCCCAATTCATCAAGTTGCGGCAAAAAGAACTCGTTGATCATTGCTCTGTAGCGCTCATGGCGCTTCCATGACATCGACGGCGCTTCCATGACATCCTCGGCTACAGCAGCAATATTCGCATCTCGTGTTGTGCCAGTCTCTTCGAGGGGAGCGGCTAAACGTCGCAGTGTTTCACCAGTAGGCGTTGGACGGCCAGGAAATCTGCGACGAAATTCACGTTGTGCCAAAGTCACCGACCGATTATTGGTCAAATAAATAGTCAGCAATATTCCGCGTTCTGGAGCAGTGTAGCGTAACATTGTTTATTAACTTGTATTTCGCATGTGTTTACTACACAAATGTCAAAACAGAACTGACATTAGGGGCCAATCGCAAAATTTATAGCATTTTCTGATAGGAGGATTACTTTTGCGCCACCTTGTATTAATTATTTAAATCAACGATATAATTTAGAAGACACTTCGATTTTTAACCAAATTTCTGTTTTAAATCCAAAAAAATCACATATGTCATGGGATGCATTATCCAATCTACCAAAGCTTTTAAATATTTCTCACGCAATTGATAACGACAAATTATATTCAGATTTTTGTTGTCTTCGGAAAGATTTTGATCAATTGCCAAAAGATATACCGCTTGATAAGATATGGGCAAGATTTTTCAAAATGTGCAACAAAGGTAAGCCTGAGAATTTATATAACATAATCGCATTTGTACTTGCAATACCAGTCAATAATAGTTATTGTGAAAGAGCCTTCAGTGTATTGAATAATATATATTCCAAAGATAGAAATATAATGGCATTTGATCTCATACGTGCAGAACTTTTAATAAGGCTGAATTTTGATGAAAATTTTAAAAAATTTCACAACTTTTTGATATCACCTGGAGGAACAGAACTAACAAAATCTGTTTCTAAAAATGCAAAATATATGTGACAAAATAAATTAATAAATATACATATCCTGAAATTATTGTATGTATTATCTAAAGGGTGTTTTTTCAAGCATGATAGAACTTCAAATTGTAAAAAAATATCACAAAAAATTAAATTTTAATAAAGTTTTTTTTTTCTATTCGAAAGATCAATACGTGGCATTAACATTTGAAAATGATTTCGGGCATATGGGCACCGCGGCTGTTCTTGGCGGAGCGCATTCTGGACGTCCAATTTTTGGCCACTTTTTCGAGCACTGCTGGCCGTATATCACGAAGAACACGAACAATGTTGGCCTCCTAGGCGTCACTTGTTGCTGTTTTATCAGCATAAACCAGTTCCTTCACGTAGCCCCACAGGAAATAATCGAGGTGTCAAATCGCACGACCTTGGCAATTGACATGTCCATTTCTCGAAATCAACTTATCGCCAAATTTTGATTTCAATAAGTCGATGGTTGCGATCGCCGTATGGCACGTAGCCCCATCCTGTTGAAACCACATCTCATCTGGATCAATGTCATCCATATTTTCAAACAGAAAATCATTGATCATGGTGAGGTAACGATCTCCATTGACCGTAACGCGAGCTCCGGCCTCATTTTTAAAGAAATAATAGTCCGATGATGCCACCAGCGTGTAAGCCGCACCAAACGGTGCATTTTTCTGGATGTAATGGAGTCTGGAGGGTCGCCTGTGGATTGGTTTCACTCCATATACAGCAATTTTGCTTATTAAACAAACCCGTTGAACCAAAAATGAGCCACATCGCTGAACACAATTTGGCGATAAAACAACGGCTCAGTTTCCAACTGAGTTTCAAAGTAAATTTGGGTAATTTGGCAGCGTTGTTCAAGCGTGAGTCTATTCATACTGAAACAAATAATAGAAATTTTTTTATTAAAATTTAATTTTTTGTGTTATTTTTTACAATTTGGAGTTCTATCGCGCTTGAAAAAACACCCTTTATAAGGACTGAATTGAAACTGTTTTGCTTTGTTTTGTAAATTTAATTTGTAAGAAAAGATTAAATTAAAAATATGTTGTTATTTTTTGTTAATTTAATTTAATTTACTTTATTTTATTTATGTTTATGAAAAGACTGAATTATAAATGTTTTGT
Organism: Phaonia tiefii; assembly: GCA_963931995.1. NCBI lineage: Eukaryota > Metazoa > Arthropoda > Insecta > Diptera > Muscidae > Phaonia > Phaonia tiefii. The sequence goes on from OZ008367.1 coordinate 265,871,191, forward strand.
TATGTTTTTAGAATTTAATTAAATAATTTTAATAAATGAATTTAACAGAATTTATTCCTCATATTTGGGGATTTACGAAATCCAGATTTTTTTTATAAAATCCAGCTAACTTATTCAAAATTCCAGACAAAAGGCCATTTGAATCTGGAAACCCTACCTACATATGATCCAATAATGAAAACCTTAATCGTTGGAATATTAGCTACGCGACCTAATATTGGCCAAAGACCTATCTGACTGCTCTTGAAAAGAGGAAGCCCGTCTATCCCAACATCAAGAAGAATTTCACGTATATTTTTAGTTTTTATAACTTCAGTCAACTTTGCTAAATTTTTCTCTAGGTCTATGTGAAAATATGACCCAGGCGAAAGAGATTTTTTGTAAACCATATCATGTTTTCCACTCAATGTCGACTCGCTTAAATGAATTTCTGGATTTTCTTTGTTAAGAATTTTTAGTAACGCCGTTGTGCACTCTACAGTTGGACGGTACTTTTCATACAAATTTTGTATTTCAATTTTTAAGTCACATTTCAGAACTGAATTATTTTCTGTTGCTTCTTCACTGAGAGCGATTTCATTGTTCATATCAGAATTTATGTTTCCAGTGTCGGAGTGTAACGATAGAAGCGTTAATCTGTTTTTTTCTCGCTCTTTTTTTTCAATTTATCTTTGTTGCTTTCCTACCATTTTCAACACAATATATACAATATATTAAAATCGTGTTTCAAAATATTTCACAAATCTTTTTTATAACTTACAATTTGGTTTTTCACTCTTACTAGAGTTGTGTAGTTCACGAACGAACTAGTTCAATTGAACGATTCACACTTGTGAACTAGATGAACTAGTTCACACTGTTCCACTCTTTTGTTTCAGTAGTTCACTTGTTTAAGCAGTTTCTGGTATTTCAGTTGTGCAGTTCTCTCCGCCATATTCTAGTTTATGCTCTGTTTGTCTCACTCAATTTGCATAAATTTGCCTAAGAGTCCAAACAGAACCATACACGCTTCAGACGACGACGAAAAAAATGCCTAGCGTCTAAACGAAATGGAAGAGAGAGCGTCTAGCGACTTCAATTGAGTTTTTCTCTCTGCATCGTGTATAATTACGGCCCTTTTCTGGAATTTGTTTGAAAGTTTAGAAACATAAAATTATTGATATACAGGATTTAAATTGTTTTTACTGCTTTAAACAATTTTTCATTCAGTTTAATTGTATTGTGTTAAATAATAAATCGTTTTTAACCCTTTTCTTTAATTTACTTTTGTACACGCATACTCCAACTTATGTATGTGTTGGTTGCTCTTATGGATTTTATGAAAATGTGGCAACTCCATTCTCTCAATGGAGAAATTTCGTGAGAGCGCCGCCAAGAAATTAGAAAAGATTCGATTCTAGCGGCCAGTCGTCAGCCGCACCGGATTTCCGTCACGATTTTTCCCTACCATAAGAAACCTATGTAAAAAAAAACGTCGTCGTCTGTAGCGTGTGTGATTTTGTTTGGAAATCTTTGTGGAATGGATATGTAAGCGGCTTGTACACAATAACTACTGCGCTAATCACCACATTTATTCCAAAATATAAAAAAGATTACGTGAACACCAATATTTCAGAGACGTAATAACCCAATCGTTATGTCGATCTTCAATAGGGTGATTTAGTATAAATAAATATCACAGTATCGGAAACACTTTAGAAATCTGCAAAAATCAGATCATTTGGCGATTATTCCCTGCGATTGAACTAAAACTACAAGTTGAACTGAAATGAGCTCTTTAGCTCACAGCTCATATGAACTGTTAAGCTCCAATGATTCAATGAACTAGTGAACTAAATGAATGAACTAGTTCACTCTGTTGAGCTGAACTACAAAGAGCAAACACTTGAATGAACTAATATTCCCAACTCTACTCTTACACTTTTAGACACGGAACAAGAACCGTACCAACTAAACTGCGCGTCCTCTATTTTCTGTTACATCGTCTTAAAAGATTTAAATTTTTGATTTGTTGTCTCTTCGTACGAAAAAAAACTCGAGAAGTTTTCTCACTTACTTTAAGCTTCTTGGAAGCACTAAAATTTAATTTTCTAATGACCACAAAAAAAATATAAAAATATTTCATTTATTGCTTATAAGAAGCACTAGAATAAGGCAGAGCCATGATTCGACCAAAACTTGTGTTAAAAAAAATTAACCGAATGTTTTTAAACATCAATCAGCCTTATTCCCGTTCTCGTCGTCAGCTTTTTTGTCATCTTTATTACTTCGTTATCATATTAAGAAGCTTCGAGTTTTTAATGTCTATGTGTTACATACATATTTATTTGTTTGAAGTGGACGAACATTTTTCTAGGTACAGTTTTTACTTAAAACAAAACACACGTTCTTCACTACGGCGGTGTTGAACGCTTAAGCATTTGTGTTAGCAACACAGCAATTAGATAGAAAAATTTGTGTCTGAACTGTAGTCTGGTAAATGTAAATCGTCAAACTATATAAATATATAAGTCTGAGTTTACACATGCAACTTTAAGTTTGCAACTTTGAAAAACTCTGCTGCAGCTCTTTACGATTCTCTTTTGAAGTTGCAATATGTGTTTACACGTGCAACTTGTCCGCGTTTGAAATTGTGAAAATCTTGTGTTCAATGTTGTTACTTCTGACATTTGTACATCATTTTTCTGTATACAGACTAAAAGTGTTGTGTGTGTGTGCTGCACACACACAATAAATTTAGTGATGTCTTCTTTGGACCATTTTGTTGACATTTTTATTATTTTATCAGATCACTTTTAGGTTTTTAATTTAGTGTTTGGTTTTTAGCTAATTAGTTCAAATTGTTAATTTAATTCAAATAAAAACAAAAGTTTTTTATCTCACTCGCTGTTTTTTCCCGCAACTACAGATGCAAAAAACCGCGAAACGCCGATGGTAAATAATGAGATAAAAAACTATTGTTTTCATTTGCATTAAACACATTTTTATTTCTTTAGATGGAGTTACACTTTTTTTTAACAAGTTACTTCGGCTTCGCTACACTTTATTACAAATCACTATTTTATTTTATTTATTTATTCACACCGCGTCGTTGTTTCAACCATAAAAAGAAACAACTTTTAAAGAAAAACGTCAAATTATTCTACAGCCAACTTCACTGCGAAAGAAAACAAAACGGAGTTGCAAAGCACTTGCTACTTTTTTCCCCCTCCGTTCTTCTCACCTCTCTCTCCTAAAAACTCAAGAACGTCGGCAGAGTTTTTCAAAGTTGCAGACCTAAAGTTGCATGTGTAAACACAGACTAATACAATATACATATATTTTATATACGTATGTAATATTAAATGTCTCCGTACTATACAACTTTTTAACAATTACAAGAAGCGCTTAAGAATCATTTCGGAGAAGCACTTCACTGTAACATTCTTATTATATCTGTACTCTACCTTACTCCACTGCATGCAAGAAGCAGTAAAGAGCTTTTAAACACTCCAACTGCTTCTAATTTCTAATAATTTTTTGCTGGGTAGCCGTGAACTGTTGACGACTATTATGGATAATACAAATATTATGGATATAGGTAACGCTTCACCATTAAATATGAAAATGAAAATAGAATTGTTACAGATAATTGTACCATCCACGCAATGAAATTGCTCCAAGCAGTATTGTACCCTCAAACAAAATTCGTAAATTGGCAGTCATTAAATACACCATTATGGACTCACAACAAGATTTTTGTATGGAAGTACCCCATGTCACGCACCTAGAACTCAAGCGAATACTTCAAGATTGCAACCCATCATCGCAATTTGTGGAGACGATTTTCAATTTAAGAGAAAAAACTTTATCTCCCTTTTACAAAGTACAACATTACTTAAACCATTCAAATGAACAAATGTATGCAATACAAACTCCGAAAGCCAGTCTGGACAACAAGGCATATCTCTTGGATTTTGGGAAATCAAGTACTTTCCAGCCAATAAAATAAACACTACTTATAACGGCGGTTCTGAATAACAAATAATATCGGCTGGGTTTTCAAAAAGCAAGACCTGTGGATAATTTTTAAAATAAAACTCTGCAAATTCAGTTTTCTATTACAACCGGAACAGATCTAAAAATAAGCATTTCTTGAATTAAAAAATTCAAATTACAGAGTTTAGTATTTGCAAATAGTTTGCGCTATAACTATTTGGGTGGAAGTAAGCAATTGTTAATTTTTGCCTCTTAAAGATTTTTTTATTTAAACTGCACATAAAGCCCTGGAGTTCTACAAATTTGTTCTTTGTGTTGTTCTGTGGAGTTCTACAAAATTTTCAGGAGCATGAAGTCCGAGTTTTCTGATATGGAAAAGGAGCTTTCGGCTTTATCTGGTCGATTTTACAAGTTTATTGGGATGTTCAATAAATAACCGGGATTGGAAAAGAGAGCAGGTTCACCAAAAGCTTCCTCGCCGAAAAGGAAAAAGACGGCTAAGAAGGCCACTCCATTGTTGGTAATTCCTTCCTCGCCGAATTTAATGGACGTTAATTCTCCAGCTCCAGATTCAAGTCAAATGAAATCTTCTGTCATCTCCTGCGGGTGGTAATCCCGCCCCGGTGCCAGGACCGGGACCGAGAACGTTGACTGTCGGTCGTACCGGCAAGGAAGATAGTATTTGTGTCTAGACTTTCCCCCGACACGACCGAAGAGGATATACGACTTTACGTATCGTCTAAATTAGTCGGGAATAACTCTAACGATACCATACAGTGAAATGAATGTTCGCGGTTTGAATACTAAATTGTCTAGATTATTGGTTGATAACTTTGGTTTTGGGTTTGATGTCATTGCATTTCTAGTTTATAGAAAAGATCGTGTTGGTAAAATTGGTGGTGGTGTTTTAATCTCAATTGAGAATTCTTTGTCTTCTGAGTTGGTTACAGTTGATGACATTGGCGATCTTGAGTTTATTGTTGTGTCCATTAATTTAGGCGATTTGAAATGGTTTGTCACGTGTTCTTATATTCCGCCATCTTCATGCTTTGAGGTATATCAAGAGCATATTGACGCTATTGCGTTAGCCAGTAGAAAGGACCGTATTTTAGTATTGGGTAACTTTAACTTGCCGTCTGTGACATGGGTGTCTTTACCCGATACCAATTCTCTGACACCATGTGATTGGTCATCTGATTTTGTTACGCTTATAACCGAACTTGGCTTGATTCAATTGAACGACCTTCCTAATTCTTTGAATCGAGTCCTTGGTCTAGTTTTAGTGGATGATTTTAACAACTTTGATATTTCTCGAATTGATCCGTTAAACGCTGGGAATTAATTATACATATGATACCATTCAGGTAGGTTGCAATCGCTCTTCGCCCTATGTTGGCCTATACTTTTCGCGTGCGAACTTTATTCTTTGAATAATCCTATCTTTATATGCCGACTGGCATAGTATATGTCAGTTTGATAATGCTTTTGAATTTGAAATCGCCCTGGATGATTTCTATAATATTATTAATGGTTATATTTTTAAGTCTGTACCCAAGAGGCCTATATTGGGTAATACTAGTCCCCCATGGTCCTCAAGGGATCTAAACAGTCTCAAGAATGTAAGGAATAGATGTTCGAAAAAGTATAAAAAATCTGGACTGCCAGCAGACTATGCTAGGTATACTGTTCCTAGGAGTAAATACAACTCTAAATCTCGTGAGAGTTACCGATTATATTTGGATCAGTTGAAGGCTAATTTTAAACGGAACCCCAAATCCTTCTTTAGATTTGTTAACTTGAAGCGTAATTCGTCTTCCACATCTTGTAGGTTCAAAATGAACGGTATTGATTATTCAGATGAAGAGTCTATTGCTAATTGTTTCGCCGATTTTTTCGCATCTATTTATTCCACCCGTGCCTATGATGCTTCCAAATCATACCCGTATACTGTCCGCTCTACCGTTTGATGCACCTGTCGTAAGTTCTTCGTGGTTGCTAGATAACTTAATCAGATTGAAAGCCTCGAATAAAGCTGGTCCTGATGGTATCCCGGACTCTATGTTGAAATACTGCTCGAATTCTCTTATTTAACGCTTCGTTGAAGTTCGGCCATTTTCCTGCAAAGTGGAAGAGCTCTTATATAATCCCTCTCCACAAATCTGGTAGTTTAGTAAATGTTGCAAATTATAGGGGAATTGCAAAATTGAGTGTCATTCCTAAACTTTTTGAGAAGTTAGTCACAGAGGTAATTTCTAATCCTGTTTCCTCTATTTTAGATCCATGTCAAGATGGCTTTCGGAAGGTTCGTTCCACCGGGACTAATTTGCTTCAGTTTTCCTCTTCCATTATTGACGGCTTTATTAATGGAGATCAAACTGATTGGATTTTTACCAATTTTAGTAAGGCTTTTGATAAAGTTAACCAGAATTTGTTATTATATAAACTCGGGGCAATGGGTTTTAATTGTAACATGCCGAATTGGATTAGTTCTTACTTAATGAACAGAGAACAGATGGTATCATTTGGCCGATCATTCTCAAGATCTATTTTTGTGCCATAATGCACTCTAAATTGTTAATGTACGCTGATGTCGTGAAGATCTATGTTTCTTACAAGGATCCTTGTCAATATACTTTACTTCAGAGGGATTTGTCTAGTTTCCAGACGTGGTTCGAAACCAGTTTGATGGAGCTCAATTTTGCGAAATGTAAGCATATGCTGTTCTCTAGGTCATCATTCTTCTTGGATTCATTTGTTGAACTTGGTGTTCTCTTGGACAGAAAATTGAATTTCTGAATTTTATTAAACGTTGGGCAAAGGAATTTTCGGATCCCTACGTTACGAAAAATCTTTTTACTTCACTACTCCGCCCTACTATCGAACATGGATCTGTTGTTTGGGACCCCCAGTGCAATTTGTATGTTAATATGATTGAATCGGTCAAGAAACAGTTTCTCATTTTTTGTCTGAGAAATCTTCAATGGAACCCGAACCATAATCTTCCTTCGTATAGCAGTAGACTAGCATTGATCAGATTGCCGACTCTTAGTAGTAGACGTACCATGATAAACTCTATTACAGTTTTGAAGATAATTGATGGATGTATATGTTCTGAATTTCTGTTATCTAAGATTTTCATAAATATCCCATTGAGACCCACGAGGTACTATAAATTTATTCACATCGAGTTTCAGCGTTCGAATTATGCGTCCTTTGATCCAGTTAGGAGAATGTGTCGTGACTTTAATGAGCTATATCAGTTTATTGATTTCACTTTTAGTTGGGAAACTACACTCTATGATAATTTGCCATTTGAACCGATTGCAATAGTGCTATATATTCCTTTACATATGTACATATATTTACATTCTCCTTACTATCTGGTGTGCATTATAATTTGGTTTCTTTCGTAATTATTATATATTATGAAGTCTTTGTTATATTAATATCTCGTGATGTACTTTTATACATATTTATGTTAGTGTAATACCAACTGGTGAAGAATTTCTGTAGTTGGTTGCAACGTGTGAACTTATGATCCTTGCTCTCCCGTTATAGACCGGTCTATAATGTGTACGCTGTTCTCACGTTATGGGGACGTGGTCCTGTCGGTCGGTAGGGGCGGGCGATGGGTTCGCTCGATTTAAACAAAAAGCACAATATCAAAGAATTTCGTCGTTTTTATAATAAATTGAAAATACACGTATAGCATTACATAAATATTGTACATAAAACCCCGCAATTTGTAATACTTTATTAGACAATTGACGTAACTATTGCATGTAAATATTCTTAATTTCCGCACTCTTCTAAAAACACACGTATTTTAATATAGTAAATATATTGCATACACTAATTTAAAATTTATTTTACATAAATAAAAAAAATTATAATTTCAAAAAGAGCGGTTTTCCATTGGACAGGGCAATTCAGCAATATATATAGGTGTATTAATCTATAAAAAATTGTAATATTGCTAAATACTCATGGCTGTTTTAACCTAAATTTATGGGTAAATTTCCTTTTCAGACATAGCTGAATTGTCACTGTCTGGAAGCTAAGTCTACAATAATTATAGGTAATTTTTCGACATGAAAATTATCAATAAAAATTTGTAAAATTATACATAAATCAAAGCAAAATCTATGTTACCCATGCCAATGGCTGAAATTATCAAAGTTTATAGGCAGTATTACAACTATATTTTTCTGTGTGTATGTAAAAACTATTTGAGACTCAGTGTAGGAATTACAAACGTTTTAATTTTTACCAATATACTGGCATAAACCTAGTTTTGCTCCCACTGCCCCAGCAATAAGTGAATATTTATTTTCTGTTATAAAAAAAATTTTAAATATAAAACTTGGGGCCGAACCCAATTTTCGGAGTTATAGGCCCCCAAAATTCGAAAATCGGCGATTGAGCTGACTAATAATCACCCCATCACAAAATGGGGGAAAAAATAAGAATTACAAATGCAACACAGTTGGAAAATTTAATAAAAGAACTGGAGAAAACCCCCAATCCTTGCGGACACAGATGTTGAACGAATATTTTTCTTCATTTTCGGCGCAATAGTATCAAGCATTTAAATGCTGCTGTATTGTTGCGAAAATGGTTTTGAAACCCGTAGATTAATGACATATTTGATGAATGGCATGTATCATGGCCCAAAATATAAAAATCATACAATTTACTTGATATCTGGTACGTTAAATATATCTGACCTTTGCCTTATAATTTTCTTTGTATACGACGAAGGAATTTTTTCTGTTCTTCATCACTGGAACTTGAACTTAAATCAAGAAAAAAAAATCCAATGAGTTTTCGAACTCACGGGCGTTGTGTTAACACCTTTTTGCTACACGGTACCAGTTCGATTGCTATGAACACATTCGTAAATGTTACATTGGAAAATAAAAAACAGCGTTCAATCATATGATGACGTTGCAGTTAAATAATATTAATACTTAAAATTATTTAAAGACCCAGTGCAAGCACATGTGTCATTATTTTCTTGCTCAATACTTTTTGTTTTATTCCCCCAAAAGTCAAACACAGCCTTTACACGATGCCATTTTTTAACCATGTAATTTGCGTTTGTTGATAAGGGGTGTAGAGAAGCAAGAAGGGAGGAAAAAATGGCACGACACGCCACCGCACCGGGTTTCATGAAATTTTATTGCAATTCTCTTTGTGCTCGTTCCGCATTTGTTATCATTTTGACATTTGATGTTATTGTTTCTTTCATTCTAGTTTTTCGTGTGTTGTGTTACATTGTTAGAGGTTACGTGAAATAATTTAAAAGAAGTTAAAAAAAAGAAAAAGAAAGTTAAACATAAAAATTAATTAAAAATAATAAAGAACAATTTAATTTCTTCCTTCGAAAAAGCAATTTTTAGACTTATGGAGAACAAAATTTGACCGCTTACAAAAATGAACAGCACACACAAGAACACTCACTAAAGAGAGATGTCAGAAAAAATGGCAAGGACTAATATCATGAGATGGCAACGTGTAAAGGCACAAAGATTTGCGCTGCAATTTCAAAAGAGAATTGATAAAAATGGCAGCTAAAAATGGCATCGTGTAAAGATGGTGAACGAATGCAGAGCAACAGACACTTGTATATACATACATACATTGTTATATTCGTACATACGCTACACAAGTTCACAAAATTGTCGTTGCTCTCTCTTGCTATCTCATTTTTATAAACGTATAATACGTCATTACTCTCATTGCTCTGAGAGTGCTCCACACCAACATTTTATTGGACTTACCGTTCACTATAATAAAACAAAATTAAAAAAAATTAAACAGATTTCATTATTTTCTTGCTTAATACTTTTTATTTATTTTATATTAAACCCACAAAAAACAAAGAGAATGGAAAGCAACAGACAAATGTACATACATACATTGTTACGTTTGTACATAAGCTACATACGTTGCTGTCTTGCTATCTCATTTTTATATACATATGTACGTATAACCACGTCACTATTCTCTTTGCTATGCATAAAGAGGCCCTTAGACCTGTGGATAAGTTGCTCGACTTCAAGTTGACATCAACTTCGATTATTTCACATCAACTTTGATTTTGCCCTTACACTCTCAAACTAGTTGAGGCAACTTCATTTTCTTGACAGATGTCGAAATGAGAGGTGGTGAGTGCACTGCGAAAATATCACCAATTTGAAGAAAAAACACTATTTTTATTTTCTTTAAATATTTATATATAACACTATAAATCACATTTATTTAGTATATATTTTTCCGATACTGTTTAATTTATTTATTTTTTGGTTCATTTATTTACATTTTGCCGATAATGTTGCCTCATGAACGTTTCTCACCGAAATGCGTATGGAAGTTGATGCAACTTCCCCTTACACTGGTGGATAAATTGATATCAACTTCAAAAAATCAAAATGGCTTTGATTTTACATCAACTAGTTTGTACAAACCACCAACTTCACCTTACACCATGGATAAGTTGATGTCAACTTGAAGTCGCTGCAACTTATCCACAGGTCTAAGGGCCCCTTAAGACAAAACCGAAGATCAACATAAAACACATTTTTAATATTACTCCAAATTAATACTCCAAATTAAAACACTTAAATCTCGGCTCGCCAATATCGGATCGCCTTAATTTTTGGCCTAAACTCTTCGTCGAAACCCGCACTAGCTTAATACAATCGGCTATGAATTTCCGGAGAAAATCGCGTGGGAAAATTATATGAAAATCGCCCAATAATCACTTTCAATAACGAACAAACAAACGATGATTTACTCTTGCATACCTAACACTGGCGTATGTATTGAAACTGATAGTTTTTTGCCCTAGAGGCGCGCGTATAGATGTTAACACATCAAAAAATACATGCTAGCAACCAAATTGAAGAAAATTTTCTTTACACGTTAGGGATTACACTTTTTGGTAGTAAATTATCGATACGCAGACCTCACTCGCCGCGACGTCTTAGCAGGTACCGATTTTGCATTGATGTGACAACGCCGTCGTTAGCAGGTGACCACGACTTTCAGACGTCGATGTCTTGGCGACGACTTACAGGGTAGGGGTGAATATGTAGAAAACAAGTCAAAATGAAATAAAGGAAAACTCATAAATGACAATTGTCGATAATTTGGTTCATTATCGAGAAAGTTGCAAAAAATTTGCAATTTTTTAATTCTGTTTTGCGAATAATTAGTTTAAAAAAATTTAAATATAATTTAATAAAAGTGTCGAATATTTCGTAATTATTTTTTTCCGAACATTTTTTTTAGAAGATTTTAGTTCCAAAATCTCCATGAAATTGTACCAAAAGATACCCGATTAGACCAAATTATATATAGAATGCATTTTTTTCGGTTTTTAACTAATCATATTATTTTGTTTAACCCAGGGAGTGGAAATAAAGCATACATGGAACAAATTAATTATATGGCAATTATAATTTGTAGTTTAATTTTAATTACCTGTCCAAATGCAAATTGAAAAAAAATTCAGTACCATTGGCAATTGTACTAATTTTCACAGCATTTCCTTCATATCCGGCTGCTGTGGTTTTCAAATAGTTTACACAGTGCAGGTTTATGAATTTGAAAGTCTACGAGGCAATACCTATTGAAGCCACACATCCCTCCATATAAAATACTTTAAAAATAGAATTGCCAGCAGTCAAACAAATTCAAGAAAATTAAAAGTATTCCCATATGCAAATTCAAAATTTTTTAATTGTCATTGCGAACAATGGTAATTCTTTTGCATTAGATAAAGTAATTGTTATTGATTTAATTTTCAACTAGAAAAATCGTCCGCCAATGTGAATTTAAAAACCAGTTCTGGCTGTTTGAGTTTTTCGCTAATTGCAAAAATCCCTGATCTGTTCGCTCGTAGAAAAACTATAGTCTTCTAATAAAAGAAACCATTGTGAGAGTAATTAGCTATACATTTGTAAGGTAGACCAAAATATTTGATATGGGGGCTAATCGAAAAGTGAAGCGCAATTGAATCAGTGATTATTTTAAAGTCTCTCCTTTTCAATTGGCAAACTCACCAACCGAAGGCAGGCGGAATAACCTAAGCAAACTTATAGCGTCGGTACCCCATGTTAGATGAGGTTGCGAGGGGGTGTCTGTTTGCATCAAGCGGCTGACCATATCAATATGTTCTCTCATAGTTGGGATGGAGACTATAACCTGGCAGCCCCAGTGCCATCCTGGGTTACAGTGGACCAATCGCCCGCATTAAGAATCGAGACAATGGAATGTGGGAGCACTCAGAGAAAATTCAAGATGCCCAGCTAGGGGCATATATGCGAAAAGTCAATGTCTCAGTTCTCGGAAGTAGCGAAATGCGGACATGGAGAAATGGTGTCGGCAAATGGTAAGATGTGAAAGCGGAGTAGGCTTTGTAATTTGTAGAGAGCTGAGCAGAACTCTCAGCTCATGGAATCCAATTTCGGATCGCGTCATAACAGTCGGAAGACGGGTTTTGATATTCAATTGTAGCGCCAAATGTCCCCGTCATTAGCCACTGATCACTCTGTATGCAATTTCTTCAACTGCTCTTTTATTTATTTTAACCAAATTTGTTAAAGTTTCGATTGGATTCATTTGATTGTACGTTGAATTGTTATTTTTTATGTTCGTCGTAGTTGAAACACGTTGTTTCTTTGACTTTTCGTTTTCATTGACTTCGACTGCCCGCACAAATGCTTTCGTTATTTTCCTGAATCCAAATACCAACACAACGAAACAGGCGCGACCGAATTATGATTAAAACACGGATATTTTGTTGCGACTTGTACCGTCACGCGCATACACACACACACACAAAAGTTCAGTTACATATTTCGGAGTAGTTTTCCTGCTATCGATGCGTCACTTTCTTTGCTGTCGTGTTGCTCCTTGCATTCTGTTTATTTATCTATGTATTTGATTTATAGAGTCGCAAGTTACACAAACGATCACAGCAAACACATAAATTGACACAATTTAGATTTCACAATAAAATGTTATTACTAAGTGTAACTAATTAGTCTGTTTTAAAAATATATTTAAACTACTCCGGCGGAGAAATATGTCTACCACTTTCGATTGTTGCAATGGAACTGATTTAAGATGTGTACGTGACCTACTACTCACGCCCACCAATTTCTCTTGCTGGCCTTTTTTTTACGCTCGCTCAGTTTTTCCTCTGCTCTATACCACTAGTTTCGTTACAATATTAGTTTCGTTACAATAACGAACTTCTTTCCTCAACTAAAAATGTTGACAAACCTCCAAAATAAATAAATAATAAATATAAACTATAAAAAGTAAGAGATAAACCAAATATCAATAGTTTAACACTCATGCCTTTATTTTTTTTAATTTTCAACCCATTTTTCTACAAAATTCAAATTGAATAAAATTGTTGCATGAACGAAAAGTAAGTTCATGCAGCAACGAAATGCAAAATTGTCAGAGAAGTCAAGTATGAAATTTTTCGTTGCAGCGACTACCAAATTGTCGGATATACGACACTTTTCACTCTAACAACGTAAAAACATTAACGAAAATGTTTATGCACTATTTGTAATTTATGTGATAAATTATAGAAATAATTATTTTCGATTTATATAATATTTCTCCGCCAGTAAAAATTATTTCTTATTTTTATTATGTTGCTCAGAAACCAAAATTATTTCTAGTTTTTATTTTGTTTTCAACAACAATTGAAGCCATTTTTAACAACAACTGAAGAAAACGTTGTAAGCGGAAAATGTAAATTGTTCACCAGAGACAAAAAGTATTTAAACTAGCGTACACTTAGTCTTTTTAAGCGTGTTTTTTTACTCCGCTAAAGTTAATTATAGCTTAATTTGTACGGGACCGCTAAGCGATATTAAGTGGCATTTCAATTTCCCACTTAAATTCCGACTTGTGCAATGACAATGTTGCCACATGTTAAATTTCAAGAAATGGCAACAAAAATGTATCTTATAAGGCTTCTCCACCGGACGATTTCGAGATTTCAGCTGAAAACAGATCAAATTTCCCATACTAAGGGGATGATTTGAAAACAGCATCGAAATGGTGAAGAAAGTGAAATACGTCTCTGATAAACTACTACAAAATACTAAAAAATACAACTCTGAGAAAAAAATACTCTAAAATAGAACTGAAATGTCAAAAATATTCATTGCAAAAGGTAAAAAAACGTGTGCTAGTGTTTTTTTTTCTACTATTAACTTTGTGTATAATTATTTCATATTTAGAAGTAATGCATAAACGAAAATATAAATCTCGAAGTGTGTGGTCATCCGGAGACGAGAAGTTGCTCGTTCAATTGTGGGGAGAGCATATAATGCAGCTGCGAGGTGCGCGTAAAAATTCCCATTTATATCAGGAGATGCGGATGACGCTGCAGGATTATGGGTGCGTGGTTAGCGTGGACGAAATCCGCAACAAAATGCACAACCGGTGGCATGTCATAACGTACAGGGTCACAATGTCCATGGACATTACGACACTATAAAAAGTGTCATAAGGTCCATGGACATTATGACACTTTCCAAAAGTGTCACAACGTCTATGGACATTGTGACCCTTCTGGAGTCCATGGACATTAAGACACTTCCAAAAGTGTCACAACGTCACAGTATATTAGTTTACTTCTGTATTCAATATAAATAAGCTAAGTAAATGCGGCAAATAAAAAATGGAGTGCTATTAATGTTTGACATTGAAGGACATAAGAAACATGCGACCTTTTTTAATTTCCTTCAATTTTGTTTTAAGAAGAGGCTGAGAAAAATTATTAAACTAAAGAAAATGAAAAATTTCGTGCCAACCTTCTGCTCTAATTGCAATACTGTGTGTTCTCCCCACAGTATTGCAATTAGAGCAGAAGGTTGGCACGAGTAATGGTACGGCTATATTGTTTTGTAGAGAAATATTTTCGCTTACCTTTATCATCCACTGCTTTTCAAAGTACTTGAAGAAACTATTGAAACTGTCCCTCTCTTTCTGGGGAAATGTAAGCATTTCATTCTTCAGTGTCAAAAGCATCTCCTCAATCTGCTCTGGGTTTGCCAATGGCAGGCTTAGAATTTTGCGGTACCATTTACATCAGTCTTCGTTATTTCTAACAGACTGACTGCTGCATTTGATGACACATTAACAAACTACAAACGAGTAACGGTATTTTATTCAAAAGTGTTGCCTTTTGCATTATTGTGGATATTACGACACTCCAAAAAGTGTCATAATGTCCATGGACACAATGACACTTTTTATAGTGTCGTAATGTCCATGGACATTGTGACCCTGGACGTTATGACATGCCACCGCACAACCTGACAACCCGATATAGATGAGTACAAATGCAACATAATAATATTAATTGCAACATGCACTACTGTTAAAAGCAATTTTTAGGAAGGAAAAATCAGCTGTCGGGATTTCCGGAGGCTCTCCCTCAGAGTGGCCACTGTATGTGGACATCCACTCGCTTCTTGGCGGCCTTACTATTAATAATCTGCACCATGTACGAGAGGAGAGTCTAAATGGTGAGTTTTTTGTAAAAGATAAAAATCTTATTTCTGATTACTCTTTACTTATGATTGTTTTTTTTTACAAAAGAAGACTCTTGTACGGATGTCGAGTTTTTGGACGACTCTTTGATGTCCCAGCCATCAACATCAGAAGTAACTGCTACTCCGGCACCTTCGGCTGCAACAATCATCAAAAATAAAATGCAAGGAGAAGTGCTTGCAAAAATGAATGCCATGAAGAATCACGTAGAAATGCAATCGGAAGACCTCCAGGAGTATGATGCTCAATTATACGAGCTGGAGGTGCGTAAAGCGGATCTTCTGCAGCAGTTCGTTATCGACAACCGGGAGGTAAAAGAAGCTTTGGTTGATTATTTAAAAAGACATTGATTGTTATTGACTTAATAAGCCTTATTATGTATCTTCGTATTTCGACTACGAGAGTTTTGTAAGAGATTGAGGATAAAGATTGCGTGCTATCTTTAATCTTTTACAAAAGTGTTGTAGTGGAAATACGACAGCGACATATGTAACAAGAGTGAATGAAATGTAAAAGTCTGATTTTATTTGTAATATAAATGCTATGTATTTTAATGTAAATAAAGATGAATTTATCTGAATGAATTTTTCTGTTTGTTTGTTCAATTACAAAATAAATATTTATTAGAAATTCTCATTCGTCTCCGTCGTCTTCATATCTGTCGCATAATGAACCGGCAATTGATTTTCTTATTTCTTCAGCGCTGGCGTTTACATCACCGAGTATGGTAATATGTGTGGGCTGTTCATTAATTTCATTATTGCGTTGTTCAATTAACCACTTATTATTTATGATATCATTTTTTTCATTAAGAAAGTTGTGTAATACACAACAAGCCTTAATGATAGCATTAGCATTATCACTGCTATTATCTATGCCCTTGCCAATTCGTCTAAATCGGGCTTTTAAGTGGCCAAAAGCATTTTCTACTACTCTTCTAGATTTAGATAATGCGTAATTAAAATTCTTCTGCATCCGGTTTTGCGCACAATGGTACGGGTAGGGCTTCATAAGATTTTTAGAAAATCTAAAAGCAGAGTCCCCTATTAGTACAATGGGTACTTCAACTCCATTAATAGTTTTTGACATCTGGGGTAAAAGTGGGGATTGATCCAAAGTTTTCTTTAGAAGAGAATCCTCAAATATTGTGGAATCGTTGCATCGGCCAGGACTACCGACGTTGATGTACATAAATCTGTATGTGAAAAATGTTGAAAATTAATGAAAACGTAATATATTAAATATCATATGCATACAAACCTATAGATGCAAACAGAACTGTGGAATACCATCCTTTATAATTGAAATAGTCGACGGCATCCGCGGAATGGGGATGAATTTCTATATGGCACCCATCTGCATATGTACAATACTTATCTTTATACTGTTACTATCTATAATTTGGGAAGAGCTCACCTATTGCACCTAAGCATTGTGGAAAGCCTATGGCATGGAAACCGTTTACGCATTCTTCTATTTTCTTGAATGTCAGAGGAAAGTAGTAGTTCATGTACTCCGTCTTCAATTTGGACCATAGCAGAATGCAAAACTCATTTAATATTGTGCCCACAGTACTTCTTCCTACGCCGAATAAGTTTGCCAGACTTCTGTACTCTGCCGATGAACCCAATGCGTATAGAGCAATTGCAACCCTTTTTTCCAGGGGTATTGCGTAGCGATAGTTCGTGTCTTTCTTGCCAAAAGAGGGCAACAGTGAACAAAGACACTTAAACGTTCTCCTGTTCATTCGGAAGTTTTCTTTAAAAAACTTGTCGCTGTTGTTCTGACAATCGACTTCCCAGAAGGACTTTGAACAATCCTACGAAGGAGTTAAAGAATACACATACATATATTATCATATATATTTTATTATCGAATTGAAAATATAAAATGAATACCTCTGTGTACCTCTGACACCAGCATCACCAACAATTCCGATCGCAAAACCTGGCTCTAAGCCCGAAAAACCTACAGCCAAACCAGCACCCAAGTGGATGAAACCCTTGTACAGGGAGTATTTTGATGGTTCATCCAAAACACCAGCAATAAGGACAGCCACGACCAAACCGTAGATGGCAATAATACCAGCCATGACAACGGGAATGATGGATTTCAAGATCAATTCTGGTCTCATCACTGACATTGCAGCGATACCAGTACCTGACTTGGCTGTACCATAGGCGGCTCGCAAAAGCACTGAAGATGATAGCTGAGGCGGCTCCCATAACACCGAAGAAGGGTCCGTAGACAGGATTATCAGTTCCTGATTCTGAGATTTTTATGGATGTGTGTGTTTTTTAACTTAGGAGGGGTTTTTAACTAAAATAAATATGTTACTTAAGGTGTTTTCTTTTTGTTGTCAAAAACTTTTTTACAAGTTATTGGAATTTTTCGGTGAGTTACTCTGCTAAAAACTGGGAGTTTGGCGAAGCACGCTTGGTTTTGGTTGGTCGCTGTTGATTAAAATCACAAAACTCACCAATTGCCACATTTTTTTTTCTGAATTCAGGGATGGGAAATATGCAGCTTGCAGCACAAACAATTCCTTCAGCATATTAGTCATATTTTCCACAATCATTCTACGCCTATTATTATTTTGCGTCTGTCTACAATCAAATAAGCTCAGGGCTTTAACTGCATCATTTCTTAAAATGATGCTTTTCCCAACAATTTCCATTTCGCTTGAATTACATACAATGAAAATTCTAATGTTTACATTTTTTATTTGTAAACAACAATCTGTCAAATGAAATGAAATCAGTCAGTGTGGACGGGTTGACCGGCTCGAAATCATCCGGTGGAGAAGCCTAATTAGATAAATGTTGTTATCATTTTTTGCGAATGAAAATGTTATCAAGGAGAAACTCAAAAGCAGAATTTTGCAAAATGGCTTACACATGATCAGTTCATGTAAATAATTTTATTTAATGGAAGACTACGGAGACTTTTATATTTCTAAATTTGAAGGATATATTTTTATTTCCGATTGAAAACAAAATTGGAATTAAATTGTCCACGACAACGAGCGGAAAATGTTATACGTATTGGTTATGGTACAATTATCTACCAGGTATAGTCGTTTAAACATGTGATTACATTTTTTCCTTGTCATTTTTCGTTTCACTTGTTAAAACCATATGTGTGTATGTATTTTGTTTTCATACTTTTTTGTATTCTTGTATTGTTGGTATATATTTGTGTAGAGTTTGACAACTGAAACTGTTGCTGCTGCTTACATCTACAACAACATTTGCTGATACCATGTATTTGTTGGCACTTGGCGCAAACGTGTTGCCGTATCGAATTTTTTTCACCCATTAAAGCAAATGTTGCCACATTACGTAGTATTAAGTGTGGATCGTTTTATTTGGAAAGCAGTAAGTGGCGATAGCTTAATTGAATAAAAAAACAGCCTTTTTGTTTATCTCTTTATGATTTTGATGAATTTCTATTTATTAAAGATTCAATTTTTCAACAGGTTTTCTTATTCTATTTGATCTTCTCAGATTTGTATTATTAGATTCAGTACTCTCTGTATTATCATTTTGATTTTGTTCCAAAGGAATTATACTTGCGTTGTCTGGTACGATGTTAACATCTGAATTAAACGAAGTATCAGTAGAACGTGGAATGCTTGATTCAACATTCCGTTTAAATGGAATGTATCCTTCATCCGAGGAACTTTCATTATCGGACTCACTAAAATTACTAGTAAACTTCCTAAGTTGATCTAGATGACGCTTAATTAAACGACCACTTTGTAACTCACACAAATAGTTCCTTGGACCTAACACTTCTATAATTTTTCCCTGTACCCACTTTGGTTTATTAACAACACTATGATCTTTCAACCAAACTAATTCCTCTTTGACAAAACTAACGTCTCTCTTGCCGCTGTAGCGATCTATCTGCCCAACCCTTTACCTCACATGCCTTCTGAGCGTAAGAGTATGGCTTAAGTGCGTTAAAACGATTTCTCAACTCTCTTCCAAACATTAATTTTGCAGGAGAGTTGTCTGTCGCACAATGAGTAACAGAACGATAATCAAAAAGAAATCTCGAAAGAATTCAATCCAAAGAAATGCTAGAATTTTTCATTTTTGCATCAGCAATAGCACTTTTCAAAGAAGTTTTAAGAGTACGAACAAAATTTTCAGCCGCTCCATTTGTTGATGGGTGACCTGGGGCAGTGAGTTTGTGTTTAATATTGTTGTTACTTAAAAATGTTTTAAATTCATAACTCGTATATTGCGACCCATTGTCACTTACCAACACGATTGGCAAACCGTAGCGTGCAAATGTTTCTCTTAAACGCGATATTGTAAATTCTGTAGTCATACTCTTACTTATAAAAACTTCAGGCCACTTAGAATAGGAATCAATTAAAATTAAAAAATAATACCCATCAATCGGTCCACAAAAATCTGTGTGCACTCTCTGCCACACACCATCTGCTACTGGCCAAGTCATTAGTTGGGCTTTATTTGGATCTGGTTTTAACGTGTTACAAAATTTACAACTTTTAACAGTTTGTTCTAAGTCCTTATCCAAATTTGGCCACCAAAAATAAGACCTGGCTAATGACTTGCTCTTCACAATACCTAAATGAGTTGAATGCAATTCTTCCAAAATATTTGCGCGTAGTTTTTGTGGTATAATCACTCTATAACCCCACATTAACACACCTTCTTCGACATGTAACTCATTAATTCTGACTTTAAATGGTCTGAAATTATCATTTAATGTTGTTCCCGTGTTAATCGCATTCAAAACGGTAGATAATTCTCGGTCACGAGCAGATTCTAGTTTGATCTTACTAAAATTAATATTTATATTTCTATTATTGACAATGAAATTTACCAAAGATGCGTCCTTGTCCGCATTTAACAAATTTTCTTCCAAAGGAAAACGAGACAAAGAATCCGCACAATTGTTTTTGCCTCTAACGTACTCAATCTTATATTCGAAACCCGATAAAAAATAAAGCCCATCTTTGTATACGGCTCGCTGCCATTTTGGGAATACCTTTGTTTTCGCCTAACAGCGAAACCAATGGCTTATGATCTGTACGCAAAATGAAATGGTTACCTTTTAAATATTGATAAAATTTATCGCAGGCAAAAACAATTGCAAGAGCTTCTTTTTGAAGAACACTATAATTCTGCTCTGCTTTGGAAAGAATTCGAGAGGCAAAGACAACCGGTCTTTCCTCACCATTTTGAAAACGATACGAAAGAATTGCGTCTATACCTTTCTGCGAAGCATCACAAGTTAAAATGATTGGAATTTTAGGATTGAAATGAGCGAGAGTAACTTCCTCCGCTATTTTTCTTTTTAACATTTCAAATGATTTTTCGCACCTATCATCCCAATCAAATTTACTGTCCGCTTTTAACAATTCATAAAATGGTAACATTATCTCCGTGTAACTATCAATAAATTTACCATAATAATTAACTAAGCCAATAAAAGATCTAACTTGCGAAACATCGTTTGGCTTAGGAGCTTTTAAAATAGCTTCAACGCGTTCTGTAGTTTTTGACAAACCGTTTTTATTTATTCTAAATCCCAAATAAGACACTTCTTGTAAAAAGAACTCGCATTTAGATTTTTCCAGTCTTAATCCAGAATTTTCCAATCTTTCTAAAACTTGGCCCAAGTTGGCCAAATGCTCATTATAATTTTTACCCGTGATCAATATATCATCAATAAAGTTTACCACACCCGGTATACCCTGCAAAAGGTTATGCCAAATGGCATACGATTCATTTTAAAAACACCTTTATGAGTGCTCCAAGCGCACAACATTTTGGAAAACTCATCCAACTCAAACTGGTTATAAGCTTGAGATAAATCCAATTTGGTAAAAAGTTCACCATTATTTAACTTTGAAAACAAATCCTCAATCCGAGGCAGTGGATATTTTACATCACACAAATACTTGTTTAAAGTGACTTTATAATCAGCGCAAATTCTGATTGTACCATTCGGCTTAAGCACCGGGACCAAAGGTGTTCCCCAAGCGGACGTCTCCACTCGTGAGATAACTCCTTGCTCCTCCAGCCTAAGCAGTTGGTCTTCAACAGCTGATTTATAAGCAATAGGAATAGGCCTGGGTTTATGAAAAATTGGAGTTGGGTTGTCCTCCAAACGTAATTGAACTTTGTATAATTTAAAAGTCCCAATGCCTTTCTCAAAAACAGACTCATATTTAGATAACAATTTCTCAAGCTTACACGAGTTTTCAAACTGAAGATTATTAACTTCCTTCCAAACTATCTTGAAGGTCGACAAAAAATCTCTACCCAAAATCAAAGGTCCGTCTGCATCTACCACCATGAATTCCAAATTTCTAACCTTATTGTTAAATTCCACTGGTGAGCAAAATACACCTTCGACACTCAGATTGTTACCACCGTAACCAGACAATTTAGTCTTACACTCATTTAATTTCATTTTTAAAAAATAAGATTTAAAAATTTTCAATGGAAAAATTGAAACTGGTGACCCTGAGTCTAGCTCAAAATTTAATTGTATATCATTAACTTTAGCAATAATTTTATAAGGATCGGTATTATCACATTTTATATTATATAAATGAATAATTTTATCCACATTAGTATTATTTTGAGCATTGCCCGCTGATACCATTTTAACTTCATGGGCAGTTTGACTTTGACCACGACATACCGCAGCTAAATGACCACGACGACTACACTTGTTGCACGTGCATGTTTTAAACTTACATGTTTTAAAATCGTGGTTAGGTTTACCGCAATGAAAACATTTCACAATCGTCTTCGCCTTTTCTTGCTTACCACCATTCCACTTCTGCTGGCCGCCTCGCTTTTTATACGATGGTTGTTGTATGGCATTCACAGCTTTAGCAGGAGTCTCGTACCTTTGAGCTATTTCCAAAGCCCTCGCCAATGATAAGGTTGCTCCTTCTTCGCACAGACGGTCAAACACCTTTCCTTCAAATTCTATCACAAATTTGTCGGTTAAATTACTCTGCACCGCAGTTCCAAATGAACAATTAACAGCTAATCTTCAAATTCAAGCATGCCACTCAACAGCAGTCTCACCTTGCGCCTTGTGTGCAGAATAAAATGCCCGTCGTTCTTTGAACAGCGCAATAGCAGGCGTAAAATGACTGTCCAATAACTTCTTTAAATCGGCATAAGAATTTTCGCTAGGAAGGGTCGGCTGACACAAGTCGCGCAATAATCTGTACGTTGTAGCTCCAATAAATTTAATGAGCAAAGACCTCTTTTGGCCCTCACTTGTGACTTTGCTTGCAATAAAAAGCTGCTCCATGCGTTCCATGTATGTCTGCCACTGGTCAATGTTTAGCTCAAAATTTTCCATATCGATGGCACCCATTACAACAAAATCTTTGGTACAGACAACCATTTCAGCTGATGAATTGCTTTCACCACTTGTAGAATTTCCTGCAACGCCATCATCACCAGCCATTTTAACAAAAAAATAATGTATGCAATTATTTCAAACAATTTGCAGACAAAACCAAAAAAAAAATCAAACGGTATGCACCCGTTTAACTGTAAACTTTTTTTTTTTGTTTCTCCTCGTCGCCAATGTTATGTTCCGTATTTAATTAAATGAACTTTATGCATGGAGTTTCAGCAAACAAGTGATTTTATTCTATGATGTTTTCTTACTATATGTATTTACATTATGGTATATAAGAGTACGAAAGAGAGAGATGTTATCGTATGTTATGTTTTATGATTTAGCTTTCCAGTACACTAGAGAACAGATTATTTATATTTACATACATCACACATATTGACCTTAAACAGAAAATTATATTTATTAAAACATTAAATTATTTAGAAAACTTATTTTTTATGGATTCCACAATAATGCCAAACGAATTGGGCAAGGGCTTTCTGTATCAGTATATTACAATTGCTCAAGTTTTGCTATTTTGGACTGGTCAAACTCAGTAGCTTCATTTTGCTCTCTGTGCGTTTGCCACACAGCTGATACTATCACACAGTGTAAGCAGTGATGCAAAAATATATTATCGTACACTGGGCCGCTCTCGACCTGCACAAATCTTGTGCAATTGCAAAATGATTTTTATCTTCTGCGTTTTAAGACTTATTTTACCTTATTTAGCATTTACCACTCCTAGTATTCCATTTTGACCATCTGAATTTAAGCGATAATTCACATAAATAGACAGAGTTACACAGGAACAGGCGAGTATACACAACCATACAAAGTCGTTCTCGTCGAACTGACCAAAAACTTATATACTTTTTTTTCATCTGCAATAACGATAATGCCGACAAATTAAAAATACTTTTATTAAATAAAATAAAATATAATAAATATTTATATAAAAGTCTTTAGGAGATTTTTGTATTGTATCGGAAACAGTAAAAGTCTTTGTTTGAGTTTTATTTCCGAGTATCAGTTAAAAAGGAATTTAAATGATTTTTATTTGAAAAAAAGTCCGATATTGAAAACAAAACGGAATAGAATCACAAATAATTGTTATTTTGGGGAGATAGTAAAAGATTCATAAATAATTATTATTTTAATTATTATTATATAAATAAATTGTTAATATTGACAAAGTATTTTAAAGTAAGCAACGCGAATCGATAGTAAAATATAAAACTTGTTAAAGTGTTATAAATAAAGTAAACTGTTGTACTATATAAGTAAAATAAAAGGAAGTTAAACCGTTGTAATTATCGTAGTATAAAACGAACCTTGTTTTATTATTGGGAATAAAACAACACAAAAAGGATGAATAAGGAAATTCGTAACAATATTTTTGATTTAGTTATTTTTCATTTCAATGCCACCACTCACTGAATTGTCCTGTTTTGTGCGGTGACTGAGTGTCAAAAATTTGTTAGTAATCTGTCAAAATTTCATAATATGAATCCGCAACACAAAATGACAAAATTGTATCTACCCTACCAAAATTTATTCACCCAATTTTACCACGGACTAAAAGAGTTCGATCCGCCCACAGCCTTAGGCTTAAAGATGTCGCGAGATTGTTTTCTATTGTATGGCTGTGTGCTAGGCCAGGCGGAAAATAAAGTTGAATCTACAGGGTTGGGTTAGCAAAATATCGTTCTGAGGGTCAAGTAGAATACACACACAACATTCCAGAAAAACAATTAACCCCTTAACCTCCCGCTATGCACTTGAAACAAAAACGGGAAGCAAGTTCACATTATGGAAAATTCTAATATAATTTGAATACATTTTCAAAATTGTAAGGGTCGTGAAATGTAGCATATGACAGGTAGTTTGAGAGTGCAGATTAAACAAAAACAATTGAAGTCTGCAATAAATTGTGTTTACTTTTTGTTCTACATAATTTTGAGATCTTAGAATAAATGAATTTTATAGAAGAGGTAATTACCGATATAGCGCATCATAAATTCATTAAAAATTGTATTGGGTACAATATCTAATTTTCATTAAAGCGACAAAAAAATGTATATTTTTTGCTATTAATTTTTCATTGTTATTTATAAAAGGCCACACAAAGATGTATCGAAATCAAAAATATTTGAGATACTTTTTGACTGCAAAACCACTATACCACACAGCAGAAGCCCCTATAACACTTTTGAGGATATTCTTAGTGCGCTATATCGGTAATTGCCTCTTCTCTATAAGCCATTTATACTAAGTTCTCAAACTTGTGTAGTTGCAGTTTTTAAAAGCAAAAAACTACTCTACCTAAAAACTAGAAACCTCGAAAAATACAGGGTGGCTGTTGAAAGCCGCTACCAAAAAAACATTTAATAACTTTTTTTCTATTTAATGAATCTGGTTATTTTTTTTTTATTTTACAGATTGATTTTTAGATTTAACAAAAATTGATAACTGGAACACTGAAACAAGAATTTGCATTGTCCGCCGCTATCACGCTCTGGAGTCCGTAGTTTCGGTACAAAGAGAGTATAGGCGCACGTTTGGCGGGTATCCTTCAGATGGACCACAATGAGACTTGTTAACAATTTTGCCGACCATGAAGACCTTACCATCGAAACCCTTCAGTTCGGACGGCGGAAACAATCGCTGCTGTACCTGCTGCCATACAAAACAGTTTCGACAAGAAGCTTATCTGGTCAAATGGGTATAAGCAGACAGTCTTTGCAGTCAATTATGCACAAAGATTTGGACTTATTCCAATATAAAATTCAAATGGCCACCAAACTGGATTCCCGATTCGCTTGGAATTTTGGCAGAAGATGCTTCAAATGGTGGAAGAGGACGGAAACATGTTGAACTGTCTTTTCATGTCTCACGAGGCCCATTTCGATTTAAACGGCAACATAAACAAACATAATTATCGAATATGGAGTGCTTTCTGCCCACAGATACTCCATGAGACGGTACGGTGTGCAGTTTCAGCGCACTGCTTTGTCGGGCTCCACTTCTTCGAAGAAAACGGTCACACCGTTACAGTTACTGCAGACCGTTACTTGAGCATGTTGAGAGAGTTTTTCTATCCAGAATTACGCCAAATGAAGATTTCATTCAACTCTGTGTGATTTCAGCAAGATGGTGCAGCTCCTCACATAGCCCGGCCTGTTGACAGAACTGCGACGACAATTTCCCAATAAGCTGATATCCAGAAACTCCACATTCCCTTGGCCCCCAGGTCGCCTGACCTTACGCCACCTGACTTTTTCTTGTGGGGTTATTGCAAACCGGAAGTCTACAAAGCAAACCAACAAATTTGAATAAACTAAAGGAATCCATTCGAGAAACAATTGCGGTTCTTCCTGTCACAATTCTCCAAGCAGTAATGAACATCTTTTTGGTAAGATGCCGCACATGCATCTACGAGCAGGGGGCATTTAAATTCCATTATTTTTAAAACTAATTAAGGTATATTTAATAAAATTGAATGAGCTTTAACATGAATAAAATAAAAAGGAATTCCATGCACTGAAAAAAAGTTATTTGAGTTTCTTAATGTAGCAAAATTCATCCGCCACCCTGTATAACTGCAATTAGTTACACAATTGAACAAGACGGTCACTGGCCTACTACTCAGAGGCGGTAATAAGAAGACTCACAATCTTCGAAACGATCGTCCGCCAACGCGAGTTCAAATCCCAGTTCAGATTGTTTAATATTTTTTCGGCGACAAATTTGAGTTACATTTGTGTAAAAATAACGAAAAGACATTAGCGGCATTCATGCAAACGTGAAAGCCGAGAAGTTGCTCAGCGTAGTTGTGCTCAAAACCATATCAGCTGACCAAGATGGATACATAAGGTGGTAGCAGTAGCAATTGCATGTATTATGTATGTATACTTTTTCTACTGTTCTAGTGCTATCACCTTATTTATCCATCCTAGTCAGATGACAACGAAATGTCAAAAGTTTACACGTTTCTCCATCCCACGTTTTCGCAGCTGCCTCGAAAACTTTCCACTTGTGAGCAAGTCGCTTTGTATGGGAAATTTGTTTTGTTTTGACGTTTGCTGTGCAAGTTTACGATGTTTTCGAGTTTACGAGGTTCTTTCGAGCTTTCATGAAGACCACTATTATGTGAAATCCTGTGTGTGAGAACGAGTTGGCATGAGAAACGAAACTGTCGCTTGCATTGTAAATGAGGCTTTAAGCCGGCAGATTGGGCTGTACTTCGAAATTCATTTTCAAACTTAAAAACATCAATGCAAATGCAATCCATTTGTATTAACAGATGCATATAAAACGTAATTTTATCTGTCGAATCTTTTAATAGCAAATATGTTTAAATACATTTACATATTTTAATATTGAAAATACAAACCTGGATGTGACATTTGAATCATGATGTAACTCATAGAGGTTGTGTTATAAGAACAACTTAAATGATTAGCTTTTTCTTCTATTCATTACATGAAGAATCAAATTCAAATGTATTTGTTTTTTGTAATTCTTTGACGTTTGGGAGTAAGGTCTTAAGTCAAAAAAATTAATTTTGAGTTTTTGATTGGGTTTAACTCAATTTTTTTCTCTTTCGTTTGGTATTAATAACTTAAATCTAGCACAACTGCATCCAATCGTAATCATTTGATCTTTAGGCAATAAGTCAGAAAAATTCATATATAAATAATTTTCAATTTAACATTACGAAAAACTACAGTTTCTGACTTAAGACCTTATTCCCAAACGTCAAAGAATTTCTGGCTTACTTTTATTCTTGACATACATTTGTCTTAACTTTAACAGGAAAACAAAATATATTTTATTGTTGCCTTGATATATTGGCAGTAATACTGGTATCATCTGTTTGAACAAACATCTCGATTCGAAGTAAACTGTTGCTTACATTGCGAATGCCGCTTGAAAATGTTGCTTGCATTGTGATTCCGGCTTAACTGTTTGTATATGGTTACAAATAATAATAATTTTGTTTGTATTTAAATATAAAATAAAACCTAATAAAGAAATATTTTATTTTAGTTGTTTTCTATAAAATTGATAATGGGATATGGCGTCAACAAGTGGTTGTGACAGTCAGTAAATTCAAGTAATTAGTTCAGCAATCCATAATATTATTTGGTACAACTAAATTAGGTTTTACATTTTTCGTTTATGCAACAAATATAATATACACCACTACAGGATAATTTGATTGCTAGAAAACTCGACTGACAGATCACATTTATTACTTGTTGCTGTGGCTTAAACTATTTGGTGATACGGAACACAATTTTTGGTAATCACAGCTGAATAATGTGATAGTACAAGGGAACGCCAAATGTTAGTTAGCTGTAAATTTAGTTGCGACAACGAATCTCTTCGCTGTGTGTAGTGGGAGCCTTCTACAATGTAAATCCAGTCGCGATAACAACCTTTGTACAAAGAGACTCAATTTCGGCTACCTTTGGGTCAACGGACATCTATAGATTTGACAGCAGAGAAACGCCTCAAGCGGGTGATTTCTATGGAAAAGAAGGGTATTATCGGCAGCAGTTAGACCGATAATGCTTTATGACGTAATCGTCTGGGGACGCCTCTACGGAAATCCACCTACAGCGCGCAATTGTATAAAGTTCAACGATTGTCTGGTATGTGTATCACTGGTGCGGTGTGAACGCCACCCAGTGACTCACTAAATGTCTTGCTACATCTAATATTTACTAATGTTAGAATAAGGGAACTGACACTCCAATCACAGTGTCATTCTCTACACAATGCCTGACCTTCCAGGTATTGTTGATTACACTTTGCCTGAACCATTCTTTGCCAAAAAGTACCATACTCTAATACCTGATAGATCTGACTGGAATGGTCGCTTCCCTAGGCATACAAGATTCGTGCACTTCTACGCAGATGGTTTACAGCTTAACGATAAAGTAGGCTTTGGTGTATTGTAAGGATGCCTGATCAGTGCATACCAGGCAGAAATCTTAGCTATTAGAGAGTTGCGGAAGGGAATTTCTGACTAAATTCAGAATCAATCGCCCATGTGCTGACAATCATGCGATTGAAAAATCACGTGCTATTTGTAAATCGCCAATTTGACTTCGCCATGTGCTACAGTTCATGCGATTTAATTTCGAAGTTAAGATCGAAATGTGTGAACATATGTTTTATCTGTCAAAACCTTTTGTTTATGTAGAAATAAAATTACAAAAATATTTGAAACATTGCCGGCTGCTTTTATTCTTAGCGTTTTAGCTTTAAAACGTCTACAATCGAAAACAGAACGCATTAAAAGACGATACCTTAGGGATTCTTCTAATCCTATCGATCTTCCGAACCAGGCGTAAGTAATTAATAATCTGATTAAATTCTATTAAATTCATCATTCTCTCTAGTTTCATAGCTCTCTATCGAATTAATAAAGCTTCTTTCCAAATGATATTAGAGGAGACTTCGCCTTTTCTGAAGAGGTGTTCCATCCCAAAAATAGTGCAGTTAGCCGGTGTATTAAGATTTTTGGCAGTCGGTTCGTTCCAAGGGGTTATTGCCAATGATTTAAATGTACATAAGTATGGCGCGAACAACCTTTTGCAAAATTCTCTGGAAAGTGCTCGGGGTGCTTGAAGAAAAACTTTGTCCATTGTGAATTTAATTGGAGATGACGGAACAAGAAGTGCGCGCCTCAAAAACACACTTTTACGAAAAATTTAAGATTCCTGGTGTCATTGGATGTGTGGATGGTACCCACATACGGCTTTTAAAACCACCATCAAGAGATATCGTTTTTATAACAGGAAGGGGTATTACAGCCTTAATGTGTTGATCGTAAGTATTTTATAACTCACGTTTTTAAAGCATTTACAAATAATCATCATAAAACTTGTATTGTAGATTTGTGACTACGAAATGAAAATTCGTGCTGTCGATGCATGGAGACCCGACTCATGCCACGACGCATTCATATGGAAATTGAGCGATGCTAATGCATATTACGCTGAAATGTTCCAAACTGGCAACCGAAATAGTTGGCTGTTAGGAGATTCAGGAAATGCCTTGGAGCATAAATTTAACATGCAGCATTCATTGACCAGAAACATTGTGGTGAGGACTATAGGCAATGTTAAAAGCCGTTTCAGAAGTCTTCAAATGTGCCTTCATTACACTCCAATAAAAGTGTTTACAATTGTAAATGTTTGTTGCGCACTGCATAACATTTGTAAACATTACAACATTCCCATTGATGAAGATCAAATTTCAACACCTAATGTGGAGGCCGAGGGAGAAGAAGAAGCAGTGTTCACTATTACTGAAGGAACGGCTATAAGGGACACCATTGCAAGATCTTTAAGATAAAACACAAATAATTTATGTATAACAATTTTTTTGAATTTTATTTTCAAAAAGATAAACAAAAAATTACGACTTCAATTTAATATTCAATAAATTCAATTCATAATAAAAACTTAAATAACATAAAACAAAAAATAATTCACTATTAAAGTTATGAGATCTGTTTTTAAATTAGTTTAAATTTTAAATTAGTCTTCACATGGGACTCCCATCTTCATCTGCTCTAATTTTAAAAATTCGAGCTTCATCTCATTTCGGCTTAGTGCTATTTTTTCCATTTCTAGATAGTGCCGCTGCTTTGCTTCTAGAGACTTCTTCTTTATAGAGCGAATATCGCTTAAATTTCTGTTTAGGTCTTTTAAATATTTCGCATTGATTTTTATTTGCTCGGTTAAAAGGTCGATTTTTCCCCCAGACGTTTGAAATTATTTTCCTCCGCTCCAATGACATCCTGAATATCTCCGGCATATTGTTTACGTTTTGGTTTTGATGGTAGCTCTGGTGTTGTCGCAGGGGAAACCGGCAGTGGTGGTACAACAGGAGTCATCGGTGGCACAACAGGAGCCAATGGCGATGGTGTTGTGCAACTAGTAGGATGTGGTGTATCTTTCCCAGGCATTGATGAGGATGTGCCTTCCTCAGCTGCTTGCAAAGATCGCATCCTTCTTTTTTTAGGGCCAAACGATTTTCCGTTTGGTTCATCCTCAACCGGATAAAAAATGTCGCATATTATTGCAATTTGTTCCTCAGTCGGAGATAAATAATGCTGCTGAAAATTGCCCCCTCCTGTTTTACTAAGAAAACATTTATTTTCTGCCAGCCTTGTTTTTATGCTTCTCCTCCAATCACACACAGTCTAAATAAATACAATTATAATTTATGTTGCTTACTTTTGAATATTAGATATATGTATGTACATACCTTTTTCCACACAACAACACCCCTGTGTGGAAGTCCGCAATCATTCAGTTGGCTTGTCAACTCGATCCAAAGCTGCTCCTGCTTAACTTTATCCCCCTTGGAAAACCCTTTGGCCATATCTGGATGTTTTTCCATGAATTTTAAAAATATGTCACACTGCTCAGCAGATTTCAGTGGCCCCGTAAATACAAACGATCATAAGAATTATTTTTAAGTCGTTATCGTTTTTATAATACTTACATATTTATCCAAAAAACGACAAAAAATTTAGTTCCATAAAAATATTAAAATTTTAGCGCATTGATTCACGACTTTTATTTTTCGTTGTTATCTTTTTGAAATTAGTGATGCTGAATTCAACCACGTTAGGTTAGCCGATTATTTTCAATGTGGGTACCCGGTACTACTACAATATCTATTTATTTATTTATTTATCTCACAGCTACAATCCTCAATAGGATACAGCCGGTAATATTTTTTCAACAACGTTATAAAATTTATATTATATACGTAGTAGCTATAACATATAAT